>OY728157.1:938805370-940055370 GCA_963277665.1 Viscum album
TCATTTTATTACCTACCACTTGATTTGATACACTATAGACATGTGAGAAATTAAATTTAAATATATCACATGAAAAATAAAATCAATCTAATATGGATGAAATTTCTAAGGAACATTATTGGTTCTTGTCATCAAATACATAATAATAGTTTCCGAGTTTGACAAATTTCATAGGGTGTAAAAATTATATCAGAAAAAATGTTTTATTGTTGATAGTATATCTATAACTCCATTTCAGAAGGATTTTTAATTCTAAAATAATAATAATAATAAACCGCTAACAAAGACATTGTGGGTTCAGAAGTTACATCCAAAAACTAAGGGTCCCAAGGTGTAAGAGGCTAATAAATATATATTGTCATTTGATCATGAGGTTATTGAAGGAATACAATATATGTAACTACGAACCAGAGACTTCTAGAGCCTAGCTGAGACCCATATCCTTCAATTAATGTGCATGTATCTTGTAAAAATCTGCATGAATCCTCTATTCCCCACTAAAACTAAATGTACCTCCCATTGTATAGAAATAACACCTTTATTAATAGAGGGTTTTTGATTATGAAATACTCATTTATTCCTCCTACTCCATATATATGAAATAACATAAATGCGGGATCCAAGAGATGTTGTTATATCTATTTACACAGACTGTCTTGATAAATGGAAACCAAAAAGTCATCCCTCCACATGTGAATATAAAAATGGATATCGAGAAAATTACCTACATAAATCCAACGGTATTGAATGAAAATGAATACCCTGAAAAAGTTATGCACATTCTATGTATCCATTAAAAAAAATCACATGATGAATCCATTTTCTATCATGTTCATTTTAAAAGATAATGCACTGGTAGCCTATTTTTTCATATTCTCCAAATATTTTTGGAATATTAAGTGTTAAAAACAATGTACCTCATGTTAAGGAATAAAATATTGTTTTATAACAGATCCTCCACATCACAATCTATATTATTCATTAACATTGAAATGCCCAATGCTTTTACCCCTCTATAAAAGGGTGTCATTGTCAGTAAACACAAAATATTGGAAATTTATTGTAGCTATGAGGGAATTAAATCAAATATAATAGAATGTGAAAAATACCCAGTAATTGGAATTTGTAACAAATTTTATGGAACAGTCACACTATCTTTTAGAGTGATACCCAACCATATGGTACTCTAGTAATTATTATTTGAGTGGAAAATGACGAACCACATTGAATAGTTCATTATTTCATTGAATGATTGATTAATTGAGGACCAGTCTAATTTTTAAGGGGTGTATGGGTACCCCTAATATTGTTTTAATTAGATCATTATGGATAAAAAATCATAGTAAGTGTCAATAGAGGTCAAAAAACTCCAGGTGAGTTTCCGAATGAGGACATCTTTAAAAATCATAAGGTCCTTAACAATAAGACCCCAATCTCAATAGGTTTGATACATTCCCACCATTAAGTAGTGACAAATTTATTTTCATTTCTCAATATATTCTAGATGAGATTCATAATCATGAATTGGATTTCATGGATTAGGATTCAAGAAATATGTAAAGAGAGAATGAGTAAACAAATTTAGAAGTGATAAACGAGTCAAAAAGGAAAACCATTCCCACTAAGGACATGAATTTTACATTCCACCTAGCCATTTGGTCTCTCTTGAAGGTAATATCTTAAAAGTGTTCCATAAAATAATAGAACACCATCGTTATAGAACAATTTTTTACACCCTGTTTTATAGTGATTCTATCTTACATTCCAATTGAAATCCCATCACCTAAAATAATATATTTCATAATTTATATTTTAACTTGTCTAGAAATCTCATAATAGTGATAATGATTAAGAAAATATGGCTTTTATTGAAGCTTTTCCAAGGAATGGGATATCATCCACATATAATAAATGTGATTGGGTAAAAATAACTCTTCTTGATCTAGTTTTCCAATAAATTTTTATTTATGGAAGACTATTGATACATCTACTCATATAATATTCACTATTAAAAAAAGAATCCCTAGATGGGGGTCTCCTTTTCTGAAACCCCTAGTACACTGAAATAACACTATGGGGGACCCAATAATTAGAAAATTCAACCTTACATAATAAGGATGGTTCCCACCAAACTAATAACAGAATTGGAGAATCCATACATCTTTAGGATATAAAAAAATAGAACTATATTTAAGAGTATCAAACCACATGGAAATGTTAATTTTTAGATAAAATATACCGACTTTAGATTTTATATTCATTTTGTTAACACTTTATATGGCCATTATCAAGAATTATTGGATTATTATACCTTTAAAAATGGAAAATAATTAGAAGTAATGTTATTATTACTAATTATCCTATTTCGGATCATGATAATATTATTACTTATTTATGGAACAGAGTTCCCAATGGAAACTAGTGTGAAATATTTTATATCAATAAATGTATGACTCTATGGTTGAAAAGTAATAAAAATGTAATTGATTCAATATGGATTTTTGGAATTATTGTAGAATTCTTTGATTTCACTGGAAAAATATTCTAGAGATATATCACTATAATAAATGGAATACATATTTGTGAAAACTTTTAGACAAGTTGAAATTTCTATAATAATAGATAAAATTGATTTTTTGACTTATTCATTAGTAGGTTCCATGACATGGACTCTATATGGGGTTCCTCACTAAAATGTACAATAATGCCAATCATTTCTTGTGAGAAAATCATCCAATTATTTGAATACTACCCATTATAATACACCAAAACTATCGTTAAATTTTATTTTCATATGTTTATAGACATATATTAGATCTAATGATGGAAACTCATGAAGGGTCGAGCAGTGAAAACCCTAACCCCAGATAAGGTGATGTCGATCTAGTGGGGAAGGATGAGATTGAATTGAAAGATGAAGATCTGATAGGGAATCGTGATCTCATCAGCATCTGTGCGAAGTGGAAATCGTAGAAACTGGTTAGCAAAGGCACCCTAAATCAGGGGAAAATATTCGCTGATGTGGCCATGAAAAATGGCAGTTTCTCTTTCATGGACTGTGATGTGGGGAACTTAGGGATGATTATCCGAAAAGGCCGCATTATGCACGTCTCTGAGAATCAATCTGCAGTTGAGGAGAGAGTATGGTTATATAAATTCTCTATTATTTCCTGGGTGATTATTCCAAAAGGTGTTAGACCATGGAAATTCCATGAACTTACCAACAAGATTGCGGAGATATAAGAATATAGTTACTGGAAGATGATGGCCATGGGGAACGTGTTCTACCATATTTTCTTCCTCACTGATGAATGCAAGCGGCGTGCACGGAGCCTGGGGTCTGTCTCACTTAATCCTCGATTTCTTTGATTTCATGAGTTGGATCAGAACATTGATCCTATCTATGTGAGGAACACCTTTTCATAGGTATGGATACGTATTTATAAATTGAGCTAGCTATATTGGCATCCTCAAAATAAATTGGTTATTGCTTCTTCTGTAGGGAATCCTGTTAGACTGAAGAGGCAGGCCGATATCCCGAATTTTGGGAATTATTCTAGAATATTGGTGGAGGTTGACATGGGTAATACTTTAGATGAGGAAGTTGTCACTACCACGAGAGATGATAGCATAAATCTAGAGATTGGATATGAGATAAAGCCCAAATTTTGTTTCAACTGCCACATCATTGGGCACATCCTCTCTGAATGTAATAGGAACAGATTCTAATCATTCTTTAATATCAAGGGTCGGGATAACTTACACTGTCGATGGAAAGAAAAAGATCAAGGAATCAAACCTGAGGCTATTGTGAAGCCAGATGTGAGTGAAATGCTGTAGGTTCAGTGAGATCCACTGAAAGCCAGTGATGATGTTGTCAATGAACATGATTATAAAAGTGGTTTGGATCCCTCCAATGGTAGGAAGGATAAGGAATATGAGGTCAAGGCTGATAAGGGGAACACACAAAATGCTGAACAGGACTTTGAGATAGTCAATAAGCATGACTCTAGTATCCAGGGCTCAACACATTATTATTTGGTATAGGACACATTACAAGGGCCTCCAGAACGTCAGGCTGATATTGGGCTGCCTGGTGTTAATGAGGGCTCTCCTGTTATGCAGAATCCTGATATAGATGCTCAGGGAAACACCAATAAGACTATACTGCACATTGATAAGTTATTATAATAAATTTTTGAGATGGTTAGGGATTTCTACCAAGTACAATATTTTATGGGTTTAAGGAGAAAACTTCATGCCACCTTGATAGAACAAATCAATTCAGATAATAGTTTCACTTCCTTATCCAATCATGATGATGTTCATGAACCTGCTGGAGGATCTTTAATTGATACATGAGTGGATAACCTGGCAGACTCAAAGAAATGCATAACAACTGGCTATGCAAGCCCCTGTACTAGGCAGCGGTCCTCCCATCAACGAATGTCCTATTTTGGAATTTCCTGGCTCTTGGTAACTCTCCCATGGTCAATCCCTAAAGAACATCATCTTGACAAACAAACCAATTTTGTTATGCATTGCTGAACCTATAAAAAAGTTTTCAAGGTGGATGGACATTTATTGGGCAGCTTTGGGGTACTCATTCATTGCTCCCAATCAATATGGTAATGAACTGGATTCCTTATGGGTCCTAAAGCATATTAGTGTGATGGTTGAATCATTTCAAATTGATCATCAATCTGTTTCCCTAACCTGTTGCTTCCAATCAAATATTTTTTGTGTCACCTTTGTTAATCCTTTTAACCAGTATATAAGAAGGAGAAGCTTATGGAGGAATATCTTGGACATAGCTAAGCACATTGACATGAGATGGATAATACTATGTGATTTTAATACAGTTCTAAGGCCAGAAGAAAATATTGGAAGTAACTTTTTTATAGCGTCAGCAAGAGAATTTTCCTCATGTATTGATCAGTGTAGGATGACTGAAGTGCCTGGTGCACCCTTAATGGAAGGCAAGAAAGTAAACATGATAGGTGTCTAGTACAGATGGATGTGAAAAGTGAGGAAATAGATGTGTATGGAATGACTCTATCCAGATTTCATTCTAACCATCATCCTATGTTAATTGATCTTTGTTTTAGCAGTCTAAGATCAGCTCCTCTGCCTGAAAATTTAGCAATGCATGGCTGGTTGTCCCAAGGTGTATAGATACTATTATAAGAGATTGGAATGAGGCTATTCAAGGAAGCGCTTTTAATATCCTCACTAGTAAATTGAAAATTTTAAAATCTAGAATAAGGTAATTGAGCAAAAAGTCCTTCCCCAGACTTGATCATGACACTAAAGAGGATGACAAACTTTTGTCTGAGTGTCAGAAAAGTAATATACATCAAGAACTTCAATCTCAAGAAGAGATACAGGAATCCTCAAGGATTGATAATCACTTTTCTCTTAAAGAAAATATGGCTCAAAATCAGTTCAATGTTAGATGGATGAAGCAATGGGATTGGAACCCAAGGCATTTTAATTACATGCACCGGGAGAAAAAAGTAAGAAGGAGTCTTAAGGCTTTAATAATTGATGATATCATGTTTACCTCTGAGAATGTCATTTCAAACATTGTGACATGCTACTTTGATAATCTTTACACTGAATCTAGGGAGGAAAACTCAGATAATATTATCAGATGCATTGAGCCTATCTTGGATGATAAACCAAAAAAAAGACTTACTGACATCCCCACCATAAAGGAAATACATTATGCTCTTTTCTCTTTAAACATAGATAGTGATACTGGGCCTGATGGATTTTCCAACAAGTTCTTTATGGTTTATTGGGACATCTTACATAAGGATGTTACTGAAGCAGTACGCGAATTCATTTATCACTCCAACATTCCAATTGGGATGAATTAAAATTTTATTGCCCTGATTCCCAAGAAGGATAATGCTTTGGATAATAACGATTTAAGACATGTTTCTATTGGAAATTCCATTCCAAAAGTCATTAATAAAATCATGGGAATTCGGTTAGGAGATATTGCAAGGTCTATTATTTCTTTTAATCAGTTTGGTTTTGTACCTGGCAGGAGCTTTCAGAATTGTCTCTTCACTACTTCAGAGTCTGCCAACATAATGAAAAACAAATTCAAGGATGGTAATATAGCCCTAAGGGTTAAAATCTCAAAATCCATTGACACCCTCAGATGGGACTTCGTCTTCATAGTTTTGATCATGCACGTGTTCTCAGATAAATTTATTGGTATGGTGCACGACATTCTAAAAATTGCAAGCATATCTATTCTGGTCAATGGATCACCCAGATTTTTTTTCTATGTTCTAGGGGTGTTATCCAAGGTGACCCTTTATCCGGTTTGTTGTTTCTTATGGCTGAATATTACTTGAGAATCTTCCTTCATGATCGTGTCAATTCTAGGATATATCAGAGGACGACAGATGGGAGGAATTTGTTTACTCCCTCTCACATATTTTATGCTGCTGCTATTCTAATTTTCTTAAAAGATGTCCGGAAAACCATCTTTTATATAAAGACTATCTTCAATCATTATGAAGAAGTTGCAGGCCAGGTCATAAGATGGAAGAAATCATTTTTTTTATTTTGGGGAAGGAATTCGAATATTGAAGCAAAATATAATAGCTATAAGGCTTTGTGTAAAGAGAGGTACACTACGATTTAATTACCATGGATTTCCTTTATTCTCAGGAAGAGTGAAATGAGTCTACTTGGAGGGTATTGCACTTAAAATCATCAATCAGTTAGCCAGTTTGAAAGGGAAGACCATGTCTCAAACTGGTAGTATATGTCTTGTGAACTCTGTTATCACCTCAATGTTTGATTACACGTTTTCACTCTATAAATGGCCAACTGCTCTACTCAAAGAACGTAGTGGTTTGATCAGATATTTCATTTGGACTGGCTCGACACAACAGAGGAAGCTAGTAACCGTGACATCGAAGGACTGTATAAAGCCTGTGGCAATGGGAGGAATAGGGGTTAAATATGTCAGAATTTTTAATGATGAATTTCTTCAAAAAATTACTTGGAGACTTCTATCTGGTACAGACTCTTCTCTAGAATTTCTTGTCTAGGTGATTTGTTAAAAGGTTACATGAGAACCATAATGTGTATTTGAAATCCTTTGTTTTTTCATCAGTTTGGAATACATTCTCTTACATTATGACACAAGGTCAAATGGCTGGTTTGTGCATGTTCTAAACTGAATTGCTGGAGCACTCAATGGCTATCCTCCCCAATTAAAAATTCTACTAACATTCCATTTTCATTAAGGAGCATCACTATTTCTGACCTGCAGGGGAATTCAGAGGCTCATGCTATTATACATACTCATCTATATATTGAGATTTCTACATTTGAATATGTTGACTATGATGTCCTTATATTGAAACCGGAAATCAGTGGATTCTTCTCTAGTTGTGTGTCCTATAATCTGTAATGTGGCAATCCTCTTGGAGTACCTTCTTGTGTGGAGGGAGTAAGAAGAACTTTAATTTTACCACCTAATACACTTCTTATATAGTGCATCTTGAAGTAGAGGCTGCCAATTAAATCTTTTCTGCAATGAACTGGGCTGAGTATTTCCCCGGTATGCTTCCTTTGCATGGTTGCAGATGAATCTGTTACTCATATTTTTATTCATTTTCCATTTTATGCTCAAATATGGTGTTATTTGATAGGACTTTTCCACTACCAATTAGTCTCTAGTTCGGTTAGTACACTGCTAACCTTTACTATGCAAGCAAACTGCAATGAGCAGGTCAAATCCCTGCTCACTGCTGCTCCCGTTTCTCTTTTATCATATATCTGAAAGGCCCGCAACAATATTTTCTTCTATAATGGAAGGTCCTCTTTTGAGGAGGGTGTTATGATGATGCACTGAAGCATTATGTCGACTTTGTTGAATCAATCTGGTTCATTGAATAACGACATGTCTGACATACTTCTTTTGAAATCTCTTGGTGTAAGTGGTTGGGAGAGGAGGCCCAAAATGGTGAAATATATTAGGTGGATTCCACTAATAACTGATTAGATATAGGTGAATGTGGACTGGGTAGCCTCTGGTGCACCTGGACCTACTGGATGTGGTGTTGTTTTCAGGACTTATTGAGGTTTTATAAAAGGATTATTATTTCATTATATAGGAAATGGTAAGGAAATCGAGGCTGAATTATGGGCAATGGAAAAGGTGATAAGGTATGCGGCTTGTTATGGTTGGCGGAAGCTTTTGCTCAAATCCGACTCTTCTGTTGCAGTGCATATTCTGAAGCACCGGTCCAAAAATGTCCCATGAAAGATGCTTTATGCCTGGGTAAACTCTCTAATGCTTGGTGAGTTTATCTCTTTGGATGTGTCTCATGTTTATAGAGAGGAAAATATGGTGGCAGATGCTCTCTCAAAAAGATCAATTAGGGAGGCTAGTTCAAGTTGGTCCTTTGTACTACCTGATTCATGCAATGGTCTAGCCCACAATGATAGAATTTTCACTGTGCACACAAGGATGTCTAAGGATCCCCTTTTCTGAGTTGTTTTGTACTATTTGAACTTTTTTATATATAATTTTTTGGGAGCAGGTCACCACCTTTATCTCAGACTTTTTGGCTATATTTTTTATGATTGAATTTTTTTGGGTTCTTACAACATTCTCCTTATGCATTATTTTCTTTCTTAAAATTTATATATCCATCTTTAAAACATTTAAAATTAAAATGATATATTTATTGCCTTTTTTAATATCTAATATATCATCCAACATGGCTTGATCAGTTATTACCTCTCTAGTGGGGATATTTTGATATTAATTATTAATTTTACTATCGGAAATATGTTCTTCAACACACTTTATTTCAAGATCAATTATAGAAAATTATTTATATATCCATTCTTTTAATGACTATTGATATAATTTATTATCTCAGGAATCACCTCATGTTGCATTTTAATGGGTTTTATAATCCATGCCCTCAAAATAAGGTACATACATCCATGTGTAACACGCCCTCAATTTTTGATACAAAATTGTAGATGAAATAACATTTTATATGAGTATAGGGATAAAAATTAATAGGATTATGATCTGAGTGATATTTGGGTAGTGAAACTCTTGAGACCCCTTTAGAACCACTCCTATCATCCATTTTCACAAAGAATCAGTACAAATTTCATTCATTCGTTCCATTCAAGGAATATATACTCCACAAGAAACCAACTCCAACAATTGGAACATCAATAGGATTTCACTAGTTAATGAATGTGAAGATCTGCAATGATTCTATTATGTTGATGTTGAGGATAATGTTTTCTCCAAGCAGCAAAATAGTGAAGAAATACCACAAAACAACTGATTTATGATATATATTTTTGTATGATTCCTCTAGATCATTCTATTGTTCCCTTATCCATATGTATAATGTAGATGTGTACACAATAGAGACTAAAATTGGATTGCATGGATTTTGGAATGAAATATAAATACTATTAGTTCTCTTTTTGGGTGAGTTAATAAAAATGATTTAATGTTATAATAAATATAGATGATCTATGTTGATGCCTTACTGATTAAGAAAAATAATGATGTACCCAAGTGATTCCCATTTGAATGGATTTCATCTCCTAAACGTTAATTTTAGCACAAAAATTCCAATGAGCATTGCTTTGTAGGCCATAAAATTGTGTCTAAGTGATTGGGTTGTATCAGTGTTACCTAGACCATGATAATTCCAAAAAATGAGATTGATTTTTTTAGGGACCTTTCCCATGTCACACACCCTTATTGATGTGTTATTTTATTATTGAATTTACTTATTTCCCGTTCAGTGTCTTTATTAACATATTGTAGATTCTTATGAATTCATTAACTCCCCAGGTTCCCATACACACTTTCATAATTTTGATATTAATTCTCCTTGTATTTAATAGAATCCCTCATTATATACATAGGTGACATATCGTAAGCTTCATCAGACCAAAAAAGTGCCACTCAATGTAGTGAGCTTGTTGGTAGAGAGCAAGGCCTTTGGAGGAATATACATTGATTAATGTATTTTGGAAACCATAGAGGAGGGACCATGGGAAAGGGACTATATAAATTAGTTTTATCATCATTGTTTTTATTATAATTTCCCTTTAAGTTCATTCTTCCAAACATACAGTGGTGTAATTTTTGGACAGCCTTGTTAACTCCAAACATTAGCAGGAATTATTTCAGAAGATTCACAATTATGTTCATGATTTCATGTATATATCTTCACCATTATATCCTAACAAATATATCCTAGAGTGACATTCCCATGCGAGATAAGATCATATTTGACCTCTATAATTTACCATTAGTATTGAAAACCACCACACCATGATTATTTATAGATAAAAAATAAGTATACTCAATATCCCAACATCGACTATCACCAATGAGAAACTGATATATTTTCATTATACCTACTTTAATGAGGATAGTGAAAATATACATGCCCTTGTTATAAGAGGGTGATATAGTTTTTTATGATAGATAAGATCCTTTGAGTATTCCTGTGATGTCATATTAGTGAAGACATCACTAACTTCCTCATTGCATACAGGTATGAAAGGAGTGGCTATAATCTGTCCTTATCTAACCCAGTTATATTTCTCATCTTGGCCCAAACTGACTATCACAACACCCTCATCTAGGAGGATTTCATAATATTCACTGCTTCATTCCATGGATGTGTTCTCAAAATATCCATTTCCTATTTTTTTTAACATATGTAGTTCCATGACTCATGCAACCACATAAATAAGAAGAAGTATGTTTGTATTTTTCCTTCTTTTTTTATTAATTGAAATCATCATTACCTTTAATTTTTCAAAAGATGCATTCCATATCCCTATTAAATTTATTGTTCTGGTACCCAAATATATTTTACCCCATGATAAATTTAGGCTTCTTCTCATATCAGATCCCAGGTTTAATATTATTATCCATTGTTCTTAACACAACCTAATACATTTGAGTGTTTGAAATATCAACTTCCACTCGGACCGTAACATATTTACTAAATCTCAAGATATCTTTTTTCATATACATTGTAATGGGATTTCCAATAGAATATTTTATCTCTTAGGGAATCTGTGAATGCCAATATATCCAATTTAATATACTAATAAATATTCATTTTCTATGTGTCAGTGTTAGTTAAAATGTTTTGGTTGAATTTCATATCCCATTCCTAGATTCTTAAAAATCTATGCTTCATAGAGACAAACCCCAAGATCCCCCACATCGCTTCAAGAAATTCAAGAGGAAAAGTACATGGTAGTCACCCCTTACCATTTATATCATATTCCAATCATAAAATCACCAAGTAGATGAAATCCATCGACCGAGGTCATGAAATTTCGTTCAAATTTCTTTTTTCAAGACCTAGAACCATGAAATAATGGATTATCAGAACAAGTTAAACCACAATTCTCTGGAATCCTATTATGATGAGACCAGGGCTATTCATCCATTCTTAATGATCATTATAGGATGAGTAAAGAAAAATATGAGAAAGAGATGTTGGCAGTCAATCTTAGCACCTCCGAATTTTTTTTTCCGGACAACCACCAACAGCATGAGCTCGCCCCTCCACACATGGCTTGCTAAAAAAACATGAAATATTTCGTAAGTAATGTTTTCTTAAACATTGACCTTGAATAGACATGTACATTACTTATATTAAAGAATAATAAACATATGTTATTTTTTAAATTTCATAAGAATATTTTTTCATGTTTATTATTTCTTATATTTTATCTATTATCATGTTATATACTGTTAATTAATATCACACAATTTGTTTGGATGTTATTCATATTATATAAAAAACAAATTTTGTAAGTTTACTATGGTCAAATAAATCAATATTTTATCAACATTAGAATAGTAATAATGAAATAATTTAATTTTATTAATATATATTATACTTTTAAAAATATCCCTAATAGCCACTTATGAAATTTTGATTATGTCACAGTCATGGAGAAAGCATGTTGTATAAACGAGTCAATAATGCTTCCATTTTCTAAATAAAATGTCCGAAAAATGAATGTATCAATTATTTTCCATAAATAATGATCATTATATTGTAAAACTAATTTTAATTTTATAACTATATCTATATATACAAGTTATGTGATTTGGTGATGAAAGAAATAATCATATCTCATTATTGATGTAGTAATCGACACATATGCCTTAAGGATATTATCATTTTCTAGTGGATGGAAATGAAATAATTTTGATGATATATTATCTTCAAATAATCATAAATACCTCACTAATATCATATTTATTAATTAAATTCATCATTATAACCATCATTGGGAGGTGGTGATCAAAAACAAATGGCATCGGTTTGCGAGACAGTAGTCCATCATTCACAAGAATGATGGTTAAATAGTTCATCTAACATAAGATGTATATGGATAAATTTTATTATATTAACATAATAACATCGTATTACGTTAAATATTATTATTTTATTATTACAACTTGGATTTCTCATTTTTTAAGGTGGTTAATGAATAAATATAATGAAAATTATTGGTTATGAAATATACCTTTTATTTGGAAAATTTTGTCATATTTATAAAAACAATCCTCTATAAGATGGTTTCATGGAAAAACTATGGTCATTGGGATGTGGTATGGTTTTTTGGGAGGGTATTTAGGTAGATATTTTCTATGTCATAGTTTTGATAACATATAAGGAAATGTGGATAAGAGGATCCCTTTTGAATGTTAGGGAGGGGTACACATATAATTTCCTAAAATTTTAAATTATTATAAATTATGATTCCAAGAAAAATAAATCCAATTTTTTATAAATCAATAATGAAAATATTATGGGTAAAAATTGTATCATAAAATAAAATTTTTATAGTTCTGGGCCTTATTTGTACCCTTACCTATTTGTTTTATCCCCATACAATCCATTTATTAAAATTACCTTGATTTCATGATTATGTATACTTTATGGGTTCTAGAAAAGAAATATTAAAGGATAAATAACCAATAAATGGAATGTGGTGGATATAAAACCATATCTCATTCACATAGATGAAGATACTGTTTTATTAATTATAAATCATTAAATAAATATTTATTATAAAAAAAAATTATGTAATTTTGAATGTATTCATTTTATATGACTTTAAAAAAATGAGAAAAAATGGAATTTTAATGAAATATATTGAATCTTCCCTAATATTTTATTTTTATCTATAAAATTCATTATACACTATATTTCACCCAGAAATGGTTACATTCATTGTTTATAAAATCATATTTATTATTTTCATACAATTTACAAGAGCACTGTTTAAGTGTTGTATAAGAGATTTTGGTAATTATTTTTCACAAAAAGTTATATTAAAAATAGTGATATAAAAACATTATAAATTTTATTTATTAAAATATTGATTTTAATAGATATTGTTTTACTCGTTTTAACAAAATATTATATATATATCAAACGAAGAAGTGTTCCAATTTTGATTGTTTTATATACTAAAATAATAAAATAATAAAAAATGATAAATGGAATCAACATATCATATTTTTTTTGTAATATTCTTTTAAAAAAATTACCCACATAATATAAGAAAGTAATTTTTTAAAAATAATATAAATCCTTTTAAAATTAGTTTTGAATATAATTAACCAGTTTTACGACTACTATGATAACAAAATGTTTCTTTGGTTACTATTTAGAATGACAAAAAATAAGAGAATGATTTACACAAATTTGATATACTGATTCCAAATATGTAATTAAAAATTCATAATTAGATTTCTAAAACTTTCCTATTTATTTAATAAAGCCCAAAAAATGATATGTAAAATGGATATTTAAAAAATCTCTTAATTTTAAAAGATTATTTTAACACTAAATTCATGTATAAATGTATTTAAATATACTATATTTTTATTTTTTCAGTATAAAAATTAATTTAATTATATTAAAAATAAAAAATAAAATTTTTATTTTTTAATAATATCATAGAGAATAATGTTTCATGTAAAATTAAATATTTTTTACTTTTCATTGAATTATCAAAAAAATTATAAAATTCAAAAAATTTCAACCTAAAATAATTTTCAATTAAAAACTCAATAAATTAGTTTAGTTTTTTAAAATAAATTTCTCTAATTAATTATTAATACTTTATACCATTTTAATTCAGAAAACCATTTTTTTGAAAGATATGTTTTTTCCATTAGATATATATATTATCTAATATGAATATAACACTATAAATTATAAATAATGATGATATGAAAATTATTTAACTTAAAATTACCTAGTATGTTACATTATTCCATTCAAATAAAAATTGATGTCACATAATTCTACAAAACATGTTATTATTTTTCAATAATATATGATGGATTATCAGCATTGTAATGTCATTCATCAAACTAATCTAAATCAGGGCTATGAAAATGTGTTTCATCAAGAATATATTTTGATAATAATAAAATATAAAATATGTCTTATACCTAAGATTAACTCAAAGGAAATTCCACTTTTTAGTCAAATGGAACAACATTATCTGGGATTGCATACTGTCTATTAAAACTCATACATTAATTATCCTCCTTTAAAATCACATAACAATTTTCCATGGAGGAAGATTAAAGAAAAACATGATTACATACCTCAATAATATGATCATTCCACTAATTATTATTATAATATTTTGTTCTTATTAGAGCCATCCTTAAATATTTCTAAATCATATACACCTTTACACCCATTACATATTCAATCTCTATTCCAATAAAATTATATTTCCCTATATCAGGTAAATTAAATATAATCTAAAACTACATTCTATATATATCCTAAAAATTTACCATCTCTATTCATTATTGAAAATATATATTATAATAATTATAAGCAGATAAATATGTTGATAATTAAAATTCAAGTAATATATTGAACAAGAATGAATCATCTATTCCAATTTCATAACTTTTCACATAAATATTATATTATATTTTGGATAAATGATGTTCTAAAACTAAATTCAATACCAACCCACATTGAAGGCCTTTCCATAAATTTGTAGTTTACTACGGACAATGATCATAAAAAATGGATATAAGAAGTCAATATTACATTATTTTCAACAAGAGGTATATTTATGAAATTATATGGAATGAAATAATATCACAAATGGGTTGTAAATACGTATAAAATTTAATTTCATCAATAATAACACAAATTTTGTTATTATCTCAAGATATCATTTCTAATCCCACCATGATATCCATGGAATTGTTTTTTAATTTCCACTCTATAAATGGAAAAGGATGAAGAATAGATTTCTTTAATTATTGAAAATCATTAAAATTTTAAAAATTAAATCATTTAATGGTAAAATAAAAAATATATTTCATATTTTTATCCCACTGTTAATAATATTGTTTGTATCAATGAATTTTAGTACTTCCTAGAATAACTGAAAATGGGAAACTATGATATTCAATAAAAAATTCTTTTTCATCTATGAAGAACTAGAGACTCATAATTTTTTTATAAATATCAGAACACCTTAATTCAAATTGTTAAATTATTATAACATATGTTTCCATAATATATTCACCATTCCCTATACATCATGAAACTCTTTCTACTATTTCCAAAACATTTCTGAAAATTTCAACTGTACTAAAACTTTAAACAAAATATTGGATGACTGCACATATAAAATTTCATCTCTATAATTTCAAAAATCATTTAAAAATATACCATGTTACAAACATATCATGGATATTGATGAAATATATTTTCAACTCAAATCATCACGATTTTTTTTATTTTAAGGATCAAAATGAATCATTCAGCAATATCCCATGATTTGTAATAATAATCTTATCTTCATCATGTTCATATCTTTCTATTGAAAGAAATACTTCACTAATTGATAATTAGTATATATTTCATAATTGAACACATATAAAATTTTCATCCACATTTTATGTTATAATCCTTAGAAGATAATTACAGTTCATTTGTAAGATAATTTTACACATAGGATTTCAAATAACTTGATGAATATGAAATTAAATAATCATTCTGCATAAGAAAACAACCATGTAACTTTAAGTAAGAATAACTATAGATGAAAAATACATAAATTATATATAGTATATAAGAAAATATATCATTCAGAAATGTTTTTTCAGTTCCTATAATTATCATCTCACACTTCCAACTTGATGAATTTTTCTCAATTATGATTTAGCTTCATTTTTTTAAGAAAAATATCTTCTTTATTATGAAATAGTTTTTGTAGAAAATTAAGAAACCACCTGGGTTCACTCAATAAGACAAAAAACATAATAAAAAAAATAATTGAAAAATAAAATTATAATATTATAGAAATTCTACCTAAATAAAATCTAAGAGAGCGTAGTTACATTTATATTTGGATATTCTTATATAAGGTCTTCAATGTGATATGTCATCTTGTCTCATTTTCGGAATGTACTCTTCTATATTTATCTTCTCTTTATTAATTTTTTTATAAGAAAAATATCTTGATTTTTAATCCTTCCCTACTATGAATAATTAGTATCCACAAGTACCAACAAATACATCATCCTATAAACCTCCGATATTGTGGAATTAACCAAAGTTCTTCTTCCACAATTTATTCTTCCAAATGGATATGATGATATTTTCCCACATATTGCTTCCTCTGTACCTTTCTCCCATTACTGACTTGACATGACACACATGAGGGGAACATCATTGTCAAACATGGCCTCATAGTTCACAAGATCTCTTATATTGATGATGCTTTGTAAATGATCAATACTATGAAGGAAGAAGCCCATATTAATTGGTCTATTATTTAAAATATATTTTGTGGTCACCCATCCATCATGGTAAAATCCTCAATGGTGGTAGCATCACTGTTATTGTAATCCTCTCCCACAGAGCAACACTGCATAGGGTTAATGATTACTTATTTCTCAAATATCATCACTATTAATTTTTTTACACAATAAAACAATATTTTATTGAGTATTTTATTTATAATAAATAATATAATTTCCTAAAATTTTGTTAAATATTTTGGGTGTTATCATTCATTATAAAATTTGATGAAAATTTGATTTTTCCCTTTAAAGTGAACTATAGTAATTCACATACAACTATTTATATATAAATTATTTGAAATTAATATTATGTAAATATGTTCATGAATTAGTATTATATCTTTCAATCCAGACATGGGAGCTAAATGATGCAATTTTTTAGAGTAAACCAATCATGGTCTCAAAGATGAGATGTACTCTCTAGATTGGAAATTAGTTTTGTATGTGGGACATAACAGCTCCATAATTTCTTGAATTGGGCCCAAAATTGGAGATGACCTCGTTAAAAAATTTATCACAAATACTCTTTTAAGGATAAATGGATAACATGTTTTGAGAATTAGACTGGAAATGAAAATTATTTTAAATAATTTGAATTAATTTCCCCATTGACACATGAAACCTCTTGTAACCTAGACTTCACTAAACTCAATAAATTGGTGTTTGTATAATTTTTAGTTTTTGTTCAGTGGATATGGAGATTAAATAAATATTATAATTAGTTACCATCCATTTCTCCATGAATTTTAATAGGGATGTATCTTGAATCTAGGATCCCCTCATCGAGGCCTTGTTCTTCTCATTCACTTTGTAATGTTTTTATTATTCTAATAAACATCATTTTTCCTATTATATTTTTTCTATTTTGTTCTGTTATCCCATATTTTTTTGTTTACACATTTTATTTGGGCTGAATGAAGATTAAATATCAAATTGGGTTATACCCTTTCTAAACCATTTCACATAAAAACATTTATATGAAGACTACACTGTCCATAGAAGAGATTCTCTTTTTAGTTATCGATATAACACGCAACTTTATTAGTCATTTATTTTTAATCAACGAGATACTATAATTCAATTGATATTATATGGTAATTTTTTTCTTAATTTAAATGAAACTAATAAATAAAATGAAAGTTTACACAAAATGAATGAGGTCAAAAATTGTATGAATTAAGAGACCATTAAATTAGTTGGTAAAATAGAACCACACAAGATCAATTTGAAGTGTTAAAATATAATTTCTATCCTAAATTTATTCTAATTTCCATATTGGATATATACCCTAATATAACATTGAACATAATCTAACCGTAGTATATTAATTAATGTTGGGAGTAGTGATTGCATGTTCTAAATCTAGCCTAGGGTTTAATTAATTTAATACTTGTGGTTAATTTAATTCTCATAGGTTTCAGTGGTTAACAAGTTATAGAATCACATTTAAGGGGTTATTTATTTAAATTATTATCCTAAAAAAGCAATTGAAGAGTTATTCTTATATCTATAACTTCTTCTGAAATTATTTTCTAAAAAAACATCTCACTGTTGTGTCCATTTAATCAAATTTTGATATCAAAAATAATAAAAAATGAATTATGATTAATTCATACTTATTATCCTTTTATAAAGAATAATAAACCATCATAATTTTATTTATTATATTTTAATTACATTTTTTTTTTGAAACAACATTTAATTATTTATTTTAATTATTCCTTCTCTGAGAGACAACATTGGGAAGCCACTCTCCTAAATCTAAGTATCCAAAAACAACACATCATTTGAAATCTCCCATGATAATTCCTATCAAATTGGAACTATTTTTGGAGTGGGATGTAATTTATTCAAACAATTAGATTTATGTCTTTTAATTTTCATTATATTATTTTCTCGTCCTCTTTGTTTTCTCTTTCCCCTTTCTGAAGTATTTTTTTCTTTTATTTTTACTGGGCCAAATATAACTTCTTTTATTCTTATTATGGTCCACCTTTCATCATTTTATATTTTAATTTAATTTGATTTAGGAAATGTACTAATATTTAAGATCTCTTATATCATGTTCTCGATATTGAACATAACCTTTGAGATCGAATTAGACAATCTCTGTTTATGGGATGTTTGATCATTTAACCAGTTGGATAATTCCATCATTCTTTGAACACTATAATTTGAGATACTTATAAATCTAATATAAAACAAGAATCAAGGGATGAAAAAATTTCATAAAACATAATAGAAAAATTTGAGACTTGGTTTCACTAGTCATTAACTGTTAACCAAATTGTATTTCATAACCAAATGATGAATCAGATTTTGAACTGAAATCTACAATTATTCACATTCATCTAAAATTTCACATATTATCTACTAAGGAACCAAATATACATTTAATATAATTTTATGTTGTTTTATCTACCATCAGGGCATGAAATATATCTTATGATCATATCAAAATAAGACAATTCTCATTCCCACCTGACCGAATTGTAAATGACGTTATGTATTACAAACGACATGATGATTTATCTTTTAGGAAGGATTTGAAACACATTTTCATGTATAGATTTTTTTCCATCATCAAGGTCCACTAACATTCAAAAAGAGATATTAGGATTCAATAAATCCCCTGTGGACTCAATGTATGAGTATTGGGAGTGATTCAATAAGTTTTGTGAAATCTTTCTGCATCAGCAAATTAGTGAGAAAATCCTTAAACAATACTTCTATGAAGCCCGTACACCTATGGAGAAGAGAATGGTGGATGAAATGTCTAGAGGTGAATTGGTCTAAAAAACACCAACAACTAATCATTCATTGATCAACAAGATTGAACCAATATCCAAATAATTTGGTGACTTAGGTACACTATTTGATAGAAGTGTATATCACCTATTTCATTCTTCACGTGAAAATAATTTTATTTATACTATGTTGGATGAATTTAACACTATGGTGTGGCATATTCAAATGGATAAAAATACATCACAACCCACTCCATTTAGGCATTTTGGAAATTATACTAAACCCCAACTAATCTTGGTGAATGATCTTCAACAACTACCATAAAGATCTTCCCTTTTTTGTTTTCTTACCTAAAACCGTTCTTGAAATCCTGGGGAAAAGAAAACATATAAAGGGTGAGCTCAAATGCTCAGTAAGAGTAAGCATGGAGAAAATAAAAAAAAACCATATACCATTGAACATAAAAACATGAACATAATGTTTAAACATCAAAATCATGAGAAAAAACATAAATCATGGAAGTATGTAAGGCATGTATCATAATGGAACATCAATCCTGATAAAATAGCATGGGAATAAAACATGTAATTGTGGCAACCATTAAGCACATGATATGATTTACATAGTATCCAAGGCATTGCTACCAAGACCATCTTAGTGGACATAGTCCTTTTCTGAATCGAGTTCACTCCTCGTTCCAGTCCTGTATTACTTAACCGAATTAACTTACCATTCCATCCATGTCTATCTCATGAGATATAAATCTTTACCCAATGCATTAGAGGAAGATATAGGTCCCACCAATCTCATAATTCCATCATTCTTACTTGTTCCACAACATAAACATAAATCATTCATCAAAACCCAAAGAATAAAATGGGTTTCATGAACATCATCCCATCATCACATAATTCATATAAAACAAATGGATATCATTTCATTATAAGAAAAGTGAAACCATGTAAATCATAGTGACATTATACTTGAAACATACATAGATTAAATAATGTCATCTTAGATGTAAAATGGTTTTGATAAAACACCAGAAATAAATTCTTGTGGAAAATATCATTTCTTCTTTAAAATCAATTTCATTTCACAAAACGTCATGAAATTTTAAAGGAAAAAAGATTTTGTTGAAAATAGTCATGAAATCTTTTGGAGGAAGCTTCATTAATATAAGGATTTATAAAACTAAAAAAATCTTTTCATTCTGTATAATTTAAAAAACATTCTCTTTGTCCTTTTGTCAGCAAAGTCAAAAAGTACATTGTATGGTAAACAAAAGAATGATTCCTTACATACGATGTGGTAAAAGTATAAAAGGTTAAAAATGAATTTATACATACATGGAAGAAAACTAAGCATTTTATGAAAACATTTTGAGAACATATGGATGTGGATAATAAATATAACCCCAGTAAATACTTACGAATAACAATCTAAGATAAAATGAGATTGGAATAATTATCCCTTACCTTAGGTCCGATATGCTTCGTACGTATCTGAACCTCATGTATAATGATTTAAATAATGTCATTGACTTATTAAAGAATCGTATTCATTGTTATGATATCATATATGGTTCACTTATGACTTTATATTACTCGTTCTTTTGTAAATTTAATGTCAAAGCAGCGTTTTGGGTAAAACGTTTTATTTATCGTACGTGTTTGGACTTGTTGTTCTTGATATTATTACTACTTATATCATGATTTAATTACATACCGAATGTTAATCATGATATATATATATATCATATATATTATGTTTGTATATATATATATATATTATATAGATAAATGAAATGAAATACACCGTCCATGGAGACGGTAGGCCATACGTACGCATGAACGTTGTTCTATTTTCCTTATTGATACGAATGGAAGTAAGTAGATGAAATATATATATATATGTATACATAAATCCAGTATCTTCATTATGTCATATATTAAATTATTATTCATTATATATACTTTATAATCATTCTTGATTGGTTAATCGTGGAAAATGAATCTCATCACATTCGTGGAGACGGTAGTCTGTACGTACGCATGAGTGATGATATCATTCCCATGATTGTGGAATTGTATTAGAGTGTATGAATAATATTACAGATTCAATATCACTTTACAATAACCATATGTAGTTATATATTTACACCATTATACACATCCATGTAATGTGGTGGTGGAAAAACTGATTACACCACACCGTGGAGACGACATTCCATACGTAAGCATGCTTGGTGATTTCGTTTTCTGTTGGATGGATAGAAAGTGAAAAAAGTTTGTTTCATATTCATAATAACATATCAGTATATGAGTGATACTGATGTTATTAATTTATAATTAAACAACTAAATAAGAATAAGTTGAAGAAGAATGAAACTTGAGAGAATCGAAATAAGAGATTACCTCTTCTTCAACGCACCTCCTTTAAGACTTCTCTTAAGGAAGTATAGTTGGTCTTTTGAGAAGACCAGAACCTTCAAAATGTTACTAGGAAAGTTTATAAGTGAAATTGTCAGGGTTTTCCAAAGCTTAAAGGCTCAAAAGGGTGTGAAGATAAGAGGGAAGGGGTTCCCTTTTTATAAGGGACGAGAGGGGCACCTTTGGAAATCAGAAAAATAATAATTTATAATAAATCTGACCCCCTTAAAAACCGCCATAAATAACTCATATTAGAATATTAGATGATATAGGGTTTTAATATCATGAACCAATAAAATTTAGACTAGTAGGAAATTTATTTTAATCATTATCAACTTGCTTTATCGTTATTTAATCTATTAAATTTTATTTGTGGTAATAAGATTCTAAATTTTAAATTGTTATAAATAATTACTTATGTGCTGTGAATTATACATAATTAGATAATTTATGACATTTTGGACTATATAAATTTCAATTTATAATTTTTAAATATATTTTTGATTTTTAAACAGTTTAATAATATGTTATTTTTATAAAATAACAATAGTGTCAATTTTGACACTATTCATTTATTTTAATTTAAATTAAATCCACATAGAGGTTATATTCAAAATAAAATATTTAATAGGTTCCAAAAATGTCATAAAATGCTACAAAATTAGTGGAGAACATTAAATAGTTCATATAATATTTATTGTACTATTTGTAAAACCATTTAATTGATATTTCTCTTAATAAAATAATTACTACAACATTTTTGTATAATTATCCTATATAATTATTTGTTGGATAAAGGTTAAAAATAAAATACTATGATGCCAATAAATCTTATATATTTCTTAATAATTCCTTTAGTAGGATTTATCTTTTAAAACATCCAAATTTTATAATGCTAGATTTATTAAATTATGAAGGTGACAACTTTGACATCAAAAAATAATAATAATATAAGTGTCATAATCACTTTTATAAGACATAAAACGCTCATATATTTGGTAATTGGATGATTATGGTGTATATATATACTATAAATAAGTTTTGGTCAGGTTTTTGAGCCGTTTAATATGTATTACTATTTCAATAAAAACAGTATTATTGATTTTTACTAAATAAATAATTTCTGCATCATTAATGTATAAGCTAATAAGGTAATTAAATAACTCTTAAAAATTACAAATAAATTACCATGATAAAGGAACTAAATTTATCTTTAAAATTAGTGTTTATAACTGAATTTATATTCTATATAACCTTATATTAAAAATACTTTAATTATTAAAGTTTTGGGTGAGACATATTTCACTTTCCATTAAATAAAATTAACTAAAGGTCTTAATCACCTTAATTTGGGTTCTAATGGATTCCATTTCAACCCAAGTATGACTGAAGACGAAATATAGTCATCCAATAGTGTTAATAAAAGTGTTATGATAATTTTATAATATTATATTTACCCTTAATTACCTGATTTACCTTTTACTATGGTAAATAAAATTCACCGTAGTTACTATTCATAATGCCGAAAAATAAAAAATAGTCTATTAATATAATTTGGCCCCACTGATTCAAAATATGGAATCCATTTTACCAAATTAAATACAAAAAAGTTGCTTAAATTAAATTAATATTAATTCATTTGTCGAAAGAAAACGGGTTTTTGTTTAAAACATTGCAGAAGATTGAATTGATTTAACCTACATATTCAATGTAAAATAAATGATAATGACATACATTATATTAAATGGTTAAAATATATTATATTTATACTTTAAAACCATTCAATATTATAATTTAACCACATAAATTATTATGATGAAAGAAGTTGTTTTTAATTAAAATATAGCGTGTTTTTACTATTCATTAAAATATGAAAATTATCAGAACAATATGAAAAATTTATCCAATGTAAATTTTAATATACTGATTCCATAGAAGAATTTTATTTTTTCAAATTTAACTTATAAACATGTTAAAAACTAGATTTAATTTAGGTGCGCCATCAAATGGCGGCAAAACTGCATTTTTTGAAAAATACTTATTTTACACGAAAAAATTATTTTGTTCTTATACCATGTTCTAGAAAATATATAAGATGAATAAAAATGTTATAAAATTAAAATTTTATTTAACACTATTCATAACAGCTTGTTCATAATAATATTATAACAATATATCTTTGTTTAGTAAAACCAGGGATTGAGTACAACACGTGATATCAAGGAAGGTTGCGATTGCGTGTAATGCAAGCCAAGTCCGGGTTGCGTGTAGTGCAAGACTCCATTGTTGTTATGTACAAAAAAATCCAACCATATTTCATTGATACATTGAATATGTATATATATACACTCAATGTTGCTTAGAATAACTACTATAAAAAAACATGAAATTGTGTGTAACACGATCCAAGATTAGTGTTGCATATACTGCAAGCTAATACAGTGTTGCGTATAGTGAAAGATAATCTTGGTGTAGCGTACAACAGAATATTTAAAAGAAATTAAAAAGAATATATCTTATAAAATCTCGGGATGTTACATTCTACCCCCTTAAAATTAATTTCACCCTCGAAATTCATCAGGGTTATAAATTTTTTACTATTCATAGAAACCCACATTGTAAAAATGAATACTAAAACATAATTTTTAAAACTAATGTATGAAAAGTAACGATTACCCAAAGTAACTCATCCTTGGGTTTCCATATAGGAGAACATAGGTGAAAATATGGGTATGGAATAAAAATCCAACCACCCAATTCTGATGGAGGGTGGTAGAGAACATGGCTATGAAAAAGCCAACAATCACAAAGCCATAAATTTGTGATGTTCTAAGGTACCATCAGATTCATCAGATATGACGGCACTAGGACAACATTTTTTTGGTTTTCAATGTCATTTCCCTAATGATGAAGAATTTTTGAATCAAAATAAATACTTACTTTATTTTGGTACAATATCATCGTTGTTCGTGCCATGGACAATTTTCACTTCATCTCCTAAAGAAATGAAGTTGAATTTGTCATTCGTGAAGTGTTAGCAAATCACGTGATAGAATGATGAGTCATTCCATATGTTTCAAACAAAAGGTTTGAAAAAGTTATCAAATATACATAAGTCTATCTATAGTGAGATTAATCATATTTGGTTCCAAAAATGGACTTATACTTTATATATCAAACCACTTAATAAATTAAAACTAATTTATACTAAACAGGGACTTCCTGTAGGCCAGTGGTAGGCGATAAAGGCATGTCACACTTCGGTTGTGGGTTTGATTCCCACAGCCCTGTCCGACGCGATGGGTTGTCACCCGTCCTGTAGGTTGACCCTTTTTCTAAAATTACATTATTATAACATTCCTACAATAATATCGAAAAATAGTTCTAGCGTTAAACATTACTATCTTATGTCTGACATAACCCTTTCCAATCAATATACTTATCCAAAATACATCTGTCCAATCTCATAGTATACAAAAATTGATTACTGGAAAGGTCACATAACAAGAACGTGAATAACATCATTTATCATACGATATATCTTATTGGTCACATTCGAAACATGTGAATTCCTTAATCATGTGTTCTCTTGAAACATAAATTATCGTAGAACATTAGTGAAAACATGAATGTTTTCAAAAGTTAACTCTTTCCACATACCAAAATCCCAAAATTCTATATACTCAAAACATGATATAACCTTGTCCTTATATCAGTCATGAGCTCATGAATACTATCAAACATTTAATTTTCTCCTTATCCCGTCATTATGGGTATATCATCTACTTTCCAAAAATATCTGAATAACCTTTCATGGTTACTATTACCATTCATCATATACTTTCAAAACTCATGAAAATGCAATAGTGTAACAATCCTTAGATTTTTTCTTTATTCTATAGTACCATACATTATTCTTGATAAACATACAATCATTACACTACCTTCTTAATCCATTGACTTAGCTTCAACAATCCTTTCATCTCACAGATCATTTGTAGTCTCTTCATCATCATCAACATTAATACTACCCATACATCCATGCAGATTATCTTAATTAGATTTTCCCTTAGGGCATTGGTTTTCATAATGCCTGTACATTCCACATTTAATACATTTAACCATTTTTTATGTCTTAGTAATACCATTATCCTTGTACATGGTGTTAACTGATCCTTTTCAATTGCAATTACTGGCTTTGTGTCCTTATTTTCTACAACCAAAGCATCTTCCATTTCCTATGAAACATTCTCCTTGATGCTTCTTCCCACATGATTTACACGAGGGGAACTAAACATTCTTTCCTCTATGATCATCATGAAACTCCATCATTCTTTTATTAGCTGAGTCAGGAAACATACCAAAGTTGAGACTATTTATCATATTGTGAGATTGCTGATTAGGAATAATAATGATATGTGGACCTCCAAATCCAATTTCATTTGGTTGCTCATGAATAATATCATTCCATTGTCCATTATATCCTCAATTATTGTGAATCTTCCTATTTCCATCCATTTTATAAAACCCAAAAAGAATAGTGTGAGAGGAAAAACTCATGCTAGGAAAACAACATAATAAAGGGGGAGTACCTTCAATATCTAACATCTTAGGTTTAATTCTAAGATCGTTAGCGCAATTCTAGGACTATAACCTATACATATACTTAACCTTAGGGACATCCCTAGACCTACCTTATAAATATCTTTAGGGATCTCACTATAGTTTTTCCATCCTAGTTTCCAAAGGATAACTAATCCTTTCCTCTGATACCTACTGTAGATACCCAAAGCTTGACGTACATGGACAATACATTACTTTTGCAGAATACTTATTACATAACAAAAACAAACACCAAAGGAAGGTAAAAGTTTAGTGTCTTTGGAAACTCAAAATATAATTCTCTAATCTTGGTGAAAGATCTTAACCAAATCCCATAAAGATCTTCCCTTTTTTGTTTTCTTACATAAACCTTTCTTGAAATCCTGGGGAAAAGAAAACATAAAAAGGGTGAGCTCAAATACTCAGTAAGTGTAAGCATGAAGAAAATAAAACAAACCATATACCATTGAACTTAAAGACATTAACATAATGTTTAATCATCAAAATCATGAGAAATGACATAAATACTGGAAGTACGTAAGGAATGTTTCATAATGGAACATCAATCTTGATAAAATATAATGGGAATAAAACATGTAATTGTGGCAACCATTAATCACATGATTTGATTTCTATAGTATCCAAGTCATTGTTGCCAAGACCATCTTAGTGGAAAAAGTCCCTTTCTGAATCGAGTTCACTCCTCGTTCAAGTCCTGTATTACTGAACCAGATTAACATATCATTCCATCCTTGTCTATATCATGAGATATAAATCATTACCCAATGCATTTGAGGGAGATATAGGTCCCACCCCTCTCATAGTGAAATCATTCTTACATGTGACACAACATAGAAATAAATCATTCATCATAAACCAAAGAATAAAATCTGTTTCATGAACATCATCCCATCATCACATTATTCATATAAAACAAATGGATATCATTTCATCATAAGAAATGTGAAACCATGTAAATCATAGTGACATTATACTTGAATCATACACATATGAAATAATGTCACCTTAGATGGAAAATGGTTTTAATAAAATACTTGAAATAAATTCTCGAGGAAAATATCCTTTCTTCTTCAAAATCAATTTCTTTTCACAAAACATCATGCAATTTTAAAAGAAAAAGATTTTGTTGAAAATAATCATGGAATATTTTTGAGGAAGCTTCATGTAAATAAGGCTTTAAAAACTGTAAAAATCATTTCATTCCGTATAATTTAAAAAAACATTCTCCTCGTACTTTTGTTGGAAAAGTAAAAAAGTACATTGTATGGTAAACAAAAGAAAGATTCCTTCTATACGATGTGGTAAAAGTAGAAAAGGGTAAATATGAATTTAAACATACATGGAAGAAAAGTAAGCATTTTATGAAAACATTTTGAGAACATATGGACATGAATAATAAACATAACCCTAGTAAATACTTACGAATAACAATTTCGGATAAGAATGAGATTGGAATAATTATTCCTTACCTTAGGTCTGATATGCTTCATACGTATCCTAACCTCCTATATAATGATTTAAATAATGTCTTTGACTTATTACAGAATCATATTCATTGGTATGATATCATATATGGTTCACTTATGACTTTATATTACCCGTTCTTTTGTAAACTTCATGTCAGTGTAGCATTTTGGGTAAAACGTTTTATTTATTGTACATGTTTGGACTTGTTGTTCATGATATTATTATTACTTATATCATGATTTAATTAGTTCCAGAATTTAAATCATGATATATATATATATATAATATATTCGGTATATATATATAATATGTAGATAAATGAAATGATGTACACCGTTCATGGAGACGGTAGGTCGTACGTACGCATGAACGATGTTCTCTTTTCCTTATTGACTTGAATGGAAGTAAGTAGATGATATATATATATATATGTATACATAAATCCAGTAGCTTAATTATGTAATATATTTCATTATTATTCATTATATATAATTTATAATCATTCTTGAATGGTTGATCATGAAAAATGAATCTCATCGCGTTCGTGGAGATGGTAGTCCGTACATACGCACGAGCGATGATATCATTCCCATGATTTTAGAATTGTATTGAAGTGTATGTATAATATTACAGAATCAATATAACTTTACAATAACCATATATAGTTATTTATTTACACCATTATACCCATCCATGTAAGGTGGTGGTTGAAAAACTTATAACACCACATTGTGGAGATGGTATTCCGTACGTACGCACGCGTGGTGATTTCATTTTCCGTAGGATGGATAGAAGGTGAAATAGGGTTGTTTCATATTAATAATAACATATCTGTATATGAGTGATACTGGTGTTATTATTTTATAATAAAACAACTAAATAAGAAGAAGTTGAAGAAGAAAGAAACTTACGAGAATCGAAAGAAGAGATTACCTCTTCTTCGACGCACATCCTTTTAGACTTATCTTAAGGAAGTAGAGTTGGTATTTTGAGAAGAAAAGACCCTCAAAATGTTACTAGGGAAGTGGAGAAAATAAATATGTAGGGTTTGACTGAGCTTCAAGGCTCAAAACGGTGTGAAGAGAAGAGGGAAGGGGTTCCCTTTTTATGAGGGAGGAGAGGGGAACCTTTGGAAATCTTAAAAATATTAATTGATAATAAATCTAATCCCACTTAAAAACATCCAAAAATGACTCATATTCTAAGATTAGATGAAATAGGGTTGTAATCTAATCAACCAATAAAATTTAGACATGTAGAGAATTTATTTTAAACATTATCAACTTTATTTATCCTTATTTAATCTACTAAAGTATATTTTTGGTAATAAGATTATAAATTTTAAATTGTTATAAATAATTACATATGTGTTGTGAATTATCCATAATTAGATACGTTATAAAATTTTAGACTATATAAATTTCAATTTGTAATTTTTAAATATTTTTTTGATTTTTAAACAATTTAATAATATGTTATTTTTATAAAATAACAATAGTATCAATTTTTGAACTATTCATTTATTTGAATTTAAATTAAATCCACAGAGAGGATAAATTCAAAATAAAATATTTAATAGGTTCCTAACATGTCATAGTAATCTATAAAATTAGTGGATCACATTAAATAGTTCATATAATATTTATTTTACTATTTTTAAAACTATTTATTTGATCTTTCTCTTAATAAAATAATTACTACAACATTTTTGTATAATTATTAAATATATTTATATGTTGAATAAAAATTAAAAGAAATACTAGGATGAAGAAATATATTATATATCTCATAATAATACATTTAGTCGGATAAATCTTCTAAAAAACCCAAATTTTAAAATGTTATATTTATTAAATTATGAAGGTGACAAGGTTGACATCATATAAAATAAAATAATATAAGTGTCATAATCACTTTTATAAGACTCCAAACAGTCATATATTCGGTACTTGGATTCTTATGGTGTAAATATACACTACCAATACGTTTTGGTCAGGTTTATGAGCCCATTAATATGTATTACAATTTCAATAAAAACAATATTATTGATTTTTTTACTAAATAAATAATTTCTGCATCATTAATGTATAAGCTAATAAGGTAATTAAATAACTCTTAAAAATTACAAATAAATTACCACGATAAAGAAAAACATTTTAGCTTTCAAATGAGTATTTATAAAGGACTTTATATTCTGTAAAACTTTATATTAAAAATACATTAATTATTAAAGTTTGAGTGAGACATATTTCACTTTCCTTTAAATAAAATAAACTAAAGGTCTTAATCACCTCCAATTTGGTTCTAATTTATTCCATTTCGAACAAGTATTACTTAGCACGAAATATAATCATCCAATTGTATTAATACAAGTGTTAGGGTAATTTTATAATGTTATATTTACCCTTAATTAACCGATTTACCTTTTACCATGGTAAATAAAATTTACCGTAGCTACTATTCATAATGCCCAAAAATAAAAAGTAGTCTATTAATATAATTTGGATCCTCTGATTCCAAATATGGAATCAATTTTTCCAAATTCAATACACATAAGTTGGAGAAATTAAATTAAAATTAATCTCGTTGTCGAAAGAAAATGAGTTTTTGTTTAAAACATTGCAAAAGATTGAATTGATTTATCATACGAAATCAATGTAAAATCATTGATAATGACATAAATTATATTAAATGGTTAAAATATATTCTATTTATACTTTAAAACCATTCAATATTATAATTTATCCACATAAAATATTATGATGAAAAAATTTGTTTTTAATTAAAATATAGCGTGTTTTTACTATTCATTAAAATATGAAAGATATCAGAACAATATGAAAATTTTATCAAAAGTAAATTTTAATATCCTAATTACAAAGAAAATTTCTTTTTCTCAAATTTAACTTATTAAAATGTAAAAAACTAGATATAAAGTGGGTGCCCCATTAATAGCGGAAAAACTGCATTTTTTTAAAAATACTTATTTTACCTGAAAATTTATTTTGTTCTTATACCATGTTATAGAAAATGTATAAGATGTATAATAATGTTATAAAACTCAATATTTAGTTAATAATATTCATAAAGGCTAGTCCATAATAATAATATAATTATATATCATTGTTTAGTAAAACCCGGTATTGAGTACAACACATGCTATCGAGGAAGTTCGTGATTGCGTGTAATGAACGAAAAGTCAGGGTTGCATATAGTGCACGAATCCTTTGTTGTTGCGTATAACAAAATCCAACCATATTTAATTTATACATTGAATATATATATATAAACTCAATGTTCTGTAGAATAACTACTATAAGACAAACATGAAATTGTGTGTAACATGATCCATGATTAGTGTTGCGTATACTGCAAGCTAATACAATGTTACGTGTAGCACAAGATAATATTGGTGTAGTATACAACATAAGATATGAATGAAATTAAAAAGAATATATCTTATAAAATCTTGGGGTGTTACAATTGTACTAATAAATTGGGGATAAATGGGAATTAAATTATCAAACTTGGAAGGAATGTTTTATCCCTCATCACACTAACCCAATAAAAGAAAACAATGTGCAAGGATTCAGGGACATGCACTATCCCACACACTATAGGGGGTTATAACTTTCACATGCTTCATATGATTTCGGAGCTTCCATAAATGGGATGAATCACTTTGTATTCTCTTCATTATTGGTTGGTGAGTTAGATCTGGTGATTGTAAAAATATTTTTAGAGAATAGAGATACAACATTTCAAGCATGAGTCATTGATGATGTACTTGTTCTGGTAAGAGACATGATATTTCTAGAAAATTTATTCATGATTAACATGGAGGATGATCCTGTAAGATCTCATGCTACTATAATCTTATGTTGGCCCTTCTTAAAGAATTTAAAAAAGATCATAAATTTAATTTAGGGTTTAGTTTCCATGTATTTTGGATATTATGTTTTGATATTTAATGATATATACTCCATGATGTACTCCGCGGAGGACCATTCTGATTTTTGTTATCTCTAGTTCAAACAACCATACAAATACCCCGTGGAATTTGATTATCCTATGTTTGTGGAGATTATGAGGTTTTTTATAGTTTTATGTATAATATATCTTCCACACATGTTTTTAATGATCAACAAACCCCTATATGTTATTTTAAAATGGATTCACATTTATATTTGTTTCATGCTCATCTAGATTATGATAAGGCTATTGAGTATGATGATGTATTTGATGCATTATTCTATGATTTTGAGGATTTTGATTTTGGTATCGATGTTCATTGTGAAAATATTTCATCTCATACAATTTCTCCATCCATACCTGACCAAATACACTATAACTCATGTCATTTCCCCCAAATCTAAAATACCCATACATGTTGATTCGTGAGATATTACCTGTTATAATTTCTAACAATTACCCTTTTACACGATGAAAACCCATTTATTCTTTTGAGTGATAATATTAGGGAATTAAGGTGGACCGTGGATGACATATCATATATTATCCCCTCCATTTACATACATATGATTCTTTATGTTGATTGGGAAAAAATAGATAGGTATCCACAAAGGAGAAAATACAACTCTTTTTGATGTTGTTATAAAAAGATGAAAAATTTCCCAAGGTGGGTACAATTTATTCCATTTCAGATTACCAGTTTGTGAGTTATGTTCTAGATGTTACTATGAAAATTGGTGTAACTTATGTTAGGAATAATAAAGGGGAGTCGGTTCCAATGAGGGGGAAAAGGTGGTGTGTCTGTATTGATTATAAGAAACCAAATCAATCTACTCACAATAACCATTTCCCCTCCCATTTATTGATAAAATGATTGAGTGATTAATAGGAATGAGACATTATTTTTTCTTGTATGTTTTTTATATATTTTTGGGTTCTTATATCCCTATATGATCAAGGGAAGACATAATTCACTTGTCCATTCAGCACATTTCCCTACTGGAAGATGCCATTTGTACATTGCAATGCCCCAAGAAACCTTGAAGAGTTTTAAGGTGTGTATTTTCCATGATTTTTGAAGGACATGCCTGGAGGTATATATGGATGATTTTAGAGCGTATGTGTCATCATTTTATTATTATATCTCTATTTTAAGAAAGGCGACATACCATTTTATTGATAATAATATTGTCTTGATCACTGAAAAGTGACATTTCATGGTAGAGCATGGCATTTCCATTGGTCATGTAGTGTAAAAACATGAGATAGAGGTTGATAGAACTATAGCATATATTATTTCATCCTTACCATATCATTAATGTGTTCCTAATGGTAGGTATTTCATAGGGTATTCAATATTTTATTGGCATATCATCATAGAATGTGGTATGATTTCTCTTCCTATGTCATGATTAATTCAAAATGATTCAGATTTTGTGTTTAAAGATTATTGTAAGACTTTCATGGATGACCTAATGAAGCATCTGGACACTCCATAAATCATACATCCTCTATGGTGGGACATCTCATTTGAGCTTATGTGTGATACTTCAAACAATACAGTTGGAGCTTCCTTGTCACAGAGGGTATAGGGACGTTCACATGTATTTTAATATTCATTATTAACATTTTATTTAGGAAAAAAAATACAAAACCATGGAAAAGTGATTATTTTCATCATATTTTGTTAAGATAAATTCCATTCATATACATTGGTCTCTAAAGTATCTTTTTCGGACCATGTATGTTGGAAATACCACTTAAAAAATCCAGATGTAAATCCCACACTCATATAATAAATTTTCATTCTTAAATAATATTATATTGAGATAAATGACATGAAGGGTTTAGAATACTTAGTTGAGGAACACATTTGTAGGCTTACTCACACACTAGAGGATGGCGCCATGGTCTAGGTGCCACTTTGGGACACACTCCTAGATGAGCATCTTTATGGACTCTCAGTTACACATCCTTGGGATGATGATTTAGTTAACTACCTTATTACCTCTAAAATTTCAACAAATTTTAAGAAATATCAAGTCCAAAAATTAAGAGTTACTATAGATTTTACGTTTGGTATGATACCTACTTACATCGCATGTGTAGTGGTCAACTTATTAAGAGGTGTGTTCCTGATCATGAGTTTGAGTATATTTTATATTTTGGTCAGACACTAGATTTTGGTGGACACTATAGACCCAAAAAGATAGGTAGGAATGTCCTAGACTCAAGATTAATGTGGCTTAGATTATTCAATGATGATCATGTGTTTTGTAAGTCCTGATCATTTTTCCAACACACTTAAAATATTTTGTAGAGACATGAGATGCCCCAACATAACATATTATTCTATGAGATTTTTTTTGTTTGGGGAGTTTATTTTATGGGTCTTTTTCAAGGTTCATTTGAATTATGGTACATCTTTGTCGATGTTGATTATGTAAACAAATTGGAGGTGGATAAGGCACTAGGACTGATGATTGTCATGTTGTAGTGGACATTGTACTATAGAAAATATTTTGTACTTTTTGAGTACCAAAGGATCTGATCAGTAACCCATGGACACACTTCTACAATGGGAATTTGTCTTCCCTCCTTTAGATGTATGGGGTGACACAAAAAACATCAATACCATTCCACCCCCAAATAAATAGTCAGGATGATGTGTCGAATTTGGAGTTGAAACAAATTAAAGAGAAATTCATACAACCAAATAGAAACAATTGAAACAATAACATAGATGATGAAATTTAGTATTATAGGATATCATAAAAGACCCCATTGATATGTCCACGTTTCATATTACTTTTGGGAATGTAATTCATCTCCCTATGGAGGTAGAGCATCAGACTTATTGAGCTCTAAAAAATGAGACAAGGATTTGGACCATGTTGGAATTCAATGGAAGCTACAAATTCAAGAGCATAATGAGATTAGATTGTCATCATACGATGGCCGAAGTATCTACAAGGAAAGACCAAAAGAAACTCATGAAAGAAAGATAAAAAAATACATGTTCACATATGATAGAAAGTTATAATTTATATTTCATGACTGAAGTATATTCCTGGCATGTTGCATTCTAGATTGTTAAGAAATTAAGTTGTGTCTAATGTTTTTTTCTATGGTGTATTTGAGATCACACATGAATAAATAGGAAGGATCATTACAGTCAATGGGATACCATTTAAGAAATACATTGAGAGACTTCATACCGATGTAGTTGATTTCATCACATTGCATGACCCTATCATCTGTTAAGTATACAAAGTTTTTTAGAATACATTCACATTTATATTATTTATCCAATTTAAAAATATGCATTTGATGTTCACATATCATCTTATAGGTTACCATTGAAGACACCATAATATTTTAAGTGTGGGGGAGGATACGAGATTTTGGTGTAGATATTTATGGCATCATTTTTTTGTTTTCACTGTGTTTTGTGTTATTTTTTTTGTTAATAAAATTCCAAAAAAAACATAAAATTAATAAAAAAACTTTCTAATAAAGAGGGGATTTATGAAATGTACAACATGCAGGGATATCATGGTTATGAAATTAAGGATTTAATTTTATGAATACATAAGTTATTGTGTCTTCAAATTTTATTTCAAAGGAATATAGAACTTGTTCGGGGAATTAAACTTGGTAAGAAGAATTTTTATACATAACCTACATATATTGAATAGAGGGTAGATAGAAGAGCATTAAAAGGATGATACACACACATGTGAGGAATTAATGGCATGATGAACCCATAACATTTTCATATATCATTATTGTCACTAATCACATTGCATTTTATGTTGATACAATTTATGATAAAATGAATTTCAAATATATTAATATAGATTCCTGAGGAGAATCTTACATTTTGTATATTTTTACAATGGATTGATGAATATGAACATGGATATATTATCAGAAAAAATAGAATACCGAATAATTTAATTTTCCCTATAATGTAGATGGTTAAGTGTTGGGGAGTTGATAAATATAAATTTTATTGACTAATTTATTGATAAAAAATGTTTTAATTTCCTGACATTGTGTTAAATATGTCATTTATAAAATATTTATGAGTATATAATTCATTTTAAATTCGATGAAAATTCCATTAATACTCTTTAATGATTACATTAGTAATTTAGTCCCAATGTTTTTTATATGTATTATTTGAAATTAGTTTCTTTATTATGTTCTGGAAATAATGGTATACATCATTAAATCACGACAAGGGTTCTAAATCGTGCATTCGATTGGATGAAAAGGGGATAGAAATCAAAGACGGTTTGTAATCACAAGATTGGACATTAGTTCTGGTTTTAGGCCATAATATCTCCATCCTTTCTTGGATTGGGAAAAATATTGAGCGGAGATCAAGAACATTATTTTTCACAAATCAACTTGATGGAAGGGTGGCCGGTTCGTACAATTTGAGGGAAAAATAGAATGTGCAACTTGGAATAATATATTTGGAATAAATTTTCCATTCATATTGGAAACCACTTGAAACATAGAGTCCCCTCAAATCAATAATTTTTGAGTTTTTCTCATTTTTATGTGTTGGGACGTGTATTGGGAGATTAAATGTGTATGATAATTTGTTCCACTATATTTCTCTAGGAATTTTAAGATCTAGTTCTCTTGATGTTAGGATCCCTTCATTTAATCCTTCTTCTTCTTTTTATTCACGTTGTAATGTTTTTGATCTTTCATAAAACATGTTTTTTCCCAATTTATTTCTTCTATTTTGTTATGTTTTATTATTTTTTATTTTTATTTACTAATCCAATTTTGGCTGGAATCAAGTGTAGAATTGAGATTGTGCTATACCCTTTCTCATTCACCACATAAAAAATGTATTTACGATTACTACACCACCCATGGAGTAGTTAATTTTAGTAAATGATTTATATCTTACTTTATTCATTAGTTAAAAATGGATCAATGAGATACTTCAATTCAATTCATTTTATCTATTAATTGAGTTTTTAATTAAATGAAACTAATAATGAAATTAAATAATTAACACAAAACACGTGAGGTCAAGGACTGTGTGAATTGTGAGAGATAGAACATAATCGGTAAAACAAAATCACTTAAGATCGATTTGTAGAGTTCAAATAGAAAAACTATACTCAAATAATCCTTATTTAAAAAGTGGATATCTTCTATAATTTACCACTTATTGTAATATATCCTTATAAAAATAATAAATTAAGGGTGCTACAAGTGCATGTTCTGAAGCTAGTCTATGGTTTAATTATTTTCATCTTGGTGGTAAAGTTAATTCTTATAGTGTAAGGGGGTTAACCAATTAGGGTATCATAATTAAGTGGATATTGATTTAAATAATAATGATACATAAGTAATCTAAGAGGTAGAGTTAGATCAATTATCCCTTATAATAATATCCCATAAACAAACATATTATCATTGTGTCAATTTAGTCTAATTTATTTTCAAAAATAAAAAACAGAAATCTTATTCCAACATACTTTTTATCCTTTTTAATAAAAATTAAAAACTTAAAAACATTTAAGTAGTGTTTTTATATTACATTATTTTAGTCACAAAATATTTTCAGTAGTTGTTTTAATTACGACCCCATCATGGGATGACTTTGTTTAGCCACTATGTTTCACCTAAGTGTAAAAAACCTCACATCATTTGAAAAAACCCACGACATTGCATGTCAATACCTACCATAAATTTATTGATCATTGTATGAGAAGGCAACGATCATATCTTTGGACCTCATCATTTAGAATGATATTGTATATTTTAGTTTTGGATGTTATGAATGATCCTTTGACCATTTAACCATCTTTTCCATGGAATGAATAAATCATCCAATGTTTTGGGAACCCTTTCTCCCTTTTTCCCGGAGAAAATAATTCCCTATTCCATGGTCATCCTCCCCACTATCTCTAAAAACATGACTATTTACCTCATCACTTGAATAATACCTATTCAATCTTTTACCATGCTTTTAGTTATGTACTTGGCCAATTTAACTTTAATCTAGAGCTAGCTCTTTAGTTAATAATTCATGATGATGGATACCAATGTTTATCTTTGGAAATTCCCTTCTTGGACTATACCCCTCAACATCATTCAACCATCAATAAAAAAATTCATTGAGATATTATAAACCTCATAACCCATATAACCTCTCTTGTTTGACACATGATACAATATTTTAGGCTTATGATCACTTCAAGTGTTGAACTGATGAATACGATGAAGAGTTCAAAGTATTGGGTTTAGATTCCAATACCACACCCACTCCAATATTTCTCAATGACATCTAAGGATAATTAACAATCTTGGGGCAGTCTAGATCATTCCTCAAATGGATAATAATGAAGGTAATATTAGTATTATCATTCATTGGTCTTTCCATCATATATGAGGAGTTGGAATGAATTGTACCACCATGAGAAACGTAGTCCACAGTTAGAGTAGGGTTTTTCTCAGGTACAATCTATTATTTAAACCTTGAATCTGGGACCCCATATTCCTCAATATAGAGTAAGTGGTAAAAGGATGCTTGGTGACCCAAATTCATTCACTACATTTAGTTGTATATCTAGGATTCAAGAACAACAGTTTGTTTTAATCAAAACTATTCCCCAAAAACAATCCAAACACATTCTACCATCAGCATTAAGACATAAACGCCAATAAAATGGTGGGGGGAAATCATGTGGCACGTCAAAATAATTGAGATTTACTAATAAAAATATATACCAACCAGTTTTCCAAAAAAAGGTAGAGATATTTAAATTCAAGTATGAGTTCATGGGAAAACACTAACACATATATAGTACGTCTATACCACTTCATATTAACCTTAAATATCCTAGTTCCAATAATGTGATCAAGGATGATATTGAAAAGTATTAAGACAAAACATTACAAAATTTTATTATCAAACTACTAAGGATCATGGGTTAATCCCGAGGGTTGCTGGATCTTCTTTTCAGGGCTATCACCTAACCATGGATTTCAATATCTTTTGTGGGGAAGAATTTTGGGTTCATTAAACCCAACAATGGGATGTGACATGAAGACCCCCTTTCTTAGAACATTTTCAGTAGGGATTAAGACACTCTTAATAGATATATGGATGGGATAATCCTGAGGTGAATCGTTCATCATTACCATGCTAGAGCTATCCACAGTGACATATCTCATATCTTTTTTGTTAATAACCTGAATTTTTTTCATTAATTGAAATAGGTGAAATGTTAGAGAATATAACATGATAATGGTGACATATTTTAATTAGAGAATCCAAAACCATAAAATGGGAAAAAATGAGCATCTTCATTTCGAAACAGTTATTAGAAAGAAGGGGGAAAAGTTTGAGGATATCCCTTGGATTCAATGGAAACCCTTACCTATAATGTACACTGGTGATCCAATTGCATCGGGAAGGGAAAAGATTCATCATTTTAATCGATTTTTTGATAACATTTCCACCTATATTACAAATTATAAGAACCACTTTAGTTCATTCAGTAGTGAATCATGCTTGTCAATACTTCCCCATTTTCATGATGGGATTTCATGGCACCAATACTTCCCCCTTTCAGCATGCTTGGTTTTCTGGTACCATGAATATGGAAATTGAAATGAAAAACAGGGGTGATTCATTTTGAGATGGTATGTTAGAGATTTTGTTATTAGAGTAACCAAAGACACCATTCTGGTTTTCTACGATCATGCCTAGACATGAGGGCCTACACTATATTCATCATGGATGATCTCATCCCACTGGTCAAATAGTTGGTGGAATCTTCCCCACTGATATAGATCATGGTTGTTTCTTATACATCTACTACTCCCATTCTTGGACAAGGGAGATGGGTGAGATGGAACTTGAAGACTAGTAGATTCAAATGCAATGTGGGAGTCTCTTTCCTGTCGGGGGTCATATAGGGAGAAGGGGTCAATCAGGATTCTCATGGTTTAATGATCCTGACCTTCAATCCGAACATTGGGGAATGGCATTACCTCATAACAGTGGCTCACACATTACTAATGTGTATTGAGCTACACAAATCCCACATAATTTTTCTAAATTCAATAGAAACGGATTCATCTATCATTCAAGATAATTTGAAAGTGAAAACTCAAATCTCATGGTATATTACATATATCAACCAAAAACGAAAATATATTCTGTATTAATTTGGTGGACATCTATCATACTTGGCATGGCACTACTACAAATATGGCTTTTATCAGTGCTAGAAAAGTGCATTAATAGCACTGCCAAAAGAACTATTAATCAAGGTGATGATATATGTTTTCCTTTTTATCAGCGCTTAGAAAAGTGCTAATATGGACCCCTTATATCTGCGCAAAAAAAAGCGCACATAAATGGCCTCTTTTATCAACGCTAAAAAAAGCGCTGATAAAACCCCCCTATTATCAGTGCTTTTTTAGCCCAGATAAAAGGGGTCTTTTATCAGCACTTTTTACAAGTGCTGAGGAAATTAAAAAAATAATAATTTATATTTGGGAGCGAGCTTTTCACAGCGCTTTACCCCCCCCCCCCTCAGCCCGAGGAGGCCCCTCACAATCTCATGCACTGCCCTTGCCTGCATGTCACACACATGTGCATGTACTTCCTTGCATCCACCTAAACTCGAACCCACGACCTCCCCCTTGTGCGCCAACACCTTTACCACTAATCCATTTCAATTTTTTCTATTTTGTGATATATCTATTTATATATATACATATATAGTTATATTTATATGTATATTGATATAGATTCATATTAATATAAATATAATTAGTTATATTAATACATATATGTTTATTCATATATTTATATATATATATATATATATTCATTTTTATATTAATATATATTTATATATATTTATATACATATTTGCAGTTACAATTTTTTATCCATTTATTTATTTGTATATTAATAAATATTTATAAGATTAGTTTTAAATAAATTTATAATTTTTTTTAAGTTTGTTTATAAATAAATAAATACATACATACATATATACAACACACACACATAGAAACATATATTTATGAATAAAAACATATATATGTGTGTATTTTTAAAGCCATATATTTTTAAAATGACCACAACTTCTAATGTTGAATCTCGTTTGAACTTCACAGCCAGTAAAATCGATGAAAATGAAACAATATTCGATATGATATGTGGTACAGTCCTAATAGACATCCGGATATCAAGTAATACATGTTTTAATGTTAACAAATTGGGGTATCTTGACTAAAAAATCAGTTTTGGAGGCCTTCTGGGCATTTTTTGTCCTCGAAAAATGTATCAAAAGCTTCGCTAGGTCACAAGCACGTAGAGCTCATCACAAGATTCGATTTGATATGTTGTAGAGATAAAAAAGATCAAAATTTATGGATGTTTGATGTTTGAGTTACATTTTCAACTTATTTTAGATATTTTATTAATTCTTTTTATTTTTTTGTGTCCTAAAATTGTTATTAAATGATTTTTAATAAATAATAATAAGAAAATTATTTATTAGTTATTTTTTTTTTAATATTTTAAATCCATTTTTAATAAATTTCATATATATTAAATGTAATAGACTATTTATAAATATATTTAAAAAATATATGTTATATTTATATCAATATAAATATACATTTATAATAATATATTATTTTTCATGAAAAAAAATTATTTTTTGAAAAATAAAATTTATCAGCGCTAGGAAAAAGCGCTGATAAAGCCCAATTTATCAGAGATACTAAAAAGGAGCATATAAAGGGGTCCCATTTAACAATGCTAAAAAGCACTGAAAAATGGGGGGCTTTATCAGTACTAAAAAAAGCGGTGATAAAAGGGGTCCTTTAACAGCTCTTTCTTTTAGCCCTAATAAAGCCCCCCCCCCTTTATCAGCGCTTTCTTTAGGGCTGATAAAGGCCCCCTTTATCAGCACTTTTTTTAGCACTGATAAAAGGGTAGCACTTCCCTTTCCCATTATTGTTGTAGTGGGGGGAACGATGTTGTAGACTTCATATACTCTGAGACATCTAATGGGGATCACAATGACTAATTTACCATGATGGGGTATCTTCCATAGTCATGTTGTAATTTTTTTAGGGAAGAAAAACTTTATCTTCATTATTTTAGACCAAATTAATATTTTTCAATCTCTGGAATGGTTCTCTTTTATAAAATAAAAATTATAATGCTACATATAGAGTGACATTAATTTGATCTATGACTTCCGAACAAAATGATATATATAGAAAAGGTAAAAAAATCATGTTCTGAGAATAGGGTGAAGGAGAGTGTTTGAGCCTCAGAATAAGGTGAATGCAATGATTCCCCCACCCCTCTAATGGAATGGGGTGTAGCCAAAATCCTCAGGATAGGGAATCACCATGAGGAATAGGTAAATTGAGAGATTTAACTTAGTCATTGGGATCAATAACCAATTAAATTATCCACAATCCCAAACTAATAACCCATTAATCCATGAAAACAATGATTATATGTGATATATTTTTGGTCATGGACAATATTTAAAAAATTTAGTTTTAATTGGCATTAAATATGGTCCTTATTTATAAAGAATATTTATATTAGAAGAAAATTTTTGAAACCGAAATTTAATCTTAAGAAAATTTCTATATATTTAATTTCAATTAATTTTTGAGAAAAATTCTTAGGTGAATTTCATGACACTCATGAATTTTAGAATAAATCAATATATCATCAAAATAAACATCCTCAACCTTATATTGATGGTCAAATACACATCTTTTTATTTTTAGTTATGTGGCATTGTTCTCTGAAAATATACTTTTTTTCCATCATGGTGTTTTATCATTCGAAATGTTGGCCACCACACCTTCAATTTCTAGGTTTTTGGAAACCCATAAGGATGGAATATTTTTTACTTTTCCAATACAACATGTACCACCTTCCCCATATAGCTTATACATGTGATAAACCCCATGACCATAGGGAATTGGTGGTAACTTGTGTAATAATGAATTATGTGTTTAGATTATATGGACCCAGGTCCACATACATAGACATTTCCATATAGACACAACCCAGAAATGTCAACATGTCATATAGTCCGCCTTCATGGAGTGTAGTGCTATATGGATTGTTAACCATGTATCCGACATTGAAATGGACATGTTGTGGAGTGGGATCACACTCCATGTGATTCCCCTCACATGATGTGTACTTATGGTTTCATTTTCATAAGATTCATCAATATTTATTACCTTTGTTTTAACTCATATTTTGACCAATGAGTAGCCTATCTTGAATGTTTTTAATTTTTAATTTCTTGGATTACTTTTTTGTGACTTTGGATATATGGTGTGAGATGTTCTAGGCTTGGATACTTCTTAGAAAATGATCAATGATGATTGTGATCTGGGGAGATCAATATTGACCTACTAGGTTGTACCCTCCTGATGTCTAAATGCATTTGTACCCAATGTTATAGAGTGGAACCCTCTAGTAGTCCTAGGCATGGATCATCAACCTTATGAGTGGAACCCCTTTGCTATATTAGGGAATGTGTCCTCAATGACATAGAGTGGATCCCTTTATCTATTGTGGTAATGGTTCATCAACATTTTGAGTGCAATCGTATTATAGTATCAGATCATGGGTCCTCAATGAATTAGTGTGGAAACCTCCATATAGGCACTGAATGGGTCCTCTACCATTCGAGTAGCACCCTCCTATAGTGTTAGGGCACGGTTCCTCAATGACCTGTAGTGGAACCCTCATTATGTGATGGGTATGGATCCTCGACCACTAGAGTGGAAGCCACAAATTGTATATCAGCATGGGTCATCTATAAAGAGATTGTACCCCCTCAATAATATGGTATATTGAAGAGTATTTTCATGACTTATATGAATACTTTTGCACAGACATGCCAGATGATGAGCATCATTGATGGAAATTAAGAATATTAGGCTACTCTTCTTTGGGTGATGAGCTGTGATATAGTGATCACCTCACTCTCTCAACATTTTTTCCTGTATTGATCATATATATATACTTATTTTATATCCCCTGCATGTATTTGATTACTCTTCTTCTAGGAGAGGTGATGACATTCAAGGTATGCCACATTCTTTAAATTTTCATCTCCTTTTGGTGTGATGAGCCTATTATGGTACTATTGGTGGCGAAGGCTCAGTGGGTAGTTCATATACTCATCGTTTTTATTCCCTTGTACTCAAACGATCTACATTCACTCATTACTTTTTTGATCTATAATCTTTCATTGTACCCGGTGTATCTAATGTCATTAACTTCATCTTCAATCTATTACTTACCCACATATGATTTCAGTGTTTCCTACTAGGTATGTAGATAATCAACCATTATTTGAATTTTCATGAATGTGGTGTGTCTTATGCATAAGATAGATAGGTAGATTGAGACATCATAGGAGCTTAATAATATTGGCTACTTAGACCGTGTACGGTGGTTGTATATTGGGATTCTGATGATGGGATCTCTTTCAACTGTTTACATTTTTAGTTTTTTTAAGGATGGTACATAATCCTAGTTGTGTTTTTATGTTTCCCTATTACATTTAAATATATTTTTTCGTACATTTTTACTATTTATAGGTTCATGTATTCATGGATTACATTATAGAAGTACTGCATCTTTTAATCTCTCCCACTTCACTTATTCATCAATATGGATAAGTTTGTGCATGCAAGTATATAGTAGAATGGATACCCAAGTTATTCATGCTTCAATGATTGTCTCCACCCCTAGCTTGTGGAGGTGGGCTTAGGGTAGTTGCGGTTCAAGAACCATATTAGGTCAAGTCATTACAGATTCAAATATTAAAAAGTTCATTCCTTGGGATTTTGTTCAGATGTATCCCGTAAAGTGGATCCGATTGGTCTAGGTCAATAGTTCCAATGTGTATCGAGTGAATATATATGGCCATGAAATCTGGTGATAGTGTCGAGAACGATCTATCAATTCACTGGGACCCCAACTATTTTTATGTTAACATGGAATACCAATACATTTTTTGGATAAATGGTACATGCATCATAACAGATTGAATCATTCCTTTTCTTCTTGATTTATCTCCCAAATTTTGTTGTATATAAATATATATATATACACACACTCATATAACCTTGGTACTACATGATACATATCATGATACATCAAAAATAATATCTATCCTGGATAATATCTTTAGTTCAGGATAACACCCCAATGAGCAATGAGGCCAATGTTCAGAGTCCATCCCATGACCATGTTCATTTTGGTTGACAAGTATAGACACCCTCACCTACCGAGTAGTATATCATCCTAATAGAGTAGGTTGAGGATGCAGGTATTATTTGAATTTTTTTTTGTTCCAACATCTGTGACTATAGAGGTTCTGTGTAGATCTAGTTCCATCGGAAGTAGAGGATTGTCTGGAGTAGGTGGTTTGTGTCTTCATGTTTAATAGAACCTTAACTAGTAATATGGTTGTTCTAGATGATATACCTTCCCATGGGTAATATTATAATTAGTGGAGCCTTGTTATTAAGATTCATGATGATTCAAAAGTCACATGGCCAGACTTCCACATCTTTTTCGTGAGGAGTACTTCACCTCTTTATTTTTCATTGTATAGATATAAATGATTCTCAAACCGATGTAGGGAGGGATAATGGTGGATGAGTATGAGGTGAGGTTTACAGACTTTATGTTCTACTCTTTTGACATGGTAATAGGTTGATAATCTTGAGAATATATGATTGATAAGTGAATCTATATAGTGATTTCATCCATCATTTTACCCTTTTGAAACCACACATTTTCATGGGTGTTCAAGAAAGCACTGGTGATAGAGATATTTCTATCATAGTGAAGCTATATAGTTGGATCTAGTGATGTTTACCATAGAGTTGTGTCATGTGCAGCATATAAAATTCACCAAGTGACAATATCTTTTTGTAGGGGATCCTCCCATGATCTGACACATACACATGGCCAGAGGCATCATATAGTGCCCGTATATCCTAGATATGGGAATTTATTTAATTTTAATGGGATAATTAGCAAGGGGAAATACTTCCCAACATGAAATTTAGAGTAGCCTAGAATGATAGCTAAATGACCATTATGATAGAGATAATGCCATGACTAGGGATTTCCTATATATGAATTAGGTGTTCCCCATGGATATAGAGCTGTAATAGGATCATGATAAGATCTTGGTAGAGGATGTCATTATGAGATCCTCCCACCACCACCCTTAAGTGGCTCACGTTTGGCTCAAGTATGTCAATGTCGGGGCTATGTTCATCTATATGGCTTGGATGTATATGATCATGTAGTGCACGGGGCGATAAGAGGTACAATCGGCATGTCATTAACTCTTTGATTAGTGTTTGTAGAAACATGTTTCAATCATTCCTTTATCTCTATACATCTGGTCTGAGAACTCGGGCTCCCAAATAAGGAAATATCCTGGAAGATTTATCTTAATGTCCTTATATGAAAAAATTCATCTATATCTTTTATCTTTCGGTAGTATGAGATATTTCTTCGAGCAGAGTGGTTTAGGTTGGACCTTTAGTTCATCACGATGGAACCCTATGAACTTATCTTTGTAATGAAATGGATTTCCTGGGTCAAATCCAAGATTGAATTTCACCAAATAAAAGTGAGATGTTTGTGAATTAATGGTAATATAGTCTTCTTTTCTGGAGAAACAGAAATAATCGGAAGAGAAAATTGGTTCCATTAGTAAGAAGCTGTAGCCCATCACCCATCAGTTTGTAATTATACCCCTGGAAGATGCAGGTTCAATAGGAATCTATATTCCTTTAGTTGTAGATTTTAATATGGATTTATTCACTGAGGATGTTCTAATACTATCTATATGGTGGGAAATGGCATATTTAATTGACTTACATCCATAACTTGATCATATTGCTTATGAATTATATCATATTGAACATCCCAATCTTTACAAAAACCCATTTTAGTAGGAGGACCTTCAAAAGAATGGTTTCATAAGACCTACTATGCTCTCCTTCAAGTGCCATTCATATTCGTGAAATATGTGGATGATATCATATAAAATTATTTGGTTCATCATCTCCTAATCTCATGCATTAAGATGAAAATTTACCCCAAGCCGAGGATTGACAACCTCCTTAAGCAGTTTCAAGGCTTGTGATTGTTATTGATGACCAATATCTGGTTGAGCTACCACCAGTTGAGGGTTCACCAGGATTCTATAAAAAATATAAAATTCGGATGTCACAATGAACACTATGGGTTCTTAGTGATTCACTTCGGTGTGACAAGTATCCAACATTGTTTATGGAATTGTTAATCCAGTTTTTCCTTTTGAAATTGGAACATTTTTTTATTCATCAATGAAATACTCATGTACTCTACATTAGATGAGGATCATGTAGAGAACATGAGGGTAGTCCTAGAAATTCATTGAGATCACCATCATTATGGAAATATCATTAAGTAATTGTATTAGATTCATGAGGTTTTCTTTCTTGAGAATTCATTATTGAGGGTGGTTTATTCATGGATATTGAGACGATTGATGAAATTTTTCAATAGGATCAGCATCAGAATTCTTTAGAGGTGTGGAGCCTTCTTGTCATAGAATAGTACTATAGATGTTGTGTGGAAAACTACTCCAGAATTTCAGCTCCTTTATCCAACATGATGTAAAATGGGTAGTCGTTTACCTTGTCTGAATAGTTCCATAGGTGTGTTGAGAAGTTGAGGAAATGTATGATTAGTGGTCCTATGTTGAGATTACCAAAGGAGGATGTGGAGTTCATATTTTATTATAATGCCTCATGCACTAGGCTCAGCTATGTGTTGATTTTGTAGAAGGTAGTTATCAATAATTTTTTGAGGAAGTTGATCCCTCTTGAGTATAACTACATGAACCAAGAACTAGAGATTATAGATGTTGTCTTAACCACATGGATGTAGAGGCACTAACATCTGGGGATCACATTAGGGTTTACATAGACCAATATAGACTTAGGTATTTTTTTACGAAGAGTGATCTGAACCTGAGACAATGATGATGGATTGAGTTCCAACAGGATTATGAATTAGAGAAAATAAATACTCTATTTAAATGAAATATATTCATATATTCATATTATAGGAAGTTATATAATATTTATCTTTAGGAGGTATCAAAGCTGTTAACTGCCCTGTAGATGAACTTGGTAGATTCATAGGGTGCAACTTTTCTATTATCGATGGTGTTGACTCCTCTCCTCGAGCGTTTGAGATATTCCCAACCAAGAGATATCAACTATAAGTTCTAATATGACCAAATATCCATATCCAGCTCACCATATAGATATTATCATGGAGGGAATTATGGGATCTTATTTTAGGGGAGATGAGTGGTTCTTATAACATTGTGGTAGGAGGTGATTCAAGATTTCCACACATCTCTCTTAGCCATACATCCTAGTGTAGGAAAGATGGACAGATACATTTAGTGGTCTTTTGGTGGCCAGAAATGAGATTAAGTATACATGTGTTGATCTCTATGTGCCTCACATATCAGCAGTTGAAAACTAAGAAAAATTATTTCATTGGTTTGTTGGATCCCCATGAGATCCCGGTGTTTAAAAGTGGCAACATATCCACAGATTTTGTCACTTGTAGACCACACACAATGTTGGTCCATTACTCTATTTGGGTGATATTTGACCAAATGATGATGTTCTCACGCATCATATCTATATTGGAGTAGATTTCAGTGGAGTTTTTGTAGAATAATTAAGTACGATAAATCGTTCACCCTCTTGAGTTGCCTTCGATGAATGTATCTGACCATGTCATGTTGTTTACATCATGAATGTGGAAATCCTGCAGGAGGCATTTTGGACATAATTGAGGAGTTATTCATTTTTTCACTCCCAGATATTTGGGATCTCTGAGCACACTATCTATGTTCTATAAGATTAGTTAATGACTTTTGTGTTGGACTTCGTCCGAAGATGGTAATATCACATCGCCTTAGAAAAGATTGCATATAGAAACAACTAATACTCTACTATCACCATGAATCCTTTTGAGACCATTTACATGAGAACCATCTTGTATTTCTTATGTTGTACATAGATGGGAAATTCAACTACTGTCAGACTAGAGATTGTGCGGGAGAAAACAAAGAAATCACAAGTCATATATGAAAATATTAAGACGAACAGGAGAAGAAAAAAATCATACAGAAACAACCATCATAGACCCTTGGAGATCAATTATGGAGACGATGTTTTCTAGACTATCTTTCCATAATGCAGATTGTATATGATCATTTGGGGAGGAATGTTTTCCCTGAGGTTCAACATGTTGTCCAATATCTTCCAGATGGGTGGCATGGTATCCTACCACCTCTCCCTATACCCAATGTTGGATATGGTGCATGAAGTCTTCCACAAGTCACATCTGAATTGAAAAATTCCTAGACCCATGCATTCCATCAACTGTGGTGAGATGGAAATCGAGGATGGAGCCACTTTTTTTTAAGAATACATTAGCAATCAGGTATCATTAGGAGAATACCATTGGTCAATGGACTATATCTTTGGTTCACATGTTTTTTCATCATAAAAATGTGCCTAAGAATTCATTGGAGTGGGAGAGAAAGTCGTGGGTTCAATATGATTTTTTTCTCTCAAATTTTGTTTTTTTGTATGAAAATATTTATAGAGGGATAATGTAGATACATGATTTTTTCCTTGTGATGATTTTAAATAATTGTATTTATTTCAAGATCATGGTGTTGGGATGACATGCGATTTTATGTCTTGGTGTTCTTAGAATTAATTATATAAAAATATTAAATAGATTTTATATTCAACATGTAAATCATTATGAGGATAAAATGATAAATCTAAAATGGTTTCCCATATCAGAAATCTATGGTCATTGATCTATCCAGATCATGTTGTTGACCCTATTAATGACATAAAATGAGTTAGAAATGGATGTTTTTACCCTGGTTTTCAGTAGTATGGCCAGTGAAATAATTGATTATTAAATTAACTAATTTACTCACATTGACCTAGTTTAAATGTCATTAAATGTAATATGATGGAGAGTTTTCAATGGTTTGACTCCTAATGATGAAATTTCCACTGATATTTTCCACTCCCCCTTTAGTTGTAGGATCATGTCATATGACAGAAATCCTCTAGATTTTTTCATTTCAGGACATAGTGAATAAATTGACATCTCTTGAATCATTGTCAAATGAATTCTTCAATTACAGTCACTCTGAAATCATGGTATGACTTCTCAATTGGTGTGGTTATGAAATATTGATTAAATGGTTTAGTAGATCTATATTTTTTTGGGACGATCACCAATTTTAGACATTGTATTCACCCGAGTATGTAAATATAAAATAGTTTTATTTTTTTATTTAACCATTGTTTCACCATTCTTGATCAATTGGAAACAAACACTTGAAATAGATTCTTAAACCATTGATTTTTTATCATCACCCTTGTTGCATCATTTTTTTAATAATTGGACCCCTTTGTCCTAGTTTGAAAAATGATGGGTGATAACATGCTCCATTGGACCACCACATTTCCATAAGATTGATGAAATAAGTTTGGATCGATGAACCAAGAATAGATTAAGTAATGATTCATGGGATAGTTATTTTTTTTATTGGAAATCATGTGATTACATATTGAAGTTGTAGTGGAATGTGGTTCAAATGAAGTAACCCCCATGATGAACAAAGTCCTATTTTCAATGAACAACATCCCAAAACTATGATTTCAAGTAGATCCACCATTTTAGGACTAGATATTACCTAGTTCTTAAGTGGAAGAGTTAGATTTTCCCTTCGAAAGACAGATCTAGAGTTTTGAAAAAAACCTGACTACACACTATTTATCCCCCATAGTGGAAACATCTTGGTTTTTGGAAACCCATAATGATGGAATGATGTTTAATTTATCAAAACGATATGTACCACATTCTCAATGTGGGTTACCTATGAAATAGACCACATTAACGAAGAATATGATAAGAAAACCATTTAAGATCACATGGTGTGTACAGAGTACATAGACAGAGGGTCCATGTGCACAAACATGACAACAATGTCATGACATATTCCCATGTTTCCTATGAAATCCAAGTAGTCCACCTGCATAAAATGTATTTCTACATTGACAAGGATCCAAGAAATTTCTAGGGTAATGGCTAGGATGTTGTGTGGGACCATCTTGTAGTATCATTACATGGGTCCTCAATGATTTGTGTGGCACCCTCTATATGGGTTGGGCATGTGTGCGCAACCTTCACAGTATAACCCTCCTGAATTTTTTCAAAATGGTTTCATGATGATATAGAGTGGAACCCTCCAGCTGGGATGGGCATGGGTCTTCAAACATTTGAGTGGAACCCTCCTATTGTATCATAGAATGGTTACACTTCATCTTGGGATGAGCTATGAAATAGTGATACCCATACTCACTTATCTAGGATTATTTGTGTGAGATCATATATGTATCCTTATTATGTATACAATGCATTAATTTGGTTACTCATACTCCATGAGAAGAAATAACAAATGAGGTATTCCATGTTCTTTCTATTTTTACGATCTCATGGTTTGATGAGTCTACTCTCCTACAATAGTTGGTGAATACGTAATGGGTAGTTGACATAATCACTATGATTAGCCCCTTGTGATGGAAAAGGATAATTTTAATCATTTTTGGGTTGAGTTATAATCTTTCAAAAATACTTTGGGTATCTAATGTGTTTCTCATCCTTTTTTAGCTTTTACTTCTCACCTTCATCATTTGATGTATCCTAATAGGTAAGTATATACTCTCCCCTACATGGGATTTTCCCAAATTTTTTGTTAATTATGAACACAAAAGACAAGTCAACCATGACATTAGAATATCATAAGGATAATAGGAGTTTGGACATTGTATGGTGGTCGTAGCTTGGGATTATGGTCATATACTATTTTTCAGCAGTTTAATCTTCCAGTTTTTTCAGGTAAGTGCATATTTTTGTTTGGGTCTGTATTTTGTCATTTTACATTTAGAATTACACTACATTCATTTTATAGAATTTAGTGGTTCATGCATTTTTTTACTTTATATAATTTTTTCACCTTTTACTCACCCCCTCTCCAATTTTTCATCAAGATGGCTATGTGTGTGGGTATAGTTACATTGTCAATGACATACGAGATTTTGTTTTTCTTCGACTCTTGTCACCACACCCTGGCCTATGGGGGCGGGCTCAGTGTAGTTTCATCTCAAACTATAACTGTGGTTGGGTGGTCAAATTCAATAATCTTTTCAAGACACATCATAACCCAAACAATATTAAGAATATTCATATATATTTTTGATACATTAATGACTCCAAATATATCTTTCACCAAAAATTATATATTATTTTCATGAGGTGATACTTCAATTTATAAATCAGAATTATCTAAAATAATCTAATGAAATTAGTTAGAGTCAAATTGGGTTTCATAATAATTTTAATATGAAATAAAATTACAATATAACACTTCATTATATATCACAATATCAACTATAGTAGAAGATATTGATTTATCAACACCTTTTTCCATTCGTTCATCATGATTTTCACCCTGTGTAACTGACATAAATCACAAGTTATCATAATTACATAAATCATTATAATTAAAATTTATTACTTTGGTTTGAAATATATTACCCAATCAATATACTATTCACTTTTTTTATTTATAATCCCGTGAAATAGGGCTAAACTGAACATTCAGGTATCAACTTCGAGTTGTTATCAAACATTCCCTAATTTGTTACCAATCTGGCAATATTTTCTACATGGAACTCAATATTTACGAGTCTACTAATTCTCTATTGATTACTCGCTTGACCAATTCCAAATATTTTCATCTCAGAGAACACAAATTTTAGAAAAATACACTTTAATTTTCTCATCACAATGAGAATATTTCTTGTAAGATTTAACATATCACGGGAAAAAATATATATCTATTCACAATATAAATTTGGATTAAAATATCTTAATTTTAGTTTTATGATCCAGAATAAAATTCATTGCATACATAGAATGTATTTTAAATGTTTCTTCATAGGCGACTACAGAATGTTCATCTTTTGGAATAAATTCATATAATTGTTTCTAAAATGACCACCATATATCTAATTGAACTAAAAATGTAAAATTTAAAGGGTTAAATTTTTAATGTTATAAACAACCCATGAAATTTGATATCATTTCAAATTTATTTATCACTCAGTTTTATACAAATGGGACGCTGGTTCACCAAAATTCATGAGTTTGTTGTTCCAAAAAAGAATTAGATTTCATCATACCCCTTTATAAAAAATCTTATTTATCTCTAACATCGATTCCAACATACATTTATATCGAACATCAACTAATTCATCAATAAAATAAATATCCTATTTCCCAATCCTATCATTAGGGGGTTCTTATTTCAAAGGATAATTTATTATTAATAACTTTTTATATCAGATTTTTTTCGATATGAAAAAACAATTCTGTAAAATAATAAATTATAATAATAAACTTTATAATATTATAATGATATATCATCTCAAAAAATACATAAAAATGAATCAGTCAATGGTATAATATTATAATTATCATCACATGTAATGTTTTGAAAACATTTATTGGGATTCCATCTATAATGACTCAGCCATAAACAATATATAATCAAGTGAATTATGAGTAGTATTAACATTAATTAATACACAAAGAACCTATATGTTTATAATATTATAAAATTTTATAAAAAATCATATTTTACATAGAAATAGTTTATAATGTGGAAAAATCTACTAAGTATCCATTTTTTCTATAATATAGAATTTTTTGAATGAATCAAATTTTTTTTTCTGGATTAATCATCAAGAATATCAATATTACCCTATTTGTGATGTTACACATCCTTAAAATCATATAATATGATTTTAAAACATCCTATCAAGAAAGAAATAATGTAAGGAATATAAAAGATGTAAATATATTAGTCTACTAAAATAAACCATAAATGTTAGACATTTATCATAGTAATCATTTAATTTATGAAATAAATAATTCCCACAAACAAACACCCAAAATGTTTTCTAAAAAAAAATTTAAAGTGAATTTATATATATTTTATTTTATTTTTAAATCTTATAGAATAAAATTAATAACCAAAGATAACTCATTTAATGAATAACCTACCCCCTCATAAATATTTATGAGAAATCACTGTTGTTAACTCCATCTTTTCACTTAATGATAATGAAAATTACCTAATCCAATGGATATATATATCCAGATCATCTATTAATATAATCAATTATATGTTTACCAATTCATGTAATCATTTCCAGTATCCTCTATAATAATATATAATCATAATGTACCAGATTATAATTCTTCTATGTTTTCACTTTTTCATCTTTAATCCATTAGAATTTTTTTTAATGTAATATTAAAATCATTTCTTAATTCTGAAATATAAATTCCATTAAAAAATATACAAAAACATTTCCTAGAATATAGTGAAGGATGTATTTTATTTTAAGAAAACAAGGATTCTTTTACATTAATAAAAACATAAAATAAATTTTTTTGCTAAAAATAGACTGTATACATAGAATAAGTTAAGGTATAACATTCATTTTCTCCTTTATATGATGAATGTGAAGAAATTTGGTATTAAATACATTAAATAATTCCTTTTTTATTTTTTTTGAAATAAAAGAGACATAATACTTAATTTATAAATAATTAATTTTCATATAAATGCATACATAAAATGTTTCTAAGACTATTTTCATTGTTAATTTTTTTATAAAATAAATCATTTAGAATTTAAAATGAGGTTTTACGTTATTGTGTCCCATAAATTCAGTTCCAACCATCATGCACATTACTAATATTATTGAATAATAAATATTTTTTAATTACTTAGTTTCTTATGAGGATTTTTTAGTTTATTATTTAATTTATTTTATATAATACTGTAATATATTCAATTACTTATGATCGTAAGAGATAATTTGATGATATTAAGATCATATAATAAATATGAAATGTTAAGATGACCAATTTTAATAAGCCCATTATTAAATCATCTCAAAAATATTAATCATGATATAATTATAAATTTTATACATTAATAATAACTTAATATCCATCTATAAAATATGGTTGTAGATAAGTTGTTACAATACAACTATGGAGAATATTGTTTATACATTTGCATGAGTAACGTTATCATTTGTCAAAGAATTTTATTAAAATTATGAATAAATTTATAATTATAGAACTATTTTAATATCCTAGAATAGATATTAGGTAATTAAATATAATTAAATATCATATCTTTGGGAAATGGTCATGAAAAAAGAGTCACCTCACATCGTGTATATGTTAATTGATAGATCAAATATTTTTCTAATTTTATATATGAAATTAAATTATTTAAATAGACCAAATTTATCAATTTGTGCTTTTTTACAACAATTTAGGACTAATAATATGTTTGGGGGTAAAATGTATAGAAAATTAATTCAATAATTTTCACAAAATTTTATTACAATGGTATTTATGAAATATTTTTTAAAATATTACACAAATTTTAGTGATTAATTTTTATTCTAGTTAATGCATTTATTTTCACCAAATTTTTGTTCATGAACAATATCTTATAAGATAATAATAAGGCCTAAATAAATCAATCATGCTGAATAAATTTTCAGGTGGACAACATGGACCCCACCTATATAAAGGAATAATAAGTCATCATATAGACCAATAATTTTTGTGATTAATCCTCGATATAAAATATGACACATAAAATCAGTTTTCATAGTAAATTACATAGAGTTATAAAATCATTATCATGTCTAGTGAATGAAAAAATTTGAATGAGGACTCCAAAAACTATCATCCAAAAAAATTCACATTTAATATAAATTCCATAAATTCTTCATGGAGAGTCCAATTAATGTAAACCAAGGAGAGATGATAGAAATTTCAATATAGATAATTTTATAAGAAATTACCTTTGTGTGATTCTGAAATATGGTGGATAAAACAGGAGAATGAATTATGAATATAGATTCTAGAGGGGAAGCATCTGCACCAATTTATTTTCAACGTATCTTTTTATTCTTTTTTTACTTTAGTTTTAATTTAAATTGTATATTAATTAAGATTCATTTAAATAAATTTTAATTCTTGTATTTTTTATTTCTGTGTTTATATTCATCACCCTTATATGTCTTTCTTCCCTTTTCTTCTTTTCTCTTCTTCTTCTTCTTCTCATCTTATCACAGTGAACTCTTATACTAATGATTATATGTATGTGACCCATGGAATTTCATAAAGTACTAATATAGTTCTTGTACATGAGGCTATTAGATTCCATAGAGTTATGAAATCATTAGGGTGGATAGTGAATTATATACTTCTTATATTCTATAATTCCATTTTGTTTAGTATTGCATTTTAATTTAGAATTTAATGTATGTTTCATCTTATTTTTTCATTAAATTTATTTTTATAAATTTAATTTGTTTCCTAAAAAATAAAACAACAAAAATAATTATTTGTTAGGTTAATTAGATTATGTAAGTGAAAATATTAAGAAGACTCTTATGGGGAGAAGGCCTAGGTTAGCGGTTGTCATGTTTATGGAAAACATAGATATTTTCATTTTAGACACCTAATGATAATCATGCATCAAAACAAGCAATATTTATGGGGATCTAATTAGTTGTTTACTTGTTTCCCTATATTGACATTGTATACATATTTCATTACTTTTAAAAAACATTAAACAAATGTATTCTACTATGATTTTTTGAGCGATCATTACATCAGTACATGGAACATCTACTCATAAGTTAAAGAAGAAATAATTGATTATACACATGATATACTCCAATGAATGGATGAAACCCTGATGATAATGATCATGTAGAACCATAGAGGAATAATAATATGGATCTCAACTAAATATTTGATAGACATGGGTGATGAGGGCTAAAAAAACATTCAATGATTCACAGATATATAAAAATTCCCACCGTTTTCCCCTATTTTACTAATGATATCAACGAATTTGAGGCCAAGATCTAGGAATATCAACAATCCAACCATTTTAGGAACCAGATTCAAGATCTTCATGTTACACTACAGTGGATTGATGATGAGGAGGAATTTCATGCTATGATACTGGTGGGAGATCAATAAGATCAAGATAAATTTTAGAATAACTATAAGGTACAACATGATCTCCACATTCCACAAACAGTAGAAGAGATAGTCCAACTCTACGTGCCTCTAGAAATGGAAGAGGAGGAAGCCATCTAAATGGTATAATTTTTTGAAAAGACATTGGATCCTAACTACCTTCCTTCATACATTGAGATCAAACATCACGAGGAACTTACCGTTTATTAAGTGATTAAACTATATTCAACTGAGAGAGATGATAATTATTTAAACTCTTTATTTTATAATTTTAATAAATATGATTTGAAAATGACCCATTGATATTTTAAATTTAAGATTCATACAATAATTACTTTTACTTAGTGGAACAGGAAGAAACAAAACATGACCCAATTGAAGAACACATAGGGATCCCTGACATTATTGAACAACAATTTGAGGAGTCCCATAATGAAATCCATGCAGATGAGCTTGTGTAAATCAGGAAATATGCTGATCATTATGAAAGGGATAATTATTTTTATTATTATTATTTTAATATTATACCTCTATAAATAACTATATACTTTTCCATTGATCATTCAATTCATGTATCACAATTTGACCGAGCTCTAGAAGAAAATGAGTAGTTTTTATTTGTAGAATCCAAGAAAGATGATGTTCCATACATAATCATACCCCCACCATGAATGATGTACCACATTGTTGTAGGATATAAATAATGATGTAGATGGTCAATTAAAATATGGGGTGAAAAAAAAGCATAAAAACATTCATTTTTAAACATAAGGAAAACTATGTTTTACAAATTTAAAAAATTAAAATTAAAAAACCCTAAAATAATTCTATAAGACAGACTAGTTGGGTTATGGAAGTGAAACTTATGAAAATTTTACAAGGAAAATATTATACATTAAATAGTATAGAATATTATTAATTAGAGTTCATAAAAGAACAAAAAGTATAATAACTTTATACTTTCTTCCTTTACCAAAATGTAGTGGATATAATCTTGAGGCAAAACAAGTAACATGTATGAAATCATTTAACCCAAATAGTTGGGTATCCAACAACCATGGATAAAGGTACCTAGTATTTTACTTTCAAGCAATTTTGTTATTCCCACACCAGGGTAAGGACTTGATAAGAATATCAAAATCTACTTTCTTATCCTTATAGAACCTCGATCTATAAGGTAGTCAGCACCTTTGTCTTCCTATCCTCTGACATACTAGAACATTAAAGAAGTCGGAACCTCTTTCTTCCTATCCCTATAATCCCTTTATTGTAGTCAGCAATAATCAGAGTCACACAAAGAAATCTGAAGATGATGTTCAGTACACACAAATCATGATAGTCTCTATCTACAGAAAGAAATTCAGTAACATGCAATCACTAGAGTTATGTAATGTTTTTGAGCTCATACAAATGAGTTCCAAATTATATTCACTTATCCAATAGTTGTATTCCACCTCCCATGGTCATATTTTTTACATTATTCTCATCGGGACATATACGCGTGTCACTCAAACAATGGTTAATTAGAAAATAAATTGTATGACATCATTTCATAACAAGTGTATGGAAAATGAATTTAATTAACCAAATATATTTTCCGGGTCTAAGGAAAAGTAGAATTCAGAACCTAACCAAATAGACATGCAGAGTCTATAAGACATGGATATTCATATTATTTTTTAGAAAGAATTCGCAACATTAATTATATAGATTTCGAAGTCTGAATTCCCATAAATTCAGAATCAGAACTCTGAAGAATTTAGTTTCATAAATCTAGGGAATTACAGGTCTGTATTGTGAGGAATTCGGAGTGTGAATTCAAAGGAATTCATAATCTTAATTATTAGGAATTAAAGAATCTGAATTATGAGGAATTATGAGGAATTTAGAGTCCTAATTATGAGGAATCTAGAGTCTTAATTTTTAGGAATTCATAGTCAAAATTATAAGGAATTCAAAACTTGAATTTCATAGAAATCAGAACATGAGTTTCAGAAAATTTAGAACCTGGTTTTTAGAGAGTTTGAAACATAATTTTCAGAGAATTTGAAACCTGAAAATTATTAAAAATTATATCTAAGTATTTATAGGATTGTGAGGTTTTATATATGAAAAACAAAATTTCCTTAGTAATAAAAATGAGTTATATTTAGAGAGACTATAAAATGAACAATGAAAACATATGTATGGACAAATCTTTCCTTGGACAAGGAATTTTCTTTAGATAATGGAAATTTACCCACAGAGATTAGGGAAAATATAATTTTTATTAAAATAAAGTGTTTGTGATTTTCAAAACATAGATAAATGGAAAGTTATATGGAAACCATATTGAATCAACTATCTCCCCCTTTTCAGAAAGCGCAAACTTCCTAAAGAAAATGATTATATGGACATAGAATTTTTCTTTTTGAATATAAAATAGACACTTATCTCCCATTAAATTTGGCACATTATGAAGTTAAAAATTTCCCCATTATTTTTTTATATTCCTAAAGATTGCATTCTTGTCATTCTTAAAGATATTTTTCTTCTTCTTGTATAAGGAAATCTTCTTTGATGAAGCTCCCCCTTAGCTATACTCACCCTTAAATATGGAATAATAATAATTACATAATATATTTTTTACCAGTCCTTTCTCCCCATTTGTGATTTTCAAAAAAGAATTTTGAGAATGGAAAAACAATATGGTGCCTAAAATATTATTATTACTCAACATATCACATAAGGGACTACCATAAATTTTATTATGATTCAATGAATTTATACAATGATGAATGAAAAAGAAAATATTGGATTAGGAAAAAAATAATCACTATTTCTACTTTGGAATTAACTTCATCATGATGGTATTTAGCTTCATAAGCTCTTTATGGTCTTCTTCAAAGTGCTTGAGAAGCTGATCCTAATCATCATTTTTCTTCTATAAGGCTTTAATCATTTCTTCCTGAGCCTTAAAATAATTTCCTGATATTTCCAAAGTTCTTCTCACTTGTTAAGATTTCATCCAAACACAATTATGATATTTCCTTCCCTATTCCAAGTCCAAGAAACTAAGATAAGCTTTCCATTCTGATCTTTGACTTCTTGCTTCTAGTTTGTTTGTTTGAGATTGAGATTCTCATAAAAACTTGTAGTGAGGTCTTTCATTTTGTTATCATCGGTATCAAACACTTCCTTCACATTATTTTCAATGTCATAAAAGACTCTCTACTATTCCATTATCTTCCTTGAATACTATTTAATTTCCTCACATGACCTTTTGTGAGCTTCATAACCCATGAGGAAAGATTTGAAATCCGCCTCATGCCAGATGAAGTTATCCATATGCATGGAAACTGAATCCTCTTTCTAATTAATCGAGTGCTAAAGAATATGGCACCTCGAGTCTATACTTGGAAACAAGGTAATGGTATCAACTAACTTCTTAAAATATTGGAATTCAAATTAATTTCATAGAGATGATGATTCCAAATAAAATTCTTTGGTTTGTAAAGATTATTTAAATATCTCTTTATCTTTTCTATTTTAAAAACCACCAAGATATTTCTTTGCCTCCACAACATTCACCGGTGTATCTACCAACTTCTGTTTTCCCTTATCAACTATTGGAATTATCATTGATTCTTTTGGAAACTCATGCTAACTATATGATAGGTGAACTATTTTATCTTCCTCATCTTTTTCTTTTTCAACATATTATACTAGTTCTTCTGTTAGAACAGAATCATTATTACATATTTCACCACCAAATGGTTTATTCACCACTCCTTGATATTCATCCTCTTTTCCATTTGAATATATTTTTGTAAATTCATCCTGCGAAGTTTGGATTGAAAATTTTTTAGAAGGAATATCATTCTCCTAATATTCTTATGCTTTTCTTATCATTTAACCTATATCATAAATTCCTACCCTATATTCTTCTTCTTCACCCTCCTCTTAAAAAAATCCTTCTTCATCAGGTTTTTGAATAAGCATCTTTTTTCTCAGAGTCTCTATTGGTATTGGTTCACTAAGAAAAAATTCTAGTGTCTGAATCTTTTTATAATGTTTCTCAGTAGCCTTCATAGAATATTGAACAATCTCAGCTTCAGACATCTTCTTCTTTTTATTCTTCTATTTTTCTTGCTTCTCCAAATCCTTAATTTACTTAATCTTCAAGGAGTTTTCTTCCGCAGGGTTCATGATAAAACTAGGATCCCCTTTCCACTAAATCAACATGTATTCTCTTCACTTCACAACCAATTAATCTGGATAAGTCTTCTACTTCTATTATTTTAGAGGTGCGGACTGCGATTCCTAAACTATATTTGTTTTTCTTTCACGTTTGGTTCCTTAACCTATTTCTCTCTTACACCAATCTTAGAAGTCTCAGCCACTTCCTATTTCTTTGATAAATATTAAATTTCCGATTTCGACAAATCACATATATCTATGGATTCACTAGAGAAACCATCATTCATTCTCCTTAGTGTATCATCACTCAACAACATAGCTTTAAAATGTCTTAGCTTAGAACTACAAGGGTTTTGAATGATTCTATACAAAAGACTATGATCTTGGAATGAATAATTGGATACATAATGATTCTTGATTTGAGAGTACCATTCTTGATATTCATGATTGTAATCATGAAATACTTCACAAAATTAATTTTCTTATGGTTCACCAGAAAATATGGAATATAGATATCACACTTCTTTATGGAGTCCTTGTCTTCTTTTCTCAGAATAAGAAAACCCTAAAGCTATAACTCAAAAAATGGAAATTTGTAGCGAGATAGAAAGTCTTTGGAGTCTTCACTTTTTCCAAACTGAGAAACTCAAAAGGATTCTCCTTATCAAATGAACCTGCTAAATCTGGTAGCTTTTGGATGTAGAACTCATCTTCACCCTCATACAAAATTCCAAAAAAAATTCAGCCTTACCATAGGAAATATAAGAGGTTTTTTCATAAATCTTAAATGAAAACATTTCTCTCTCTCCTTTATAAAGGAAACTTATGGTTTCATAGAATCATACAAAAAACTACGGATAAATTGGATCATTTTCCATTGGTTTGGATACACATAAGCTCTCTCGTACATTCAAATTGACATTATTTGAAATAATAGATTCATATTTAGAAAAGAAAAAATTATCTACTAACCATTATCTATTGATCTTCCACTCAGATATTTAACTGACTGGTCACATTTTTTTAGAGGACAAGCATCCAAAGACATTTGAAATTCGGAAAACCAAAAAATTTGAAACAGGCTTTAAGTAAAGTATAAGATTTTCAGTATACCAAAGCTTGATATCCAATGTGGGACAACCATTGGGAGCCATTATATAGGCATTTGAATTGATGGATCATATTCCAAAAATGATCCAATAGCTAAAAAAAAATATCTGATCTGATGGTTGAGATGAAAATCAAATAAGGAATTAGTTAGGTTCCAATCATTTGAGGGTTTTTAAGGTAAAATATTCGGATTTAAGAAAAGTGAATCTGAAATAAAATTGTGTAAAACAAGGGTCAAATACCAAAAGATAAAAATTTGATTATGATAATTTTATTAAGGAAACGTACCTTCCAAATTGCTAGGGGAATTATCAGTAATGAGGAAAATTGTTCTTGATGAACATTAGATTCCAAAAAATTTATTAATGAAGGAAAAATCTTGAATTCAGAAAATTTAAAAAATAGGAATAATAGATTTTGGGAAATTTTATTATATATTTTTAAAAAAATTAAAAAATTTTAAACTTTGAAAATATTTTATTAAGAAAAAAATTGATTAAGAAAAATTTAATTACGAAAAAATTGACTAATCAAGAAAATGTACTCACCATATGAAAAGAAGTTTCATACTATAAGGAAATAAGTTTTAACAAAAATTAAAAATGGAATATTATCTTATGATTATCACTCCTAAATTTTATTTAATATATTTAAATCTATTGGAGGGTAATTATTTTGTGAAAATATCAGCAAGTTGATCTAGTGTTTTCATAAATTGAAGAATGATATCTCATTTTAGTTTGTGATCCCTAAGAAATTAATGCCTAATATCTATTTGTTTTGCAGGATTGTAATGTGTAGTCTTTATCTTAGGGAAATAGAACTAGTATTATCACACAATATTTTTGATTTGGTAAAACTAATAACATAGACTTCGAGTGTCTGTTAAATCCAAAACACATGGGAACAAAAACATTCAACTGATGCATATTCAGCTTCAGCATCAGAATGTTCTACTGATTGTTGATTTTTACATGAACAAGAAACTAATGAATCTCCGAGGAAATGAAATTATTCAGATGTACTTTTAATATCCATCGGTATACACCAAATATTGAAACCAAAAATCTTTTTAAAATGAAATCATTTCCAAAATTATAAAAGAGTGCTTAACCCATGGTTCCATTTAAATAAATAACAATTATTTTCACAACTTTTAAGTAAGAGTTCATAGAATTTGATTGATATCTTTCACATAAACATACTGAAAACATTATGCTTGAATGAAAAGATGTCTAGAATAAAAAAAATTCATAGCATACCTCTAAATGATGTTCTTTCTATAGGTTTCCTAGATTCATAAACAACAATATAATTTTAGGAACCAATCAGAGTACTTATACTTTTTGTGCTATAATATCTATACTTTTTAAGATGCTATTTAATATGCCTATGTTGAGGCATATAAGTTTCTTCAGGTTATTTTGGGAAATTTTAAAACCTAGAATAAATGATAACTCACCCATCATACTCATTTCAAACCCACATTTCATTATATTTGAAAATGAATAAGTTAAAGATTTCTGAGTTAAACTGAATTTAATGTCATCAACTTAAATTTGAATAATAAAAACATTTTTCTTATTTTATTTATAAAAAGGGTTTGATCACCACTTCCGTTAACATAATTGTTTTGTATCAAAAATCATGTGTGTCTATAATACTAGGCTCTAAGGGATTTTTTAAGTCCATATAAATCTTTGGAATGTTTGAAAACATGTTCAGGATGTTTTGTGTCTTCAAAACTAAGATTTTGTTCAAGAAAACATCATCCTGAACATATCCATTAATGAAATAATATTGTACATTCATTTGAAAATGTTTAAAGTGGATAAATGATGCAATGTCACGTAAAATAAGAATAGATTCATGTCATGATACTGGAGCATAATTTTCTTTATAGTCTTTTCTTTCTAGTTGATTATAGCATTTAGAATCTAATCTATCTATATCTCCTACAATGATTCCATTTTGATTAAATTTATTTCCGAAGACCCATTTTTACTCAATAATAGAGGTTTCTTTTGGCCTTTTAACCATGGTCTAGTCGTTATTATTTTCAAATTCATATATCACATCTTGTATAGATTTAATCCAATCATCATCACGTAAAGCTTCATTAGTGTTTATTTTGGGTTCTAATTGGGAAAGGAATGTTAGATTTTCTACTTCATTTCTTAATGAACTTGTAGTCCTCATATGATTATTTTCATCACTAATGATACTATCACTGGGTTCACTCTTAATAAAAAATTGATATGGGTTTTCTAAAACATGTTCATCCAAAAATGTTAGGAAATCATCTAGGATAAATGCTTCAGAAATATTTTCTTGAAATTTTTTATTAAAAGAAGGATCTTCTATCAAGGTTTGATAATCAGTTTTTGGAAACATAAAAAAATATTTAGGATGAGTTGTTTAAAAATAAAAGGATCAGTTTCATCAAATTTATCATGTAGTGTTTCTTCCACAATGCATGCATTTTTATTAAGAACTCTATTAGCCTTAGATGATGTGTAGTACTTGAGAAAATTTCTTCATCAGATTTTGGGTTGAATTTATATAGATTGTATTTTGTATTCAGAATAAATACTATTCAACTAAATACCTTGATGTAGGAATGTCTATATTTTCCACCATTCCACAATTCATAGGGGGTTATATTAAAAATTGTCTAATAAAAACATGATTTATAGTATAACAAGAAGTAATTATAGATTCATCCAAAAAGTCTTTAGCGATATAATATTCACTCAAAATAGTTATAGTTATCTCTTGAAGAAATAAAATTTTCCATTCAATAAAACCATTTGGTTGAGGAGTTCCTAGAGTTGAGGAGCAATTAGTAATGCCATTTCTACTACAAAATTTTGAAAATATGAATTTTAAAATTATACTCCATGATAACTAAATATAGTAATTAGTGGAAGCTTTCTCTCAATTTAGCTTGGGATCTAAGGAATTTGAAATAAGAAAAATCATTAAAATAATTTTATAGAAAATAGACCCATGTAAATCTAGAGTAATCACTAACTCAGACAAAAACATAATATTTTCCTCCAATACTTCTAGTTTATGTTGGACCAAAAAGATCTATATGCACTAACTATAATGCATTAGAAGTTGACACTTCACTAATTGATTTAAAAATTGATTTATATTTCTTTCTAAATTTTAATGGATAAAACACTTTTGAAGAATCAATTCTACACACTAGTACATTCTTAACTAGTCTTTTCATTGAGTGTTTACATAGGATCCTATGGTTACATTGTCCTAACATTCTATTCTATAGACAAGATTAATCATTCATTTCACTGAGTAATGGTAGATCATGGATCATAAGGTCTTCTATGTTTAGTGTGTATACATATTTTTTTTTGAAAGAGACATGAACTGGAAAACCAGTTCCGGTCAAGGGAATTTATTTAATCCAAAGGTTACAAAGAAAATTCGAGGTGTAGTATGCTTACACCATCACAAAGTCAAAGAAAAAATTCATGATTAACAATGAAGAATATAAAAGTGAAAGTGGAGTTCCCAGAACTGCTATTTACTTCCTGAGAAGACCCTTCTTTTCCAATAGAGATTGCATAAAATCCAGAGCTCATAGAGGAGGAATCCAATCTTCAAGTTGAGGATTCTCAACTTCAAAAAACAATCCTCCTATTTTTCGAAAGTGCAGCACCAAAATCAAGTCAGCCAGAGAAGCATAGCCCAGGAAGTGAGTAGAAAAAATAGATTAGACATTAGAGTCATTTCCCATTCTAAATTTACTTGTGTAAAATAAGTATAGGCAGCCCGAGATCTCTATAATGGGAAGAACCTTCTGAAAAAAGTCAAAATTTATATCCTAATCTCCAACGCAAGAGATCGGTAGCAGCATGAAACTGGCCGACTAGCATACCACATAATAACACATAAAAGGAACAATAAAGCATCCAAAATGAATCATGCTGTAGAAGATCAAGAGAAAGTAGACTACACATCATCTATAGAACCACTTTAAGCTGAAAAGCTGCAGTCTAGCAAGATATGTTAGAACTAGAATTCCAATCAGCATCCAAATATACTCAACATACGTCATCCAAAATCACATGTGTTGTTCATTTCAGTAAGAGGGAATCTCGGTTCCATGTCATAGCATGTGCAATCAAGAAAAAAATCAATCCAAGAAATAGTACATTAACAGCAACCAGAAATAAGGAAACTCCAAAAAACATTCAAATCAAAACACAATGACCAAGAGATGAAAGAACTAGCTCAATGGATAATAATACCATAACAACATCAACCAATATAGGGCAAAATCTAGTAGCTCAATCAGTTACCTAATGAGCAACAAACCATGATAATGTCCATCTAGCCACAAAATTTTATAAATGAGATCCCCAGGCATGGAGGAATAGATGTACAGTAGTCCACCTTCCAAACAACATCTCCAGTGCATATCTCTCAGTATCAGCAGGACTTCAAAAATGGGGGCAGATCCTTAATAAACATTGCATCAGAATAAAAACAGGCTCCCTTTTGCTGCAAAGAGAATCTCAGACATCAATTGAAGAGGAAAAAAACCATCAATCAGTGCATCCATGTTGCATGCCTTCTCAGAGAATCTAGAATCACTTTAGGCGGCATGACAACAAAGTAATTAAGTAGAAAAAGAAAAATCTTCTGGGTAATCCCTAAAACTGATCTATCAAGACAATATTAAATTTCAAATCCAATCTTCATGGGAAAAAAATATCATCCAGCAGGAAAGCAAGAGAAGAAGTGAATCTAAGATGGATATTAGACTTCCGAAACAAGATCAGTTTAAGAAATATTTCCTGATTCTTTCATTGAATATTTCATACTTTGCAGCCAAATAGGCGCTCTTAGTGATCTCTCCTTTCCTAAAAGATTTGTATAGGATTTCGTCACTGAGTCCCACCGAAGAATCAGGATCTTCACAAGTTGGCATATTATGTTTATCAACCCTTTCAGTTTCTTTCTCCTTCTCTACTTGTTGATTTGTAATAGGGGAAGATACATTATTTCTAGAAATGTCCAAGGAACGAGTGACAATAGTCCTCTCCACATGTGAAAAATCCTTGCGTTTTCTAGTTTTTTTAGGATTGGGTGTAATAAACCCATCTGTATCCACTATTGGTTTCTTACCTTTCCCGGCCATGTCCCTTAGGTATTTCTCCTCAATATTAGTAGATTTATCTTTTTCATAACTTTGTGAGAGACTACCTTCAGATGCATCACACCTCTCCTTTTTCTCATCTTCCTGAGTGCCTTCTTTTATTTGTGTTGTCAACATTTCTTCAAGTGAGGGTGAGGGACTATGATGGACATTTTCATTCACCACAGTGAGTGAAATCTCTTTCTCGCCCATATCCAGAGAGGAACATTCATGATCCCCCCGGGTGAGCAAAGAATCACAATGTTCTGGATGCACATTATAAGTCCCGAGGACATCCTTATCAATAGTAGTCACAATCTTATCAGCAGGGTTTAATTTAGGAGGATCAAAGTTTATTTTAGCATTAGATTTTTCTACCTAAACTTCATTGCAATTAGGGTGAAGTTGTTCAAATTTTTTTGAATCAAATTCCTTCATAGAATGACCCACTTTGTAACAGCAATTACAATAAGGTGGAACATTTTCAAATACCTCCTCTTGAGAATAACTTTTATCACCATTCTGGATCCAAAATCTAGAAGGCAATGCCTAGGATATATCAATCTCAGTGCATATCCTAGAAACTGAGGGATGAGATACGTTCAAGGTGGCAGAATCTAATCTAATCAGAGTTCCAAATAGACTTGAAATGGCAGTTAGAGCGCACTGCTTAAAGAGATGTTGAGGCAAACCTTGGAAACCGATCCAAATTGGAGCAATAGGGGGCTTAGAACCTATTTCAAAATATGGGGACCACTTCAAGACCTTCATAAAAGCCCCCCCAAAATACCATGAACCTCGAATCCAAAATCAGTAATAGTCTTTATCTGAGGATATCAAAATCACACAATTCATAGAGTTCAGAAGTCCAATCTAAAAGTTTGTAAAACCTATGTTCTTAACTGTTTTGCATAAGAAGAACAGAGATGGGAGATTTTTGATAAAGCGGCCTACAAGAACAAATCGAAGGTCTGAAGCAAAATTGTGTACCTCAACTTTGGAGAACGCAATCGCTGATAGACCTTTGTGTCTATAGGTTTTTGGAGCAAAAAAACCGGAGGCCTTCGATTCTGTGTGTGGGATTCTACCCAAGACCACGTCTGCGAAGGATCTCTCATCTTGTAACCCTTGATCAACAATGTTAGGGTTAACACGACCATCGACTGAGAGTGTCGCCTTCATCCCGTTCTCCTTGATCTCTCAAGGAATTGAATTTTTAATTAGTGTGTATACATCCTCTTGCCTATGGGCAGAACAAATAAACTCTTCCATGGAGCTGTGTACTATGGACTTGTCATTACTAAAATTCACAAGGTAACTTTCAGCACATAATTGTATTATTCTAATGAGTTTGAACATAATACCTTTAACAAATAAAACATTTTAATTCAATGTTCTATGAACATCCAATATCCATGAACAATATATTTCAGTTTGTAAATAGTATATTTACATGAAAATAAGAGTGTTAGTCTTTCTAAATCAAAACATTCATTATTTGGGAAATTTCAGAAAGCAATGTTTTTGGTATCTGAATTTTCTTAGAAAAATAAGTATTATGACAATCTATATACTAGGTCTTATTTAAATAACCTTTTTTTCAAAATTTCTACCACACATACATTTAGTGCATAATGGAGAACTTTTAGGAACAAAATGGTTATTATTGAAAACTGGTTTAGAATCAGTAATACCGAATCGAAAACTATTTCTTAGAGGACTAATTTGAGAATACATTTTGTAAAAAAATTTCTTACCTAGGGTGAAATTTGACAGACATTTACATGAGTAATATACTTATGACTTTAGTTTAATAAATATGTTTTAATCCAAAAAATACATTAGGTTTTGAACTAGAGTTAGTCTCTAAAATATTTATCATAGAAATAACATATTCACGATCCATGTAATGTTTATCCTTCTCGTAATTAACATACTAATGGTTTCTGTAAATATTTTTACAATAATATGTATTCTTATCGTGATCATTTGAAATATATGATACTTATTTAGTTAAAATAGTTAATATATAATTTTCAATATCAATATTTTTCTTTAGTTTAGAAATTTCAATCTAAATATTTCTAGGAAACCTGGACAGTTCATCATAAGAAAGTAATTTATTATCTTCATCAGAAGAAGGTTCTTCATATGATGACTCGTAATATTTATTATCATTATAATATTAATTCATTCATACATTGGTGATGGATTCTGTATTATGTACCTTGGCCATTAGACAATGGTTTTCCATGGGTAGATTGGCTAGTAGACCAAGATTTTTCTGACTAGAAGATTCATAATCTGAGGATTCATCAAAAGAGTCGCGACCACTAGCACTCTAAGTTTCATTGGCTTTCAAAACATTCTTAACATTTACATTGTAGTACTTTTTCTATTCCCCTCAGAATGATTTTCCATTCAATCCTTTTGCATAAGCAACAGTCAATATGGCCTTATATGACCTGTGATTTTGAATTCCTAGAAAGTGAATTTAGATCATTTTTTCCCTTTAATTTCATTAAACATATATATATATACTAAATGTATTTATTTTCAAATAGATTATTCTTACATCGGGTAATATTTTCTTTCTCATTTTCAAAATGTTCACTTTCACTAGATTCAGATAACACAGTTACTTTCTTAGACCTGGATTATGTAACCCATTTCTGGAGTTTGTAATTTGGTAGTAGTAAAGGATACCCATCTATTTCCATTATTCTTCTTATTCATATCAGTATCTCGTTGTCTCATATTGAAGATGAGATCCAAAAGTCTCATCAAGATTAATTTGATATGCTTTTCAATTCCCATTAATAGTTGTTATTTTAGATTCCCACTCATTAGGCATGATATCTATAATCTTATCTACAATATCTTCATCATATAGAGGTTTTTCTCCCAGGTAATGTAATCTTTTAACAATATCAAAAAACTTTTTTTCCAATTTACATACAGGTTATGCATAATGAAATATAAATCCATGATAATTTTCTCTAAGCATAACTCTTCTAGTTTCAACCACATTGAATGTAGCTAAATGAGTAGCTTACAATTTCTTACATATACAATTTTTATCATCACAAGAAGAAAACTGATGATATATATTCCATGTTATGGAACAAAAAATGTATTTTGTACTTTGTAGTTTAGTTGATATTATGACTTTTCTTGATTTTTAATGCTTTTTTCATCCTTGTCATGAATTTTTTAATCCCCAGTAAGCATGAAAAAATTATCCTTCCTGTATTAATATCAAATTTATTCAAATGATCTCTCTAGTACTCTTAAACATTCCCATCGGATATGTGTGTTCTAGTATGATTATGGTTTTAAATTTAACCAACATTCATTCTTTGTATTCAAGATGAAAATATCTTTCCCCAAAAACATGTAATTAGAAAATGTTTGTAAACAAAGATAAAAAATTCTTAAGAATGGAAAAATTTAGAACAAAGAACACTAGTGCAAGATAACTAATATTTGAATATAAGTAATTTAGATACCTCCTCTAATAACAATTTTATGATCAAAATAATGATAGATATGCTCAATTACAAGAGGCGGGTGAATTTTATGTTTAAAAACATTGCTTTTTATCCTTAAGGAAAACTATGGTTAACATACTAAAACAAGGTAAATTCAGAAACCCTAAAATAAGTTCTATAATAAAAAATTGATGTGTTCCAGAAATGAAACTTAAAAAATGATTACAAGGAAACGATTATACCTTAATATCTATAGAATATTATTTATTAGATTACAAAAAATTATAAGAAAGTATCAGAATTTTATATCTTTTATTTTAACAAAATAATGCAGAAATAAACTTGAAATAAAAAAAGTAACATGTATGAAATATTTTAACCTAAATATTAGGTTATCCAGAAACATTGGATAATTGTCCCTTGATTTATACATCCAAGAAAGTATGTCTTACCCACCCTAGGGCAATCCCTTGATAGGAATATCAGAATTCTTTTTTCTATCATTACTAGCCCTAGATCTTTATGGTAGTCGTAAAATTTTTCTTTCTATCCCTAGATGACCACAAACATTAATGTAGTCGGCAACTCTTTCATTATAACCCTGGAATCCATCGATTTCACTTAGCAACAATCAGATTTCCACGAAGCAATCTAAACATGATGTTCAGTAAATACAATGAATGAGGGTCTCTCTCCCTCTCTAGAAATTACTTCAGCTGCATGCAATATGTAGAGTGATAGAACGTTTGTGAGATCGTCTAAATGAGATCATATTTATAGGCACTTCTTCAATGGTCAACTCCTCCTCCAACAATCATATATTTCATTGAATATTGAAGGGACCTATACATGTTTCACTCAAATAATGGTTAGTATGAAACAGATTGTACGACATCATTTCACAACAACTTTTAGTAAAATGAAGTTACATAACCAAATCAATTTTTCAGAGTCAGAGGAAAATTATAAATCAAAGTCTAAAAAAATAAGAATCCAGTGTCTATATGACTAGGATATTCAGATTCTATTTTAGAAAGAATTTGGAATATGAATTATATAGATATCAGTGCTTGAATTCACATGAATTTGGAATGTGAATTCTGGGAATTCGGTGTCAGAAATATAAGGAATTCATTGTTGGTATTTTGAGTAATTTGAAGTCTGAATTCTGTGGAATTTGGTGTCTAAATTATATGGAATTCAGAGTTTGAATTCTGAGGAATTTACAGTATGAATTCTAAAGAATTGAAAGCCTGAATAATGAGGAATTTGGAGTCATAAATATAAGGATGTCGAGCCTGAATTCTATAGAATTCATAGTTGGAATTTTTTGGAATTTAGAATATGAATTTCAGAGAATTCGAAACTGGAATTTCTGAGAATTCACATCTATAATTTCCAAGAATTCAGAACCCTAATTTCATAGAATTCAGAACCTGAAAGCAGAATACATTATATCTATATATTTTTAGGATTCTTGAGGTTTTATATATGAAACTAAAATTTTAATTAGTAATAAAGATGATTTATATTTAGAGAAACTATAAAATAAACAATGAAATAAAATATAAGGTTAAAAATTACCTTCGAGAAGGAATATTTTCCTTAGAGAATAGAAGTTTGTCATAGAGAAAATTCTTTAGGGAAAATATAATTTACCATAAAATGTATTTGTGAATTTCATAACATAGTGATATGGAATTTCATAAGGAAACCTTATGGACAAGACTATTATGAAGCAGTAGATTTTGTGTACTCTATACATGAAATTATTATCAATAAGAACATAGTAATGAAATATGGGTAAATCCAAATATAGTGGTTCATTTCAAAGAAACCCTAACCACCATTAGACATTGGATAATAGCTGGTATTGGGCTGTGAAGGTAGTAAAAATTCTGGTCCCGCATGAAAGACAATACCAAGATTTATCCTTATTTAGATTTAAAAAAAATTAATTTCAATGAAAGGAATTTATATTTCAAATTCAGTTTTAGGAAGTAGTCAAACAAGAATCTCACTCCCTATTATCTTATTGATATTAAATAAACTAATCATTTCTCATAAATCTTTAATTTCATTTTTAAGGTTCATGATGGCACAAAAAACCCCTAAATAAAAAAATAGTAAGGAGGACTAATCTTAATTTAAAATGGGGTTCAATTTTTGTTCTAATATTTTAAAGACCATAATTTTTTTATTTGAGGATTGTACTAGAATTACATACCCACATTTGAATTCATGATTACATGAATTTTCTAGGAGAAATGAGTTTTTTTATACATAATATGATGAAAGGTTTATATTTCAATTTTAATGATATTGAACAAGAAAAATTGTTAGTTGAATTTTTACTATGAAGAATGTATATTTAATTGTTTACTCATGATTTGAGGGAACTGATTGATTCTTGTAAATGAAATTTTCCAACTACCTTTTCATGATATTAACATTTTAACTTCATCCAAATATATTTTTTATTATTAATAATGCCATGAGTGATTTTCAAATAATATATACCCATTCCCTAGAAGATTTGTATACCATGTACATCCTTTTTTATCCTGAGCATATACCTTAAGTGATCGTGGGTCATCCCACCTGAATGAAATTTAATTTGATCTTCTCAAAGATATGAGTGTACAATACCACATTTACTATGATTGAGAAATATTTTGAAAATCCTTTATCCTTAATATACAACCTATAAATTATTATTTATTTTTTTTATAGAGACCATGAATGATCATTATTGGGATGAGCTATGGTTCAATCCATTTTACCCATTCGTACTATACTCTTGGTATTTACATGATATTTTAATGTTGATGTGTGGGGGTGAAGGGATTCATGGAAAATTGGTAGATTAAAATTGTATGGACGAAGTGTGGGAGTGATTATTATGGTAATTATAAAATATTTTGGGATCATTCATTGAACTATATTGTTTTCCCTATAATGTCCTGACCCCAGTTACCCAGCATCAATGCATTATTTTAATACATTGGCATGATTACAAGGAATCATATACTAAAGGACCGATCAGTTTAGTAGTCTTGGAAAATAGACTATATACATGAACATTACATTAAACAATCAAAAATATAACATAACATAAATAATCTGTTGAGAACGCCAATATTCCCTTAGAATAACCCAACATATCAAACATAATACACTTCTTGAAATACTGGAAATAACAAAACATTTGAAAGGGTAAGCTCATATGCTCTGTAAGGGTAATTAATTTAGTGGAAGCTATAAACTTTTAAGGAAAGATGTGAAATAAAAAAATAGCCATTTAAACATAAACATGAACATAATATGGAGAAAATAAATAAAACATTACCATATAAACATTTACATGGACATTCTACTAGTAAAACAATCATAGGTAATAATTAATTTCATAATGATGGAATGTCTAATGCCGGACATCATTACCACGTTGTCAAGGCCTCATGCCAAGACTAAAAATATAAAAAATTCAAGGCCTTGTGGTAAGACAATAACTTTCTCATGAGACTTATCGATTCATCAGGGATCTATAGTGGGCTCCTCCTGTCACTTACCAAGTCCACTGCATGCCTCATAGGAATATTTTGAAACATAACCTAATCATTCATATTAAAACTAGAATACGAAATGTTAATACTTGAACCATAAAAATTGAATGGTATAAAAATAACACATCCATAGTCAAACATATCAAAAAACCTTCAATACAATATGGAATATTGTATAATAAAAAATGAAACTAAATCATGAATAATATCTTGTGAAGTATGTTGACATAGTTGAAAAGGATCAGTAAAAATCGTTGAAATAAATATATATTTTTCAGGTAATAATTTAAAAGTAACAGAACATAAAAATAATGAAATTTAAAATACATTATAAATTCAAAGTTTCCCATATAACTTTAAAACTTTTGAATGTAATTAAGAATTTAAAAAAATCATGTTCCTATAAATAAATGCTTAAAATAATTTTTAAAACATTGATATTAATTATAATGATTTAGAAGAAAAAATAATTAAAACAATTAAAATAATGATCTTGATTAAGTGCACCTTCCAAAAATTTAAAATATTCCTTTTGAAAGAATTTTTATGAAACATGGAAATGGGTGATAAAAATTTCCCAATAAATACATACACATAAACTATCTTGGCTAATAATTAGATTGAGAAATTAACCCTTACTTGTACATTCCTTTAGTCGAGGGTATGTTAAACCACATGTACAATGACCATAGTATGTTATTAAATTATACTAGAAACATATACATATTTACTATATCATTCATGATTCATTTATGACATTATACTTCCCATTTTATATTTATTTCCATGTAAAATTAACATTTTAGGTAATAATCGATTTCTTTATCGTACGTGTTTAAACTTCATATTCTTGATCTTATCATTTAGATCAAGATATAAATACCTCAAAAATATAAAAAAATTATATATCATATATATTTACAATATATATGTATAAAAGATAGATATATGAAATGGAAAACACCATTTATGGAGACAATAGTTTGTACATACGCATAACAGTTGTTTCCGTTTTCATATCATATTGAAAAGAAGTAAGTGAATAAGATATATAAAAGTATATATATATATATATCTTCAGTAAAATTATTATGTCCTATATTATATACTTATTTATAATATATATATTTACAATCATCGTTGAATGGAGAATTTGGAAATGAATCTCATTACGTTGTGGAGATTGTTAGCCATACGTACACCTGAGCGACGATATCCTTTCATTAATGATTAAAAGGTGTGGAAATGGACTGTATATTAATTCTTCAATGAAATTATCATTTTATTTTCATTATTTATATATATATTACTCATCACTATATCCATCCAAATAATATTGTGTTGAATAACAAATTACACAACGACGTGGAGATGGTAAGTCATACGCACGCACGCATGGTGACATTATCATTTATAGGATGGATAGAATAATGAATATGACTATACCATATTTATAAAAAAAATAGTATGTTGAAGGTACTTCAGTGATTATTGTTTTATCGAAATATCAATGAAAAAAAGAGGATGAAGAAGAGAACATTGAAATAGGTGATAAAATAATTACCTCTTCATTGGGTGTTTATTTTTGATTTGAACAAAAGGTATCCATAAGATGAATTTGTTATTAAGGGAAGGACTCTAGTATAATGTTTGGAATGTTGGGAAGAGGTTTGGGCAGGGTTTTTCCTTTCCAAATAGCATTTCAGGTGTGATTTTAAAATATGTGGAAGTACCATTTTATAATAGAGGTGAGGGTCACTTTAAGAAATGTTTGAAATGTTATTTTATTATAAAATAATTTTCGGTTTATAATGGATGAAATTTGATTTATTTCTAGGCTAAGGAGGGGATGGATCTAAATTCATTCAACCAATATGTTTTAGGAATGTTTAGGTCAATATTTTAACGCAATCATTTGGATTTAACACTTAGTTAAATAGTTTAACATTTACCATATCATCTTGTATCATTATAATAAATGGTTAATAAATAAACAATAAATAGATAAAAGAACACAAAGATGTTAGTTATTGATAGATCTAAACTTATATATGTACTTTTTCGAAACCTTATATATTTATAAATATTATATCATTTAATAATATAGTATTTATTTTAAAATTAATTTTTAACAATTTTGATACTATTTGGTATTTTGTTTTTCATATTGTCATAAAAAATTTATCACTTCAATAAAAAAAAATTTAATCAACCCTAATAAGGTCATACTAACCTACAAAATTAATGGATGGCATAAAAAGACTCAACTTGAATATATTTTTATATTTATAATACCAATTAATTAATTTATTCATTGATAAAGTAATTACTTCATCATCATTGTGTCATAAATATTTTTAACTATTAAATCTATAAAAATAATAAATATAATACCATTATGTATGAAATTTGTTTGGATTTATAATGACTATTTATAGTCAAATGTATCTTATGTATGACCCTATATTATAAATGGTTTAATTATTAACCATAGAATTTAACACTTTTAACTCTTCTTTAAATAAGATAATAATAAATGTTCTAATCTAATAAAATTGGACCAAAAGGATAATATATAAATAATAAATTTGTTTTTGGTTGAAATATAGTTTTACAATTGTTTTAGGACATGTGTTAGGGTAATTATAATATCATTTTTACCTTTAATTACCCTATTTACTTTTAATGGCTGTAAATAAATGACAAAAGTTACTATACAGAAAAAATTATTTTCATATCATTGAATCATATTTTACATACTGATCTCAACTGTGTCTCTTGGATTTTTAAAATTCACTTCACATAAAAGGTAAAATTACATTTTTTGAAAACTTTCAAATGTGTCTAGATGGTGGGTTAAAGAAGTTAAAAAGATCAATATAATTTTATACATCTAATTTTATTATAATATTACACCAATTAATTAAAATGTACATATATGGGTATGATATATATCTATTTTGGATTAAAATAAATTTAAATAAAATAAATAATTTGTTAAATATAGAGTCATTTTTAAAGAGAAACTCAGTATTTTTCACTATTCATCAAAAATTAAATGTTTTCAAAAAATACAAAACATTACCTCTAAGATAATTTTGAAATTATGATTTAAAAAATGATTTATATTTTACTCAATTTAATAAATTGATGATTCATTAATTTAATTAAAATTAATTCTTGTTTTCAAAACCAAAAAATGAGTTTTTAAAAATTAAAACCCATTAAAAGATTAACATGTTTTAATCTGAAATTTAATTGTGAAATTACATATAATGACCTAAGTTGTATCAAATGATATAAATATAATCTAATTATACTTAAAAAACATTCATATTCATAATTTAACAGTAAAACTATTTTCTATTAAAAAGATGTTTTCAATTAAAATTTAGTATCTTTCACTATTTATCAAATTATAAATGTTATTAGAAAATTACCAAATATTTATCCCAACTAACTTTTTATATAACTATTTGAGAGATGTATTGAATCTCATTAAATTACACATATAAAAGTTTCAAATACTGGTTTTAAAATGTGTTCGCTAATAAAAGGCGGTAAAATTGCTTTTTTTGAAAAATAATTATTTTCTCTGAAAAAATGAATACGTTCATATTGTATGTCTACGAAACAGAAAATATGGATTCGAAAATTATATCTACTATCTAAAATTCAAAATTCAGTTAATACAATTCATAAATTCTTTTTTAATGGGTAGTTTGGTATGTCATGGTGTGCTCGAACTTGGTGTTACGTGTAACGCAAGTTATTGATGTTTTTTTGAAGATATAACATACTATGCAATCTTGGGGTGTTACATTCCCCTAATAAATAAAATAATTAGAAATATAAATGGGAAAAATTCAAAAAATGTTTTTTGATTTTGGATAACCAAAATTCACTGTTACAAGTGCCAATATTTTTATCACACAAGGTTACAAGGAGGATGTGAGGTTTATTATAATAATATAATTAGAAAAATAAAAAAAAGGAAGTTGATTTGAAAAGGAAAAAATGTATAAAAGTAAAAAAAATTATTGAAGTTTGTGAAAAAAAAACATTCATTATGCTTAAATTTATCGTGCTATTTTTGGAGATGTGGGTGGTTATACATTGATGGGGATAATTTCATTACACATAAATTTTTCATATCATGCATTTCACTTTATAGATAAGCATCCTTCTTGGATCCTAAAATATTTAAACATCATACCTACCAACCATAAACCTCATAGTTATTTGAACCATTAATGTAAGTCCTCAAGATTTAATGGGACTTTAGTCTTTCAAAAATAGTGAAAATGGTTCCTTTAGAAGATTTTGTATAAATGGAATGTTTTAAAGATATGACCAAAACTCCAACTAAATTGTATTATGATATATGATTGAAAATGATAATGTTATATAAATTATAAATTTGATTAATTAATAATAATGAATTCAGGATCATGAATGAATGGAAGAAAAAGATCCATTATTTTTCAAAGGGGAAAATTAAAATACATGGAATAATTGTTTCAATGAAAATTAATAAGTAAAATTTATTTTTATTTGTATTTTTAATTTTTTAATTGAAATTTTATTTATTTTAAATTTATTACATTGGAAGTTGAATATTGGTAACATTAGTTTGCATTAAATTCCATGTTGCGATTTTATGAACGAGGGAAATCCTGGTTCAAGGGTGGGGAATTGATTGAGATAATTTTAACTAATTGCATATATTTATTTATATTATATATATCAAAAAAATTATTATGATGTTCTTATTTAAAAAAAATCGGGATTAAGGGTGGGTTTTGAACTAAAATGTAATAATTGATTATTATTTTGAATTTTAACAGATTTTTCTCATAAGGATATTCTAAAAATAACTTCTAAAATATTAATCCAATTTCAATGATTCATTATTTGTTGTGATTCATTTGTAATGCCTCGCCCTCCTTCACCCAGAGTCGGTGCATTATTTTAATACATTGGCTTGATTACAAGGAATCAAGTCCCGAAGAACCGATCAGTTTAGTAGTCTTGGAAAATAGATTACATACATGAATGTTACATTACACATCATAACATATAAAACAACATAAATAATCCTTTATGAATGCCATTATTCCCTTGTCTTAACCCTGAATATCAATCACATTACAATTCTTGGAATCTTGGGAAAAATAAAACATAGAAAGGGGTGAGATAAAATGCTCAGTAAGGGTAAGAAATACAATGGAAACTTTCAAAAATAAGCATAAACATTTAAGGCAATGTATAAAACTAAAACAAAATCCTTTTAAACTTGAACATCAACATTATATGGAAGAAATAAAATGAAATAATTCCATTTACTTATTCACATGGATATTCTACTAATCGAATAATCACATGCAATATCACTAACCACTTTCATAATGATGGAATGCATAATTCTGAACATTAATTTCTTTATTAAGGCCTCGTGCCAAGGCCTAGGGGATAACTATAACCAGAACCCAACCCGGTGTGCATCTAATAACCGGACACCAACCTGGAGTGCCTCTAAAAACCGGACACCAACCGGGAGTGCCTCTAATAACCGAACACCAACTCGGAGTGCCTCTAATAACTGGACACCAACCTGGAGGGCTTACTTTTACCAGTCCCAAACCCGGAACATACGAGTCCAACATATTCATATTAAGAAGAGGATAAAATATAACATAAAAATTTGTATTAAAACTAGCAAGAGAAATGTCAATACATTACCCATAAACCATGAATGGTATAAAAATAACACATCCACAGTCAAATATATCACAAAACCTTCAACACAATATGGGAGATTTGTATCAGGATAAATCATCGTCAAACCAACTTTAAAATCCATTAAACGATTTTGACATAGAAGAGATTTATTTGTAAAGCTCTTTGAGAGAAATACCGCTTTCCATGAAAACATTTAAAAGTCACACAATTTAGAAAATAAGTCATTTAAAGACATTTTTGAATCAAAGTGTCCCATACCACTTTGAAACTATTGAGAGGAATTAACATTTTAAAAATCATATATTTCCGTATAAATAAATCCTTAAAAACCATTTTAAAGACATGGACATTAATGAGAAAGATTTAGAAGAATAAATATTTAAAACATTTGAAATGATGTTTTAGTAAAAATTACCTTAAAATAATCCCTTTGAAAACTCTTTCATAAAACATGTACATGGATAATAAATATGTCCCAGTAGATACTTATGTAAAAACAACCTCAGATAATAAAGAGATTGTGAAATTAACCCTTACCAGTTTGGTAACTTACGAAACATCTAACCCATGAAGGAGGTATCATAAAATGAATATCTAAATACACATAAATTAAATTTTATTACACAAATAATATAATTATGGGCAGTACATACACCACACAAAAGGTAATAGTGGCAATATGGCATGAATCTCTCGGGAATAAGGAGTGAGATGAAAACCCCTTACCTTGCACTTTCCTTCAGTCGAGGGTACGTTTAACCTCCTGTATGAAGATATTAGTATGTTATTAAATTATACCAGAACCATAATAATATTTATGATATCATACATGATTCATTTATGACTTTATATTACCCATTTAATAATAATTTCCATGTTAGGTTAACATTTTGGATAATAATCACTTTCTTTATTGTACGTGTTTTAACTTGTCACTCTTGGATGTATCACATAGATCATAATTTAAATAAATCCAGAATATAAAACTTGATAAATATATCATATATATTTAGAATATAAATATGTATAATATGCATATATATGAAATGGAAAACACCGTTTATGGAGACGGTAGTCTGTACGTACGCATAAATGTTGTTTCTGTTTCCATATAGTATTTAACGGAAGTAAATGAATAAGATATATGTATGTACATAAATCCTTATATATATATATATATATATCTCTCCAGTAGAATTATTATTTCATATATTACATACTTATTATTAATATATATTTTTACAATCGTCGATGAATGGTGAAATTGGAAATGAATCTCATCGCGTCGTGGAGACGGTAATCCGTACGTACGCACGAGCGAAAATATCATTCTTTTGATATTAAAATAATATATAATTGGATGTTATATCATATATAAAGAATCATTATTATTTTATATTTCTTATTTACATGAATTACAAATCATTATTATACCCATACAAAGAATAATATATTGAATAACAATTACACCACGACGTGGAGACGGTAAGCCGTACGTACGCACGTATGGTGACATATAATTCAAAGGATAGATAGAATACTGAATATGGTTGTACCATATTTATAATAATATTAAAGTATATAGGAGATACTGTATTCATTATTTTAGAATGGTAATAACAAATAAAGAAGAAGTGGAAGAAGAAAGAAACATGAAAAGGTGTCGTGAAATCATTACCTCTTCTTCGGGTTCTTCCTTCTGATTTGATCAAAAGGGCTCCTTATGTTGGCTTTATGACTACAAGAAGGCCAATAGGATGAATTTAGGGAAGTTTAGAGAGTATTTGGGTAGAGTTTGGCCGAACCAAAATGCTTTGAAGGTGTGAGTTAATGATAAGGGAGAGTGCCCTTTTATAGGAGGGGTGAGGGGCACCTTTAGCAAAGCTAGAAATATTATTTTATAATAAATTCATATTTGGTTTCTAATGGCTCCAAAGTATATTATTTAAAGGTTAAGGTGGGTATGGGTATAAAACCACTTATCCAATAGAATTTAGACAGGTTTGGGTCATTATATTAACCTTATCTTTAATTATTAATTCTTAGTTAATTAGTTTCATTTTTACAATGTCTCTTTGTATTTTTATATTATATGGTTCATAAACTTACTATATACATCCAAGATACCTACAAGGGGTACATTAAGGATACACCTATCATGATATAAGTATCTTTTCAGAACATTAGTTTTTTAGGAATTTAATATCAATTAATAATATAATATTTGTTTAAAAACTCTTTTATGTCAATTTTGACACTATTCAATAATTGATTTTTTTAAAAATCATAACAGAATTATTACTTCGAAAAAAGTTAATTAGATCAATACTAAAATGTCATATTATCCTATAAAATTATAGGTATTTATAAAAAGCCTAAAATTACATTTATTTGGGTACTTATAATATCAATTATTCCAATTGTTCATTAATTAGGTAATTATTGCATCATCATTGTGTCATAAATAAATTAGATTTTTTAATTTCTAAAAATTATAAATAAACTATCATTATGTAGGAAATATTTTTAGCTTTCTAATTAATATTTAAAATCGAATTTATCTTAAGTATAACCCTATATTAAAAATGTTTTAGTAAATAAACTTTGATTTTAACTCTTTTAACTCTTCATTGAATTAAATATTAATAAATGTCCTAATCTAATCCAAGTGGACCTAAATGATAATATTTTATTCCTAAGGTTGTTTTTTGGTCGAGATAAACTTGTCCAATAGAATTAGAACATGTGTTAGGGTAATATTAATATCATTTTTACCCTTAATTACCCTAATTACTTTTAACCGTGGTAAGTATAAGTAAAAAGTTACTATTCACAAAAAATTATTTTCATCTTATTGAACCACATTTTACTCCTTGATATTAACCATGTCTCTCGGATTTTAGAAATTCCTATCACAGAAGTGGTAAAATTATGTTTAATGAAAAATTCAGTTTTTTAACTACCACTTAGTAGTTTCACTATTCATCAAAAATTGATGTTTTTTAGAACAATTCCAAAATTTCACCCTCATATATAATTGATATTCAGAATTCAAAAATTATTTCTATTTTAAAAAATTCCAAAACATATAAGTTTCATTAATTAATTTTATAATTAATTCCCGCTGTCACAACAAATAGCGTGTTTTTAAAAAACAATATATATCAAAAGATTGACAATTGTTTATGTCAAAGTGAAATTAATTCTAATGAACACCATTGGATAAAATGGTAAAAATATATTCTAATTATACTTTAAAACCACTCAAATTAATAATTACTCACTATTAATTATTTTGATTAAAAAATTTGTTTTTATTTAACATTTAGTAATTTTCACTATTCATCAAAATATTAAAGTTATCTGAAAAGTACCAAAATTTCACCTTAGGCTAAATTCGATACTCCAAATCCAAAAATGAAGTCCATTTTGAGAGTAAAAATATATAAAATTTTAAAATGTAGGTATTAATATTCATTACAGCTAGTTTGATTGGTTGTAGTGTGTGTTAGAACTCGAAGTTGCGTACAACACACGCTACTGTATTATTCAAAGAGAAGCGTACCGTGGAACCTTGGGGTGTTACATTGTAAATTTTTTTTATGTCCCCATTCTAAAGAATAAATTTATTTAGTCAAATTGAATATATAAAAGTTTAAAATATTGGATTTTTAAAAGGGTTCACTATTAAAGTTGGTAAAAGTGTATTTTTGAAAAATACTTCTTTTATCTAAAAAAAGGAATTTTTTTTACATTATGTCTAAGAAACTCATAATATGTATTCTAAAATTATAAGGATTATATAAAGTTTAAAATTTATATAATACTATTCATAACCTCTTTTGAACGTCTTGTTTGGTAAGTCATGGAGCGCTTTAACTCGGTGTTGCGTGTAGTGCAAGTTATTGAATTATTTTGAAGAAATAACACACTATGAAATATTGGGGTCTTACATTCTCCCCTCCTTCAATAAATTGCGGCCTCACAATTTGAAATTGTTCTTTGAAAATAAAAGGTTGAAAATAGAAAATATCTTTTTTGGAAAACCCAAATCGGAAATTGGGTTACTAAAATTTATTCTTAATATAAGGAAAAGAAAAATGAAAGGGTCAACACCAAATTATGATCTCGATTAAGAGAACATTGGTGGCAATTAGATATATATAATTAGAGGAAAAACTTAAATATTTATAGGTAGTGATTGAGGTCATCAATCATAAACAAGTGTAAAATTGGGATCATTAAATTCATCAATCTATGATGATTTGAAATACCATCGGTTCAACAAAACATAGGGTATTATGATAACACATTTTTTGGTTTTAGGATTCCTTAAATAATGTATAAGAATTAAATTCTTCATAGAATAAGAGAAGAAGAAAAATATATTCTTGACAAGTAGAGTTCCATCCTTTAACTAATTTCTACCACAAACTCATCTTTCACTCTAAAAGATAATATAACGTAAAAAATATATTCTATTTATCATATTCGTATAGGGTTCCAAAAAAATGAATTTATAATTCATCTACCAGATCTTAAAAAAACTACATTATTTAATCCCAGACATTACGTGGGCCAGTGGTAGGTGATACACACTTGTCGACCTTCGGTTGTGGGTTCAAGTCTCCCGACCTTGCCGGACGTCACAGGTTGCCACCCAACCTCCGGGATGTCTTTTTATAGAAATCAAAAAATTATCCAAACTAGAACTATCCAAAATGCTTTAGTCCAAAAATGAAGATCCTTTTTACTGCGTAATAATATGTGAACACCTTCATCATGTATTCTTTTAAAACACTACAACATCCTGAATTACCATAAAACCTTATTGATTACATTCATGATCCCTTATTCCTTAAATAATAATGGATATACTCCTTCAATCAAAAAATGTTGTAAACTCCAACAATAATGGAATATAAAAATCATTAATCCGTTTCAAGGTAGTCAAGAATATCCAATATATTTTATCCAAATCAATCATGTATTATTCTAAAATCACTACCTCGGTATCAGAACTATATTATGGTTTATCATTCTCTCAACCATATATTTTCCATAAATTTATCCTGCTATTGAGTCACTTTTCTTTGTTCCACACAATCTCAAGTCCTTAATGAAATAGTACTGCAGTACAATCCATATATACTCCATAATTATTATAACAAGTACATTGTTGATACAACACTCAAATGACATAATCAACATAAGAACTCTAATCATTCCTCTTCATCTCTGGTAGTATCATAACTTGATTATTATCCAATAGCAACATTTGCGGCATAGTCTGATGACTGGGACATAGGTTTGCGTAGTGTCCAAACTCCTTGCAAATGAAGAATTGTACATTTGAATCCATTTTCTTACCCTTGCAGTCACGTACCTTGTGCCATTTTCCTCCACACTTATAACAAACTCTCATTCCTTTCAGGCAAGTTCCAGGGTGTTTCTTCCCCCAGTTATCACATATGGGGAAATTCTTCTTTTACCTCTTCCATTTATCCATCTTTCTCTCTTCCATAATTTTCTTCTCTTTCTTCCCTTCTAATCCATAAGACTCATTAAACACTTTAGTTATATTATCCACACATTATACTATTTCTTCATATGATGATAATACGCGGGAGACTATTTCCCTTCTAAATGATGTCTTAATACCATGAAAGATACGATCCTTCTTACTATTTGGATCATACATATTACTAGAGTTCACATTCCTTCTACTGGGTTCCATTTCTATACAATAGAATAAACTAGGTCAGTTTTTGAATTGCAATAAATAATTCCTAGTGAAAATTTAACAATTTATGGATACAATCCGTAATCATAAAAAATGTTTTCTTTGAGTAAGTATATACTCATGATCCCTTCATAATGGTTTGTAAATAAAATGAGAATTATCCTAAGCATATCCCCTGGGAGTTTCGTAACCAAGAGTGCAGCAAGGACCATTATCGTGCACCAGTTCCTATTCGAGTCTAGCTCAAAGCAGTGTTTTCAGGTTTTACCCCTAGGTACATCTGTGCCAGAGCCACCTCCACCTGCTAGTATCCATACAGGGATGTATTTCTCGGAAAACTCACAAAATCTCTACAATACCAAAGTTCTAAGAAGTTCTTCTACACTAATCCTCAAAGTTCATCTTTGGTCTACGTGCTCTAATCAGAGTTAATCTAAATCTACTTTCCAAGGTTACTGCTAAACTTCCTCTGATACCAACTGTAATGCCCCAACCCCTGTTACCCAGAGTCGGTGCATTATTTTAATACATTGGCATGATAACAAGGAATCAAGTCTAGAAGAACCGATCAGTTTAGCAGTCTTGGAAAATAGATTATATACATGAATGTTACAATACACTTCATAACATAAAAAACAACATAAATAATCCTTTATGAATGCCATTGTTCCCTTATCTTAACCCTGCATATCAATCACATTACACTTATTGGAATCCTGGGAAAAATAAAACATAGAAATGGGTGAGCTCAAATGCTCAGTAAGGGTAAGCAATACAACATAATCATTCAAAAATAAGAATAAACATTTCAGTCAATATATAAAACTAAAACAAAATCCTTTTATACATGAACTTCAGCATAATATGGCATAAATAAAATGAAATAATTCCATTTACTTATTCACATGGATATCCTACTAATAGAATAATCACATACAATATTACTAACCACTTTCATAATGATGGAATGCATAATGCTGAACTTTAAGTTATTTATCAAGGGCTTGTGCCAAGGCCTAGGGGCTAACTATAACCAGAACCCAACCCGGAGTGCATCTAATAACCAGACACCAACCCGGAGTGCCTCTAATAACCGGACACCAACCCGGAGTGCCTCTAATAACCGGACACCAACCCGGAGTTCCTCTAATAACCGTACACCAACCCGGAGTGCCTCTAATTACTGGACACCAATCCGGAGGTCTTACTTTTACCGGTCCCCAACCTGGATCATACTAGTCCAACACATTCATCTTAAGAAGAGGATGAAATATAACATAAATTTTTTTATTAAAACTAGCATGTGAAATGTCAATACATTACCCATAAACCATGAATGGTATAAAAATAACACATCCACAGTCAAATATATCTCAAAATCTTCATCACAATATGGAAGATTTGTATCATGATAAGTCAACTTCAAAACAGGTTTGAAATCCATTAATGGATTTTGACATAGAAGAGATTGATTTGTAAAACTCTTTGAGAGAAATACCCCTTTTTCATGAAAACATGTAAAAGTCACACAATTTAGAAAAGAAGTCATTTAAAGACATTTTTGAATCAAAGTGTCTCATACAACTTTGAAACTTTTTAAAGGAATTAACATTTTAAAAAACATTCAGGTCCATATAAATAAATCCTTAAAAACCATTTTGAATACATGGACATTAATGAGAATGATTTAGAAGAATAAATATTGAAAACATTTGAAATGATTTTTTATTAAAAAGTACATTAAAATAATCCCTTTTAAAACTCTTTCATAAAACATGTACATGGATAATAAATATTTCCCATTAGATACTTATGTAAAAACAACCTCGGATAATAAAGAGATTGTGAAATTAACCCTTACCAGTATGGTAACTTACGAAACATAAAACCCATGAAAGAGGTATCATACAATGAATATGTAAATACACATAAATTAAAGTGTATTACACAAATAATATAATTATGGGCAGTACATACACCACACAAAATGTAATAGTAGAAATATGGCATGAATCTCACGGGAATAAGGAGTGAGATGAAAACCCCTTACCTTGCACTTTCCTTTAGTCGAGGGTATGTTTAACCTCATGTACAAAGATCGTAGAATGTTATTAAATTATACCAGAACCATATTAATATTTATGATATCATACATGATTCATTTATGACTTTATATTACCCATTTAATAATAATTTCCATGTTAAGTTAACATTTTGGGTAATAATCACTTTCTTTATTGTACGTGTTTTAACTTGTCACTCTTGGTTGTATCACTTAGATCATGATTTAAATACATCCAGAATATAAAACATGATAAATATATCATATATATTTAGAATATAAATTTTTATAATATACATATATATGAAATGTAAATCACCATTTATGGAGACGATAGTCCGTACGTATGCATAAACGATGTTTCTGTTTTCATATATTATTGAACGGAAGTAAATGAATAAGATATATGTAAGTACATAAATACTTATATATATATATCTCTCTCCAGTAGAATTATTATGTCATATATTACATAATTATTATTAATATATGTTTTTTTAATTGTTGATGAATGGTGAACTTGGAAACGAATCTCATCACGTCGTGGAGACGGTATTCCGTACGTACGCACGAGCGAAAATATCATTATTTTGATATTAAAATAATATATAATTGGATGTTATGTCATATATGAAGAATCATTATCATGTTAAATTTATTATTTAAATAAATTACAAATCATTATTATACCCATCCAAATAATAATATATTGAATAACAATTACACCACGATGTGGAGACGGTAAGCCGTACGTACGCACGTATGGTGACATGTCATTAAAAGGATTGATAGAATACTGAATATGGTTGTTACATATTTATAATAATATTACAGTATATAGGAGATACTGGATTCATTATTTTAGAATGGTAATAACAAAGAAAGAAGAAGTGGAAGAAGAAAGGAAATTGAAAAAGTGTGGTGAAATCATTACCTCTTCTTTAGGTTTTTCATTCTGATTTGACCAATAGGGCTCCTTAAGTTGGATTTATGACTAACAGAATGCCTCTAAGATGAAGTGACGGATGTTGAGACAGTTTTTGGGCATAGTTTGGCCGAACAAAAAGTAATTGAAGGTGTGAGTTAATGAGAAGGGATAGTGACCTTTTATAAGAGGGGTGAGGGGCACCTTTGGAAGAGCTAAAAATATTATTTTATAATAAATTCATATTCGGTTTTTAATGGCTCCAGAGTAAATTATTTAAAGGTTACGGTGTTGATGGGTCTAAAACCACTCATCCAATAGAATTTATACAGGTTTGGGTAATTATATTAACCTTATCCTTAAGTATTAACTCTTAGTTAATTAGTTTCACTTTTACAATGTCTCTTTGGATTTTTATATTATATAGTTAATAAACAAACAATGTACATCCAAGAGACCCCCAAGTGGTCCATTAATTATAAACCTATCATGATATAAGTCTTTTGGACGACCCTTGTATTTTTAGGAATTTAATATCATTTAATAATATAATATTTGTTTTAAAAACTCTTTTATGTCAATTTTTACACTATTCAAAAATTGATTTTTGTAAAAATTATAACAGATTTATTACTTAGAAAAACGTTAATTAAATAAATAATAAAATGTCATATTATCCTATAAAATTATTTTTTTTTATAAAAAGCCTCAAATTACATTTATTTCGGTATTTATAATATCAATTATTCTAATTTTGTATTAATTAGGTAATTAATGCATCATCATTGTGTCATAAATAAATTAAATTTTTTAATGTTAAAAAATTATAAATAAAATATCATTATGTAGGAAATATTTTTATCTTTATAATGAATATTTACAATCGAATATGTATTATGTATAACCCTATATTAAAACTGTTTTAGTAAATAAACATTGATTTTAACTCTTTTAACTCTTCATTGAATTAAATAATAATAAATGTCCTAATCTAATCCAAGTGGACCTAAATGATAATATTTTATTCCTAAGTTTGTTTTTTGGTCGAGATAAACTTGTCCAATATAATTAGGACATGTGTTAGGGTAATATTAATATCATTTTACCCTTAATTACTCTATTTACTTTTAACCGTGATAAATAAAAGTAAAAAGTTATTATTCACCAAAAATTATTTTCATCTCATTGAACCACATTTTACTCCTTGATATTAACCGTGTCTCTTGGATTTTCGAAATTACAATCACAGAAGTGGTAAAATTAAGTTTTATGAAAAATTCAGTTTTTTAACACCACTTAGTAGTTTCACTATCCATCAAAAATTGAAGTTTTTCAGAACAATGCAAAAATTTCACCCTAAGATATAATTGGTATTCCGAATTCAAAAATGATGTCTATTTTAAAAAATTACAAACATATAAGTTGCATTAATTAATTTTATATTTTAATTTCTGCTGTCACAACAAATAGCTTGTTTTTTAGAAACAATATATATCAAAAGATTGACAATTATTTATGTCAAAGTGAAATTAATTCTAATGAACACCATTGGATAAAATGGTAAAAATATATTTTAATTATAATTTAAAACCACTCAAATTCATAATTTCTCGCTATTAATTATTTTGATTAAAAAAGTTGTTTTTAATTAAAATTTAGTAATTTTTACTATTCATCAAAATATTAAAGTTATCCAAAATGTACCAAAATATTACCATATGCTAAATTTGATACTCTGAATCCAAAAATGAAGTCCATTTTGAGAGATAAAATTTATAAAATTTTAAAAAGTAGGTATTAATATTCATTACGGCTAGATTGATTGGTTGTAGTGTGTGTTAGAACTAAAAGTTGTGTACAACACACGCTACTATATTATTCAAAGAGAAGCGTACCATGGAAGCTTGGGGTGTTACATTGTAAATTTTTTTATGTCCCCATTCTAAAGAATAAATTTATTTAGTCAAATTGAATATATAAAATTTTAAAATATTGGATTTAAAAAGGGTTCACTATTAAAGTTGTTAAAAGTGTATTATTGAAAAATACTTCTTTTATCTGAAAAAAGGAATTTGTTCTTACATTGTGTCTAAGAAACTCATAATATGGATTCTAAAATTATAAGGATTATATAAATCATAAAATTTAGTTAATATTATTCATAACTTCTTTTTAACGGCTTGTTTGGTATGTCGTGGTGCGCTTTAACTCGGTGTTGCGTGTAGTGTATGTTATTGAATTATTATAAAGAAATAACACACTATGAAATCATGGCGTGTTATATCATTGATTTATTTTCTTCAAATTATTTTATATTACTAAGAGGTCATTCAAAAAACATGATTCCCAAAAAAATAAATTAGGTCAAATAATTGTTCGGGAAGATAATGTTAACCCCACCTTTGTAAGAGATTGATAATTTGGGAATCTCACCACCAATTGAGTGATTCCACCAGGATTTAAAATATGACACATAGGCCCTAGTTACCAATAAATTACATGGAGTTATAAAATCTTTAATATGGCCATGTAATGATATATATTGAATGAATATTCAATAAATTCTCATCTAAAAAAATACATAGTCCATATAAATTAGAAAAAATATTCTTGTAACATATAATTAATGTGAAATATTGATAGATGACAGAAAATATAATTTTTAGAATCTTATAAGAAGGTAATGTTGGTTGATTATAACATATGGTGGACTAAACAAGATCCATCTTTCGATAATAATATTTAGGAGGGGATAGTTTATGCACATATTTCTTTTATTCTTTTATTTTTATTATGATTACTTTGTAATTTATTTTTATTTTAAATGTAGTTTTAATTTACCTTCATTTAAATATAATATAATTAATTTATTATTTTTATTATATTTTTTTACATCTCTTCACAATAATTTTTCTTTATTTCTTTTTCCTATTTTCTTTTCTAGTACTCATCATACAAACGATAAGTCTTATACTCATGATTATGAGTATGTGACTAAATGAATATCCTGGGGGAGTAATATATTTTTGGAACCCAATGACATGTTTTTTTATTATTTAAGTTAATTATAAGGATAATAAATTGTAGGTGTAATCATTAATGCCGTTTCATTAATTTTAACTTATTAATATGAAAACATGTTTCCGTCATTAAAGAGGTCGATGAAGGGTTCACTTGGTGATATCTACGTACACATTTCATTCATAACCAGGTTATATTGAGGTATTCACACCAATGGTGTAGTGTATTAACTATTTATATTTTATGATGTTTAATTATGGTTCTCCCTAAAAAATATCTCTAGGGAACTTCCATTATTCACTAATTCCAATCTATTTATCATTACATGATAATTTAGAATTTAATGATAGTTTTACCTTATTTTTCGTTAAATTAAATTTCGTTCAAAAAATATAAAACAACAAAACTAAATATGTTTTAGTATAATTAGATTAAGTATGTGAACATATTTAGAATTCTCCTTAGGTGAGATAACCATATTTTTCCATTGTGCTGTACTAGGAAAATATACAAATTTCTTTTTTCCATACAATGCGACATGCATGCGTCAATAATGGACACATGTATATGAATGATGTTTTTTATTTTTATTTTATGTAAATATATTAAATTTTATTATATGTAGTATTTAGTGAATTAATGTTATCTCCTTTTTTATCATATATATGTATTAAATAATTCTTTATAACAATTAATGAGAGGTGACTGTGAAAAAAAATACATCAGTTCATGAGATAACAGTCCTCCATAGACATAAACAATTATTTCATTTGTAATTTGATAAAAATAAGTGATTTATATAGATTATTCTATTAACATAATAACATATTATTATATAGTACATAAATTTTTTTATATTTCACAATGGTTGAATTTTATTTGTTAATTTATTAGAAGAAATATAATCAAAACACATGGTTTTGAAGTATGACACTTCTTCAGATAACCTCATTAGTTTCATACCAAAATTCCACATATGATTTTTTTTCATCAATAAACAGAATCTAGGATTCTTAAGAGGTATATTATGAAATTATTTTTGTAGGTATTTGAAGATATTGAGTAATCAAAATCTATATCGATGAGAGTATAGGATATTCAAATTTGTAATTGATAGGAGGTGTACTCTTGGTATTTTTTAAAATAATAAGTCAATATAAATTACTTTTCATTGAAAATTGTATCAAAAAATATATAATTTTAATATAATACTACTATTTCTTCATCTACTATTATCAAATTTTTTTACACTTATATCATTGTGACTCAAGTTAACTATTTTTAAAATTACCGAAAATTAACAGTTTTTTCTCTTTATGGGTAAATAAAGAAACCATAGATGAAAAAATTAATATTAAATGCCCCTTCGTGGATATATTCCACCATATACCTTTCAAATAGATTAATTTAGTATTCGAATTGTTTTTATTTAATAATTCAAATATTTTTTATAAAAAATATCAAGAATGCTTATTTTTTGAACTATTCATTTAAAATTAAATTGCAGATAACATGAAAAAAGAAACTATACTATAATTTATTATCAAATGAAAAATAATTTATTTTTATCTATAAAATTTATGTGATATAATATCTCAAAATAAAATCTCACTTTAGTGTCTATGAAATAATTTTTTTGATTTTTCTTCTATATCCAAATGAAATGATTCAGCTGGGTATGAACTCATAAGGTAATAAATTAATCACTATAATTTTAACATAAATTATCACTATAGAATATTTTATTAATATTTATAATGAATATTCATATCCAACCACAATTGGTATTGATTCGTGTTATAAAATATTAGTTATATTAAAATATAGAGACTAAGAATTATGAAATTATACTTTAAATAAATATAATAAAGGACAAAATAAATGACAAGTACAAATAAAGAGAATTTATTAATTAATAATGATATGGATGAAATATACATGGTTGTAAATGAATGTTTTTGAATGACTTTTAAGCCTGGTAACATTAGTTTTTACACTAATAAACCCATTTTACCTTTACTATGGAATTAAAAATTTATTATGTTTAATATTCACAATGAACAAAAATAAAAGGATTGTAATGACCCGACCCCAATTACATAGAGTCGGTGAAGTATTACATAACATTGGCATGATCACCGGGGATCAAATCCTGAAATAACTATCAATTTAATAGCCTTTGATGTACTAGATACATACATAAGTTTTACATTACATCATGAAATAAATAAAACAATAACATTTGGTCTCTATTGACCATAGTCATATCCCTTAGCCTATCCCAACAGGACACCTATAAAATAATTCTTCGCATCTTGGGAAAAATAAAACATAGAAAGGGTTGAGCCCAGATGCTCAATAAGGATAATAGTATAGAGAAAACATTCATAAATAAATATAAACATTTATGGCATTGTATAAAACTAAAACAAAACTCTTCTAAACATAAACTTTAGGATAATATGGAAAATATAAATAAAATAATTCCATTAACATATTGACAAGGATATTCTACTAGTTTAATAATCACACGCAATATCAATAATTAATTTCATAATGTTTTAATGCATAATACCGGACATCATAACTACATTGTCACGGCGTCATGACAAGACTACAAATAATGTTTGTCAATTCCTTGTTCCATGACACTAGTTTCTCTCATGAGACCTACTGATGCATTGAGGATCTATAGCGGGCTCCACTCGTCAGTTACTAAGTCAAATGCATTCCGTATAAGAAAAGGATGAAACATAACATAATAATTTATATTGAAACTAGAATAAAAACTGATAATACATTAACTATAAACCAAGAATGGTATAAAAATAACACAAAAATAGTAAAACATGTCACACAACCTTCAATAAAATATATAAGATTTGTATCATAATAAATCTACATCAAACGAGTACAATATCCATTAAAGTTTGTTGACATAGATGAATTCAAAAATATTTCATAGAAATATATAATTATATTTTGAAATCATTTAAAAGTAATTTAATTATAAAAAAACATTTATTTTGGAAATATTCTTATAATATTGTAACAGAATATTAGAAGGTGTTGTAATGGCGAAGAATAACAGCACCCACCGTATAAGTTAAAAAAACATTCTATCCTTAATTTCTTGAAAAGGTTATAAAGTACCTTGATTGAAAAATGAAGGAATGATTCCTTTAAACCATTTTATAAACAGTCAATCAAGGGTATAAATTAAATTAACCCATAGTCTAGTAAATTATAAAAAAAAATTGAAAAACATTTTTAAGAAACAGGGATGTGGATGATAAATAGTTCTTAGTAGTCACTTACGTAAAAACAACCTCGGATTATAAAAAGATTTTGAAATTAACCCTTAACTTGTATTTTCCCTTGTTTGAGGGAACATTACCCTTATGTATAATAGTTCAATTATTTTTATTAAATTATAAAACAACCACATACATAAATATGATATCATATATGATCTTATAAAATTTCTCTGTTAATAATATTTTAGTAGTATCATTGTTTCAGATGTTAACCGATTCGGTACCCTTTATATGTTTTGTTATGTAAGTAAAGTTTTTATGGATAGGATGTATTTGATTCACATATAGAATGATATAATGTTCCTAAATATCTTTTTTAATAATCAAATGAAAATTATTCATGAATGGTTATAATGGGGACTAAATCTCATTACATTCGTGGAGATGGTAAGCCGTACGTACACACGAATGCTACTTCCATTTCATTATTTTTTTTATTTTAAATTGAAAGAAGTCCAAATTATACATAGCTATATTATTATTACAGTATAATATAATATTTTATATATGTTACATATGTTCATTAACACCATCCTTTATACATTCCAAGTATGGTCTGAAGGAGTCAGATCACTTCAAGGGGTTGTAGTATGCACTTCCTCAAATGTAATTAACATATATAAACAATATGAAAAGAATAAAGGTATGCTATAAAAGATAATAAATTAATATTATATATAAAATAAATATCATATATATCATATATAATTATAGTTCCATCATATGGTCACCATTAGAGGTGGTATTAGAAGATTAAACTATCATTGTTTCGTGAGGAAGTAGTTCACTGTCCACAAAAACATTATATTATATGTCCATTAGATGGAGGTTTTTGTAAGTTTAGTTCAAAAACATCTCATAAAAACAACCTTGTATATTGATGATATAGTTATTGTTATAAAATAAAGGAACAAAGACATTTTAGGTGGTTGGGGAAGTAAAATAATAGAAATGAACCTAAGAGCAGATGTTACCTTTAAAACGGGTAACTCCTTTTGGTTTGTACAAAAATGATTCCTTGATGTTCCTAATTCCTATGGTTAGGATAATAAAATGAATATAAAAATAGAGGGAACATAATTGGGAAGAGGAAGGATGAGCCAGGGGCTTCATTGGTGTGAGAAATGGGTTAGATGTGAGAGCTTTTTATAAGTGGGAGGAAGGGCTCTTTCGAAATGTTTGCAATTATTATTTTATTATATAATGATTATCAGTTTATAAAGGTCAAAAAACTCATTACTGTCAAATATATGATGACTCATGTTCGAAATATAAATCATCCAATAATATTTTGACTGGTTTTGGATATTGTTTTAATTTTAATAATCTCAAATATTTAAATCATTTTTTAATGAGGTAAACACTGCACCATTATTGTGTCATAAGTAATTTTATTTATATGATGTCTAAAAGAATATCATGATGTAGGAACTATTTTTATCATTAAAATTAATATTTACAGTTGAAAATATATCTTATACCACCTATGGTAAAAATTATTTTACTAAAAAATATATGTTTATTTCATTATTGTGATTACATTAAATTAGATAATATAAAGAGTCATTATCACTCTCAAGTGGCTCCATGGGGTCTCCAAATCAACCCAAGGATTCTCATGGTTGGACATGTATCAAAAAATAGGAATAGGAAGCATGTTAGGGTAATTTATTATTATTATTATTATAATATTTGTTTACCCTAATTTACCAGATGTATCCTTCAACCATGGTAAATAAAATATTCATAGAAGTAAATATTCATAATGTATAAAAATAAAAGACACCAATTGACACAATTTGGACCTCCGAATTCCAAATATGGAATCCATTTTTACAAATTCAAAACACATAAGTCACATAAATTAATTTAAAATTAACTTCTGTTGTCAAAAACAAAAGCGTGTTTTTAAGAAATAATAATTAGCAAAATATTGACACTTGTTTATGTAGAATTTAATGTGAAATTACATCCAATGAACTAAATTATATTAAATTATTAAAATATAATATAATGATACTTTTAACCAACTCAATTGTATAATTTAACACTATAAATTTATTCGATTAAAAAGTTGTTTTTAATTAAAATTTAGTATTTTTCACTATTCATTACTGCTAGTTTGATTAGTCGTGGCGTGTTAGAATCTCAAAGTTGCTTAAATCACAACTTATTGCATTATTCAAAGGAAATCATGAAATTGAATCTTGGGGTGTTACATTCTTCCCACCTTCAAATAATTTCGTCCTCGAATTTCTGGAATACTAATACATAAAAAGATTCGGGTGGTTCTTGATCATAATATCCCTAGGTTTCCCTGTTTCCTCTTCCATCTTACTATTTCTCCCTAGAAAATTCACCCGACGATTTGTCTGATTCTTTAACACTTGTTCTCTAGTATCAATAATTATCATAGGATCTTTTAAATAAGGCAGATCGGTTTCCAGTAATATTTCATCATAGGTGAATACATGCATTGGGTTAGGCATGTATTTTCCCCAACAGTGATATTTAGAACACATCATGAACATTTGAGAGACATGGTGGAATTTTAAAATAATAAGCTAAATCCCTAATTCATTATAGTATATCAAATGTTCCTATGTACTTGGGACTTAATTTTCCATTCATACCAATCGTATAACACGATTCCAGGGAGATACCTTCTAGAAAACATGATCTCCTACATAAAATTCAAAATCATTCCTTCTGTTATCATCATAGATGTTTTTTCTACTTTGAGATGCTTAGATGTGGGTTTTGATAATCTTCACCTTTTCCATTTCTTCGTCAACATGTTCTGGTCCAACGAATTTTCTTTCAGCAACATCGTACCAACCAGTTGGTGTGAAATATCTTTTTTCGTATAATGTTTCATATGGTTCCATATAAATATGTGAATGGAAAATATTTTCAAAGATGAATTCTAATAGAGGTAAATATTTATCCCACATACCTTATAATTAAAGTGAGAAAGATCTCAACTTGTATTCTAATTTTTTAATAGTCTATTCTAATTATCCATCAGTTTGAGGGTAGTAGGAATTTCTCAATCAAAGTTCCATATCCAAGGTCTTCTAAAGAATTTTCTAGAATCTTGATGTTAAATGGGGATCATGATCCGAAAGAATCGTTTGGGGTACTCCATGATGTCTTACAAAATAATTAATATATTTTCATTCTAGACTTTCCAATTTTAAATCATCACATATAGCATGGAAATGAGTTAACTTGGTAAGATGATCAATAATGACCCATACTGAATCATTCCTTCTAGGTGTCTTTGGTATCCACATGACAATGTCCATATTAATATATAAAGTCGATTAATCTCCCATCATTCACATCGTTAATTCTATTTTAACAATTCCCATAATTAGTATGATAACATTTTATACATTCTAGTAAATATGGTTTAACAACTATTTGAAAAAGTATTGTTGCTTCACCTTCCATGATTATTACCATATCCATCTTTACTAGATCCTCAAAAATACGATCCCTTTCAAATCTCATTTAGTTAAACACTCCATGATCACTTCTACTCAAAGCATATTCCAAGTTATATGCCTTCATCAAGTGGTAGTGTATGGTGATATCATAATCCTGGACTAGTTAGAGCCATATCATTTGCCTCACGTGGAGTTCTTTTTGTGAGAAAATATACTTCAAACTCATTTGATCAGTATAGATCACACATTTTTCAACATAGATATAGTGTCTCCAAATCATTCGACCAATGAATACATATTATAACTAATGATCATGAGTGGGATAGTTTTTTTCATGAATGTTTAGCTCTCGTGGTGCATAGGCAATAACCTTATAATTTTGTAAAAGGAAACAACCAAGTCCGTTCTTTGAATCATCGCTATAAATAAAAAACACATCATTCCCTAATTGTAGAGTCTATATTAGATCATTGAAAAATAATCTTTTTAGTTCTTCAAAACATTCCTCACACATTATTTCAAAAACTAATTTAACCACTTTATGTGAGAGCTTGGTTAATGGTTTAGCCAATCAGAGAAATTTTTGGACGAAATGCCGATAATAACCTGTTAAACCAATAAAACTGTCAACATTAGTGATACTTGTTGGCGATGGCCATTATTGGACTGTCTTGGTCTTTAAAGAAACAACAATGATTCCATCTATAGAGATATTATTTCCATGAAATGAAATTCACTAAAGACAGAATTTACATTTTCTAAACTTCCCATATAATTCATTTCTAGTTAGAGTCTTTAGAATAGTGCGCATGTGATTTTTCATGATCTTCGTAGATTTTGGAGTATACCAAGATATCATCAATAATTACCACGATAATGTCATAAAGATATTTTATGATAACTCTGTTCCTTAGATCCATAAATACATAGGGTGCATTAATCAGTCCAAAAGAAATTATTATATACATGTATTTCCCATACCTAGTTCAAATTGTTGTCTTGCGAATGTCTTCCTTATTCAAGAACAACTGATGATATCTTGATCGAAGGTCAATCTTTGAAAAATATTAAACTCCATGAAGTTGATCAAATAAATCATCAACGTGAGATAGTGGATACTTTTTCTATATTTTAAAAACATTGATCTCCCTCTAGTCAATGTACAACCACATAGATCCATCTTTCATTTTAACAAAAAGAACATGGGCTCCCCATGGAGAAAAAATAGGGAGAATAAATCCTTTATTACTCAACTCCTCTAGTTGATTATTTAGATCCACTAATTCTATAGTTTCCATCCTATAAGGGTTCTTTGATATGGGCCTTGAACCAGTAATTAAATCAATGGAAAACTAAATTTCTCGTTCTAGATGATGTCCATGAAAATACTCTATAAATACACCAACATATTCATGTAAATAGGTACATCCTCTATTTGAACATTATTTTCCTCACCCATAGTTATTTCAATTTCTTCCTCCCCAGTAATTGAATTAAGTAGAGATACAGGGGGTGGATCTAGATAATAATTAAATTGAAGCGTTTCATCTCTAACGTTAATGTATTCCTTATTATCATCAAAAATTCTAACCTTCTTATTCGTTCAATAAATTTTCAAATCATGGTCTAAAATCCAATCCATAATAAGTATTATATCAAATTAAATCATGGGTATAATGATGAGATCAGCATAAAAAGAACATTTATATGCCCTAATGGTGACTGAATAACAATATTTTGTAGCAATGATACTTCCCTTAATATTTTTTACTGATAACACCCATGTTAAATCAAATTGGAAATATCTAATTTTCATAGAAAACTTGGATGATATGAAATAATGTGATGATCTAGAATCAAATAAAGAATCGGCTAAACTTGAGGAAACTATTAAATTATCATCCAACACATCATTCAGAGCTTCAACATCAGCATTAGTGATCACTTTATCTTGGACTCACTCCCTGGGACTTTTCTCAGGTAAGTTTCTCTGGCAATTATGAAATTCATTTTCATAATGTCAAATTCATTAAAATTGTAGCATTCAACATTGAGGAACTATTTCTTTCCCTTGTAATCATGATCTTGGTGTCCCTTTTCACCCCACTTATAAATGACTCACATTCCCTTCAAGAAAGTACCAGTTTGTTTCTTCCCATATTTACCACATGATGGATATTCAACATTTCCCTTCTTACCTTTATTTCAATTTCTAGAGTGTTCAGCAAATCTCATATTCTCTTGATTTTCAATATATTCGTAAGACGATGAAAATAACTTTTCTGTCTTGATAGTACTTGGGACAATATCTTCGTATGATGAGAAGGATTTTGAGACTAATTCTTGAAGGATAAATGGTCTTAACCCATCAATTAATCTATCAATATTACTCCTTGGGTTACATATATAATTTGTTACAAAACTTGATAACCTTGTAAAGTTAGCCTCATTCTTTGGGACATTCTCATTCTCCTTTTGCTTCAGACTCAGAAATTGTCTTTCCATATCTGCTTGGTGATCACAAGAAAGTAATTTTTATATGAAAAGATATTTAAACATCATCCATTAAATATTTTATACTTTATCATATTCCTTTGTGTTTTTAATTAATGACCAACATTGATCTACATCCCCTGTGAGATGATAAACTTCCATGAAAACTTTATCCCTTTCATTTCTCCCCAAAATAGAAAATATTTTCTCTAATGATCATATCCATTGCTCAGCTAAAAATGGATTTGTACTCCCATTGCATTTGGGTGGTTGTTGCTTCATTAATTGGTCTTACATTGATCCTCCGTGTTGTGGATCAGGGTGCTCTATATGGGTAAGGTTATTATTCAAAACCTGAGAGAGTTGTCCCAATATGGTGATAAACTGATCAACACCTGTTTAATCACCTGCTCCACTATATTTATCATGAGTATGAGGGAAATCCATAAATGTATTACGTGGAATGATAATGGCCCCATTCATTCCACTAGGTTCCATTCCAAAACAATGGTATACACTATATTAGTTTATGAATCACAATACATAATTCCAAACTTGTAAAACACTTAACATAAATAGAACAGTTTATGGACATAATCCACAATCATTAAAAAATTTCATTGAGGAGATATGTACTCATAAATACTTCATAATAGTTTGTAAAAAAATGTGAGTTATAATAATCATATCCCTCAGGAGTGACATAATCAAGAGTGTAGCAAGGTCCATAGTAATGTATCAGGACACCCCTGGTCAAGCCTGAAACTCCTTGTCAAATTTTTCACTCCTAGGTACATTTGATCCTAAGCTACCTCTACCTTCTCATTCCCATACAAGGATGTATTTCTTGGAAAACTCACAGAATTTCTGCATTACCAAAATTCTAGGATGTTATTATATAATAATCCTCAATGTTTATCTTAGGGAAATGTTCTCTAATAAGAGGTTTTCTAAATCTATCTTCCAAGGTTTATACTAAAGTTCTTCTAATACCCACTATAATGCCCCAATACCTGTTACCTAGAGTCAGTGCATTATTACATAACATTGGCCTGATCACAAGGGATCTAATCCTGAAATACAGATCAGTTTATTAGCTTGGGAAGTAAATATACATACATAAGTTTTACATTAAATCATGAAATAAAAAAACAACAAAATTTTGTCTCTATTGAACACATTCATATCCCTTAGCCTATCCCTACAGGTCAACCATATAATAATAACTCAATCCTGGGAAAAATAAAACATAGAAAGTGGTGAGCTCAAATGGCCAATAAAGATAACAATATAGTGAATACATTCATAAATAAACATAAATAATTAAGGTAATTTATTAAACTAAAACAAAATCATTTTAAACATAAAATTTGGCATTATGTGGCAAGGATTAATCAAATAATTCGATTTAATTATTCGCATGGAGATTCTACTAGTCGAATAATCACATGTAATATCAGTAACTAAATTTATAATGATTGAATTCATAATGTTGGACATACTAACCTCATAGTCTAGTCCTCATGACAAGAATACAAATAAGATTTTTTCAAGGCCTTTTGTAAATATAGTAGTTTGTCTCATGAGACCTACCAATGCATCGAGGAGCTATAGTGGGCTCCACCCTTCACATATAAAGTCCAATGCATTCCACATATAAAAAGTTTGAAATATAACATAAGCATTTGTATAAAAACTAGCATAAAAAATGTTAATACATTAACCATAAACAATGAATAATATAAAAATAACACATCCATAGTCAAACATATCAAAAAATCATCAATACAACATGAAATATTTGTATCATAATAAATCAACCTCAACCATGTATAAAATCAATTATAGGATTTTAACATAGATGAAATCAAAACTATTTGAGAGAAATATCTCTTATTGTTTTGAAATCATTTAAAAATCATGTAATTATAAAAGAAAAAAATTATTTTTAAAATATTCCTATAAAAATTTAATGGAAGATTAAATGGTATAAATTACATTAACCCATAGTCTATTAAAGAGTAATAATGTTTGGAAATAAAATTTTAAAATACATTGATGTGGATGATAAAGAGGTCACATAAGACACACACATAAAAATAACCTCGAATAATAAAGAGATTGTGAAATTAACCCTTACCTTTTACTTTTCCTTGGTTTAGGGTACATTAACCTCATGTGTAATTGTTAAATCATTGTTATTAAATTATATATGAACCAAATACATAAATATGAAATTATATATGATCCTCTAATATTTATTCGTTAATAATATTTTAGTAGAATATTTTGGTACGTAAGTCATGTAAGTTTTGAATATCATGTATTTAATTCGTATAAATAACTTTATAATTTTCTGATATATTATTTTTTAATAATTAAATGGAAATTATTCTTGAATGGTTACGATGAGGAATGAATCTCATCGTGTTTGTGGAGACGGTAATCAGTACGTACACACGAATGCTACTTAAATTTCATATTTTATTTTAAAATGGATGAATACCAAATGATACATAGATATATTATTATTAAAGTATAATATAATTTTTTATATATGTTACGTATGTTCATTAACACCATCCTTTATATGTTCTATTTATGGTATGAATGATTCATATCACATTGAGTGGGTAGTAGTTCGTACTTCCTCAAATAAAATTTTCGTATATATACAACATGAAAAGAATAATGTTATGCTATAAAAGATAATTAAAGAGGATTATAGATAAAATAAATATCATAAATATCTTATATAATTACTGTGCCATTATAGTGGCCACCATAAGAGGTTGTAGTAGAATATTGACCAATCATCATTTCGTGAGAAAGTACTTCGTCGTCCAAACAAACATTATGTTCCATACATATTAGATGGTGGAGTGTGTAATTTTAGATCAAATAAATCTTATAACAACAACCTAGTATATTTTTGGTACTGTTTTTTTTATAAATTATTGGAGTAGTGAGAGTTTAGGGTGTTTGATATGTAAAATAAATGAAATTAACTTAAGATGTGATGTTACCTTTAAATCGGGTTACTCACTTATAGTTGAACAAAAATGCTTCTTTTAAGTGCCTTCTGCCTATGGTAAGGATTCTAAGAGGAAGATATGGATGTAAGAAGATTAATTGGGCAAGGGTTGGAGGATCCAAGGGTCTTGAGAGGTGTGAGAAATGGGTTAGAGGAGATGACTTTTTAGGGTGGCTAATTAAGAATGATTGAAAATAATATTTTATTATATAATTATTTTTGGTTTCAAAAGGTCCAAAACACATTAAAGTCAATGATAACATGACTCTTGTTCAAAATAAATATTTCAAAAAAAATTGAACATGTTTTGAATAATTTTTTAATTTTTATATTCTCATTTATTTAAATCATTTTTAATGAGGTAAACAATGCATCATTATTGTGTCATATATAATATTATTTATATGAAGTCTAAAAATTATTAAAAAAATATAATGATATAGTAAATATTTGATATATTTCTTATTAATATTTATATTTGAATATATAAATTATATAACCCCTTATACAATTTATTTTACTAAAAGTTATATGTTTATGTCATGTTTGACTTTACTTTAAATTAATTAATATACTATGTCATTATCCCTCTCATGTGGCTTCATGGGGTACCAAAATTGACCCAAGGATTCCAATGGTCGGACATGTATCAAATAATGGATATAAGACACATGCTAGGTTAATTTAATATTATTATAACAATATTTGTTTACCCTTTAACCACGATAAATAAAATATTTACTAAAGTAAATTTTCATAGTGCATAAAGATAAATGTTAAATATTAAAACAATTTGGACCTCCTGATTCGAAATATGGAATGTATTTTTCCAAATTCAAAAAAAGTTATAGAAATCAATTTAATATTAATTAATGTTGTCAAAATAAAAAGCATGTTTTTATGAAATAATAACTATCAAAAGATGGACACTTGTTTATGTCAAGTTTAAATGTGAAATTACATCCAATGACCTAAATTATATTAAATTAGAATAATATAATCTATTGATACTTTAAAATACATCAAATGTATAATCTAACACTGTAAATTATTTCTATGAAAAATGTTGTTTTTAATTAAAATTTAGTATTTTTCACTATTCATAAAAAATTGGAAGTTTTCAAAAAAGTACCAAAAATTCACCCTATACTAATTTTGATATTCTGGAACCAAAAATGAATTCCATTCTGAAAGAAAAGTTATAAAATTTCAAAATGTGAGTATTAATATTCATAATAGGTAGTGTGATTGGTCGTGTTGGGTTAGAGTATCGAAGTTTAGTACAACACAAGCTATTTCATTATTCAAAGGAAAAATGTATTGTGGAAGCTTAGGGTGTTACAAGACGTGTATTTAAATAATTGGGATCTTCGATATTCAAATATTGATTAAATTTATTATGTATTAAATATCAATATATGGAATATTTTATTTATATTTAAACATGAAAAACATGACGAAAAATTGGTTTTTAGATAAATGAATCTTCATTAAAAAATTTAGTTTTATAATAATATAAAATATAAAATTCTCTAAAAACACCATAACTGGATTTAATTTAATCAAAATAAACCATATAAAAAACTAATTAAAAATAATAATTTTACTTTGTAAATACATGAAAATAAAATAAAAGATTCAATAGAAATCTTTTTTTTATCTGTACTTTAATACGTTTATCTGTTCAAATAAATTAGAAAAAAATATCCAATGTAAATTTTTACATGATTGATTCTAAAATTCAGATTAAGTTTCTAAATTAAAGTTCTATTTGTTAAAAAAAGTTCCTTTTAATTAAATCACATAATTCCAAAAAACCAGAAATAATTTAAGAATATAGAAGTTTTACCCTTTCAAGAAAACAATACCAAATTAAAATATTAATAAATAATTTATTAGTAAACATATAAAAAATTTATATTAAAATTATATGAAATGTTAAATTTTCTTTTTAGGGTATCATTGGCTCATTACCCAATATATCCTACGTTAATTATAAAGGGCATCTAATTATTTTTAAAAAATGTATAACATGCTCCTCGCTTGGGGTATCTTGGGTTCATCACCTATTGAATCCTCAGATCATTTCTTAGGTAATCTCTATCTAATTTCTATTGGAATTGTGTTTTGGATGCACAATAGATATTTTCCCCATTATCTAATGATTAAATGTATTATTACTATAATCATATTATGATGGTTGTATATGGAAACATGTTCTTGTAACCTAATGAATTATGGGCTTATCAATATACGAATCATGTTCTCATCTTGTAATGGATCTACTACTTATCTATATAGTGAATGGTAGAATCTTAATCTCATCCTGAATGGGTATAATTAGGATATCGTATTTTTATCAGAATAATTTTTTATTCTCATTAAATAACGTGTTTCATTCCAATAACATAAGGTATCATTTTCTTATCTAAAACTGCCATAATATTATCCTTATCACATAAGGTATGGGTGAATATATCCTATTGTTATAAAATTGATCTAAAATAAAAATTTAAACCACAAAAAATTTATAATCATTTAAAAAATAGACTTTTTTATATGGTTTGATGTTTTTATAATTGTCACATAAGGCTTCTCCTGATCTTATTTAAAGGATCCAAATAACAATCACCAATGGATGGGTGTCTGATAGCTCTATGTCGGGATATTATTCAGATATAATGATGGATTCCCCATTCGGATCATATAAAGAACCAAATCGACATATTTTAATCATAAATGGGATCCCATAATTTGATTTCAAACGGCTAAAACTCAATATATTCTCATTATAAATGGTTAGACAGGTATTCCAAATCATGTGGGGAAAACCACATAGTTTATATCCATTTATATTTTATTGGTTTCATATTCAAAATAATTGTTCATGTATCAGAGTATCAATCTCATGAGGGACAGATGAAAAATGGTGATGTTTGGATAGAACATCAAAGGGCAATCATTTGTATAATACTATAAAAAATGAATCAAAATCCATGTAATAGGAGGTTTATTATTTTATTACATATGGTATGATGTTACCATGTATTTTAAAATCAGGTTCTATATAAACATGTATCTGAAAAAGAGAAAAAATGTGATTCTATGGGGATTATGCAATGGTCATATTGAAATCGCCCTATCCTTGTTGGTGACACATGTGAAGAAATTGACTATTGAGTATTATACTTGTAATGAGGGTTATGGTGATACTCTAATATATAAAAAATAATACAATGGAATAAAAGTTTGTTTTGATATCTAAAAAATTATATGGATAAGTTAACATTTATCCTTTTAAGAACATTCTTGGAAGATTATGCACTGGGATTTGAGTCGATATATATGTACATAAAAAATTCTCAGAGATTGCATAACCCATTATTGTTTGAATTTATTTGTATATAAAAGGAAATGAATCCAGTTGTTTGTATATATTGTTCATTATTTGACATTACTCAAGATATTATATATTCCTTATGCCCCAATATAGTGAGAATAATTGATTAGTTAATGTTGGAATTAAGCTTGGGGAATTTTTATGAGGTTTAGAACTATTTAGAGTTTTATGAAGCATATATTGTAACATAACTTTTGAATCTAGTTTTGGTAGTTTTATTTTATGAATAATTAAATCATTTTCTTATAACATTGGTGTTTCATGAATAATAATGTTGTATTTGAGTTAGGCATCTAGTTCCAAATGTAATCTTCGAGGAAGTTATTTTTAAAAAAAAATCATGAATGATCAAATGCATTAATGTTATATTGTGGGTTAATTAATGTATGTTTTTTACCTATTGTAATTAAGGAAAGGATTTTGGGTATCAAAAATCCTAATTGTCCATGTTACCTGCAATATGATATTTTGTCTGTGAATATTAAATTTAAAATCCTTATAATGGTATACTGATAGGTATTTTATAGAATTTTTCCTGTAATGGAACACCTATTCCCCCATATTTTTTGTGATCATGAAACATTGGATATGTTTAGTTCATCAAAAATTTATAAGGGAACATGAATGGAAATTGGAGTTTCATGAAATCTTTCATTACAAATTGACATCACTTTATGATGAAAAACACCTATTATTTTATTCTAAATGACTAATTATATAATTATAGAATCTATCATACATTATATTAGATCTTTAGGATTTTTACATCTTTGAGACCAGTGAAATTTAAATTTAAAAATTAAATATTCCTTTGAAAAATAGGGTCAATTGTAGAAGGAATTTTAGGAGGCCAAAACATTCTATAATGGCCCTAACAAATGGGTTCTCTAGATTCTACACAGTTTTCAATATTCTTTGGAAACATATTTTGTAAAACAAATATATTCCAATGCAAATATTGTGCAACATAAAAAATGGTTGGCTTACGTGTAATAATGTGATGATTTTGAGAAGTAATAAATATATATATATGGAAAATATGATTAATGACTGTGGATAATCAATTATGCAATTGTTTAAATTGTAAATTTAATATTACGTAGATATTTTGAACCAAACATTTAAAAATAATCCTAAAACATATCTATAAATAATTTGTATTAACATTTTCAATAATTTAATTAGGTACATGAATTTCATTCAATATTAATATCATGGTTATATATAAATTTCTCCCATTACCATCATAATAATTATAGAAAAATCCTACCCTATGTTAATTAATAAAATTTGTAATCTCTAAATATGATATAACATATTATTTAATTCGTTATTTTAATTATACATTATTTACAATATTCTTGTATGGTTAATCTATATTTTTATTTCTGTAATGGCCATGATTGATTTTTTTTTAAAAAATTCTGACTCTTCAATGAAAAAGAGTCATATAAAATCTCTATTATAGGAATCAATAAAATTTTATTCATTTTTGAATATATATTTTTTTATATTCTTCAATTTTAATTTCAAGTTTTTATAATCTTCTTTTATGATGTATATGTTAATTATTCACAGTATGTAAACATTTATATTCCATTATATAAAATATATATGGTATCATAATTATTCTCTCTAAGGGATATAAACTCATATTGGGAAATATAAATATGTGTCAATTAAATATTCACTTGATAATTTAAAAATTAAAATATTTTTGTATTATATTTATTTATAGATTAAATAATGACAATGTTTAATAAATCAGTCAATATAGAGTGTTAAAAAATATATTAATTTATTTATATTCTACAACATTTATCATCATTACCACATTTAGACTATTACCCTGTATAAATGTATTATCATGAAAAAATAATATTTCTAAAATCACTATTTTTTAATAAATAAAAATGTTATGACAATATATTAGTAACAAATAAATATAATATCAATAATAATATTAATACTCAATGTAATTTTCATATTAATTTAATATGGATTTTTAAAATAATAAAAAATGATGATACTAAAAAAATTGAACTTTGAACTATTGTGGAAATCAAACCTCAATAATTGTCAATATCAATGTACTGAAGAGATTCAAATAGGGAATTTAAATACTTATATGTACATAATATTATTTATTTATTGACATGAAATTATTAAATGTTCTGATAAAAAATTTGACATGATAAAGACTTATACAATTAGAATAACTCTACTAGGTCAAAAACAACACCCTAATAGTTGACTGAGGCAACCATTAGTCCCAACACAGACACATTCATACCAAAAGGGAATGATATATTTCTTCATAGGGTATTGTCACTGTTTATTTTTTTACCATGTTAAATACATATCAGGGTTTAGTAAACCACTTCTCTACATCAAGTCTATAAATATCAATAATGATCACTTTTTCCACAATTATTTTGTATATAAAAAAATTAATTGATGGAATCTTGGAAGTATGTATGGATTTATTATTTCTCAATTTGTTAGAAAATATTTTTGTGTTTCATTTATTTTCTTACATATCTTTTGTGATTATATTTTCATCTTAACAAATTCCATTATTTTATTTTCTCGTTTTGGGAATTCCATTCCCTCTTACTATTAACACTTTGATTTTTTCTTACATGACATTTTATGACCACTAATTGGTGAAGATATATTTATATATATTCTAATTATATTTTTATCATGGATATCTATTTTATTTTCTGGGTAAATATCTTATTTAATTAATATAAACTATAGGAAATGATATTGACTTTGGAAGGTTTATGTGACACATTTAACTTATTATCGGTGTTTAGTTTCTTATAATGTTGTTATGATATTTTATAATCCATTCATCTAATATTTACTAATAATTTTCTTTATGTTTCACATAAATCTATATCAAATTTTCTTTATGATTTGTATTCCGTTTAATTTTTTTCATAGATAGGAATTGGTTAACATATTTAATTTGATTAATATTCATTCTTTAGGAATAAAATGTTTGAATATGATTCTGGATTGAAATGAATTCTTCAATAAAAATTAATCCTTTCATAAAAAATAGGACAACAAAACTAATAATTTTTAGGTGAATGAGATTAAGTATGTGAATATATTAAGAAATCTCCTCATGTGAGAATGACCACATCATGGAATGCGATGTGCTAGGAAGACATAGAATTTTTCTTTTTCCACATCTGAAGAAAGGCGTGCTACAAAATGGGAATTGTTTCAGGGGAACTTATGAGTTGTTTACATATTTTATACATTCAAATTGTATATATATTTTTATTGTTTTAAAAATAAATCATAAATAAACTTCTTCTTCCAAGATTTTTTCAAGCAGTCTTTCCCCTAATACATGGAACAATTACTCATATGTGCAAGAATAAGAAATAGATTATACCTAGGAGGTCCTTAAAATAAGTGATGAGTCACTTATGATAATGGTCAAGTAGAACCGAAGAGGCATAACATCATGGAACCACCTAAAGATTTCATGGCCATGGATGATGAGGTTCAAAAAAATATACAATGATTCATGGCCAAGAATATAGTGCCATAGGGTTTTCACAATTTCATAAAAGAATTACATGAAGATGAATCCAAAATAGATTAATATATACCATGCAACCATTTTAGTAAAACGATTCAAGCCTATCCTTATGTACTATAGTGTCTTGGTTATGATGATGGATTTCATGCTAAATTACATGTTGGAGATAAAAAAATCTAAATAATTTTTGGAATGAGTATTAGTTACAATAAGATCATCACATTTCATAATCAATAGAAGAGCCACCACCACACTACTTGCCCTAACAATGGAAAAGGAGGAATACATACTAGTGGTTTAATTTTAAGAAAATATGGAGGGGTCTAGCTACCTTCATACATCCATTGAGATCAAACATCATGAGGATCTTACTATTGAATAAGAGATTGAACTAGATCCAACTCAGGAAATGCTATTTATTTGAACACATTATTTACTAATTTTATCCAATTTTTTTGAGTATCAGTCAATATGACATTGAATTTTTATATTCATAAAAAACATTATTTTCATTATAGGAATAGTAATAAACTATACATTCACCTATTGTCGAAAACATATGGATCCCTGAAATAATTGAATAAAAATTTGTGGAGGCCCATAAAAAATGTCATGTAGACGAGCTTCTGTACATCAAGATAGGGGATAATAATTATGAAAGGGATAATCATTTTGAATATTTTAATTTATATTTTATTCATGTTGAAATGCCTACTTACATTGTATTTTTTCATTCATTTAATTTATCCCGAATTGAGCTAGCTTTGAATGAAAATGAGGAGAATTTACAAGTTTCAACCTAGTAAGAGTATGTTCCATTCTTCGCCCTACCCCATCATTAAAGTTTTACTTCAATGTGAAGGGGTGGATTTGGTATACCCTATACATGTAATTATTCATAATATGAAAAAAACAATTAATTAGGGAAAATCCCAATCCAATGGTTCACCTAAAAGAATCACCAACCACCATCAGACTTTGGATAACTGTTGTTACTTCCATATAAAGGAATAAAAAATTCATGGCCCACATGGGATATCTTACAAAGTTTAATATTTAATTCTATTTATAATACCTTTATTTTTAATCATAATAATTTATTTTTCAAATTTAGTGTTTGGAATTATTCCAACATTCACCCCACTCCCTATTATCTTATCAATATTAAATTTTGTGATCCCTCTTCTTAGTTTTGTAGTCTTATGTATTAGGTTCATGATCGCACAAGGAAGTCCCAAATATCCTAAGAGGAAAGATGACTATTCTACATTTCAAAAGTGTGCTATCTTTTATCTTTTATCTTTTAAATGCCTTAAAAGTTTTTTATTTGATATTTCAACTTGAATTGCATGACCAAACATGAATTCATGTTTACATTACATTTCTTAGAGATATGTGTTTTTTTGAAATATTGTGATCAAATGTTTTAGATTTCAATTTTAAGGATATAGAATGCGTAAAATAGAGAATTTAATGTTTAATGTGAAAATAAATTTTGAAATTTTTACTCATAATTTGAGGGAACCGATTGATTCGTGTAAATGATATTTCCCAACCACTTATTCATTATTTTAATGTATCAATTCCTGGGGAATATATTTTCTAATTTTAATCTTGCCTTGAGTTATTGTATAATATCATATTCCCATTCTTTAGAAGATTTTTAGACTAACTACATCTTATTTTATCTTGAGAATATATCTTGAGTGATCTTGGGTCTTGTCACTTGCAATAACTTGAATTTGATCTTTTCAATGATATTATCGTACAAAAAACATTTAATTTTATTGATACATAATTTTAAAGGACCTTATCCTTAAAATAAAACATTTACATGTGTCTTTATTATTTCCATAGAGAAATTGAATGAACTTTAAAGGGACGATCCATGTTTGAATCTGTTTTGTATCCAATCCCACCATACTATTAGTATTTTAAAGATATTATATATTTGATATTTTTGGGTACAAGGATTCATGGAAAAGGGGATGATTTAAATTTTACGGAAGAATTGTGGTAGTTTTTATAGCGTCATTAATAAGATGAATGTTGATGACCCAAATGCTTTCACTACATTCAGTTGTATATACATGATTAAAAACATTTTTTATTTTCATAAAAAATATTCTCCAACATCAATCCAAACCCATTCCACTCGAAGCATAGAGACAGGCCTTTTAACATAAAGGCGGGGGAGATCACATGACAAAACCAACTCATTCTACTATCAGAATACGAATATATACAAACTAGGTTTCCCAAAAAAATATTTAATCCTGGGATATTGAAATTCATGTTTGTGATCAGGGAAAAAATCACACAGTTAGAGTAGGGTAATATCACATCATATTAACATTAAATATTCTGGTTCGAATAGCATGGTAAAGGTTGATATGAACAATTATTACAAAAATTTGTTATGAAATTTTATCACCAAATTGCTAAAGAGCATGTGTTATTATAGAGGGGTGGTGGATATCCTTTTTAAAGATTTCACCTCAACGTTTCATACAATATCTTTCATGGGGAATAATTTTGGGATCTTTAAACACATCCATGGGTTGCGGCAGGGAGACCCCCCACCCCTCTCCTTTTATTTTCAGCACTGCTCAAGAGAGTCTTAGTAGATATTTGGAGGGGAAAATCCTCACGAGAATCCTTTTTTACCTTACCATAGTAGATCTATGAGTAGTGACACATCACATATCTTTTATGTTGATGAAATGGTTCTTTTATAGAATAGAAACATGTGAAATGTTAAATAATTAAACAATATCATGGAGAATTATTTTAATTTGAGTGGCTAAAACCATTATCCAAGAAAAAAGAAGTTTCTTAATTTCAAAATGGTTCTCAAAAAGAAGGGGAACAAATATTGATGAAAGCCTTTAGGTGAATAGGATACCGTTCCCTATAGAGTTCCTTAGTGACCCATTTATACCATGAAGGGACCAAATTCATAATTTTGAGGGAAATGTTGATAAAATTACCATGAACATTACAAATTAAAAGAACCATTTTTCCATCAATGTGTGAAACATGATTTGAAATTGTTTCCTTTCATCAATACCCATGTATATGATAAATGTACAAAATGATTTAAAGGCCTTATTGAACAAAATTAAATAAGTGATGTCCAATTTCATCTGGGATTCTCGATCATAGGGAAAATTTCAATTGGGTTATAAGGAAATGTTGGATAAGGGGAACAAGGATTATGGTATTAACCTCCGAGGTGCTAGGGAAGAGACTCATTACATGAAAGTGAGGATTTCTTGGAATTGTTTTGAAAATATAATTGTTTTCAGATAGATTTATGTTTAATAGATATGGAAAAAAAATTGTAAATAGGAATGTGTAATGCATCTTAGATTTGGATATTGATTTCATAGTAGTTACTACCCTCTAAAACCATTCCATATGGATTGTGGGATATAGAAAAATTAGTTTTTGGTACACCGATTGGGTGGGATCTACTCTTTGTTTCCCTGTCTTCCCCACTCCTGAGATTAAATTTTCCCAGACCAGTCTATTCATGATGATAATTCAAGACATACTCAATTGTCAACAAATAAATTTCTTGGAAAATATTACCATGAATGATGAACAAGACATTCTCATTTTCACTAGGTTATAGTTGGATGAGTTCTCAGATAAAGTATATTGTGTGATGGAACATGTACATGATGGGAAATATGGGTGGAATGAAACCCTATGGTTTAGTGACCAAACCCCAAAATATAACTTTTTTATGTGGACTCTCATTGACAATTATTCACTGACATAATATCTGGTGACGAAGAAAGAAATTGAAATAGAATCTTATTTTCTTTGTTGCAGGAATCGAAAAGAGAAACCCATTAATCATAATTTCTTCGAGGTAGATTATGTGATAGTCATTTAGAATGATATGGGTGGAATTTTTAGGATGGGAGTTAGGGGAACCAATCTTTCCTCCTTTACACATGCTTCATTTTCAGGTACTGAGAATAAGTCTATTGAATGGAAAATGAGGGTGGTCATTTTTGTTGTAGGCTATTGTAGAATTTGTAATGAGATGAGACAAAGCTAGAAAAGGGGTTTGTTGTGATCATTGATGGGTATGATGTCCCATACTAGATTCATCGTGGCTGATCTCATCCCACTGGTCAAACGGTGGGAGGCACATCATCACGAATATGTATCATGGTTAATTCTTTTACATCTTCTACTCCCTAGTTTGGACAAGAGAGATATGGGAGATGGAACCTGAAGACCAGTTGATACAAACTCAATTTGGATGGATCTTTCCTATTGGGGGTTATGCAGGGCGGAGGGGTCATTCAGGATGCTCATGGGGTAGTGATTCTAGCCTTTAGTGAGGGATTTGGGGAGGGGGATTCCCTCATATCATAGGATCATTCATTAATGAAGTGTATTGAGCTATGGTACACTCACAAATTTATGATGGTGTCTGTGGAGATGGATTCATCGGTCATTCATGGATTGTTACAATATATAATCCCAATATCCTTGTATACTACATATATAATCATAAAATTCAATGGGATTCTAGAATTAATGGTGGATATATATCATAAATTTCTTGGGGGGGAGAGGGATGAAATATTCACAGCATCTATGGAAGCTGATGGGGATCACAATTTCTTATTTACCCTGACAGTGTCACTTCCTCAGGAATGTTGTAATTTTTCTTTGGAAAATGAACTCGTTAATCATTAATTTAGACAACCATAATGGGGTTCTATCATGGTAATTCCATGTTTCTTGAAATAAAATACTAACATAGGTGATGGACATACATTAATGAGATTTAGGACCCTTAGGAAAACCGATATATATGTAAAAGGTAGTCAATATCGGGATTTGAGAATGTAGTGAAGGGGTGTGTCTGATCCTCAGAAGAAGATGCATGAAAATCTTCCAGCACTACACTAATATGGTGATGGGATCCTCCATCATTGGGATATGGAATGTCCATGAGGAATAGAGAAACTGAGAGATCTAACGTAGTTATTTGGATCAATAAACAAGAAAATGGTCCTCAAACCCCCAATAGTAAGCCACATTTCATTAAGACAATAAATATATGTGATATTTTTTCATGGAAATTCTTTAAAAAAATTATATTTAGAAATGATAAAATTTGGTCCATATTTATAAACAATATTAACATAGGAAAAAAATTTGTTCAACCAAAATTTAGTCGTAACTAAATTCCAATATTGTTTATTTTCTACTTATGTTTAAAAAAATATTTCGGTGTCTTTTACAACCCCCTTGAATATTTGAATAAATAAAATATCACAAAACAAACAACATTGTTATTATAATAATGGTCAAATACTACCCTTTTTATTTGATCCAAAAATTTAGTAGGTGCAATAGATTATTCAAAAGGAATATGTAAAAAATAACAATGTTGGTAACAAGTCTTGAATTTTATCTCTATAATATAATCATATTTTATCATCAACTAATGGAAACATGACATGAGATTAATAATCTAAAATTTTATTCTCATTGGTGATGATCAAAAAATTCCTTGACATAAGGACAATTATAATCATTCTTAATAATTATTGAAGTCAAGTATCTATAATATGTGTAAAGTATCATTTAAGTAACATTTTTTTGAAATATAAATATATGGAATCTTGTATCCAGGTCGTAGGATGAATGAAAAAATTATTTATTAAATACTAAACCATTATGTTCCCATTGAAAACGTTTTAATTGATCCATTCAATATTTGGTTTTGAAATTTTCATAGAATTAGGAACTAATTGAACAATATACTCAACCTCTTGATCAAGTATAAAACCATGAAATTAATCATGAAAATACCCATATATTCTTTCCCCATAATCGTATTTCTAATTTGACTAATTTTATCATTCCCAAAACATAAGTCAAGTTAATTTAGCGTGCCTCTATAACCAATTACACAACATCATGATAAACTATTAGAGGAACGAATCATTGAATATGACTTTTTTATCTCTTAATTTTATTTTATCATGATAATCTCAAAAATCGAGATCATACCCAAAATATTATCAAACAATACTATGAGAAGTTAATTTTTGAGACCCTATTTTTCCTTTTGGGTACATTAAATTATTTATATATGTATATAGGCATATAGGAACTGAGAAGGTGTGCGGTTTTGGGTTCTAGTATGCCTAGAATTAATTTTATAAAAATATTAAATATATTTAATATTGAAAAAGAACACATTATTAATGAAAATTGGATATATCTTACACAACTTCTCAAATTAGAAATTCGATACCACATATCAGTCCAAAATGGGTAGTGTTCTCTCAGTGAGACATATAATATATTTGTGTGGGACCTTCAGACAAATTGGTTCTTAGTGGTCAGATCATAGAAATAATCAAATATCAAATTAATTGATTAAATCACAAGGTAATAGACTAAAATTATATAAATTTACTATCTAGGAGAATTTTCCAATGTTAGTATCATAATCATGAAAACGTTGGTTAGAGTTATCTTCCTTGGGACATTGATGGATCATGTTGATCAATGATGAAAATCTATATTAGAGAAGATCATGATGTCGTGAATGTAAAAACATCTCTAATATCATCGACATACACATTCTTCATCAGAGATCGATCCAAAATAGATGTAAGACTCAAATATTGTAGTTGTTATGTCATTTTCAAAAAATATATGACTTCATCTATCCTCCTTCTTGGATCTGAGCCAAGTTTAGACCTTGAATGCAGCCATGTTTCGAAATATAAAGTGATTTAATTTTTTAATCTTTCCCCATTTTCCCTATTCTTGGTCTATTGGAAATGAATTCTTTGTATCGATCCATATAAATTTGGTTCCATTTCTTCCTTCCTAATTTAATTCAGTTGTTCATTGATTGGCCCTAGTGGTTATGCATTGGGAATTTTTGGGAGGTACTGAGCTCAATTGGACACGCACAATCATGTTAGTTCAATGAAATATTCACAGATCGATGAATAGAGTATTGATCTAGGTTTATTATGAGTCACATATGTTGTATTAAATTTTATATCAAGGAATTTCATATTGAAGGTGCAGTGGAATGTGTTTCTAATGACAATATCCTCCTAATGGATAAAGGAATATTTCCAGTGAATGACGCCATAGAACTGTGATTTTTTTATATCCACCCTTTTCCCATGATATTGGTGCCATATAAGAAGTTGAAGGTCTTGATTCAAGGCATGGAATCTAGATATCTATTTATGGTGAAAATAATAACCACAATTCATGTAGTGTGATTAAGGCTTTTCATGTATCCACTTTAGCGTTGATGGATATGGTTTTTGGATACCCATAGGATCGAAAATTTTGTACATTACCAACACACCTTGTACCACCATCACCATGTGGGTATGACATGTGACAGACCTCATTTGTTAAACGCATATGTGGTAACTCGTGTAATGTGGCAAAACATCTATATATTATAGGGACCCAAGGACCATGTATACAGACATGGCCATGAAGAGGTAAAATCATAGTTATATATCTTCTAATTATATTTTAATATTCAGCATTCATTTTATTTTCTTGGTCATATATATTATTTTATGAATATACACTATACCATTTGATATTGATTTTGAAATTCTTCAATTCCACTTTTAATGGACTGATGATTTTTTTTAACATATAATGTTTGTATGATATTCTATAATCAATTCATCTAATATTTACTAATTAATTTCTTCATGTGTATCAAAACACTATATAAGATTTCATCTAAGAATCATATTATATTTTATATTTATCTTAGTCAAGAATTTGTTAACACATTCAATTTAATTCATATTAATTCCTCAGGAATAACATGTGTGTATATGATTATGGATTTCAATAAAGGTTTCAATCAATTTTCTTCATAAAATTTCCAATAAAAATATTTTATGATTTTTGGGTGTCCAATAGTACATCCACTACATAATGTTTGTAATGAATTTATTCACAAATTAAATTATATCTTGAATTTCTAGATATGGGTTAACATTAAAATCATCTTTATTATGAATAATCTTGTATGATGTACAGTATAATTTATTAATAGTACTTTTAATATTTCTTTGGGTTATATATATTTATAATATGGTGTAATATACACTTTTAATAGTTACTCATTTAATTTATTACTTTAATATGAGTTTTTATGACCTTATTTTTTTAATGCATCCTCTTAATTTTTTTATACAATATTTTTTCAAGAAAATGAGTATTAATGTGTTTCATGGATATCCAAATATAATACATTATATACCCCATAACAATAGTATATTCTCATTTACAATTTTAATGATATTAAATTAATTAATGGATGATTATGAATGATTAAGAAAATATTTTTTAGTTAAACCCAATCTTTTAAAAATAATAATTTGAACAGATTCTAAACATTCATTTTTGGTAGGAATGAGAACATAATCATTGTAATTAGTGTGTATTCATTGTTGTTTCAAGTTATATTGTATTTTGTAATAAGATAATTTTCTAAAATTAGGTCCTGTTTGTAAAACCTCATGATTTTGAGAATTATTTTTTTTCAAATTAAATTATCTTTTTGATATATTTCATTTCTCGTGACAATAAAAATAGTTCATTATATGAATATATATATTAATACACTAAGAAAAATATTCACATCACATAAAACGGAATTTAATTTCTCTATATGCAATACTAACTTGTCTTTCTCTATACATAATACTTAATTGTCTTTGGATACATGGAACACCGACCTGATGTACGTTACACATAATACAAATGTTTCTACGAAACATCATTTTATTGTCCTAAGTATCTAAATGAGATAATTAAAACGTTTCAATTATACATATTTATATCAACTGTAATGACTAATTTTAAAATAATATTTATAATTTTTTATATTGATATAACTCATTAGTAATGAAATATATTTTTTTTGCTGGAATCCTTTTATGTTTCAAAATAAAGTTTTCTCGAATAAACTGATTTGAATATAAAATTATTTTTTTATAGATTTAAAATTTTATTTAGATAAAATAAACATAATTATTTTATTTATATTTTCTAAATTATCGAGGGAGTATTTTTGTTATTTTTTTAAAAACATTTTTTTATGAATAGTGAAATATACAACTTTATAGTTAAAATATGCAATTTAATTTTAACAATTATTAATGTTATATTATATTGAAATTTTTTTTAATGTCAAATTATATCAAATAAACATCCATTAATACAATTTTTTTGATTATAATCGATTTCACATTTAAATTGAACCTAAGAACATAATAATCATTTGAAAATCATTCTATATTAAAACCCCATAATTTTTTCCTGTATGTTGGACTATCATTAATATTAATTTTATGCTTCTGTGAATTAAATTTTTAGTGAATTAAATAAAATATTTCAATTAGAATAATATTTATAGTCTAGTTATATCATGTTAATTTTTAACCAAAATGATTTTTAAAATTGATTAAATTTAATCACAACGATTAATGTCATATTTAGCTTAAATAGGGACTAAACAATAATCATATGAGCCCAAATGACTGATAAAATGGTAACACACCAATTTATTATCAATATTTTGGCCAAAAACCTTTCATTATTATTTAGGTTGGTTTTGAATGACTTTTCTAGGTAATAACATGAGTACACAGAACTTGTTTTCAAAAATTCCAAATGAGTCCTCTTCCTTCCCTATAAAAGACCACCACCACTACCACACCCTCACACCCATAAATAATACAATGATTAACAAAATATATTACCAATATTCATTATAAAATCCATCCCTTAATAATATAAGCCTCTTAATGGGTAGTAGGAAATCCATGGATGCCTTTTTTCACAAACCAAAAGGAGTTACCCGATTAAGAGGTAACATCTTCTCTAAAGTCATTCATATTATTTTCTTTCTACACCCCATACAATATATTTGTTACATAAATGTATAAAAAATCATGTATAATCGACATACTAGTATTTTTTATGCTAATGGTTTGACCTATGCAAACAGAAACCTCTATTTATTCAGTAAAAACATATCGTTTACGCGTACGAGATACTATAGCCTCAATAAATTATGATTGTTCAATTATCATAACTGCATATCATGGTGAAAATTAAGATTTAAAATATAATTTTATATGTTATATATTATATTTATTATTTATTTATGATTATTTAATCCTTTTAAACTTGTTATTTTATTTATCATTTTTTTAGTATGATAACTTTGTTTGAGGATGTGTATACTACCACCCCATCAAAATGATGTTATTTCTTCAAATACGACATTGAATGTATTAAGGATGGGTATAGTGAATATATATAATATATAATCTATAATAAATATACATTAATAATTATTTATATACATATATTTATTTTCTTGTCTTTCTCTCATCAGACAAATTAAATAGAAATATCGTTAATCTGTAGGTGCGACCTACCATCTCTATGAATATTGTATTTTGTTTCATTATTATAAATTATATAAATTATTATAATACAAATATAATTAATATATATGATATTTATATCATGATTTACATTATTAATTGGGATATATGTATAAGGCCCCAGCCTTAAACATTACTTAATATTGAATTCAATGAATAATTCACATTGAGGATCTTTTCAGGTTTAGAGTTTTAGAGAATTAGAACATAACTATTACATCTTAAAAGATTACAAAGTAGAAGCTTCTACTAAGTCTCCATAAAATAAAAACTCTTAAAAAGAAAGATGTCTAGATTCCATGTTTTAGATAGCATGAAATTCCCTTGATCCCATCCTTGACCTTATTCCACTTTAAGTCCTGTGAAAAACATTTCAAAAAACTTGGGGTGAGCATAAAAAGCTCAGTAAGGGATACAAAAAGAATGAAAACTGTTAGTTTTTCAAACATCAAGTAAACAATGTATACTATATCAAAGTAATACCTTCACCTTCATGAAGTAGTAAAAAAAATTCTTCACTGAATAAAGTATCATTACTTACCTTTTTGTAACCAACGGATTACCATAAAACCCATATAAAGAACACATAGAATATATAAAGGTAACTTGGGACATAAACATACTTAAGTGGAATAACCATACGGTTGACTTCCACACATATCACTTAATGGAATAGCCATACGGACAATTTCCATACATACTTAATGGAATATCCATACGGCCGACTTCCATACCCAATGCATTGGAGTTTATAAGGTAACCACCTGTCCTGGTATTCATGGCACCACCCGTCATATGGTTTATAACGTAACCACCTGTTAAAATGTCCAAGTACCAATATAAAATCATAAAACATAAAACCAATATAAAGGAATGATAAAATTTCCACATTTCAATCACAATATATCATAAACATTATGTAACCATTTAAGTTAATAATGTTTGTTTTGTCAATATTTGGTTCTTAAGTCGAAAGTTGACTTCTTACAATTACATGTTGTTCATGTGGTCAAAAGTTCTTTATATACAGAATGAAATTCCTGATTTGGATATCATATATATCATATATATCCAGCATATACATGTATTTATAATATTACATAATCATTTAGAGGTAAGAAATGAAATGCACCGTTCATGGAGACGGTAAGCCGTACGTACGCATGAACGCTACTTACATTTCTTTGTCATATTAATGGAATTAAAACTAAATGAGAGGTAGGTATATTTTAATTCCAGAATTATATTCATCACTTAGATATATCATTAATTATATATATCCATTATATATATGTACTTTTAATAGTACATCAAATTTGGGGATAAGAAATGAAATGCACCGTTCATGGAGACGGTAAGTCGTACGTACGCATGAACGCTACTTTCATTTCTATCTCATAATTTAATGGAAATAAATAATAATTATATAGAGGTATATTATAATTCCATTATAGCATCATATATAAAAACTTTAAATCCATCCTTTACACATCCCACATATGGCATTAACGAATCACATCACTTTGAGGGGGCGGTAGTGCGCACTTCCTTAAATGAAGATATCGTGTTTACCCATAATGGAAACCATAAAGGTATACCAAAAAAGAAAAATACATAAGCTTAAAGAAAAAATAAACATATTATATATCATATATAAAAATAGTGACATCATAATGTCCACCCTTGAAGGTGTTAAATGAGTATTGAACAATCATCGTTTCTGGAGGCAGAATTTCGCCATCCACGGAAACCGTATGTTCTTTAACCATTTGATGTAGTTGTGTGAGAGTGTATCTCAAATAAATATTATAACAACATCATATTATATTTAAGATACTGTTGTTGTTACAAAAGAAGTAAATAAAAAGAGTTTAGAGGGTTGGAGAAGCAAAATAAAACAAATGAACAAGAGAGAATGAATTACCCTTAAAAGTGTAACTCCCTTTTGATTTGAGCCTAAAGGCTTCCTTTGAAAGGATTATTCCCAAAGGGAATCCTCTAGGATGAGGGGAGGGATGTGGAGAGAGTAATTGGGCAGGGTTTGGCCGAGCCAAAGGCTTGAGAAGTGTGTGAAATGGGGTAGAGGTGGGGGCCTTTTATAAGAGGAGAGGAGGGGCACTTTTGGAAAGTAAGGAAATATTACTTTATTTGAAAATTTGTTTCGGTTTTAAAAGGTCCCACATTGATATAATTCGTGGATAAGGTGATAAGGGTTCGAAATCCACTCATCCAATTGGTTTTGGCCATGTGTAGGTTTTAGATTTTTCATTATCTTTCCATTTTATTTAAATCGTCAAATAATGATGTCATCGCTGCATCATTATTATGTCATATATAATTTAATTTATTTAATTTCTAAAAATTAAAAAAAATAATATGATGTAGGAAATCTTTTTAGCTTTCCAATGACTATTTATAATCAAAATTTGGACTTGTATAACCCCACTAAAAAATTATTTTAGTAAAACAATTTATGTTAGTGTCATTTTCACTTTAACATTAAATAAAAATATATTAATGTCATTTTCCAACTAAAGTGGCTCCCTGGGGTCCCCAAGTTGGCCCATGGCTTCTCTTGGTCGGCCATGACACAACCAATAAGGTTGGGACATGTTTCTAGGTCATTTCATATTATTAAATCATTATTTATACCTTAAACTACACTAATTACCACTAATCGCGATTAATGAAAAAAAGTTACTCTTCACCAAAAAATTATTTTAATCTCATTGAACCACATTTTACTTCTTAATGACAACCATGTATGTCGGATTTTCAAAATTAAATACACATTAGTGGTAAACTTTCATTTAACTGAAAAATCAGTTTGCTTGATTACCACTTAGTGGTTTCACTATTCATCAAAAATTGATGTTTTTTAGAAAATTACCAAAAATTCACCCTAAGCTATATTTGATATTCCGAATTCAAAAATGAAGTCCATTTTACTAAATTCCAAACATATAAGTCGCATTAATTAATTTAATAATTAATTCCCGCTGTCAGAGCAAATAGGGTGTTTTTATGAACAATAAGTATCAAAAGATTGACACTAGTTTAAGTCCGATTTCAAAGTGAAATTAATTCCAACGACCACTATTGGATTTAATGGTAAAAATATTTTATAATTTCACTTTAAAACCAATTCAAAATATGATCTAATCATATAAATAAATTAGATTAAAAAGAGGTTTTGAATTAAAATACAACATTTTACACTATTCATTAAAAAAATGAACTTTATTAGAAAGGTACCAAAAATTTACACAAAGTAAATTTTGATGTCCCGATTCTAAAGAAGAGTTATATTTGGTCCAACATAAAGTATAAGAGTGATCAATACTATATTTAATGAAGGTTCACCATTAAAAGGTGATAAGTGAACCTTTAGTGAAAATTAGGGTATATATGCCCTAAAATTGAACTCTTTCCGTATTTTAAGCCTTTATCTTTTATTGGGTAAATGTATAAACATTTAAAAACATATCTAATCATATTTTAGTTATTTCTATCCATTCCCTCCAGAACAATGGCTACTTGTTAACTAACATTTAAAATAATATTATTTTATTACTAGTGTGCTACGTAAGTTTCAAAGAAACTCATCGTTGCGTATCGGGTACGCTATCGAACATAGCAACCCCTTTAAAATAAAATTAATATTTAATTAGTAAATATTAATAAATATGAAAATTCTTTATTCTTTATTTACCTGGGATGTTACATCCTTCCCCCCTTTTGGGAATTGCGTCCTCGCAATTTTATTCACTTATCAAAATAAGTGGGGGTATTTATCCCTCATAGCATTTTCAGATTCCCACGTTGTCTCTTCAATCACATGGTTTCTCCACAAAACCTTTACCTGATGAATCACCTTATTCCGTAACACTTGCTCCCTGTGGTCAAGAATCTGGACCCGTTTTTCCTCATAAGATAGGTTCTCTTCCAGCTAAACTACCTCTGGGCTCAAAACATGAGATGGATCTGGCATATACTTTCTCAACAACGAAACATGAAAAACATTGTGTACCTGAGATAAACTCGGAGGTAAAGCCACCTGGTATGCAACTGATCCAACTCTCTCCAGAATTTCGTATGGTCCAATAAACCTTGGACTCAACTTTCCTTTCTTACCAAATCTCATCACACTTTTCCAAGGAGAAACCTTGAGAAAAGCATGATCACCTACCTCAAAAAAATAGATCCTTCCTCCGGTTATCCGCATAACTCTTCTGCCTGCTCTGAGCTGTTCTCATGTGTTTTCTGAATCAACTGAACTTTTTCTGCCATCTCTTCTACCAATTTTGGTCCCATTAGCTTCCTTTCACCCACTTCATTCCAAAATGCTGGAGTTCGACACCGCTTCCCATATAATGCCTCAAATGGTGCCATCTGTATACTGGAATGAAAACTGTTATTATAAGAAAACTCAACCAAAGAAAGATGTTGGTCCCAACTTCCCTGATAATCCATAGAACAAGCTCGTAGCATATCCTCCAATGTCTGGATTTTTTGTTCTGACTGCCCATCTGATTGAGGATGAAAAGCTGTACTAAAATTTAATTCAGTACCCAACCACTTCTGAAGGCCTTTCCAAAAGTTAGAAGTAAACCTGGGTTCACGATCCAATACAATGGAGAGAGGAACTCCATGTAACCTGACTATCTCTTTAAGATACAAACGGGAAAGTTGATCTAGAGAGAAAGTATCTCGTATAGAAAGGAAATAAGCAGATTTTGTCAAGCGATCAACAATAACCCAGATTGCATTATTACCTCGAGATTTCCTCGGTAATCCCACAACAATGTCCATGGATATGTTTTCCCATTTCCACTCTGGCACTGGTAAAGGCTGAAGCATCCCTTTCGGTAACTGCTGCTCTGCTTTAACCTGTTGACATGTCAAACACTTCACAGTAAAATCAGCAATGTCTCTTTTCATTCCACCCCACCAGTAATACTCCCGCAGATCTCTATACATCTTAGTACTGCCAGGATGAACGGAAAACGGGGAACTACGAGCCTCATATAACAACTCATTTTTCAACTGTGAATCACAAGGCACACATAACCTCTTCCCAAACCTCAAAACACAAACACAAACTTATCCAAGAACTCATGGAAAAGTTTATTCATAAGGTCCATGAATACAACAGGTGAATTGGTTAACCCAAAAGGCATAACTAAAAATTCATAATGGCCATATCTAGTACGGAACACAGTCTTTGGAACGTCTGCTTCTTTTACTTTCAACTAATGGTACCCCAACCTCAAGTCAATCTTCGAAAAATACTGAGCTCCCTGGAGCTGATACCACTTCATTCGATGGCCCAACATCTGCTGAAGTTGTTGCAAAGGATTTCACCACCCCTTTCTGCTTGTAGTCTGGCTGCATTCCCCCAGTTGAGTTCTTCGTTGGACACTCGTTTGCATAATGACCCATTTCATTACACTTAAAACATCGTACCATTGGCTTTTCATTGCCTGCTTGATCATCTTCCTTACAGTTACGAGCAATATGACCAGACTTACCACACCGAAAGCACTTACCAGACATGAATAAACATTCTCCAGGATGCATTTTACAACACTTCTCACAGGATGGATATTTGTTTTTCTTACCTCCTTGCTTCTTTGATGAATTCTTCCCCTTTGCCTGCCAACTAGACCTCTTATTCTTTTGTTTTTCATAGAACATCTGATCATCGGCAAACTCCATTTCCACCTTCTCCGCACATCGAACAAGTTTTTCATAACTTTTGAACTCATGAGAAGCTAAATCCCTTCGATACTTTGGCTTTAACCCTGAGTAAAAACGGTTTATTTTACTATCAAGATCTCGTATGAGGTTTGGAGCGTACCTTTCCAATCGAGTGAACTTTTCTTCATAAGTAGCCACTGAATCATCATCCAACCTCAATTCTAGGAACTGTTTTTCCATCCTAAGACGAACCACCTTAGGAAAATATTTCTCAAGAAACATACCTTTGAATTCATCCCAGTGAAGATCCTCAATATCATCACTATCCCTTATATTTTTCACCATCGACCACCACTGATCAGCTTCAACTTCATAACGGTAAACAGCAAGACTAACCTTTTGATATTCTGAACACCCCATGACATCAAAAATATTCTCCAGTACTTTAATCCACCCTTCAGCTTGCACAGGGTCAGATGATCCTCTGAATGATGGGGGATGTTGCCTCATGAAATGTTCCATCACTGACATGTTCCTCGGCGGTTGATCTGGCATATCTCATGCATGGATACCACCACCATTTATAGCCTGAGTCAACTGTTCCATCACTGCAACAAACTGTTCAGTTTCGATTCCGACCATCTCAGGTTGCTGATTTGGAAGGTTATCTTCCTCCTGATGTCGTCCCAACATAGCTGCTTTGTTTCCTCTGCGGAAAACCATTCTGAACACAGAAATATCTTAGGCAAAGCAACATGGTAATCCATAAATGCTATATCATTTCAATCATATTATAATTTAACACTTTTCTAACTCCTAAAGTTGTCTAAACCGACCTCTGATACCAACTACAAGGCCCTAGCCTTAAACCTTACTTAATATTGAATTAAATGAATAATTCACATTGAGGATCTTTTCTTGTTTAGAGTTTTAGAGAATTAGAACATAACTATTACATCTTAAAAGATTACAAAGTAGACACTTCTACTAAGTCTCCATAAAATAAAAACTCTTAAAAATAAAGATGTCTAGATTCCATGTTTTAGATAGCATGAAATTCCATTGATCCCATCCTTGACCTTATTACACTTTAAGTCCTGTGAAAAACATTTCAAAAAACTTGGGGTGAGCATAAAAAGCTTAGTAAGGGATACAAAAAGAATGAAAACTGTTAGTTTTTCAAACATCAAGTAAACCATGTATACTATATCAAAGTAATACCTTCACCTTCATGAAGTAGTAAAAAAAATTCTTCACTGAATAAAGTATCATTACTTACCTTTTTGTAACCAAAGGATTACCATAAAACCCATATAAAGAACACATAGAATATATAAAGGTAACTTGGGACATAAACATACTTAAGTGGAATAACCATACAGTTGACTTCCACACATATCACTTAATGGAATAGCCATACGGCCAATTTCCATACATACTTAATGGAATAGCCATACGGCCGACTTCCATACCCAATGCATTGGAGGTTATAACGTAACCACTCGTCCTGGTATTCACGGCACCACCCGTCATATGGTTTATAACGTAACCACCCGTTAAAATGCCCAAGTACCAATATAAAATCATAAAACATAAAACCAATATAAAGGAATGATAACATTTCTACATTTCAATCACAATATATCAAAAATATATTGACATAATAGAATCCTTTTTCAAAACCATTTTCAATACCAAAATACAAAAAAGAGTATATGGTATTTATTTTATTCTAAAAACATTACGGCTTGTTGAGAAATCCAAAGATCAAATAATACTCGCGGCGGCGGAAAAGGTCGTTGTCACCGTGTATGTTAAAAAAACATTCCTTTTTGTCGTTTAGTAAAATGCTTCGTAGAAAAAGATTCATTTTGTATAAAAGTAAAATTCAAAGGGTTTATACACCGTATAAAAGAATGTTGTGTATAAAACGAAATATTCTTCAATGAAAGGAGATTGAGACGAAGTCCCTTACCTTGGGTCCGACTTGACTCGATCGTTCTTTAACGTCCTGAATAATAAACTTGAGTTAATTTATACTTGATTAAGAACCTTTTTAAAGTTCATTATTCTTTTTATATCACTTATTTCCATGTTATAATCATTATGTAACCATTTAAGTTAATAATGTTTGTTTTGTCAATATTTGGTTCCTAAGTCGAAAGTTGACTTCTTACAATTACATGTTGTTCATGTGGTCAAAAGTTCATTATATCCAGAATGAAATTCCTGATTTGGATATCATATATATCATATATATCTAGAATATACATGTATTTATAATATTACATAATCATTTAGAGGTAAGAAATGAAATTCACCATTCATGGAGACGGTAAGCCGTACGTACGCATGAACGCTACTTTCATTTCTTTGTCATATTAATGGAATTAAAACTAAATGAGAGGTATGTATATTTTAATTCCAGAATTATATTCATCACTTAGATATATCATTAATTATATATATCCATTAAATACATGTACTTTTAATAGTACATCAAATTTGGGGATAAGAAATGAAATGCACCGTTCATGGAGACGGTAAGCCGTACGTACGCATGAACGCTACTTCAATTTCTATCTCATACTTTAATGGAATGAAATAATAATGATATAGAGGTATATTATAATTCCAGTATAACATCATATATAAAAACTTTAAATCCATCCTTTACACGTCCCATATATGGCATTAACGAATCACATCACTTTGAGGGGGCGGTAGTCCGCACTTCCTTAAATGAAGATATCGAGTTTACCCATAATGGAAACCATAAAGGTATGCCAAAAATGAAAAATAAATAAGCTTAAAGAAAACATAAACATATTATATATCATATATAAAAATAGTGACATCATAATGGCCACCCTTGAAGGTGTTAAATGAGTATTGAACAATCATCGTTTCAGGATGCAGAATTTCGCCATCCACGGAAACCGTATGTTCTTTAACCATTTGATGTAGTTGTGTGAGAGTGTAGCTCAAATAAATATTATAACAACATCCTAGTATATTGAATATACTGGTGTTGTTACAAAATAAGTAAATAAAAAGAGTTTAGAGGGTTGGAGAAGCAAAATAAAACAAATGAACAAGAGAGAATGAATTACCTTTAAAAGTGTAACTCCCTTTTGATTTGAGCCTAAAGGCTTTCTTTGAAAGGATTCTGCTCAAAGGGAATCCTCTAGGATGAGGAGAGGGATGTGGAGAGAGTAATTGGGCAGGGGTTGGCCGAGCCAAAGGCTTGATAAGTGTGTGAAATGGGGTAGAGGTGGGGGCCTTTTATAAGAGGAGAGGAGGAGCACTTTTGGAAAGTAAGGAAATATTACTTTATTTGAAAATGTGTTTCAGTTTTAAAAGGTCCCACATTGATATAATTCGTGGATAAGGTGATAAAGGTTATAAATCCACTCATCCAATTGGTTTTGGCCATGTTTAGGTTTTATATTTTTCATTATCTTTCCATTATATTTAAATCGTCAAATAATGATGTCATCACTGCATCATTATTATGTCATATATAATTTAATTTATTTAATGTCTAAAAATTATAAAAAAAATACTATGATGTAGGAAATCTTTGTATATTTACAATGACTATTTATAATCAAAATTTTGACTTGTATAACCCCACTCAAAAATTATTTTAGTAAAACAATTTATGTTAGTGTCATTTTCGCTTTAACATTAAATAAAAATATATTAATGTCATTTTCCAACTAAAGTGGCTCCATGGGGTCCCCAAGTTGGCCCATGGCTTTTCTTGGTCGGCCATGACACAGACAATAAGGTTGGGATATGTGTCTAGGTCATTTCATATTATTAAAGCATTATTTATACCTTAAACTACACTAATTACCAATAATCGCGATTAATGAAAAAAAAGTTACTATTCACCAAAAAATTATTTTAATCTCATTGAACCACATTTTACTTCTTAATGACAACCATGTATGTAGTATTTTAAAAATTCAATACACATTAGTGGAAAACTTTCATTTAACTGAAAAATCAGTTTGCTTGATTACCACTTAGTGGTTTCACTATTCATCAAAAATTGTAGTTTTTCAGAAAATTACCAAAAATTCACCCTAAGCTATATTTGATATTCCGAATTCAAAAATGAAGTCCATTTTACAAAATTCAAAACATATAAGTCTCATTAATTAATTCAATAATTAATTCCCACTGTCAGAGCAAATAGCGTGTTTTTATGAACAATATGTATCAAATGATTGACACTTGTTTAAGTCTGATTTCAAAGTGAAATTAATTCCTACGACCACTATTGGATTTAATGGTAAAAATATTTTCTAATTTAACTTTAAAACCAATTCAAAATATTATCTAATCATATAAATAAATTAGATTAAAAAGAGGATTTGAATTAAAATACAACATTTTACACTATTCATTAAAAAAATGAACTTTATCAGAAAGGTACCAAAAATTTACACAAAGTAAATTTTGATGTCCCGATTCTAAAGAAGAGTTATATTTGGTCCAAAATAATGTATAAGAGTGATCAAAACTATATTTAATGACGGTTCACCAATAAAAGGTGATAAGTGAACCTTTAGTGAAAATTAGAGTATATATGCCCTAAAATTGAACTCTTTCCGTATTTTAAGCCTTTATCTTTTATTGGGTAAATGTATAAACATTTAAAAACATATCTAATCATATTTTAGTTATTGCTATCCATTCCCTCTAGTACAATGGCTACTTGTTAACTAACATTTAAAATAATATTATTTTATTACTAGTGTGCTACGTAAGTTTCAAAGAAACTCATCGTTGCGTATCGGGTACGCTATCGAACATAGCAACCCCTTTAAAATAAAATTAATATTTAATTCGTAAATATTAATAAATATGAAAATTATTTATTCTTTATTTACCTGGGATGTTACAATATGTATAAGGAAAAATAATATAATAAGTATAGACACATACAAAATACAAAGCAAATATTCCCTAATGTGAATCCTTAGAATAAGATGGTTAGCAAGAGTGTAATATAAGGTCAAAATAAAACCATAAATGGTATTATAAATATAATAATATTGTTCATTAAAATATTTACAAAATTTTTAAATGTATTATAGAGTTTGTTTGAAAGATTAGGACAATTGTTAAGATATGTTGTATGGGGATTTTACCTCATTTTTTATTTCTATTATATAAATGCAATGTTCGAAACCCTTCCGTTTATTCATGGTGTATGTACTTCCTATAATCATAATCCATTTATAATCTACATAGATTTATCATCAATCACATGTAAAATTAATGATATTCCATTTAAGGGGTATAGAATTTAAAACATACCATATCTGTGGAATAGTTATTTCTCCATTTTCATTATTTCAGACACATGCTTTTTATGAACCTAAATTCTTATCAACATGTATATAAATCCATTTTATATGTTATATCATAATTCTTTGTATTTTAATGATTTTTTATGCTTCATGAAAATTCATTTTATTGCATGGATATTATGAAATTATGTAACCAATTTTTAATAGTTTTCTGAGACAATCTTTTCGCTATCAATGATTTTTTGTATTTCTGCTTCCTTTGATAAAATATTATGATCTAGATATCAAGAAGAATCATTAATTAACTTATAATATGGTCATTAATGATTAAATCATATATTTTTACCATTTTATCCTCTTTAGGTATATTATATGGTTAATAAATTGTTTTTTAGTAAACTTCGACAAACATTCTCTTCGGTCAAGAAACCGTGTTTTCAAAAAATTGTTACCATGTATATTATAAAAAAATCTTATGCTCATTAAATAAAAATTTTATCCTTTTTTTATTTTACCTATTTCGTCAAAGTAATCATCTTTTCTCTTTCTTAAAAATAATTTATTAATCCTTTTTACCATTTAAAAAGAAAATTATATTTACCTTATAGAACCTATAATGATTTACCCACCATTAATATGTTAATGATTTCATTTCATATTTAAAATTTTATTTTTTTATTAGATATTTTTAAAATGAATTTTCAAATAAATGAATTTATAAATTTTGTTATTATTCTATTATAATTTTTCATGAAAAATTATTATAAATTTTTTTTAAAGCTTCTTGTAGAAAATTTAATGGAAAATAAATTTTAAAAAATTTGAAGATTATTTTATATGTTTCCAATGAAAATTATTTTCAAAATGTTTTGATTCTTCTATTATTATTTTTCATGGAAAATTATTTGAAAATATGTTTTATACGTTTTCATGGAAAATAATTTTTAAAATATTTTCTAGATTATTTGATAAGTTTTCAATGAAAATTTGTTTCAAAATGTTTTTATTCTTCTTTTATAAGTTTTAATGGTAATTGATTTTCAAAATGTTTGCATGCCTTTTTTATGTTTTCAATGCATTTTCAAAGAAATTGTTTTTGAAACATTTTCATTCTATATTCAAATGTATCTTGTTAATGGTTGGGAACTTTTTAAGATTTATTTATATGTTTTTAATTTGTTTTCAAAGAAAACGGTTTTCTAAAATGTTTCAAAGATTGTTTTTTATGTTTTCACGAAAAATGATGTCAATATGATTTCAAGACATTGTTATATGTTTTTAATTTTTTTTATTTAAAAATGATTTTTATATGGTTTTATGTATAAAAAATATGTTTTCAATATGAACATGTTTTTCCTTAATAAATGTTTCTGAAAGATATTTCAAAATTATATTCCAACTAAGATTATATTCAGTTTTGTTAACGATGGCCTTTTTGGTAATGATCTAAATGGTAAATTCGTATTCATTCTATAATTGTGTTGGTATTAATGTCATGTTCTTCATGAATCCTATTTCTCTTACACGGGTTATATGTGTACGGAATTTTTTTCTCTTTAATAGGTTATATTCTTTGAAGACACACTACTTTTCACAGGTTATGGTAATGATAACATGACTATGAAACCTATATCTTTTTCACACGTTTTGATATGTTTTCTTTTTTATGATACCCACCTCATTTCATTAGATATGATATCATTGTTTATGATTTTTTGGAACATGTATATATTATTTCACTATGAGATTGTGGGGCCTATATCTCCCTAGAATTCATTAGGTTAATATTTATATATAATGAGTAATATAAAGATGGAATGAAAAATGAACTCGGTTAAGTATTATCGGTCTACAATGGTAAATGAACTCAATATATTATTTCATGTCCTAAATAATGGATGACTCAATTAAGTCATATAGGGCTATAATGATGGATGAACTTGGTTTATTAATACTGTTCAGGAACAGGGTGTGAATTCGGTTAGGTAATGGACATTTTCCACTAAGATGGTCTTGATAGATATTCCTTAAATACTGAGGAAATCATTATATATTTTTATTTGTATGTTTCAATTCCATGTCTTATTCATCTGTTATTATTTAATAGATCAATTACTATATTTTTTATGATTTAATTTTTAGGGACTACCATGATTTATTCCATGATTCTGGTATATGTTCTTTGATAGGAAAGTTATTATTATCTATTTTCATGATCTGGTTCTCATACCCCTTTCCTAAAAATTATGCAGAAATATATCTATTATTCACCCTTACTGAGCATTTGATCTCACCCCTTTCTTATGTTTCCTTTACCCATGTTATGAATAATTGTTTTAGGTAGATGTAATAATGGTAGAGATTATTGTGGGCGATATTGAAGATATTTCACAAGGATAAAATATTTTTTCCATTTTTCCAATGACACAAAACAATTACTATCCTTATGCATGTATTTTTGTAATGTACTGAATATTCATCTAAAATGGTGTAATATCCCTATATTTATAGCATGGGAAACTATAGGTGGTATCAGTAGAATGGGTTAGTCATCCTTTGGAATCTAGGATGAGAACTTCTTATTGAGATCCATGGGTATATTTCTAAGGATATATGTAGGGATGTCACTATGGATAAGTACAAGGAAGAGTAAATGTTTAAAAAAAATTCATGGAATTACGGTAAATGATTGAGTAAGTGGATTCCTAACAAGAAATACTAATCTGAATATTAAAAGTAAATTAGGCTTAGGCTATTATATACCGATTGGTAACAACTTCAAAAAGTTGTTTCGTGCATCAATCTTTGTAATCTTGTACACGAAAATTTCTAGTGGTGAATGTCTTGTTTGAAACTCTTGAGGAATATTCTTTTGGAATTCATAAACTCTTCATGAACCATTATAAAGGATTTAAATATTTGTTTTCTATGAATAACCTATGATAATTTGAGGGTTCCATAGTTTAAGGGATGTTCCATGATTTAAATATCCTATTACAATATTTTTTTATGAATATGTACTTTTATTATATGATATGTAATTCTCATACTATTATTATGGATTCATTCAATGGTGGGAACTGGATAGAACATGATTAATATTGATTTTGTGGATGATTTTTTTATGAGGATTCAAGTAGGATGACACATGAGTGAGAGATATTGTAATCATTCCTAATCAGTTATCATAGAGCATGATTAACAACATATACCTTCACCAACTCTCAGACTCACAAAGGGAGAGAAAAAAAGAGTTCACTGAGAGTTTGAATAATGGAGACCACATAGGAAATAATATTTGGTTTCCTCTATGTCAGGAATATGTTATAAATAATGTCAGTGAATGTTTTGGAGGAATAAGAAACATTCTTTAATTAAGTAAAAAAATGATACAAATCATGTGACTGGAAAGGGAAAAATGAAGATTTTGATTAATGAAATGGATGTGAATATTGGTCTCTCAAATACATCATTGAAGGATAAGTGTTTTAAATGTGGATTAAATGGTCATTATATAACTCAATTTCCCATGATGTAATCCTTTGAAGGGAACTATCAAGGTAGTGTGAGTAATGGTAACATTACTGATGATGATGATACTATAGATTAAATGTGAAAGGACTGTCGTATTATATAATAGGATGAGGTATCATTATTAATTGCATAATAATGATGTTTATTAATAAAGGATTTATTTGTTTGGATTAAATAATTATTTTATATGAATGGTAAAATAAATAATAATTTTTCAGTTTATGTTTTTCTCTATGGATTTACAAGAATGCGTTGAATGGTTATGATGGAATAGAAAAGTGATATAATGGAATGTTAATGTAAATGGAAAACACATCATGAAGGGAAAGATAGACCTTAATATATTCTTTATGTTATGATAATGTTTTTTGTATAAATATATTTGGGATATGAATAAGTAATTTAGAAGGTACTGGTTATCTTGGAAGTAATTATGGACATGTTGAAAAGTAGTTCATGCTATCATGGATGCATTTTAAAAATTATTGGATTTATGTAGTATATAAATAAATCAATGGAATAAAGAAAAATTCATTTTTTACAAAAAGTATTTATGGTAATTCAGGTTTCTACAATGTTCTCAGAGAATTTACAAATAGGGTATTAACAAATTTGGAATGTGGCAACCAAGAGACACTTTTTGATATATGGTGGATAAATGTTATGATTGTTTCATGAATTTATTTCTATGGATTTGGATTTTAAACATTACCAAGGCATATAAGGTTATCCATTCATAAAAAATAATGATTATTTTTTGAGGATGTCTTTATGTATTTATATTTTATAGAAACCCTTGGTAAAAAGGCACTTTAGTGATAAACTTTATTTAAAAGATATCAATCAGAGTTTCAAAATTATATACGAATGATTTTATGAAATGAAAAAATTTATATTGGGTGATATACAACCATTTGTGGATAAGCTTTGGGTCTTGAACCCATTTCTGAAGGATGATATGGTTTTCTTGCCTAATAATGGCCTACACGATGTCGTGGTTAATTTATAATTATTTTTTATGAAAAATTTTTTAGGATGAAATATTAATGTTGTTTTTTATGATTAGAGAATAATGTTTTAAAAATATTATTTTTTAAATTATAGTTATACATTGTAGTCTTTTATCAGACATAATATCATTGAAAGGTGTATTTCAGCACATTCGACATAAAAGTTAATTTAATGACAACCATTACACGAAGTAATGGGTGCATTATAAATTGATAAAATCACAACTAAAGAATGAAATTCTGTTTATATTAATATTACAAGAAAGTATATTTACTTATTATCATGGCCAATAAAACAATTACTCGAATTTAGGATAGTTATTAATAAAAAATGTGTTTTCCTAAGACATTAATTTTCTTGAACTAATGACATTTTAAACCATCAAATATTTAAGACATTGAGGTCCTAAAATATTATTTTATCATTAAATTGTCTGTGATTGATGACCACAATCACATGAATTATATTTTTATTCTCTTCCTTTATGTCTAATCTTCACTCCCAAACTATGTTCTCCTGTGTGGAAATAAAGTTATATGTAACTTTGGGTAACATTTATGGTTCCCACTATCCATTTTAAGTGATGTTTTAGTATTCATTTTTACAATGTGGGATTTTATGAATGAAACATAAAAAATTTAATCCATTGATATCCTTGAATAATATTGAGGTATAAATTCATTATAAGTGGTGGGGGTGGGGGAGAATATAACACCAAAATATTTTGTGAATTATTATTTTCGAATTAATTTTTATTTTTTAAATTTTTCATTTCATTGGAAAATGGAAATATTTCGTTATATATATATATATTAAAACAATTAGTCAAAAATTCCTTTAACAGATCACTAATATAGATTTCAGTCCACATAATACCTACTTATCTTGTGCCCCGTGAAATACTAACATTGATTTCACTATACGCAACACCGACTTGGAGTACGTAACCTGCAACTCAGACATTCCTATGAAACAAAATTTTATTGTTATTATTATTTAAATAAGTTAATTATAACCTATCTATTAAAAAATTTATATGAATAGTAAGAATTATTTTTAAAATTTTATTTATATTATTTTAATATAGATAAAACACATTAGTAATTAAAGACATGATTTTTTGTAAAATCCTTTTCTATTTAAAAGTAATTTTATTTCGAATGAATCTATTTTAATAATAAAATTATATTTAGACACATTTATATATTCAATTTTATAAATTTAACATCATATTTGATTTTATAACATCAAAAATAGTTTCTGTTGAATATTTGGTAATTTTATAAGAAAATTCATTTTATTGATGAATAAAAAAATAAAGCTTTTTAGTTAAAAACTATCACTTTGTTTAAATAATTATTAATATAGAATTATATTATAAATTTTTATGGTAAAATTAAAAAATTATAGATGTATTAATACAATTTAGTTAATTTGATTCATGTACTCTTTGATATTTATCCTAGAATCTTAAAAAACTTTTGAACATATTTTTATTTTAATAACCTGTAATTTCGTAAAATGTGAAATCATAATTTTTCATCTTATGTGTATTGAATTTTGAAAAAATAACATAAACCATTTTAATCAGTGTAATATTTGAATTCTAATTATATCATATTTAATTTTGAGTGAAATGATTTGTAAATTTTATTAAATTTTATCACATTTATTAAGGTGAAATAAATATTAATTAGGGACTAAATCGTAATATTAGGAGCCCAAATAACCTAAAAATTTGTAGAAAATCCATTTTTAATCCATATTTAATCAATACATCATCCATTATTGATTTATTTTTTTTTATGAATTTTTTTTCCATAACATGTGTGGAGTTAACTTGGTTTCCAAAAATCTAAGTGAGTCCCTTTCCATTCATATAAAAGGAAGCCAACACTCCAATATCCTCACACCTACCAAAACACTTAGGTTTAGAAAATATCTACCCAATACAATTCCAAAAATACCTAACTACCTCATATAAGTCATATTATTGTCTGAAGAAGATCTAAGTATGGATTTTGTCCCTACCCAAAAAAAGTTACTCGATTAAGGGGTAACATCTTCTCTTAAGTCCTTCCATATATTTTCCTTCTCCAACCTTACACTATAATTATTCCATACTTGTATAAAAATATTTTTATCCTAAATATTCTTGGTTGTTATAATGGTAATGTTTTCATCTTATCATATACATACCTCCAACCAATGGGTGACGAACATACTGTTTATGTGTACGACGATCTACAACATCACTGAATGATTATTGTTTAATTTACCTTAACACATCTCATGGTGGAAATTTTTATAGAAAATAAATTTATATATGTTTTATATTATATTTTTTATTTCATTAATATTATTTATTTCTTTATATAAACACATATTTTTACATTCCATTTTTTTAATATGATAATTTCATTCGAGAAAGTGTAGACTACCACCCCCTCAAGGAAATTTGATTCATTTAGACACTACATTGAATGTATTAAGGATGGACAAAGTAAATATTTATAATATAAATGATATAATAAATATACTATATTAAGTACATATATATACATATATACATATATTTATTTTAGTTTCATTCTATCAATGCTATAATTAAATAGAAATAGTGTTCCTTTGTACGTACGACCAACCATCTCCATGAACAGTGTATTCCATTTCATACTAATTTATTAGGTAGATTATTATAATAAACATCTAATGTATAAAAATGAAATTTATATCAAATTTTACATTCTATAATCTGTATATTGGTATATGGACTAATAATATATCAAATTAAGACTCATATGAAAAACAAAGAGAATATTACCTGACGTGAAACTTTAACATAGGATGGTTAACAAGAAGGTAATATAAGGATGTAATAAAAACATATATGGTTTTAGATAAATGACTATGGTTTTTTAAATTATTAATATTAAATTTATGGTAATTAAACTAATTATTTGAATGAGTATTATTATAGCTGAGACACAATGCAAGGGGGTATTGTCTCACATTTTATTTATGTGAGATACATGCTATGTTCACCTCTCTTTTATTTTTTATAGTGCATATATTGACAATGATTGGATTATATGTATATTAAAATTAAATTTATCAGTACTCACATATCGATTTTATGATATTTCTTTTCTTGGTATATGTTAAAAAGGATAGAAAATTGGTGAAATAATTTGGTCTCAATTTTCCTTCATTGACACTTATTTTTTATTATGCACCTATATTCTCTTAGAAGTGTATATACATCCATTTCATATGTTATATCATGAATTTAATTATTGTTTTGATATTTTAACATTCATGAAATTTACTTTTCTTTTATGGAGAGCACGATACCACAGTACCAAGTTATAGGAGTATATGAATATAATCTTATCGCTTTTCATGATTGCTTTTGAGTATTCTACCACTGATGAAATCATATGATCTATATATCAATAAATTTTATGATTTTTCTTCTCATATGTTTATTAATTATTTATTCGTACATTGGTACAATTTCTTCAACTTTTTGGTAAATAATAATACTAAGAATTGTTTTTAGGAAAGTATGACATTACATTCTCTTTGTCAGAAAACCATGTTCTCTAAAAAGTGTTTTCACACAAATTATACTAATATCCTATAATCAATTAATTTTTTTTAAACATTTATCCTCTTACCAATATCATCAAATTAATTTTATTTTCACTTTTCACATAAGTCATTTTACAATAATATTTACCATGAAAATTGAATATTGTTTTTACCTCGTATGACATGTACATATTTATCAACAGTCAATACTTCATAGATTTATTTTCATGAATACCAGAGAATTTTATTTAAAAAATTTTTTAAAAGATTTCTTCAATTTAATTATTTTCAAAAAAAAAATCATTGTTTTTTATATGTTTTTATGGAAAATGATAACAAAATCTATAAAAGTTTATTTTATAGTTTTATATGGAAAATTATTTTCCAAATTTTTTATATGTTATTTTCTAATTATTTATGCAAAATGAATTTAGAAATTTTTTAAACATTATTTTAAATTTTTTCAGTAAAATTAATTTTTAAAATGTTTTCAAGCCACATGCATGTGTTTTCAAATAATTTTAAAAGAAATCGTTTTTGAAAAAGTTTCAAAACATTTTCATGATTTATTTATATTTTTTCCAACTATATTCAAATAAAAAGGGTTCATAATATTTTTTGAGGCTTATTTTATAATTTTTAGTGAAAATTGTTTTCAAAATGATTTTATTTCTTATTTATATTTTTTCAGGGATTTTTCATGGAAAATATTATTTAAATGGTATTATGTATTAAAAATCCTATTTCAAAGAACAATGTATATTTTCTTCAGCAAAATATTTTCAAAGATATTTCAAATTTGTTTTCCATCTATGACAAAATATCTTCAAGTGGGTCATTCTGTTCTTGGAAATGAGCAAAAGGTTATATTAATATTTATTTAGTGAATGTGTTATGTTTAATGTCATGGTCTTTATGAAACCTATTTCTGTTCTATGAGTTATATCATTAGGAAATTTGATTATCATTAACATATTATATGGTTCTAAAACTTCATTATTTTTTAGAGTTATACTTATGATAAAGTGGTTATGAAACTGGTATCGTTTTCCTTGGGTTATGATATGTTTTAATGTTTATGATACCAATTTTATTTTATGGGTGACGATATGATTGTTTATGATTTTGTGAAACATTTATGTATGATATCACTATGATATTGTTGGGACCTAAATCTCCAACCCATGTATTGGTAAATGATTCTTATCTCATTATATGGGAATGGATAGAACGAGAAATGAACTTGGTCTAGTGTTATATGGATGGAATAAGAAATCAACTCGATTCACTGTTATAGGTTTTGAATAAGGGGTGAACTCAGTACAATAATATATGGCTAACATGAGGGTTGATCTCAGTTCAACAATATAGAGATGGAATAGGGTTTAAACACTATTTAGTAAAGTAGTTTATCCAATAATATGGTATCTTTAGAAATGTCTTGACTACAATGGAAATCATTATATATGATTCTGTATCACTATCACAAAATAGGCTTTTCCAATGCAAAAATATCATTTATCAGTGCTAAAAAAGTGTTGTAAATCGAGCTTCTATAAAAAGGAGTCCCCTTTATCAAATAACAAAAATGTTTTGAGAAATTCCCCCTTTATCAAAACTATTTGAAGCGCTAACAAAGTCCCCATTTATGAGCTCTTCAATGAGAACTGATAAATGGTTCCCAATCTGGGCATGCAATGTATTTAACGCGACACCCAAGAACCAATAAAAAATAAAGAGAAGACCAAAATAACCAAACTAGGAAAAATAAACTTCAAAATTCATTAAAAATATTTCCAAAAAATAACCAACGATATTATATAAAAAAGAATCACATACACGATTCAAATGATGAAAAAACAAGAAGCACACACAAAAGATTGGAAATCAATGCTATATACATTTAATTGACATCAAAAATAAAAAATATTAACTCATTCTATATACCTAAAAAACATCAATATACATTTTAAAATTTTATTTATATAATTACATTTACAAATATCCAAAAAATAGTTAAACACATTAATGTTTCCACTTTTGACGGTTGTAGTCTCCTCTAAAAAATTCCCTTTGATGGTAATTATAACGGAAATAATAATCCCAACTAGAGAAAAATTTTCCACATATATGAAAAGAAAATATTAATTTATTAATACTATAAATAAATAAATAAAATAGTAATAGGAAGAATACATTAAAAAATGTTTTTTTTGATAAAAATTACACATTTTGAGTTAGACTGGTTACATTTTGCATCATATTAAGGTGGGGTTGATTTCCACATGTTATAAATGACTGATGGATCGTTTTCTAAATGAATCAAAACGGTTATTATGAATTTCATTAGTTTTTGGTATCATAGATGGTTTTTTTACTAAAATTTCATTTCAAACTGATAACATGTAATTTGATTCATAGTGGTCACATCATGCATCTGTTTTATATGAAACTACATTATATGAATCAAAAAAGACATTCAAATTGTTTTCCGTAATTTGGAAGACAATGAGAGTGTGATATCTAGGTTTTTAGTCAGTGATACAATTTGAGTTAAAATGTATATTTTAAACTAATGACAGATACTTTTAGTTATACCGATCACACATTTCGTTTGACTGGGGTGGGGTTGATTCCTATACGTCACAATTGACTCATAGTTCATTTTAAAATAATATAAAAACTATCTAAATGCATTTTTACAATTTTCAGTATGTCAGTTGGGTTTTTTTACATGAATTAATGTCAATTTTAAATAACAAGACACGTATGGAGTCATACTAGTGACAATTTACATCTTATTGTGCTGCAATTGATTCTTTCAAATCACAAACAACTAATAGATCACTTTTATAAAGTATCAAAACAATCTTAATGAATTTGTTTTTGGTATTCAGTATGATAGTTGTGTCTTTTTAATAAAATGTCATTTCAAACAGAAAACAGGCATTTTGAGTCATACCGGTCATAATGTGCATCGGTTTGACATGAGAATGCTTTATACACATAAAAAATAGCATAGAAATCACTATCCATAATCAAGAAGACAATCATAGGTTATTTTTATTATTTTTAGTGAGTGTCATGTTTAGAACTAAAATGAAAATTTTAATCCTGTAACAGACACTTTTATTTATATTGATCACACACTGCGTCAGATTGAGGTGGGGTTGATTCCTACACATCACAAATAACTCATGATTTTTTTTAACAAAATTATCAATACAATAAGAATGAATTTTCTTGGTTTACAGTTCTCTAGTTGTGTTTTTTTACTGGAATTTATTTCAATTTAAAATAAAGATACATATTTGGATTAATAACTGGGAAATAATGCATTTTATTGAGATAAGGATGATTCCAACATGTCAGAAATGACTAATAGATCATTTAATTAATGTAACAAAATAATAAGATTGCATTTCCTCAATTTCCAATATGTGAGTTGTGTTTTTTTAAATGTCATTTCAAACAAAACACTTTAAAAATTGTGTCACACCAGTCGCATCGTGCATTGGTTTGACGTGGGACTGCTTGAAAAAAATCACAAAATAATTAAAAATAGGTTCCCGAAATTTGGAATATAATCTGAGTGTATTTTATTTGTTTTTAGTGAGTGACACATTTTTAACTGAAATTTTAAATTCATTTTCATAACAGACACTTTTAGTCCTACTGATTACATAGTGCATTAGATTGAGGTGGGGTTAATTTCTACACCTCACAACTGACTCATAGATCATTTTCCAAAAGTATCAAAACAATCCAAATGTGTTTTCAAAATTTTCAGTATGACTATTGTGTTTTTTATATGAATTAATGTCAATTTTAAATGGAAAGTCACATTTGGAGTCATATCGGTGACATCATGCATCGTATTGGGGTTAGGTTGATTCATAAACATCCTAAATGATGGTTAGATCATTATCCTAATGTATCAAAACAATTGGAATGAAAGTTTTTATTTTTCTGTATTTCAGTTCCATTTTTTTACTAAAATGTCATTTCAAACTGAAAACATGCAATTTGAGTTATACCAGTCACAACATGCATAAGTATGAAATGAGACTACTTGATATGTGTCACAAAGTACATACAATTCACTTTCCTTAATTTGGTAGACAATTGGATTGGGTTTTTTTTTCAGAGAGTAAAATTTCTTGAACTAAAATGTCACTTTTAAACTCGAAACACTCACTTTTAGTCATGTTAATCACATTATACAACAGATTGTGTTGGGTTTGATTCCCACAAGTCAAAAATAAATCATGGATTGTTTTTAAATTTATTATAACAACCCAAATGTGTTTGACCATTTTTTAGGATGTCAGCTGTGCTTTTTTACTTGAATAACTATTAATTTTATATAAAAAGACACATATGGAGTCATATCGGTGACACCATGCATCATATGGATATGTTGTTGATTACAACACACCGAAAATGACTTATAGATCATTGTGTTATTGTATCTTGACAATGTAAATTCATTTCTTCAATTATTAGTATTTGAGTTGTTTTTTACTAAAATATCATTTCAAACGGAAAATATGGAATTTGATCCATACTGGTCACATCAAGCTTCGTTTTGACATGATAAATCTTCATAAATACCAAAAATGATATACGAATCGTTATCCTAAACATGGATAGAAATCAGATCATGTTTTATTTTTTTGGTGAATGACACTTTTTGAACCAAAATGTCAATTCTAAATTCTTAATAGACACTTCTATTCATATCGGTAACACCGTTAGTTAGATTGATGTGGGGTTGATTCCTAAAAATCCCATGTTACTCGTAGATCATTTTCCTAATGTATCAAAACATTCCAAATTCTTTTGCGTTGTTTTCAGTATGTTAGTTGATTTTTTTACTTAAATCTATGTAATATTTTGTAAAAATATATACAGTTTTGGAGTCATACCAATTACACTATGCATTATATTGAGGTGTGGTTTATTCATACACATCACAAAATTAATGATAGATCTTTTTTAGGCATCAAAACAATCAGAATGAATTTCCTCAGTTTTTAGTATGTTAATTATTTCTTTGAATTAATGTTAATTTTAAATAATGACACATTTGTTGTCATACCAATGACTTTTTTCATTAGATTGGTGTTCACGAGATTTATACATGTCACAAATGACTCATAAATCATTGACATTAATTGTCAGAAAAAAATTTATGTACATTTTCTTCCTGAAAATCAATGCACCCTAACCAATGAAACCTAAAAAAGAGACATGACCTGCTCAATATTCTCAATCTACATAGTTTAAAAGGATTTTGGGAAAAAATTTGATCCATGTATGGTTGAAACATAATAACATTCTCCTTCAGTATCATAGCTTTTGTCAACCTAGTGAAGATCCAATTTTTATATATTCAGGACCTCAGAATGAATATATCACAATTAGTTCTTCAGTAGGTTGATTAAATAGAGGAAATGCCAATTATTTAGATTTAATTTATGTATTTTTGGAGCAAAAAAGAATTCATTGTTGAAATGGGAACAGAAGTGTGAGATCATGTGCTTGTTATGTCTCAAGATTTACCAAAAAAATCAAGGTATGGGGAAACACTATCTAGATATTCGGTATCTTTTGTTGTCTATCAACAACAGACATACCATATAAATGAGGACCCCCAATTTATTTTGAAAACCCAATCAACATGAAATTCAATTCATGTGAAAATAAGGACCACCAACAACCATGATTTTTATGGGGCGTTTAGCCAGTACAAATAATAACATTACAATCAATCAAAGATAAATATAATGTATAAAATATTCTTAAAGTCGAAATTATTTTAGAATATTCCCATATTCATTAAATAGTTTTAAATTATTCAATAACGGTTCTTGCCTATTCATTTATAATAATATCATATTATGTTGTGAATATGACTATTTTTTAAAGTCATGGAAGTACTAAAAAAATATAAATACACAAACAATTTAATGAGTACTTTAAAGGAAATATCAATTATCTTTAAATATACTTATTTAGGGATTCTGGTTTTTTCATATAATATTATCTCTTTCATAAATGTAGAAACATAATAACTATAGTTCTTATCGTATGTTTATTTTGGACAGTGAAAAACATTGAAAAAAAATTGTTTTTATATGTGTTTGGATAATGAATTCTAATTATATATAACCAGATTTACTTCTAGTCATTGTACTTGTCAGGTTTCTTGTCCTTTTCCCCTGGCCTCATTCCATGATGTAGAGGATATTCATGCACCACCCTATTATAAAAAAAAATTCATTAAAAGATAATAAATATTATATAACAAGAAGTTTAGTTCTAAAATTTTGGATGTGTTGTATTACAAATTGACCAACACCATAATTTATGGTCATTTTGATGGATATCCATGCATTAAATCTAGAAAATAAAAATTTGGATAACCAAATTGACAGCAATGAGAATCCAATGCTGCCTATGAACACAAAAATGAATAATAAGTGAAAAAAATAAAATATATTTTATATGATTATTTTTTAGAGTTTTAGCCATGAATCCTTGGTATTAAAAATGGTCTATCATCCTTAAATTTTATGTTAAATTATTTTAGCAGTCATACTACTATTTTAACATGTTTTGTGGATGTTATGGCTTCTTATTATATAGAGGTGACGTGAGGAATAATGAGTCCAAATTTTTGTTCATGGAGAAATCCCTTCAATTATTTTTCTTATATACATCTGTAAAAAAAATTAAATGTATTTAGTCTTAATTATCATATTATATGATATTTTGGAAAATCCAATCATGAACATAAGTAATCATTTACAACATAGATCCCTAATCAATTGTTGTCAAGGATTTTAGTTGTACTCCCAACGCCAATGATGTTCGGATCTTCACCTCAGTACAATTTTTCTTCAAAATAAATTATCTTATTACCACCATCTTCCAACTTCATATCCACATGATCCTTCAATTATAATAAATGGGGCTATGGAACGGGTTAGATCATTTTGATTTGTTAGTTGATCCATGAGATTCTTTTGAACCGGTCTTTTGTTTCTCCACCTTCCCATTGTCCGTCTATAATAATATGCATCAGTTCAATCCTTTTTCATTAAATATCTATGGTTTATCTTGAAAACTAAATTGGAAATTAATACCTCAATGTTGAAAGGTTTTCTAACATTATGTGACTTCCATGTGAGGAATATTCATAGAGAATATTTGACCTTATGCGTATCTGCATCATCCTTTGGAATAGGTAGATCATCCCTCAACTCTAGGGATATAGTAATTGACACTCTAACATGATCTATCAAAAGTGGTATTTTTTGAAACATGTTTTTCTAGATGTTGAACACTATAGCCCTTGTTATAGGGTGATGGGTGGGTGTAGATACATATAAATCACAATCAATTTCACACTGTAAAATATCAATTCAAGAATGTTATTAGTGTCTAGTGCCTATATGATTCATGTTTCATAGAAAATAATATTAAAATTTGACTACCTCAATTAAGATGTGTTTTTTAGGGGAATGGATCACCTCATAATAGGTGTGGGTGGGGCGTGATCTTTACATGAGGGTTGTTCTTAAGTTGTTTCTTCCCATTCCCACCACTATCTATCATTATATCGGCAACCACTCATGTTTTAATTATTCTTATTATATAACTAATGTTTCACTCATATTTTTCATTTCTTACGTTTGATCCTCCTATTGTTTTTTTTTTCAAAATCAGTTTGGGTTGTCACCCCAAAACACGCACCTATATCGTGGCCATACATTTCTGGCTTCTTCAAGGCCAAAAAACATATTTTGGAATTTAGTGTGGCTATTTTTGATTTTATTGACTATGTCAGATTGATAATATATCCAAATAAGTAATAATTATTATTTATTCAAGATTTATAGAAAAAAAATTATTATGTCCTACTTATACAAATTTCTGACAGTTTTTGTGTGTTTTTATTTATTAGTATTCCATCTTATGTTACATGAGCCTTCTTCTATAACACGTTGCATGAAATGGATGTGGATATGGATTTTGGCTCTCCAAGATTCTTATAGGAAAAATAATATAGTTATTGTGTTCTTTTGTGTCACATAAATGTAATATGGTATATTTAAAACACATACTGATTTTTTTCTAGTGAAGCATACCCCATCCAAGCATTATGATGGGGGTATGCTGGTTTTGATACCCTTTGTTTATTTTTATCACACAATTTTTGTTTCATAAATAAAACCATGTCAATAAAAGTGTTGAATACATGTGCTATCAAACAACATATTACCAGACACAATGAACAAGAATAGACTACTTCGCATGATGACCAGTAAATGCATCCCATGATGCATGGGTTATCAGGTGTTCATAAATAAGAGGTGGTTATGCTTTTATATTCCACTCAGCATCTTTGGAATGATATTTCATTAAAATTTTAAGAAAACCCCTATGAATCCTTCCCAAAAACCTAATCTAAAATTCATTGTGTAATACATATACTGTAAATGCACTTTGCAAGAGATGATGATGTGTGACTGAATGTTTAATTATTTAATTTTTAATAAATTAAAAAATGATATCATAATTTTACCAAAATGTCTCCCCGTATCTGTGTCATAATCTTAGCCACAACATGGGGCAATCAAGTAACATCAATAACCACTTGGGGTCGAGTGACGATTCCAATGTTACTACTGAACATGTCCTTGTTGGGGATAAAATGTTAGCCCCACTTATTCCATCCAATATAGTATTTGATGCATTTCTTATTAGGCTTAATGATTTTTTCTAATACCGAAAATGTATTCCACTCCTTTTTTTGTAGATAGTGTTTCATTACATTTAATTTCCTTGGATACACTATCATCAATATGTTCCTTCGTTTCTGGAGGGATTGCATCAGCATGTGTAGATTGTGGTTGTACCTCTGCACTGGGAGCAATAATTGGTTGAGAAACTAGTAGTTTGTCTGCACTACGTGAAGTAAAAAGTTGAGAAACCAATTTTAACTGGGGATAGGGAGCATCATCACATGCAGAATTCCTTATCTAGAAAAGTGACTTATTATATTATTTAGATAACATAAAATCAGCAACAAACAGATATTAATATTAGGAAAGAGGTTTAGAAAAATGTTTTATGTCTACACTATGAGCTACAGCAGGTTGAGAAACCTATTGTGACTTGGGATTGAGAGAATCATCACATGATGAAGTCATTATCTGAATAATTGTTTTATCATTTAAATTATATAAAATAAAAGAAGCAATTAAAAGATATTAACATAATGTTACATGATGTATACAATAAAAACCTAAATACTAGACTATCATTTTTTAATGGTTGATGGGATTTGACCCCTCTATCGACTATAAAAATACCTTCATTATGTTATCCTATAAAATAATAATGATATTCAACACTTGGTCCACAACGAAATGATAGTGACGTCCCAATGAATGTGTTATCCTCCATTGAATTTTCATATACCTCTTCAGTGGTTTTGGTTGATAACAAAAGAATTGACATGTTATGGTTTGCAAAATATGTAACCTAAAGTACTTATACTACCTAATATTCCATTGTAAATGGCTCTTCTATGTAACCTTTCTGATTAGTATCAAATTTAAAAAATCCCAACTCATCTATTTTAACTGCACTTCTATTATCAAACAACTTGCATTGAAAAATCTGCACTTGAAATGTCATATATTCGAACTCCAATTTTTTTTGATGTTCCTAATATAGGACATATTTGCATAAATTGTATTTATTTCATTACCACAAGAAATATGCATTGATTCACCCACAAGTGTTACTCCACTATTCAATCTAGTATTGTATTCATCATGTTTATTAGTATATAACGTATAACCATTAATTAAATAACCATTGTAAAATAATATATACACACATAGTCCTCTAGATAACCATCGAAGTAATTCTAAAATTTAGCCTAGTTTTTTAATTGACTCCTAAAAAATATGGTCCTAAAACCATCCTATATGTTATTGATTATACTTATTTTATATCTAAATTTCAGACCATGATTGATTTGAATTCCTAAGAATTTTTTTGTGGGTTTCATCTTATTGGTCAACATCCAAACTGTTATGGAAAATGTAAAGGTGGACCTACTCCCAATATGTAATATTGATTGTGACGAACTCCTTTCAAGAAATTGCTTCAACATCAAGTCATCCATTGTGATGATATTTTTTTAGAAAAATTCTTTTCCAATAATATTGTAATTTGATACAAAATTTAACCACATACTCAACAATATATAGCTCCACAATACTAACCTTTGTACGACTTTTATTTTTGACAAACCATTTCAAAATGATTATATTTAATTCAATGGAATACACCCATCTATAGATCAAAAAACAAATAGAAGAACATCTATCACAAATTGAACCATAAAATAAACCACCATATCAAATAATTTCGGTGTTAAAAACATTTCCTATTCACATAATATAACGACAATTTATATTTTTGTAGTCAGAAAATTATTCAGGTCTATAACATTACTACATATAACTTTGAAAAGGAAAAATATCGCCGTTAATGTATGGTGGACATTCATGGAAAAAATGTAATGTTAATCTATAAGAATTAAATATTTCATAAAAACAAATAATTCATTTGATTTCATAACTTTTAACATTAAGTCATGGATTGACACATTGTTCTGGATATTTGATAGATACCCCCTCTAGAACCATTACATCATTAAAGATGTTTCAAAACTGATATCTCTCCTTCCAGGAAAAATAGTAAGATGAAGGAGGAAGAAAAGATCATTTTTCCCCTTCACAGGTGTCAACACTTATCGTATTCCCATTTCAACTGTGTCCAACCAAGCCTTAATTCAATCCATTGTTTTTTTGGGTGCATTTTGCAATGTGTTGATGAAACTATCACACATTTTTTTCAACATGCATAAAATCAATAAAATGTCTGACATACAGATAATACTGGTATGGTAATTCAAGAAAAACTGATTTATTTCTTCATCCTATATTTGTATGGTTTTTTGAAAATGGTTTACAAAAATTAGTTCCCACATAATTAACTTTCTCAAATACCTGATCACCTATTAGTGGAGATAGTTGTGTCTTTTCTTATGAACATCCATCAAATGATTTCATCCATGATTGGTACATATTTTATTGGGGTAGAAATTTTTGATATCCAAGAAACACCGTTTTCAATTACTATTTCAACATAATTGATTTTGTACCATGTTTTCAGAAATAACACCCAATAGTTCCTTTAATGCAATATACTGAAAAATATCCATATGAAGATATGTCGTTAATCGTCCCATACAACATGGCTCTCAGGGTGAAATCATCATTTCATTGAGCATCACACATTGTAACATTTCAATCCCACAATTACATTAAATCCTCAACAATGGAGCCATATAAACATTAATATCATAACACTATTGTTTTAGTCCGGATATAATAATATATAACATGATGTGTTTTAATTTCATGTATAACCACATTGGAAAGTTATAATTTACCAACATAACTTGTCGTGTACTGTCATTGCAGCTTTGAAAACCAAAAGGATTCGCACAATCTGTAGATTAAGCAAGACAAATGTTTCTCGAAAAATTTCTAAAGTCATGATACTCATGATCAATTATTTTCAACTATGGAGAGTCTATCAGATGTTGTAGTTTTCCATAGAGATTTATTTGTTCTACCTTACATGTTAATTTACCTATAGTCTCATTCCTTTTATATAGGCTCATAAACCTAGCAATGATCATAATGTATGATGAATCATTCATAGGAAAATATTCGTATTTCTTTTATCAATAATAACCACATTTTGTGCAATCTCTATGTTATTTTCCCCTTGAAAAATAGTATTCAGTCATTCAAACAAGTGTGCATTCATTCATATATCTTACCTATCAAGCGTAGCATTCATTTGGTGGTGTATGTTTTGCTTTAAAGCTTATTATCCTTTGAGAGAATATCATTCCATAGAGAAAATATTTCCATAAAACCGGTGTCAGTCCATCTTTTTCCTGATTTCAAATTAAATAGATTTAAGACTGCTGACAATGTTGTATATTTAGTGAAATCATCATACAATGGAATCTTTTCACAACTAATTAACTACATAATGTTTTTTGGGAAATCATGAATTTCATCTAAAATTTTACTTGTCATTTCATTAATACAAACTTCATCATAATGCACATATGTAATCATGTCCTTGATATTATCTTATCCATTTTCCATGCATGTAATCATATCAAATGATCCTTAAATCAAATTATTATCCCTTTCAATAGATACATTCACTTTTTCCCTTATTTAATCCATTATTTATAACGTTGATATACTCTAGAAAAGATCATGTTTTCTTAGAACTCATATAGACTAACATTTCATGAAAAACAATATGTAAACACATAAAAATGATTTGAGAAAGATCATATGACTGATCATTTGCATACATTATTAACTCTGTCACACCATCTTTGTACTCTTTTTTCATATGATTTTATCCATCCATTCTTTTTTCATATCCTTCCTATTTTCACCTCTTCTTCATTTTTTGTGATGCATATACTGACAATGATTGTATTCTATGTATATTATAATTAAAATTATATGTACTCACATATCCATTTAATGATATTTCTTTCATGGGTATATGTTAAAAAAGATAGCAATTTGGTGAAATAATTTTCTCTCAATTTTCATTCTTTGAGACTCATTTTATGTTATGCACCTATATTCTCTTCGAAGTGTATATACATCTATTTTATATTTTATATCATGAATTTAATTATTTTCTTGATATTTTAACTTTCATGAAATTTACTTTTTTTTATGGAGAGAATGATCCCACAATACCAAGTTATAAGTGTTTATTAATATAATATAATCAATTTTCTTGATTTCTTATGTGTATGCTTCCATTGATGAAATATTATGATCTATATATCAATAAAATTCAATATTTTTCTTCTCATATGGTTATAAATGATTTTACGTACAATTGTACCATTTCGTAAACTTTTGGTACATAATATTTCTAAGAATGTTTTTAAGAATGTATGACTTTATCTTCTTTTGGTCTGAAGACCATGTTCTCTAAAAAGTTTTTACACATATATTATATTAATCTCATATAATCATATAATATTATTACACATTTTTCTTTTACCAATATCATCAAATGAATTTTATTTTCAGTTTCTACATAAGACATTTTCAAATAATATTTACCAAGAAAAATGAATATTATTTTTACCTCGTATGAAATGTACAGATTTATCTACCCAAAATACTTCAGAGATTTATTTTCATGAGTACAAGAGAATTTTATTTATAAAATATTTTTTTATATTTTTTAATTAAATTATTTTCAAAATTTTATCATGGTTTTTTATATGTTTTCATGGAAAATTATAATAAAAATATATAAAAGTATATTTTATAGATTTGTAAGGAAAATTAAATTCAAAATTTTTTATATCATATTTTATAATTTTTTATGCAAAATAAATTTAGAAATGTTTTCAACCATCTTTTATATGTTTTAAATAATTATAATTTTTAAAATGTTTTCAAGAAATATGCATCTATTTTCAAGTAATTTTAAAAGAAATGGTTTTTGAAAAAATTTCAAAACATTTACAAGATTTATCTTTATAATTTAAAATTATTTTCAAATAAATATGGTTTTTAAAATTTATTGAGGGTTATTTTATAATATTTTAGTGAATATTGTTTTCAAAATGATTTCATTTCTTATATATATGTTTTCAAGTCTTTTTCATAGACAATTATTTTTAAAAGTTATTATATATTAAAAATACAATTTCAATGAAGAATGTATATTTTCCTCAAGAAAATATTTTCAAATATATTTCATTTTTTTCCATCCATGATGAAATATGATTAAGTTGAACATTCTCTTCTAGGAAATGAACTAAAGGTTGTATTAATATTTATTCAATGAATGTGTTATGTTTAATGTCACCGTCTTCATGAAACATGTTTCTCTGCTATGAGATATATTTTTTGGATATTTAATTATCTTTCCCAGATTATATGCTTTTGAAACCTCATTATTTTCAAGAGTTATACTTACGATGATGTGATTATGAAACTATTATCATATTCCTTGGGTTATGATATGTTTTAATATTTATGATACCAATTTTATTCTATTATTGAAGATATGATTGTTTATGATTTTTTGAAACATTTATGTATGATATAACTATTATGTTGTTGGGACCCGAATATCCATCCAATGCATTGGTAAATGATTCTTATCTCATTATATGGGAGTGTATGGAACGAGAAATGAACTCGGTTCAGTATTATAGGGATGGAAAGGGAAATCAGCTCTATTTAATTTTATAGGTCTTGAATAAGGGGTGAACTCGGTATAATAATATAGGGTTAAAATGCAGGGTGATCTCAGTTCAACAATATAGAGATTGAATGGGGTTTAAACACTATTTAGTAAAGGAGTTAATCCACTAATATGTTATTTCTAGAAATGTTTAAACTACTATGGAAATCATTATATATGATTTTGTGTCACAACCACAAAATAGGCTTTAATCAATTCAAAAAAAAGCCTTTATCATTGCTAAAAAGTGCTGTTAATCAAGATTCTATAAAAGGGAGTCCCCTTTATCAACGCCCTAAAAATTGGTGAGAAATGACCCCCTTTTTCAACACTACTCAAAGTGCTAATAAAGTCCCCATTTATGAGTGCTTCAATGAGCGCTGATAAATTGTTCCCAGTATAGGCACGCATTGTATATAACAGGACACCCAAGAAACTTCAAAAAATAAATAGAAGACCAAAATAACCAAACTAGAAAAAATAACCTTAAAAAACCATTTAAAATATGTTCAAAAAATAACCACCCACAGTATATATAAAAGAACCACATACATGATGAAAATGATGAAAAAACAAGCAGAACACACAAAAGATTTGAAATCAATGCTATATAAATTTAATTGACATAACGAATAAAAAAATATTCACTCATGGTATATACCTAAAAAACCATCAATATACATTTTGAAAATTATTTTATAAACTTACATTTACAAATACACAAAAAATAGGTAAACACATTAATGTTTTATTTTTTGATGGTTGTAGTCTCCTCTAAAAAAGCCCTTTTATGGTAATAATAGCTGAAAAAATCATCCCATCTAGAGAAAAAGGTTCCACGTATATAAAAAACAAATATTACTTTATTATTATTTTAAATAAATAAATAAAACATTAATAGAAATAATACATTACAAAATGTGTATTTTTGATAAAAATGTCACATTTGGATTTACACTGGTTAAACCATTAATTATATTAAGTTAGGGTTGATTCCTACATGTCATAACTGATGGATGGATTATTTTACAAATTTATCAAAACAATTATAATGAATTTCCTTAGTTTTTGGTATCATAGTTGTGTTTTTTTTAAAAATGTATTTAAAACTGAAAACATGTAATTTGAGTCATAGTGGTCGCATCATGCATTTGTTTGATGTGATACTACTTTATACGCATCAAAAAAGACATATGAATAGTTTTCCGTAATTTGGAAGGCAATGAGAGTTTGTTTTATATGTTTTTAGTCAGTGATACGTTTTGAGTTAAAATGTAAATATTAATCTGATGGTAGAGACTTTTAGATATACCGAACACACTTTTCGTTGGATTGGGGGGGGGGGGTTGATTCTTATATGTCCCAACTGACTCATGGTTCATTTTACAATAATATAAAAAAATCTGAATGCATTTTTACAGTTTTCATTATGTCAGTTGTGTTTTTTTCCTGAATTAATGTCAATTTTTAATGACAATGCACATTTGGAGTCATACTGGGGACTATATACATATTATTGTGGTTCAATTGATTCCTACACATTACAAAAAACTGATTGATGATGTTTATAAAGTATTAATACAATCATGATGAATTTTCATGGTTTCCATTATGATAGTTGTGTTTTTTTAATTAAATGTCATTTCAAACTGAAAACATACAGTTTGAGTCATACCCATCACAATGTGCATAATTTTGACATGAGACTTCTTTATACAAATAAAATAGGGAACGCAATTCAATATATTTTATCTATAATACAATCAAAGGTTGTTTTCATCATTTATATTGAGTGACATGTTTATATTTAAAAACACCTTTTTAATCTTATAACAGATAGTTTTTTTATACTCATCACATAGTGCATCAGATTAAGGTGTGGTTGATTCCTACACATTAAAACCGACTCATGTATTTTTTTTCAAAAGTATCAATACAATATGAATGAATTTTCTTGGTTTACAGTTTTTCTGTTGAGTTATTTTACATGAATTTATGTCAATTTAAAATAAAAATACATATTTGGAGTCATAATAGAGAAATTATGTGTTATATTGAGATTAGGATGATTCCAACACGTCACAAATGACTAATATATACTTTACTTAATGTATCAAAACAATATGATTTCATTTCCTTAGTTTTCAGTATGTCATTTGCGTTTTTTAAATGTCATTTCAAACCAAAAACATGAAATTTCTATCCAACAGGTCGCATCGTAGGTCGATTTGATGTGGGACTACTTGATACACATCTCCAAGGACATAAAAATAGGTTTCCAAAATTTGGAATACAACAGGAGAGTGTTTTCATTGTTTTCAGTGGGTGACACATTTTGAACTAAAATTTTAAATTTATACTCATAACAGACAATTTTAGTCATACTGATGACATCGTGTGCTAGATTGAGGTGGGGTTGATTTCTACATATCACAAATTACTCATGGATCATTTTCCAAAAGTATCAAAAAAAATACAAATTTATTCTCAATTTTTTATGTTTGATTGTTGTGTTTTTTACATGAATTAATTTCAATTTTAAATGGGAAGAAACATTTGGAGTCATACTGGTGAAATCATGCATCGTATTGAGGTTCGGTTGATTCCTAAATGTAATAAATTATGGTTTGATCATTTTGCTAATTTATAAAAACAATTAGAATTAATTTTATTATTTTTATGTATTTCTGTTTCAATTTTTTACTAAAATGTCATTTTAAACAGAAAACATGCAATTTGAGTCATACCAGCCGCATCATGCCTCAGTTTTACATGAGACTTCTTAATACATATCACAAAGGACATAAAATTCAATTTCCTTAAATTGGTAGAAAATTGGATTGCGGTTTCATTTTTTTCAGCGAGTGAAATGTTTTGAACTAAAATGTCATTTTTGAACTTGTAATAGACACTTTTAGTTATACTGATCAAACTGTGAATCAGATTGTGTTGGGTTTGATTCATACAAGTCACGCCTGAATCATGGATTTTTTTCTAAATTGTTATACCAATCCAAATGTGTTTGATCATTTTTTGTTATGTCAGTTGTGATTTTTTAATTTAATTACTATGAATTTTAAATAAAAAGTCACATAGGGAGTCATATCGGTGACACCATGCATCATATTGATATGTGTTTGATTACTACACATCAAAAATGATTTATATATCATTTTATTAAATTATCTTGACAATTCAAATGTATTTCTTCAATTATAATTATGTAATTTTGTTTTACTAAAATGTCATTTAAAACTGAAAATATGGAATTTGATCCATACCGGTCGCATCGTGCTTTGTTTTGACATGACACTACTTCATAAATGCCAAAAAAAAGATAGACGGATCATTATCCTTGACATGGACAGAAATCAGATCCTGTTTTTTTAGTGAATGACACTTTTTAAAGGAAAATGTCAATTTTAAACTCATAATATACACTTCTATTCACACTGATCACACCGTTAGTCAAATTGAGGTGGTGTTGATTCCTACACATCCCAAGTGACTCATAGATCATTTTCATAATGTATCAAAACAATCTGAATGCTTTTGGGTTATTTTCAGTATGTTAGTTGATTTTTTTAATTGAATTAATGTCAATTTGTTTAAAAAAAATACTATTTTGGAGTCAATATTTAGGGGATGTTTATTCATACACATCACAATTGAATGATATATCTTTTCCATAAGGCATCAAAACAATCAGAATAAGTTTCCTCGGGTTTTAGTAGGTCAATTTGTTTTTTTAATTAATGTCAATTTTAAATAATGACACATTTTTAATCATAACAATCAAATGTTTCATTATGTTAGGGTTCAAAATATTCATAAATTTCCCAAATGACTCATAGTTCATTGACATTAATTCTTAGAAAAAAAAAATTAAGTACATTTTTTCCCTGAAAATCAGTTCATCTTTACCTATAAATCCTAAAAAAGAGACATGACCTGCTCAATATTATCAATCTATAAAGTTTAAAAATATTTTGGGAAAACATTTGATCCATGTATGGTTAACACATAATAACATTCTCTTTCGGCAGCATAGCTTTTGTCAACCTAGTGAGGAACCAACTGTCATATATTCAGGACCTCCGAATGAATATATCACAGTTGTTTCCTCACTAGGTTGATTAAATAGGGGAACTTCCAATGTTTTAGATTTAATTTATGTTATTTTGGAGAAAAACACTTTTTTTAAAAAAAACAGGAATAGAATATTAAGATCATGTGCTTTTTATTTCTCAAGATGTCACAAAAAACTCAAGGGATGGGGAAACACCATCTATATATTCTGTATCTTTTGTGGTCTATAAATAAAACACATACGCTATAAATGAAGACCAAAAATTTCTTTTACAAATCCAATCAACATGCAATTCATTTAGTGCGCAAACAAGGACCACCAACATCCATGATTTTCTGAGGGGAGTTTAACCTGTACAAATCATAACATTACAATAAAAAAAGAAAAATAATGTATAAAATATTATTAAGGTCAAAATTATTTGATAGTATTACCATTATCATTAAATAGTTTTACATTATTCAATCAGGTTTTTTCCCATTCATCTATAATAATATCTATATTATCTTGTGAATATGACTATATTTTACAGTCATGGTAGTACTAAAATAATATAAATACACAAATGGTTTAATAATTACTTTAAAGTAAATATCAATTATCATTAAAAATACCCCTTTAATCATTCAGGTTTGTTCATTTAATATGATCTCTTTCATAAATGTACAAACATAAACACCATAGTTCTTATAATTTGTTTGTTTCGGGCGCTGCAAAACATTGAAAAAAATAATTATTTTATATAATTGTTTGGATAGTGAATTCTTATTAGAAATACCCTGATTTATATCAAGTCGTAGTACATGTCAGGTTTCTTGTCCTTTTCCCCTGGAATCATTCCATGATGTAGAGGATATTAACACACCACTCTATCATAAAAAATCCTCATTAAAATATAATATAAATTATATAACTAGATTTTTAGTTCTAAAATTTTGGATGTGTTGTATTAAAAATTGACAAACTCCATCATTTATAGTCGTTTTGATGGATGTCCATGCCTTAAATACAGAAAAATAAATATTTGGACTATCCAAATTGACAGAAATGAGAATCCAATGCTGCATATGAACACAAAAATGAAAAGGTATTGATTGAAAATAAAATATATTTTATATGATTATTTGGTACGATTTTAGCCTTGAATCCTTGGTATTAAAAAGATTATGTCATCCATAATTTTTATGTTAGATGATTTGAGAAGTCCTACAACTATTTAAACATATTTTATGGATGTTATAGATTCTTATTCTATATAGGTGATGTGAGGACTAACGAGTCCAAATTTTTGTTTATGGGGAAATACCTTCAATTATTTTTCTTATATACACCTATAAAAAAAATTAAATGTATTTAGCCTTAATTATCATAGTATATGATATTTTGGAAAATCAAATCATCCCATTATGTAAAAATTTACAACATAGATACCTAACCAATTATAGTTATGGATTTTATCTGTAATCTAAACCCCAATAAAGTCTGGTTCTTCTCCTCAGTACAAAGTTTCATCAAAATAAATTATCTCATTACAAAAATCATTCAACTTCATATCGACATGTTCCTTTTATGATTATAAATGTGGCTATGGAATAGGGTAGTTCATTTTGATTGGTTAGTTGATCCATGAGATGATTTTTGAACTGGTGTTTTGTTTCTCCACCTTCCATTTGTCCTTCTATAATAACATGCATCAGTTCAAACGTTTTTCATAAAATGATTATGGTTTATTAAGAAAACTAAATTGGAAATTAATACTTTATTCTCGAAATGTTTTTTTACAGTATGTGACTTCCATGTGAGGAATATTCTTAGAGCTTGTTTGACCTTATGAATATCTTCATTGTCATCTAGAATAAGTAGATCGGCACTAAACTCTATGGAGATATTAATTGACATTCTAACACGATCTGTCAGAAGTGGTATGTTTTGTAGCATGTTTTTCTGGATGTTCAACACTATAGACCTTGCTATAGGGAGATGGGTGGGTGTTGATAGATATAAATCACAATAATTTTCACTCTGTAGAATATAAATACATGAAAGGTATGAGTGTCTACTGCCTCTTTAATTCACATTTCAAAAAAAATTATAATTTGACTACCTCAGTTAAGAAATGTTTTAAGGGGAATGAATCACCTCAAAACATGTGGGTGTGGGGCATGATCTTCACGTGAGAGTTCTTCTTGAGTTATTTCTTATCTTTCCCTACACTATCTAGATATCTATTATCTATATGTCATATTTTAATTCTACTTCATAAATAACTAATGTTTCACTCATATTTTTCATTTCCTTAGTTTGATCCTCCTATTGTTTTTTTCTCAAAATCAGTTCGGTTTATCACCCCAAAACTCGCACCTCTAACGCGGCCAAACTTTTATGGAAACTTCAAGGAAACTAAATGTATGTCTACATAATGTGTGGGTGTTGTTGATTATTATGACTATGTCAGATAGATAGTATATCAAAATCAGTAATCATTATTATTTATTCAATATGTATAGAACAAAAAATTATTATTTCATAGTTACACAATTTGCCCACACTTTTTGTGTTTTTTCAATTATTAGTTTTCCATCTTCTGTTACACGAGACTCCTTATATAACATGTTTCATGGAATGGATGTGGCTCTGGATTTGGACTCTCCAAGTTGCGTAAAGGAAAAATAATTTAGTTATTTTTCTGTTTTATTTCACATAAAATTAATATGGTAGATTTAAAACACATACCGATTTTTTTTCTAGTGAAGCATACCCCATCCATGCTTTAAGATAGGGGTATGCTAGTTTTGATACCTATTTTTTTGTCACCCAATTTTTGTTTCATAAACAAAACCATTTCAATAAAAGTAATGAATACATGTGATGTCAAACAACATATTACCAGACACAATGTACCCAAATAGAATACTTAGCACGATTACCAGTAAATGCATCCGACGATGCATGGGTTATCAGGTGTGCATAAATAAAAGGTGGGTGTGATTTTATTTTCCCTTCAGAATCATGTAGATGATATTTCATTAAATTTGTGTGAAACCCCCTATTAATCCTTCCTTTAACCCTTAACTAAAATTCCTTGTGTGATTCATATACTATATATTCACTCTCCAAGAGATGATGATGTGTATGTCAATGTTTAATTATTTAATTTTCAATAAATGAAAAAATGATATCATAATCTTACCATAATATATCCCTGCATAAGTGTCTGAATCTTAGCCACAACATGGTGTAATAAAGGTACATCAATCACCACATGTTTTCAAGTGACGATTACAATGTTACTACTGAACATGTCCTTGTTGGGGATAAAATGTTAGCCCCTCTTATTCCATCCAATATAGTATTTGATTCCTTTTTCAATTGCCTTAATGATTTTTTCTAAGATCAGAAAAATACAACACTCCTATTTTTTCTATGTATACAGTGTTTTGTCACCTTTCATTTCCTTGGATACATCATCATCAATATGATCCTTCGGTTCTGGAGGGCTTGCATCGGCATGTGCATATTGTGGTTGTACCTCTGCACTAGGAGAAACAATAGGATGAGAAAATGGTTGTTTGTCTGCACTACGAGTAGTAAAAAGTTGAGAAACCAATTGTAACTTGGGATAGGGAGCATAATCACGTGAAGAATTCCTTATCTGGAAAAGTGGTTTAACATATAATTTATATAACATAAAAGAAACAACAAACAAATATTAACATAAGTAAATAGGTTTAGAAAAAAGTTATATGTCTGTACTATGAGCAGAAGAAGGTTGAGAAACCTGTTGTACCTTTGGATTGAGAGCATCATCACATAAAGAATTATTTATATGAACAAGGGGTTTTTAATTTAAATTATATCACATAAAAGAAGAAATTAATAGATATGAACATAAAGTTACACAATGTATATTATAAAAAATCCTAATTATTGGATTATCTTTTTTTTAATGGTTGATTGATTTGACCACTCTATCGACTATACAAATCCCTTCATTATGTTATCCCATAAAATAAATAAATATTCAATGCTTGGTCCACAAAGAAATGATTGTGACGTCCCAATGAAAGATTCATCCTCTGTTGAATTTTCATATACCTTGTAAGTGGTTTTGGTTGATAACAGAACAATTGACTAGTTTTGGTTTGCAGGATATAGAACCTAAAATACTTGTACTACCTATGATTCCATTTTAAATGGTTATTATGTGTACCCTTTCTGATTAATATCAACTTTCAAAAATCCCAACTCATCTATTTTAATATCACTTCTATTATCATACAAATTTCATTAAAAATCAGCACTCAAAATGTCATATATTTGAACTCCAATATTTTTTTGATGATCATAATATATGACATATTCATGTAATTTGTATTTTTATAATTACCACGAAAAATATGCATTTCATCAGCCACAAGTGTTACTCCACTATTCTAGCTAGTATTTTCTTCATCATGTTCATTAGTATATAATGTATAACCATTAAATAAATAACCATTGTAAGATAATATTTACACACATAGTCCTCCAGCTGACCGACGAAGTCATTATAAAATTTAGACTTGATTTTCAATTTACGACATAATGACATGTTCCTAAAACCATCATATATATCATTGATTATACTTATGTATATCCACGTTTCAGACCATGATTGATTTGAATTCCTAAGAATTGTTTTGTGGGTTTCATCTTATTGGTCAACATCCAAACTATTATGAAAAATGTAAGGGTGGGCCTACTCCCAATCTATAATACTGATTGTGACGAACTCCATTCATGAAATTACTTCAACTTAAAGTCTCCCATTGTGAAGATATTTCATTAGAACAATTCCTTTCCAAGTAGATAGGTATTTGATACAAAATTCAACCACATCTTCATCAATATATTGCTCTGAAATACAAACCTCTATACGACATTTATTTTTTACAAACAATTTCAAAATATTCATATATTGTTCAATGGAATACACCCATCTATAGTTCATAAAAACATATTGAAAAATAACTCTCACAGAGTGAACCCTAAAATGAACCATCATATCAAATAATTTTGGTGATAAAAACATTTCCTATTTACATAATATAACAACAATTTATCTTTTTGTAGATCGAAAATCATTCAGGTCTATAACATTGCTACATATAGCTTTGAAAGAGAAACATAGCTTCATTAACGTATGGTGGAAATTCGTGGAAAAAATCAATTTAAAGATATAGGAATTAGATATTGCATAAAAACATTGAATTCATGTGATTTCATAACTTTTAACATTAAATCATGCATTGACACATTGTTCTGGATATTTGATGGATACCCCCTCTAGTTCCTTTGCATCATTCAAGATGTTTCAAAAGTGATATCTCTTCTTCCAGGAAAAATAGTGAGAAGAGGGACAAAGAAATGGTAATTTTTCCCCTTCATAGATGACAACACTTCTCTTATTCCCATTTCTACAATGTTCAGCCAAGCATTAATTCAATCCTTTGTTTTTAAGGGTGAATTTTTCAATGTGTTGATAACACTATCACATATTTTATTTAACATTCATAAAATCAAGAAAATTTCTGACATACAGATAATTATGGTGTGGTAATTCAATGAAAACTGATTTATTTTTCCATTCTATTATCAGAAGGTTTTTTTAAAATGATTTACAAAAAGTAGTTCCCACATCATTATCTTTCTCAAACAGCTGATCACATATTATTGGCGACAGTTCTATCTGTTCTTATGAACATCCATCAAATGATTTCTTCCATGATTCATACATATTTCATTAGGATAGAAATTTGTGATATCCTAGATACACAATTTTTAATTACTATTTCAAAATAATTGATTTTGTACCTTGTTTTCATAAAGAACACCCAATAGTTCATTTAATGTTATATCCTGATAATTATCCATAAGCAGGAATTTCATTTATCTGGTCATACAACATGGCTCTCTCTGTGAAATATTCATTTCATTGAGTATCATATACCGTAACACGTGAATCCCACAATTACATCACATACTCAATCAATGGAGCCATATAATCATAAATATCATAACACAGTTGTCTTGGTCTAGATATGAAAATAGATAACATGATGTGGTTTCATTTCATTCATAACCCCTTCGACAAGTTATAATTTACCAACATAACTATCCAGGTACTGTGAGTGCGACTTTGAAAACCAAAAGGATTCACTCTATCAATAGATTAAGAAAGGCGAAGGTTTCTCGGCTCATTTCTAATTATAGGATTATCATTATCAACTCTTTTCCATTATGGAGAGTCTATCAGATGTTGTAGTTTTCCATCTTGATTTATTCAGTCTACATTCCATGTCAATTTACCTATAGTCTCCTCTCTTCTATATAGACTCATAAACAATGGAATGATCATAATTTATCATGAATCATTCATAGAATTAAATTCATATTTTTTTATCAAGAAGAACCACACTCTGGGCTATCTCTATTTGATTTTTCCCTTGAAAAATAGTATGCATTCATTCAAATAGGTAAGGATTCATTCAGATATCTTACCTATCGAGCATAGCATTTTTTTTAGCATCGTATGTTCAGCTTTGGAGCTTATTATCCTTTGGGAGAATGTCATTCAATAGAGAATCTATTTCCGTAAAACCGGTGTCACTTCATCTGTTACCTGATTTCAAATTAAATAGCATTAAGACTATTGAAAATGTTTTATATTTAGTAAAATCATTATACAATGGAATATTATCACAACTCATTAACTACTCAAACATTTTTTGGTAATCATGAAGTTCATTTTCAATTTTCATTGTCATTTCTTTAATATAAACTTCATCATAATGCACATATGTAATCATGTCCTTGATACTGTCTTCTCCATTTTCTATGCTTGTAATCATATCAAATGATCCGTAAATCACAGTATTATTCATGTCAATAGCAACATTCATTGTTTCCCTTATTTATTCCATTATTTATATCTTTGACCTACTCCAAAAAAGATCATGTTTCATTTGAACACCTATAGACTAAAATTTCATGTGAAACAATACGTAAACACTGAAAAATGATTTGAGAAAGATCATATTCCAGATCATTTGTAGACATGATGAACTCTGTCACTCCATCATTGTACTCTTTTTTCATATGATTTTATCCATCCATTCTTTATTCATATCCATCTTATTTAATTTTGTGATATTAATATTTACCAAAATAAATAGATAAAACATTGATATAAAAATTAACTGAGGATAAATAAATTATACACTTTATATATCCATTGATAATTATTTAAAAACCCAGAGTTTAAATCTCATTAAAAAACCAACCATTTACACAAAATGTAGCTTAAAATAAAAAACCCTTTTTAAAATTAACAAATTAGTTCCAAAAATCATTTATCAAACCCACAATTTTTCTTTAAATCATTTTAATGAAATTTAAAACCAAAATATTGTATGTTAAACACATATAATTTTGTAAGAAACAATTCAAAACACTTCAATCATTTTAAATGAGAACCCATAAGAAAATAAATATGTTTCATTGTCCCTTCCCTCTGTCTATCCAATGAAAATAATTAATGGAATCATGCCATAAATGTATCATGATACACCTTATCTAGCACTGATAACTAGGTTTTATTGTTCTTCCCATCATCCTTATAGACATTCTGACCACCGATCAATCATAAAAGAGATGTAATCAATATAAAAATTTAATACTCTATAGATAACCACCGATCAAGGAACAAAATTTCATGGGATTTAACCTAGGTGCTAGTCCATGACAATCCAAAACGGCACTATAACTATATGGACCAACATATGATATATGTTCCCTAAAATAATAACATGATACTCCCAATTAAACCATACATTACTCATCATAATGGAAACTTCCCACTAGCCTTGTCTTAGACAAAACTAGGGTGACCGTAGAAGTGTGTGTGTCATCTTGGGTAGCACGAATCATGCCCTCCCATATAGACACCCATGTTACAATAAACATATAAAAATGGATGTGAGAAATAAATAAAGATAATTACAAAAAATGCCTCTCTCCTCACCTCCAACACGATCACATATAACATTCCGTTTTCATATCATATATCCATCATCTAAATAATCAATAACCAATAACTAGTAAAACAATTATAGGGGAAATCATTGAGGGTCACATGAGAAGTAAACCATTTAATTTCTAATGTGTAAATGGGTCTTTACATGAAAACCAACTTATTATGTATATTCTCACATACCTTCTTTAAATTCTTATCATTTAAATGATTTTGGAAGCACTAGAAAATAATACCTTTTTCTTTTCAAAACATTCTCAATGCACATTGAAAAATATAATGACAATCCAAAAAAGGAATAAGACCTAAATTTACTATAAAAATATATAAATGACCCTATGAACCTTTTCAATTAATCATTTAATGAGAAATAATTTATTTTTAATATACTACATGATATTCTTATAAAACACCCATTTATGCTATACCTAGAATATAAGAATAAAATTTATATTTTCACCTAATAACCCATACATTAATATAAACTAATTGAAAATAAATTTATAAAGTATACACATTTCTTGAATTATAAAATAAAAAAATCAAAACGAAACCCCTACTTTAAATCGAATGGGGACCAGTACACTACATGCCACCTTTCATGGAATACACTCAAAAAACCTAAATCCCTAAATGCTCATGAAAAATGAATATATTTCCTACGAGAAGGATAAATATATCAGAAATAGATAAGATAATATGTATGGGGAAGATAAAAGATAATGAGTGGGAAGAATGAATGAAATGAAAAAAAAATAATAAATAATCCAACAAAATATAACATAACACGAACTTAAGAAATCATAAAACATTTTAATTCTCATATTCCAAAATAAATCATATCATAATAACATATAAATTATACTAAAATATAAATACATTTAAAAAATTCCTATGATGATAAATATAAGAGAAAATAAAAAACTTTTCTCAATTTTTTTTTAAAATATTTAAGTGCAAATTATATTTAAATTTTTGTTGAAGGGAAATGCATTATTATTTAAAACAATGTATTCATGGGTAATGTCCTCTATAACGTTGTAAATAAGATACCCCTATGTCATGGAGTTGTAGGTGTGTAAGTCAATTAGTTTGTTTGGGGAATGATCGGTGACCTATCAAGGGATGATTTGTGTGGGGATGAAATCCAATATTGGGAATTCATTATTGGTGTTAGCTCATCATGATAGGTTGTAGTTAGAGTAATGATTTTTCTTCGTTCATGAAAATATTATAAATATTTTTTTCACCAAAAATCCCTTGTGAGTATATAGAGAGTCAAACTATATGAGTCATGTCCGGGTAAGTGGATGGGTACTGGAGTTATTCTATTGGGTTTAGGGTTGTGAGCATGTGTGGGAGTTTTTCGAAATGATTGTGAGTGTCAATATTCCTATAACAATGAGATATGATCCTGATTATGTTTTTCATGTGATGGAATTTCTTATTGTACATTGGTATTAGTTTGTAGGATAACCTAACATAAAGGTATATGTGGTTGGTTTAGTGTGTGCGTGTAAGTGGTTGAGTTTCCCTGGTAGATGATAGATTCTCATGTAAGGGTATCGATTAGAGGATATCAACAATGAATCAATGATTTAATCCTATATAGCAAGGATTGGGTTGTTAGGTAAACAATTTTATGGGATATAGTATTTTTTTTCTCTTAGTTCATGGGTTGAATCTTCTGAAAAATCATAATGAAGTTTTTTTAGACATCTACACTTGGGAAAGTTAGAAAGCATGGAATTATTTAGACATAATTTGAGAAACATATACTACGAATAATATATTCACTTGAAAATTTATTTAGAAAGAAGATAAATCATAAAATTTGTTTTTTTGAATCATGGGTTTGTTAAAGAAGAATATTTGAATCGGGAGTCTGATGCGCAGAATCAATGGACCATGATGGTCGAGAAAGACCTCTAGAGACTGACTGAAATGCATTCTTTTATGAAAGATCACTTTAGGCTATGTGATAACAATAAATGGAAAATTCAAACCAAAAAAACCAAAAACATGAAAAAAACATGCTGGTCAAAAATCTCATCCCCATACTCAACCCGCCCAAAAACCAACGTGCCCTACACGTCCTTGCACAGCCCTACACTGCACACACGACAGCCGTAAATTACCATGTCTCAGGACACTATGCCTCGAAAGAAGATGCCTTTCCAGATGAGTTCACATAGGAGCCATCCATCGTGAACCATCAATGTTGAGGCCCATCATTCCTTGTAAAGAGCCCACCTTTCATCCATCTTCGAACCACGCATTAGACCTGCACCACAAGAAGACTATCGTCGGAAGCCACCATCAAACCACCAACATTCCACAAAAAGAAAACAAACAACAAAAATAAAACCATCCAGGAACTCCCTGTATACATAATCATACATACTGGGATGTCTTATATTGAATGTAAATACAATGTAGGAAGAACCATCAAGGTCTTATTAAGGCACATCAAAAAAATTTACAAACACCCAAGACATCAATAACTCTTATAATTCCCCTCATAGTGTAGGGATTATTACCATTACATGAAAAACTCTTATAAATAAATGGAATTATCTACATTACCATTAAAAAGTCACAAATATTGATATTCCATCATCCATAGTGTGATCTACTAGTCCCCTTCAAAACATTAAGGATCTTAATTCTCATGGGTACCCCTACATGGTGTGAATTATTCCTCATGAAACCAACCACATAATGATGTAGATTTATTATAGTGAATTTGGGTTTTAGGATTTCAATTTTATCATATATATATTATTTTTATAATTTCTTCCAAAAACAATCCAAAACTCTAACAACCTTTTCTATGGCATCATATTTCTTTTTTGAATGTACCTTACACATTGGTACATGTGACCATCTTGTATCACTATAAGGTTCTCCATACTTGTCACAACCCGTCCCAGTGGGGCCCGAGCCGCAACTCCCCAATCCTGCCTCCAATAGGCCAGGGGATGGTGACTAGCACTGGGTAGGCATGCTACTAACATTTGAGGCATTGCCTATAACATGTACACATGCACACGCATCACTAAGTCCACAAAGCTGAAAAGTAAAAACTACTAAAAGGAAAAGATGCATGCGTACACTAAAACCCAACTAACAGAGTACGATATGGAAGTAAAGTGCAGTAAATTAAAACCCTGGGCCAAAAGTACAAGCCCACCAAAAGAAAGTCTGCCACAAGTCCAACCTGTAGAGAAAGGTACTGGGACTGCAACCCGTCGTTGAAGGAACACACCTCGGCCTATCTAATCTCAATGAGAACTATTCGGTCCTGGTCCGCCTAGAATCCTGTCAACGGCTCGCTCGTCTGCACAAGACACGACCCGTGCGGGCAAAGCCCGTGCAGGGGTGAGTACACCAATACCTGGTAGGACACCCCAAAAACCAGAAAGGAAATTAAACAAAGGAAAGTACCACGAAGAAAGGTAAATTCAGCTCTACACAGTTTATGTCTATGGAACATATAACAAGAATATCCAGATATACTCATACCCAGGGGACCATCACGAAACCACCACTAAGATCTAGCTTGAAGATTCCACTAAGCGTACCATTGGGAGAACACACTCCTACGTCCAAATAGAGAGACACAAAGTACTCATTCTGGGAGAACACACTCCACAAGTAACTTCGGAACATGATTCTTAGATGAGGATTACAGCCAAGTCATGGGGTGATTCCGACAACTCAGTCTGAGCTAATCCGCTAAGCAGAGGATCTGCGCCCGGGTAAAGTTTGTCACATCGATACCAAGAACACTACCTAGGGTTCTACGAATTAATAGAGGATCCAACTCTAAGTCTCACAGAGGGGATTCCAACAACTCTATTTAGGGAATTCTTATAAAAGGATCATACTCATGTATAAATAAAATGATACCAGAACCATCAGGGGATTACCAAGGGTATGAACCCTAAGAACTAGTCCAAGTCACAGAAGGCAAGTGGATCAAGCCACGAAGAAAAATTTACAGGGCGTGTAGTATGGTTACACGCCGTGTTCCTTGACCCCGAGTACTGCCCGTTTAAACAGCTCGTGCCCTCCGTTCAAGCCATGAAAAACCAAACTACACGTCATGTAGAAAAGTACACATCGTGTTCCTTGACCACGGGTACTGCCCGTGTAAACGGCCCGTGTCATTCGGCTTGTCGGATAGGAAACTACTACACAACATGTAGAAGAAATCACACACCGTGTTCGAGCTCCTGGGCTCGCTTCATGTACACTGGCCATGTGCCCGTACATGGTCAATGACCGTGTCCGTGTCGCCTGCCCGTGTACCAGTACACGGGGTATCCCGGGTATCTGGCCGGGTCTATCCAGGGAGGGGAATACATGGAATGTCCCTGGCCGTGTACCCTACCCATGTTCGTGTACTCCCGGAGTACATACTTGGTCGTTCACCGACGAACGCATGTCGTGTAGCTGATACTACACGGCATGTAGTCAGGAATTCTCCAGAACCGTCATCTTCCTCCATGCACCTCGGCTGATCCTCCAGACTTTGATTCAGTGATCTGTTTTCCGCGAAACTCAAGATTCTAGATCGCCTCATCATCGTGATGTAGAATCCATGGGTTTTGGGCCTTCAATCGGCTCCAAAATCCTATTCTGGTCACCCATGTAGAAATCGTTTAAAGAACGATTTCTTCCAATCTGCTTCGATCCGTCCATCTCCACCGTAGCCGCAACTTTGTAGGGTCGCACCGATGCCAGATCTTCAATTTGGGAATGTTGCATCGCACAACGGGTGCGCGACGATCCGTTGTCCCTCATCTTGTGAAGAATGTGAATAACACTCATGAAGAACGTGATAAATTTGGGGAAGAGACACACGCAAATCGATAGGGATGAACCTCGATCGATGTTTGTGTCGATCTTGGTATGTCACTGTTAGAAGGTTGAACGAAACCAACAATAACAAGAATCAAATCCCCAAAATCCCCGCAAAAGCCCATCCCGCAAGAACGATCGATCCACGAGCTATTCTTTTCATGGATAAGTCTGAGTTCTTCATAGGAAATCATGAATGGGGAAGAATAAAATCACAACGACAACCTACCTGGATCCCCAGCATTCGTTGGCGAAGATCCGGTCGTCGCGTCGTCGTCGCCGAGGAAATCCGTCAAGAACATCGCAACCGCGTTGGGGGTTTCCTCCAGAGCTTTCCCAGAGCCTCCAGAGAATTTCAGGATTATGGGGATTGTAACCCTGACTCCCCTGGGAAATCTCTATTTAAAATATAAGAGATATTTGACGTAACATGATTTAATAAAGCATTTTAATTAAATATTTTATTACAGTTATGTCCAAAAACCATATTTCACCACCATCCTGCACTAGACAAAGTTAGGCCTCACCTGAGGTAAAATCACTATTTTTAAAGCAACGGTGCTCTCAGATTTCTGATCTGAGCACCCTTTCTGGAGTTATTAAACTTTTTCTGTAAAAACCCATGCGCGCATAATTAATTATTAAATTAAATTCAAACATTTGTTCCGGGCTCACCGGGCCTCGGAACTGTACGTCGTCTCAGAGCCTGGTCACGAATTAATTCCCATATAATATTAAAATAATACATAGAAGATTCTGGGATATTACATCACTCCCACCTTAGAGAATTTACGTCCCTGAAAAGCCAAAACAAGGGCTACTCAAAACGATGTGGGTACTGCATGCGAATCTGAGCCTCCCGCTCCCACGTGCTCTCCAGGAGATTCCCGTGCTGCCACCAGACATGCACCAAGGGAATAGATCTCCCATGAAGGATCTTCTCATGCAGATCCTCAATCTCCACTGGGTACTCAGCAATGGTCGCTCCATCATCCATGTCCAGCTATCCATAGTCGATGATGTGTGATGGATCATGCACGTACCTCCGTAGCTGCGACACATGAAAGACGTTGTGTTCTCGGTCCATCTGAGGAGGTAGAGGCCAGCGATACTCCACCTTTCCAACTCTACTTAGAATCTGAAAAGGGACAATGAACCTTGGAGATATCTTGTCTCCTCGGCCAAATCTCTGCAATCCTCATCGAGGTGATACTCGAAGGAACACATGATCTCCCTCCTCGAACTCCAAAGGCCTCCGCCTCCGATCGGCATAAGAATTATTCTGACTCTATCCAGTCTTCATCCACTCCGGGATGACTTGCACCTTCTCTGTAGTAGCTCTCACCATTTCTGGGCCCATGAGTGCTGACTCTCCCGGGTCAGTCCAGCAATGTGGCGACCTGCAAGGTTTCCCGTAGAGAGCCTCGAATGGTGCCATACCAATAGTGGAATGATAACTGTTCTTATAAGTGAATTCAACCAGTGGTAGGTGATCCTCTTAGCTATGACCGAAGTCATGTATGCAAGCTCATAGCATATCCTCTAGGACCTGGATGGTCCACTCTATCTAACCTTCAGTCTGGGGATGAAATGTTGTGCTCAAGCGTAACTGAGTCCCAAAAGCATCCTGCAATCCCTTACTCAACTAGGACGTGAAACGAGCATCCTGATCTGAGACGATTGTGGATGGTACTCCATGAAGTCAAACTATCTTATACACTTATAGGCGTCCCAAGCTCTCTACTGAACTCTACTCCCATGTGGCTAGGAAGTGGTCCGACTTGGTGAGTCTATCAATGATCACCCAGATGGAATCGTGTCCCCTGGATGTGTGTGGTAAACCCATTATGAATTCCATGGATACCCCATCCCACTTCCACTCTGGCACCTCAGGGGGCTGAGTCAAACCTGCTAGAACCTGGTGCTTAGCCTTTACTTGCTAAAAAGTAAGGCACCGAGAAACAAACTCGGCCACACTCTTCTTCATCCCTGTCCACCAGAACTGACGTTGGAGGTCCTGGTACATCTTTTCCATGCCTGGATGCACCGCCAAAGGGGATGTATGGAAATCCCTCAGAAACCTCCTCCTGCAACATCGCTGGTACTACCCTGTGTCCTCTGAAAAGGACAACGTGCTCTCCACATTTTGAATATCCATCAGCAGCATCACATGTTGATATCTGAGCACGTAGAGTCTCACAGCTAGCATCCTCACGTTGTGCTTCCCTGACTCGTTGTAAGAGTGGAGGGGTAACAACCATCAACAGAAGGTAAGCTCCCTCATCTCTATCCACAAAGGACAGCCGCAAAGAGGCCAACTGCCTTGTCGCCTCATCCAGCAACTGCGAACTAGATTTCCTACTGAGGGCATCTGCCACCACGTTCCCCTTCCCAGGAGTATAAGCGATCTCAATGTCATAATACTAGAGTAACTCAAGCCATCGTCTCTGTATCAAATTCATATCCTTCTGAGAAACGATATATTTGAGACTCTTGTGATCAGAGTAGACGGTAAACCATTCTCCCATCAGGTAGTTCCGCCACATCATCAATGCGAAGACTACCGCTGCCAACTCAAGATCATGGGTCGTGTAGTTCTTCTCATGTGGCCTCAACTAAAGTGATCCATAGGAAATCACCACTTGCCTCTACATCAGGACACAATCAAGCCCGGTTCCTGATGCGTTGCAGAACACTACGTACTCAACACTCTCCTCTGGTAATCTCAAGATCGGGGCACTTTTCAGACTCTGTCTCAACTGCTGGAAATCCTGTTGGCATCTCTCGGTCCACACAAAAGGCTATCCCTTTTAGGTCGAAGCTGTCATGGGTGCTGCAATTCTGGAGAAATCATGGATGAATCTTCGATAGTAGCCTTCCAACCCAAGGAAACTCTGCACCTCCATCACGCTCCGGGGTGGCTCCCAAGCTAGCACTGCCTCCACCATTGCTGGATCCACTGCTACACCATCCACTGAGATAACATGCCCTAGAAATTGGACCTCCTTTAACTAGAACTAACACTTCATGATTTTCCCATACAACTAGTGCTCTCAGAGTGTGTCCAGAACCATCCTTTGGTGTCTTGCGTGCTCCTCCTCGGATGAAGATTACACAAGGATATCATCGATGAAGACCACCACAAACTGGTATAGATAAGGCTGAATGATCCAGTTCATGAGTCCCATGAACACCGCCGGGGCGTTGGTCACGCCGAAGGCCATCACCAAGTACTCATAGTGACTGTAGCGAAATCTGAAAGTCATGTTTTGAATATCCTTCTCTCATACTCGCAACTGGTGATAGACTGATCGTAGATCAAACTTTGAGAACCATCATGCCCCTCTCAACTGGTCGAAGAGTTCATAGATCCTCAGTGGTGGATACCGATTCTTCACACTCACCTGATTTGAGCACTGGTAATCCACACACAGCCTCAAGCTCCCGTTCGCCTTCTTGGAAAAGAGCACGGGAGCCGCCCAGGGTGAAACATTGGGTCTCACAAATCCCTTCTTCTGCAAGTCATCCAGCTGTATCGTCATCTCACGAAGCTCTGCAACAGCCATCCGATAAGCCTATGCTGATGTCGGGGTCGTCCCGGGTTGCAACTCAATGCAGAAATCTATCTCCCGATGGGGAGGTAGCCCGGGGACATCCTCCGGAAAGATGTCCTCGTACTCATCTGCCACTGGTAGGAACGGGAAACTCGTAACATCTTCTGTGCCAAGGGCTAGGCTAGCCAACTGGTGTGAAATCGGTCGTTCCCTCTTATGCACGAGTCCATCCTGCGCTTCCTGGGTCTCTCTTTCACCGGTAAAAGAGAACCTTGTTCCATCACTGCGGACACACTGCACCCTTCGCCTAAAACAATCAATCTAGGCATGAAATGTGGACAACCAATCCATGCCATGAATGACATCGTAAGGCCTCGATGCTACCACCAAGAGGTTCCAACCGAAACTCTCGCCTCCAAGGGTCAGGTCAGACTTCCTGTAAAGGTGTGTGATCTCTGAATGTTCTCCAGTCGGTGTTTCTAAGAGTAAGGGTCGAGTAAATGGCTCAACTGGAATCTAAAGGTCTCGAACAAGATAAGCAGCCAGAAAGGAATGACTAGCACCTGTGTCTATCAATACGGCATCCAAGGTATAAAAGACACAGATAGTACCTCTAATCATTCCGGGAGTACCTGGGTCATAAGCCTCTATCGCCTGCAGCTATCCATACCTCTGTCCACCAGCTCCCTGAGCATGGGGGGACCTCCTAGGGGTGGTGGTGGTAAATGGTCGAAACACCGACCACATCCAGCTACGCTCCCAGCACCTCTTTCGTGTCCTCTACATCACTGATCTGCCTGCTCTACACATTGCCTCTGCCTTAATGGTCCATCCACTTCTCCCGTGTCAGCAGTACGGCGGGTCAGACAATCTCGAGCAAGATATCCCCTACCATCACACGAGTAACATCGCCTCTCTCAAGGCTGGCTGCATGTGCCCTGGGAACCCTGTACAGAAGATCCCCTACCCTGGAGTCTCCTCTGGAAATGTCTCCTGTGCCTGGGTCCCTAACGTCGGCTCCCCGCCGCCGAGGTCTCTACTTCAGCTCGCCGAGTACTGAAAACTGTCCTCTATCCCTGCTCCACTAGGAATCTATCGACCACCAAAGCCCACTCGAGCACTCAAGCATAAGTAGGAATGATCATAGGGATGATGCTAGCTCGGATATCTCTGTGCAATCCCAGGTCAAGATTTCAGGCTCTGAAGTACTGATCTCTGACCATATCCATCGAGTACCGAGAGAGGTCGGTAAACCTTGATGAATAATCTGCCATCGTCACGGTTCCCTACTGGATCTGAAGAAGCACCTGTATACGTACTGATCTTAGGGTAACTAGTGAAAACTCCTCTATTATGAGATGCTCAAACTCCAACCATGCAAGAGTTGCCTCGTCGTGAGTCTAGATGACCAAACTCCACAATCATCCTGCTGAGACCTGCAGAAGGCACACTTCCAAGATCACCATCTAGTCTGCTGGTGTCCTAACCAAACGGAAGACTCTGTTCACTGCCTCAATCCAATCTTCTGCTACCTAAGGGTCAGGATCACCTCGAAACCTGAGGGGTCTCTGTCACTGAAACTTGTGGATTGCGCTCAGCCTGCGCTACTCCTCCACTGGTACAACAGGCTCTAAACACTGCTCCACAGGTGGCGGGATAACTGGCACGCCACCTGGTGGTAGAACTGGGTGATATGGTCCCTGTGTCGAAGCTTCATCACTGAGGGGGTCATCCTCATGATTGATCTGCTGGATCCAACAGGGTGCGCGTCGCGGAGGCATCCTGTTTAAGAAACAAGATGTATCACAGTCAGTGAGTATATCTGGAGAGCTGACTCAAGATGTTAATGGAAAGCAAAACCCATTCCTGTATGATGCATGTACCATTATTTTTTCTCATGCAACTAGTGTTTTCATGTTCCGAGTTGAAAATCAAGTTATTAGAGTCCTGGTGTATGGATACGTCGGCCGCTGCACCAACACTGGGGTCCCTGGCATGAGAGTTGAACTTGAAACACATAACACTGTTGCCCGAAACCAACTCACTGACTCTCGGTCCTAAGGTAGAACCGACCACCTCTGATACCACTATGTCACGACCCGTCCTAGTGGGGCCCGAGCCGTAACTCCCCAAGCCCGCCTCCAATAGGCTTGGGGCTGGTGACTAGCACCGAGTAGGCATGCTACTAACATGGGAGACATTGCCTATAACCTATACACATGCACACACATCTCCAAGTCCACAAAGATAAAAAGTAAAAACTACTAAAAGGAAAAGATGCATGCATACACTAAAACCCAACCAACAGTGTATGATAGAAAAATAAAGTATAGTAAAGTAAAACCATGGGCCAAAAGTACAAGCCCACCAAAAGAAAGTCTGCAACAAGTCCGACCTATAGAGAAAGGTACTGGGACTGCAACCCATCACAGAAGGAATGCACCTCGGCCTATCGAATCTCACTGAGTACCGTCCGGTCCTTGTCCGCATAGAATCATGTCAAAGGATTTCTCGTCTGCACAAGACACGACACGTGCGGGCAAAGACCGTGCAGGGGTGAGTAAAACAATACCCAGTAGGACACCACAAAAACCACAATGGAAATACAACAAAGGAAAATACCACGAAGAAAGGTACAGTCATCTCTACACAATACATGTCAACGGAACATATAACAAGAATATCCAGATATACTCACACATAGGTGACCATCGCAAAACCACCATTAAGATCCAGCTCGAAGATTCCTCTAAGCATACCATCGAGAGAACACACTCCTAGGCCTGAAGAGAGAGAGACGAATTACTCGTTCTGGGAGAACACACTCCACAAGTACCTTGGGAAGAAGATGCTTAGATGAGGATCACAACCAAGTCATGGCATGATTCTGACAACTCAGTCTGAGCTAATCCGCTAAGAAGAGGATCCGCTCCTGGGTAAAGTTTGTCACGTCGATACCAAGAACTCTACCTAGTGTTCCAGGAATGAATAGATGATCCAGCTCTAAGTCTCATAGAGGGGATTCCAACAACTCTATTCAAGGAGTTCTGCTGAAAGGATCATAATCTTGTATAAAGAAATTGATACCAGAACCTTTAGGGAATTACCAAGGGTACGAACCCAAAGACCTAGTCTATGTCATAGAAGTCAAGTGGATCAATCCATGAAGAAAACGTTACACGGCATGTAGTATGGTTACACGTCGTGTTCCTTGAACCCGGGTAATGCCCGTGTAAACGGCATGTTCCCTCCGTTCAAGCCATGCGAAACCAAACTACATGGCGTGTAGAAAATTACACACCGTGTTCCTTGACCCCAGGTACTGCCCGTGTCAACGGCCCGTGTCATTCGGCTAGTCAGATATAAAACAACTACACGGCGTGTATAAGAAATCACAAGTCGTTTTCGAGCACCTGGGTTCACTCCGTGTACACTGGCCATGTGCCCGTACACGGTCTCTAACCGTGTCCATGTCTCCTGCCCGTGTACCAGTACACGGGGTATCCCTTGTATCTGGCTGGGTCTGGTCGGGGAGGGGTATACACAGTGTTTCCCTGGTCTTGTACCATACCCATGTCTGTGTACTCCCAGAGTACACTCCAGGTCATTTTCCGATGAACACACGCCGTGTAGCCCATACTACACAGCGTTTAGTCGGGAATTCTCCAGAACCATCGTCTTCCTCCGCGCGCCTTAGGTGATCCTCCGGACTTCGATTCAATCATCTTTTTGCCGCGAAACTCAAGATGCTAGATCGCCTCATCATCGTGATGTCGAATCCATGGGTTTCAGGCCTTCAATCAGCTCCAAAATTCGATTCCGGTCACCCGTGCGGAAATCGCTTGAAGAATGATTTCTTCCAACCACTTCGATCCATCTATATCCACCGCAGCCTCACCTCTGTAGGGTCGCACCGATGCCAGATCTTCAATTTGGTACTGTTGCATTGCACAATGGGTGTGCAACGATCCATTGTTCCTCGTCCCGTGAAGAACTCGAAGAACACTCACGAAGAACGTGATTAATTTGGGGAAGAGACACACACAAATCTAGAGGGACGAACCTCGATCTATGTTCATTTCGATCTTGGTCTTTCACCGTTAGAAGTTTGAACAAAACCAATAATAACAATAATCAAATCCCCAAAATCCCCGCAAAAGCCCATCCCGCAAGAATGATCGATCTGTGGGCTAATCTGTTCTTGGATTAGTCTGCGTTCATCATAGGAAATCAAGAAAGAGGAAGAATAAAATCACAACAACATTCTTCCAGGATCCACAGCGTTCGTTGGAGAAGATCAGGTCATCACTGACGAAATCTGTCAAGAACGTCTCCACCACATTGGGGGTTTCTTCTAGAGCTTTCCCAGAGCCTCCGGATAATTTCAGGGTTATGGGGATTGTAACCCTGATTCCCCTGTGAAATCTCTATTTAAAAGATAAGAGATATTTTACGTAACAATATTTAATAAAACATTTTAATTAAATATTTTATTACGGTTACGACTAAAAACTAGATTTCACCATCATCGTGCGCCGGCCAAAGTTAGGCCTCACCCAAGGTAAAATCATTGTTCTGAATGCAACGGCGCCCTCAGATTTCTGATCTGAGCACCCATTCGGGAGTTATTCCACTTTTTCAGGAAAATTGCACGCGTGCGAAATTTAATTATTAAATAAAATTAAAACATTTTTTTCGGGCTCACTGGGCCTCAGAACTGCACACCGTCTTAGAGCCTGGTCTCGAATTAATTCCTATATAATATTAAAATAATACATGGAAGAATCCGAGACAATACAATAATTTTCCATTTTATTTAAATAGTGGCCAATATAAGTTTATATATATAGTGAATATTATGAATTTTTCATTTTTCTATGGACACTACTAATGTTGTAACACTTATACTCATTCCATTATATTTTTTGAAACTTCTGAAATTTATAATTTGATCTTTACCCAAATCCACTACATTATCAAAATTATATAATTATTCTTTTGAACATCATAATCCCCTTATATAGAATAAAATTCAAAGAATATCAAATAATAATTGTATATTAACTTTCAGAACAACCATATATCATTCTAGTCATCTATTTCCAGAACAACATTTAATAACCAATCATGTGTTGATAATAAACCAAACAACAACAGTCAATATATGTTGAATTTTTTTTATCACAATCCATGATTATAAAACATAGTTTTATAACATTTTTTATAACAAATTCATCACCATAAAGTTACCTATAAATTCAATACTAACCTATATCCAATAAATCCAATATTGACACATTTCCAATAAATTCAATACCAACATCGATTCTCAATTAAATCCTGAAAATCTCCCATATTAATTAATTGTCACCACTATCAAGAATCCAAAACATCATCACATAATTATTCCTATTACAAATTTAAGGGACCAATAGATTAATGGATTTTTCATGATACTTATAACCCATTTCACAAATAATCCAATGAAATCAATCATCATCACAGAAAAAATATAGTGTTTGATAAATCATCTACCTAAAGATACAAGGGTGTCAATTTTCACTACATTATCACCCTAAAAAAAATTTATTTATGTAAAAAGATTAAACTTCACATCCTTTGATACTTATTTCAATAATATTTGTTGAAATCATGAAACTTATTATATTAATTTAACATTTCAATTAATCTCAGAGTGGTGAAAAATGTTTAGTATTTCTGTTTTCAAAGAAATGTTCTATACTAATTAATATATGCATGGGGAATCATCAATAAATCATATCTTAAATTATTGGAATATTCCATTCATGAAATTTATAGTGGATAGGCACCCACTTTTACAATACAATTCAAAAATATTGTAACATCCATCTCATTCGACACTTATTCAACAAAATTCAAAATTTGAGTTTCAAGCTTAGAAAAAATCATCAAATATGACTAAATCCTAAAATAATTTTAAGGGGTTATCTTATGAAATATAATTATACCATCCAAAAATATATTCAACATTATCATAATTTTATAAAGGAAATAAAATATTAGGCTAATAACACCACTATAATACATTACCCCCTCATAATTCATTAGTTTCAAAAAATAAAAATATATTATATTCTACCATGATGAACACCCAAATTGTAGTGATGATTTTGAAATCAACCAATTGAAAATATTGTATAAGAAAACTGTATTTTATAATATATAATTGTTGCACAAACAAATACAACAATCAACCACAATTTTAAGTCTAGAATTTAGATTGTACAATCCAAAAATCACCATAAATATCAAACTATAAAAATTGATCCCAATGAGAAAGAGGAAAAAACTAACAGTATAGGTGTTGTTATGCATGTGGTGGAAGTGTGTTCATGTTCTAGGAGAGACTCGATAGAGGGGAGGCACTATAGAAGAGAAGATATTTTGGAGGAGAGTCGTGGTGATGGAGAGGCACGACAGAGCAGAAGTACTTGTGGAGGAGAGGTGTGGCAGAGGAGAACCGCATGACGAAGCTTAGTTCTTGGCGAAGGAGGATTCGATGGTCAAGGCAGAGGAGGAGGAAGGACAGGAGAGAAGAGAAAAGGGGACAAGGTTGGAGATGAGGCAGCAGAACCGGTGGCAATGGCATTGATTCGCTTCCACGAGAGCTTGAGGGATGTGATGAAAGAGGATAACGTTACTGTTTTTTTATAAAACATGGAAACACTTTTAAAAGAACTAGATTAAAATCACTAATAAATGTATGTTTTTAAGTGCTAAAATTGAATGCGATGATAAATGGATGTTTTATCAGCGCTTTTTAATTCATCTTTCTAAAACATTCAATTTATTCATAATTATAAAACTACAACCAATATATTTATTAAATTTATAATTTTATAAATATTCATAACATATATATTTATTATTATATCATTATTTAAATTATAATTAAATATATATTTATATATTTATTTATGTGTGTTTTTGTGTGTAAGTTATAATAAATAAATATATAAAATTTTATAATTTAAATTATAATTAAATATATATAAATATAAATTGATATTTTATTTTTACTTTTATTTTCATAAGTTTTTAAGTATATGTATATATGTCTTTGTTTGTGTATATATTCCTTAAATACATATATTTATAAATAAAAATATGCAAAAGGTATAGATAAATATATATTTACCATCTTAAAATATTTGTAATTTCATAATTATTTAAACATATTTATATTTAATAATTATAAATTATTATAATTATAATTATATATTTAAATGGTAAATAATTATATTTAACTAGATATTTATATTTTTCAATAAATTTATCATGAAATTTGGTATTTAGGAGAAGATAAAGTTTCATGTATATAAAAAATTAATGAATACACCATGTATATATAGTAGTATAGTTTATATGGCCACCATTAGGGTAATAAATAAACACATATTCATGAGAAGAACATATGCATCAATTGACACATTAATTTGGAAAGTAGATGCATTTATATATGTGTGTCTGTGTGTGTGTGTAATAAGTATATATATATATATATAATAAAAAGTATTTATATATAATATTATAAACATACAATATAAAAAATATATAATATAGATATAACTAAAACTAATAAACATATTAAACATAAATAAAACATAAATACAATGAAAATAATTAATAAGTATTTTTTATTTAATGTGTATATATAAACATTATTTTTGAATATAATTAAAATATTTTTATATAAATTATTAATATTTTCTATTAAAAACATTTATCTGTGATATTATTAACACCAATAAAGTCTTGTTTTTTTCAGCACAGAAAGAGGGGCTACATTATCAGCGCTAATATTGTTGTTAATGAATGGTAGATTTATCAGTGCTTTATTTGTGCTGATAAAAGTCAAACTTTTATCAGTAAATTATGATTATTGCAGATAAAACCCGAGCGCTTCCCTTGCATGCATTTGTGGTAGTTTGATTTTAGGTTTATGGGATAATAAGGTATGAAATAATCATATAAAAATTATGTAGTTGAATGAATTGGGACATAGAGAGTACAATGTCAATTTAAAACAATCTTTTTCATATTTTCTCCTTTTCTATTGGTCAGGTACTTTATATTACATTGAATGGGTAACCTAAAACAATATTTAAACATATGGAAAAGACAAACCCAATGGTCATGGTGGAACCCAAAACCATAAATATGAATTTAGATAAATGAATTCATTCTAATCAGGTAATTTAATTGATCACAGAAAAATTGAAATTAAAAAGATTCTCTAATCCCACTCAAGATGGGCATGTAAAATTAAATTCGGGAATTGATAAAATTGATGAACCATTATTAAATACCAATATGAATTTAATACAAATAAAAAATACCTCTTAAATTTAATCGATATTCCGCATACATGAACCAACATAAATAAATCACCCCTAACGCAATCCATGAGAGGGTGTATAATAGAATGTCGAAAGTCATATGAAAAGGTGGCAACAGTGTTCCACGAATATTGAAATTTGAATGATGTCATTCGTAAGTGAGACTCCCATCTAGATATGCCTCCAATGGATGGATGAGGATATATTTAATAAGGGTTTTGGTAAAACCCTCATCCTCATAATAGATATTTTGATTCTCTATGAATTTTCTTATTTCCCAATACCATCATGATTTGTAATGGAATTTACCGACATGTAATCCTTCTCGTCAATGTGTATTCTTTCATATATCATATACTAAATTTTTTTTGATGTGCATTTGAGTACATGAAGTGTAACTATATCACATCATGTATTATATTATAAATTTTCCTAAGTGGAGGAAACAACATTTGAATCTCATGTCATGTAATGACATACATGACATGTAAATGGTCATTATACAATTTTAAATCATTCTTAATCTTCAAAAATCATGTGTGGCCAGTTGTACATATTTTCATTCATATTTCAAATTTAAGAAATATCATTCCATAAAACATAAAAATTTAATATCGTCCACCATTTTGAATGATTAATCAATTGAATACACATTTAAATACATTTAAAAACTCTAAAATATATAAAAGATAATCATCTAGAAAATACCCCTACACATGAATTTGTAATTGTACTAAAGGATGTTATATCAACATAATTCAAAAAAACTCACATTAGCATGATTGAAATTCAATTTCAGTAAAACAATTGATCAAATGGGATGGTAAAGGTTCGTGAATAACTTGTAGAAAATTTCTCAACACCTCAGTTTCAATGATACAAATCAACCATGTATTTTACTTTTCCATTATTAAAACCCCAATGCCTTTTCATTCATCCATTTTTAATTTTCAATTCATCATTAACATTTATTGCAGATTCAATTTACCTCTAATTTAATGTTTCAACACATCATCAGTGTACATATTAATAGATTGATGCACATATCTGAAAAAAAATGTCACTTACCACAAGATTTGAAGGCATTTAACACCTTCATCATGTAATGATTGAATAAAAATTAATCATGGGGGATTCATCATTATGTTTTAAATGAATCTGAACCATTAGTGGTGGTAGGTAAATGATTAATATAATGTAAATGTAAACTTGTAAGTTTTACTCGAAATAATTTTTCATGATATAAAAAAGGAATGATCAATGAATGTATCCTTTTACAAATGTCAACACTCTCTTTCCCCAAAAAACTCAATGTGGGCACATGATATATGTAGTAAGAATGAATGAATTAATATATTTTTATATTTCTTCTTTTAATATAGTTTTTTTGTTTATTGAAATATATTTTTAGTAAAAAATCTTGAATCCACAACCTTACCACATATGTTCAAGAGATAGACATCCTTAAAAAAATGTGATTTTTTATCATCCAAGGAAACAGCCAAATTATTCCAATTTGTTTCTCTTTTTAGTTTTTATTTTTTTCAAAAGTTATTTAATCAAGTGAAATACATAATAAAATAAAATTATATATTTAATGAATAATCCCCATACAATAATATAAAATACTATAATATATATTCCCAATGAGTTATATCCAAATACACCGAAGAACATACCTCCCCCACACTTATTCTTTTAAATATCATCAAGAAAATTAAGAGGCTGGTTGTGTAACATCCCAGGTAAATAAATAATATGAAATTTTTATATTTATTAATATTTGTAAATTAATTATTAACTTTAGTTTAAAGGGGATTATGTGTTTGATGGCTTACCCGATACACAATAACAGGTTTCTTTGAAATCTTACGTTGCACACTAATAATATAATATTATTATTTTAAATGGTAGTTAAAGTATAGTATTTGAACTGGAGGGAATGAATAGAACTAACTAAAATATGATTATATATGTTTTTTAAATTTTTTTACTTTTATCCAATAAATATTAGTGGCTTAAAATGTGAATTAGTCTAAATTTAAGCATAATTTACATTAAATGGTCGATTTAGAACCTTTTAATGGAGAACCCTATTTAAATATATTTTTTGTCACTTAAATACATTATATTTGACTAAATAAAATACTTCTTTAAAATGGGTACATCGAAATATACTTTTTATAAATATTTTTAATTTTTCTAATAAAATTCATTTTTTAATTAATAGTGAAAAATATTGTATTTTAATTCAAAACTGTGTTTTAATCTAATTTATATATATGGTTAGATTATATTTTTAATTGGTTTTAATGAATAACTAGAATATATTTTTACCATTTAATCCAATTTAGGTCATCGGAATTAATTTCACTATGAATTTGGACATAAAAAAGTGTCAATCTTTTAATAGTTATTGTTTCTTAAAAACACGTTATTTGTTTTAACAAAGGAATTTAATTTTAAATTAATTAATTCAACTTCAATGATTATAAATTTTTAAAATAGACATAATTATTCAATACAGAATATCAAATATGTCATAGTTTAATTTTTTGGTATTTTTCTGAAAAACATCAATTTTTGATGAATAACGAACCAACTTAGTAGTAGTTAAAAAATATCCTTTTTCATTTAAATGATATTTTATCCCTTCATTGAGTTTAATTTCAAAAATACGAGATAAAATTTGATTATAAAGAAGTAAAATGTGGTTCAATAAGATAATATTAATATTTGGTGAATATCAACTTTTAACTTTTATTTATCGCAGTTCAAGATAAATAAGGAAATTCAAGGTAAAAATAATATTATAATAATTCAAAATTTCCTTAACACTTATCCTAACCTTATTAGATGAGTAATGGTCGACCATGTTCATCTTTGGGTCTATTTTGGGACCCCATGGAGCCACATATGAATGATAATGACACGATATATTAATTAATTTAAAGTAAAGAAAAATGGACATAAACAAAATTCTTTTATTATATCAGTTTTTACACACGGTTATATAAGTCAAATTTTATACTATAAATATTCATTGTAACTATAAAATTATTTTATACAACATGGTATTTTTTTATAATTTCTAGACATAAAATAAAATGAATTATTAATGACACAATAGTGATGCAGTATTTACCTCATTAATAAATGATTTAAATAAATAAGAGTATAATGATTAACATGTTATCAAAAACCTATTCAATTCCTATTAGATGATATTATTTCTACAATGAGTTTTCTTAGCTTCGAATTTCATGATTTTTGGCCCTTTCTAAACTGAATATCATTATATAATAAAATAATATTTTCACACGTTCCTAAAGATCCCCCCCCTTACAAAAGGAGACCATTTCAATCTAATTCCCCACACCTATCAAGCCTTTTGTCTCGTCCAAAATCTGCCCAATTAATCTACCTACATCCCTATCCTCCACCAAGAAGCCTTACCCTTGATAGAATGAACTTCAAGAAACCCTTTTGGTTCAAACCAAATGGAGTTACCTAAATTTAAGGTAACAGTTTCTCCTAAATTTATATCTTTTATTTTAATTCTCCAACCCCATAAATTCTTTTTATTACATTATTTTTTAACCAAAAATATATCCTCAATTTACTAGGATGTTTTTATGATAATTATATGAACTATACATACACACACCTTCATATAATGGGTGAATAACATACTGTTTCTGTGGATGGAAAACTAACGCCTCACGAAACGATGATTGTTTGATTATCTCATACTGCCTCTCATGGTGGACATTAAGATGACACTATATTTATATATGATAGATATTATTTTTATGTTTTTTTATACTTCTTTATTTTTCTTTTATATGATACCTTTATGGTTTCCATTATAGGTAAATGCAATAATTTCATTTGAGGAACTGAGACAACTGCCCCCTAAAAGTGATATTACTCATTAATGCTTTATGTGGGACATATAAAGGAAGGATTTAATAAATAATATGATATTATATTGTAATTATAATATATATATCTATAATTATCTTTTTAATTCCATTTAAATAATAAATATAAATGGAAGTAGCGTTCATACGTACATACGGCTTACCATCTCCATTAAAGGTGAATTTCATTTCAAACCACTAAATGTTATGTACTATTAGAAATACAGGTATATACAGGATATATATATGATATATATGATATCTAATTCATTAATATCATTATTAAGATAATATATATCTTACCACAAGAACAAATTGTAATTATAATGTGTTCATTTTTTTAACTCAAATACCAAATATCAACAAAACAACTGTTATTAACTTAAATGATTACATAATGTTTATAAATTCATAATAAGTAATATAAAAGGAATAATAAAGATTAAAAAGGTTTATAATCAACTATAAATTAACTTAAGTTTATTATTCAGGAACAACAAGGAATAACAAAGTCAAGTCAGACACAAGGTAAGGGGATTTCTTATCTAACTTTTAATTCCATGAGATTTCCATTGTTCGCCACTAATTTATTTCATGTGGTGTATTTTGTACATTCATATGATATATATTATCATGGTATTATGTGATTCATTTATTCGTTATTCACTTTTGGTCATGCGACTCAATTGATTACAACGTGGTAAGGGGTTTTCGTCTCACTTTTTATTTCTGTGAGATTATTGTAATATTTTCCAATATTTTCTTTTCTTTGGTGTACATACTTCCCATGATTGAATTATTTATGTAATAAACATTCATTTATCAGTATTTACATCTTCATTGAATGATGCTTCTTTCATGTGGTGTATGTTTCGTAAGTTACCAAATCAGTAAAGGGAACATTTTAACCCAATTTCCATTCCTTGGGTTAATCTTATAATTATTAATTATGTCATGATATGATTATGTGTGGAATCATTTTTTATTTATTTATGTTTTAATTTCAACTCTCCTTTTTTTGGATATAATTTGGATACTCATAATCACTCCATTGATAGATTCTCAAGTCATCGATATGAACTTGAAAAGAGTAATTTTAACTTAATTTCCATTCATTGAGTTAAACATCCAAGTCATTGGTTTTGTCTTAAAAAGAATATGTGTGAATGTTATCTAATTTATTAACACTTAATACCCAATCAAATTGATTGTATTTATATTTTACACACATTATTATGTAATTGAGTTATCCTTAATCAACGGATACAGTTTTATAAGGGATTTCATCTCAATTTACATTCCATTGAGACTTCATTGTTGTTATTCACCAATTCACACTTATATGGTGTATATGCTCTCTTTTGGAAAATTATATCATGAACCCCTTTATTTTGATGATATTACAAAGTTCTGATTCAATGTTATTCCTCAATTATTGGTATTCAAGTGTCACTCATTTTATTAAAAACTATTTAACTAAAATATCATTTTAAATGTTTTAAAGATTTATTATTATAAATCATTATCTTTAATGTCTATGATTTAAAAAGGTTTTTTAGTATTTATTTATATGTAAATTAATGTTTTAAAATTATAATTCTATTAAAATCATCAAAGTGGTATGGGACACTTTTATTTAGAAATCTCTTTTTAATTGGTTTATGAAAATGGAATGTTTATTTCAATATCTTGAAATTACTTCTTGTGATTTAAAATTAATGTTATTAGTGAAATGTTTATATTTTCAATATTTTATGTGTTATGATGGTACTTGGACATTTGACGAGTGCTTACATGATAAACCATATGACGAGTGGTGTAGTGAAAAACTAGTATGGGTGGTTTTGTTATAACCTCCAATGCATTAGGTATGGAAGTCGGTCGTATGGTTATTCAATTTAGTGATATGTGTGGAAGTTGAATGTATGGTTATTCCATTTAAGTATGTTTATATACCAAGTTACCTTTATATGTTATGTGTTCTTTATAGGGTTTTTATAGTAATATTTCGGTTACAAAAAGGTTAATCAATAATCTTTTATTTAGTGAAGAGTATTTACAACTTCATGAAGGTGAAAAGTAACACTTATGATAAAGTATTCATGGTTTACTTGTTGTTTTAGAAAACTAACAGTTTTACTTCTTTATGTATCCCTTACTGAGCTTTTTATTCTCATCCCAAGTAGTTGAAATGTTTTTCACAAGACATAAATTGGAATAGGGTCAAGGATGGGATCAATGAAAAAGTCATGCTGACTTAAACATGGAACTAAACAAGACTCTTTTTTTCACGAGTTTTTGTTTTACAAAAAAATGAAAACTGAGTTGAAGTGTCAAATTTTTATTTTTGAGATCTAATGTATTATTCATGTCCTAATTCTCTAAAACTATATACCTGAAATGATCCTCAATCTGAATTATTCATTTAATTCAAGATTATGTAATGTTTTATGGTTGGGTCCTTATAGGTTGGAATTGATTAAATAGGAATGTAAGATAGAACATTTCATATAATGGAATTTCATGACATTAATGAGAATAGAAATGATTAATTTAAGGTGGGTCTCAAGATAAGGTATAAATAAATATAGTTCCTCAGTCATTTAAAAAATTATTCGGTTTAGTTATAATTATATAAGATGCATGGAATGTTTTAGAAGAATGAATGACAACATTTCTCAAGAAATATATAACAGAAATATTGGGAACTAATAGCTCAATGGATGTATCAGAAATAAGATAATTGGATGGGAAGATTATTCCTTTAAATAAAATCACACTATTAAATCAATAAATGAAAATATTACAAATTAAAAACATGTAATGAACAATGAAAAAATTCATTTCCAATGTACATATAGCTCATTAAATCATATTTTTTCAAATCATAATCCGCATGTTTATCTCTAAAAATTATTTTTCTGATATTATATTATTTAATATTTCTGAAAAAAAATTATATTTTGGACATGATAATTATCCTAGGTAGTCTATGTCTCCTAGTTCTGTTGATTTGAATCGTGTGTGAGGCATAAAATTTTAAATTCACTCTCAAAATAAATTCAATGTGTTTGTTATAAATGGAAAATAAAAAATCAAAATTATTACCACCCATGAAAATTTAACCTTTAATGTCAATTTCATAATCTTCTTTTATTGTATTAATGATGTGAATTTTGCTTCACAATGTGAAATTGGTCATCCAGCTTCTTATCATTATTCTGCTTGCTGCTGCCTATGAATTTAATGGACATGAATATAAATAGATAATGTTAATATATAAGACAATAAAATATTCTCTAAATGAAAAGGTTTATTTGAATTAAATATAAATATAAAATTAAATCCTAAGAAACCAACTAATCTACATATTTTAAAAGTGATAAAAATTTGGTTTCCACCAAGAAGATCCTATTTTTAATGGTTTTTTATATCGACTATGATTGTGTTTTATGAGTAGAGTGTGGTATAGTGATAACCATATTGTGTATACTCATTTTTTTACTTTCAAAACCACCCTACATATCTGGAATTTTCCTCAATGAAATTTTCATTAAATTCTGATTTTATGAACAGGGCTTGAATAAAATGGGTATTAAAAACATGATCTCAGCATCAGTCCAGACATGTTAAAATTACTCTTTTTCAATTGATGGATCCATGTGTCGTATTTTTTCTATTATGACTTACTGCATAGCCTCCTGCTCCTCATCTTCTTCTTCTTCATCTTTTTTTATTAGCTACATGTGCATTTTTCATGGGATTTGTGTAGTATTTTCGAAGCAGAGGATCCTTTTTCTTATATCTATTATTCTTGTTCTTTTTTGCAAAATTATGCTTCAACCCACACACGTTATGTAGTACGTCAAATAGATTACAATAAATACATCTAGATTCATCCCTATAGGGAAAATATTTACAAACTTGACCCACTTTTTCCAACAAAAAAGCATCAAAAAAAATTTGGATCACTTACATACCCAGGTACATTTTAGGTTAAGTGATTTATAGAATTTTGGCAAACTCTTCGAAATATAGGTTCATAAAAAATTGGATCATAAATAAAAATAATTATCCCCCACTATGTATATCTTTTAATATTTTACATTAGGTCATCAACATTGTCTTTTTATAATATATATAGGAAAATCTCATCTCACATATTTTATCTTAACATGGGGAAATGAAACATATGAAAGTGTGAGTAGTTGGGGTTTGGCTTAGTGGTAAGCACCCCGTAATACTACATGGAAAATAGGGGTTCAAAACCCATGGGGTATAGGTACTTTAGCAGTGGCGGCACTGTTCATCAGCGGGTACTGTAGCGGCGGCATGGCACTGTAGCGGCGACGATACTGTGCGGTACAGTAGCAGTAGGTTACTATTCACAGAATGTGAATTGGCCTTAGAATTTGGGCCTACGGGCTATGTAATGGGCTACAAGACCACTGGGCCTTCGGGCTATGTAATCGGTTTCCCTCTACCCTGTTAAAAGAGTTCTTTGCATTGATTTAATAATAAAAATGAGGCTTCGGCCCCAACCTTTAAAAAAACATATGAATGTGTGAGCTCAAATGCTCAGTAAGGGTAAACAAGAGAGATATATAAGCATAAACCTAAACATAAGGGTATGATAACATGACCATAATATTAAAATTTCAAACCCTACTAATCAAATATCATAAATAAGTGTCATTGAATAATGATTGGATGATTTGGGAAAATGAATCACAATAAAGTGAGAAACATAAGACACGAAATTAAAACGTATGAATAAGACATGGAATTTGTGGTATAAAAATAAAAACATAATATGATATCTATAGTATCAAAGGCATCACGACCAATAAAATAATATTGTAAGAAGTCATATACTAAACCGAGTTCACACTTTTTTCCGACCATGTATTATTGAACCAGATTTACTTGTTGTTCCATTCCTGTATTACTAAACCATATTTATATGTACTTCCAATCATGTCTATATCATGGGATATAAATATTTACCCAATATATTAGAGGTAGATATAAGACCCACCCTACTCATAATAAAATCATTATTACAGGTGCCACAAGAACAAAGATATTTCATAAACCAGAAATATATATGGGTTTCTTAAAACACTTCATCATATTATAACTCATGCAAAAGAAACAAGATTCATAAGTACCGATCAATAATAAATATAAGATAATAAAGGAATAATAATAATGGTATAATAACATCATATTCCTAATAAAACATATGTTGCATAAAATAACATTGTCTTCGATGGAAAATAATTTTTTGAGAACTCATGAAAATAGTTCTTAGGGAAAATAAATCATTTTTTAAAAAATATATTTCTGAACAAAATATTTTTAAACCAATTTTTATATAAAATAGATATCAAAACAATTAAAAGAATACATTAGATCATAAATTTTTTTTCTAAAATAATATTTCTTGAAAATGAGTTGATGTGATCTTTTAAAAACATTTCTGGAAGAAAATAATCTTGAATCATTTCTATGTGTCCAATACCACATTGAAAATTTTGAATAAAAACCCCAATGAAATAATAACTATAAAATAAGCATATAATACAATGAAAATAAGGATATTACTGATTTAATATTTAAATTTGTGGTATTTACACAATGTATAATATCATAGGTTCATAACAGAATATTTGTTACAATGAATGAAAATTGAGAAAAAAACTACCTTGCTCATTTGGTTACTTTTTAACCATGAAACCCCCAAAATAGAGATCATAAAATGGATGTGTAATTATACAGAAATTAAATTAAAAAATTCATTTATTAAATTCATGGGAATTTTTACAACTCAAAAAATAAATTACTGTGGAAGAAGGCACGTATCTCAAAGAAATAAAAGTGAGAGGAAATTCAATTACAATAGGTTAGGGATCCCATTCAGATCTACAAAACACTTAGATAATTCACTAAATAACGTTTTTATCATATTAAAAAACCATATTTAAATTTATTATGTCATATAAGATCATATTATTACCTATTTAATAATATTTCATTATTACTGCTCTTTAGGGAGATAATTGTATTATCCTTTATAAGGAAGTTTTGTAATAAAAGTCAACCATTTCCATCATAGGTTATAGTAATATCATTTCCAGAATTAAATTAGTGTATCATATACCATATTTAATAATTATATATATTTACATAATCATTCATTAATTTTGAATAAGAAAAAAGAATCTCAGTGCATTGTAAAGATAGTAGTCTATACGTACGCATAAGTGATAGTATCATTTCATTAATTGTAATAATTATGGAATTGAATGGTATATTTTTTTTCAAAAATAAATATCATCTCATAAATATTATATATTTATATTACTTCAATCATTATACCAATCTAAATAAACTGGTGACAAAAAATGGTTAAACAACAATGTGGAGACGGTAGGTCGTACGTACACACGTATGATGATTTCATTTTTTTAAATTGGGTTAATAGAAGGTGGAATATTGTTGTTAAAAACAAAATAAAAATTATAATACATGTAAAACTTCATTTTTATATTGTAATGGATCAAATATAAGAAGAGTAATTATAAGAAGAAATTATTTTGACAAGTCGGTAAAGAAGTTACCACTTCTTCAATGATCACTCTCTAAATCTCTAATTAGGAACACTAGAGTTGGTATTTTGAGAATACCAAAACATCAATAATGTGGATATGGATATTTTATGAGGTAAATTTAATTATTTTCTTCTTGCATAAAAATCAATGGGGTGTGAAAATTTTAGGGAGGAGGTTCCCTTTTATATTTGATGTGAGGGGAACTTTTGGATTTATAAAACAATTTATATATAATAATTTCAAAATAAATCCAAATACATTCACAATGAGATACTTTAGAAGAAAATATATAATAATATTATAATATATTTATTCAATAATATTTAGAGTTGTTTTGATTTCAATTTAAAACATGTGTTTTTTTGGTAATCTTTAATTATCTATTTTAATTTTATCTAGAGTAAAACTTTTTTAATATAAAATTATTTGAATTTAACTTATTTTATGAAAAATAAAATATAAAATTATAATTTAAAATATTTTCTTGAAAAATACTATTATTTGATATTTTTAATGATGTATTGTTATTTTTAAATAATTTAATAAAACATTATTTTTAGAAAATATCAATAGTGTCAATTTTGATAGTTTTATTTTTTTGATTTTTTTAAAATATAAATATAAATTGTTATCCTGGGAGAAAAAAGTTTATATATCCCTATGAATTCAATGGAATATATTATGTTTATTGAATATATTAATTAGTATAAATTATATTTATTTTAATTTTTAAATACCCTTCATTTGATCTTTCTCATAATAAAATAATTACTACATTCGTTTTGATTAATTATTTAATATATATATTTTTTCACTAAAAATTTGAAACAAAATATCATTATAAAGATAAATTTTTTAGATTCCATATTAGTGTTGATAGTAGAATATATATTTTTTTAACCCAAATTTAAAATGATATATATTTTAAAATATGAATGTGGAAACATTGACTATACTTTAATCAAAATAATATAAATATTATAATCCCTTATATGTTGTTCCAAGTGGTCAATTACTCGAAAAGTAGATTAATATGGTATATATATACGTAAAAAATAAGAATTTTCATTTTTTCTGTTTTTTAGTGGTTATTATCATTTTAATAAAAAAAATTATTAATTTTTCATCAATTAAATAATTTTTTCATCATCATTGTATAAGCAGTTATGGTAGTCTATAAAAATTCTAAATAAATTACAACGATGTATATAATTTTATAATATTTATATATACTATTTATTATTGATGTTTTATCTTCTTTATGACTATATTAAAATTATTATACATATAATAAATAATAGGGTTACATTTTTCACTTTCATATCATTTTATATTATTTTAATAATATTTATATTATTGTAATTAACCAAAGTCCATTAAATGAGTCAGTTATGATCCTTAGGGGTTAAGGGATGCTTGTCATGCGTCCAATAGTATTTTGGTAGGTTTTAGGTTAACATTATTGTTCACATCATATTAATTTTCTAACTAAATTACCTAATTTACATTAAATTCCAGTAAATAAAAATTATCATCATTACTAGTCATAATTTCCAAAAAAAAAGAAAAGTATTAACAAAATATAGACCAATGTGTTTCAAATATGAATTCAATTTTCCAAAATTATAATTAAAAATGTTGTGGTCACTAAATGAAAATTAATCTCATTGAGGGAAAAAACAGGGTTTAAACAAGTAATAACCATCAAAAGATTGATATGTATTTATAACAAGTTTTAATGTGAATCACATAAAATGATAAAAATTGTATTAAATAAAAAAAATATTTATTCATTAATGAAAATTAAAAGTTTAATATAATAATTTAAATTAATTATATGAAAATGATGTTTTGAATTAAAATGAAATACTTTTCCATATTCATAAAAATATAAAAGTTATCAGAAAAATACAAAACATTTTTATGATATAATTTTTAATGTCCCTGTTTTAAATATTAATTAATTTTTTAAAATTAATATTATAAAAATATCAAAAATTATATTTAAAATGTGTGCGTTATCAAAAGGTGGAAAACCACATTTGTTTTGAAAAATGCTTCTTTTATATGAAAATTTGTATTTTTTATATCATGCCAAGAAAACGTATAAGATAGATTTTAAAAATTATATTTATTATTGTACACATATATTTCATTATTAAAATATATCAATAGTGATTTTTGTTATTTTATAAACTCGATTATTTGTATTTAAATAGCTTTTTAGAAAAACATTTCCTTTCATTTAAAAATGATTATATTTTCATTTATAATTACTTATCACCAAAGGATTAAGAATATTTTTATTATTAAGTTAATAAATTTCATTACTTCAATTATATTTTTTAGGTTATATGCTAACATAATAATATCTATTTGTTCTCTTAAACTATATTTTGCATCAAATGAATTCAATCAAAAAATCAAAAAAAAATATTACCAAAACCCAAAATAGTGTAGCGTGTAACACATGATAAAACGGTGTTGTGTGTAATGAAATATAATCTTGGTGTATATTAGGATATAAGAACTATAAATAGTAAAAATAATATACCTAATAAAATCGTGATGTGTTACATTCTACCCCCACTTAAAATCAGTTTCTCCATCAAAATTCGTTTGGGTTGTAAAAGGATTAAAATCCACACCATAAACAGGATTAAGAAAACTATAACATTAAATGAATAAAATTGAAGTAATATGGTCACCTAAGATAATATCTTATATGATACCTTATAAGATGATATGAATACGAAATAAAAAACTGACCATCATGTTCAGGTCAAGAGTGATATAAAAAATTATTAGATGAAAGTTAATAATAAAAAACTCTAAATTTCCGATGGGTTAAACAGTATTTGATTTAATAGGAGGAAGTTAAATTGATATAAATTTGTATGGGGTTTTTAATAGTGTTGAGGATATTTATTACTACATAGACTACGATCGTAAGAAAATATACTTACGTGACAAGTAGAGTTTCCTCCTTTAATAAATTTCCACAACCAACTCATTTTTCCAAAAAATGACGAGTATTCAAAATGATTTTTAACACATTATGCACTAAAATAATCTTATATAGAATTAAATAATCCAAAATAGATTAACTATATATTTATCATATATTTATACATTAACCAATATGGTAATTACAAGATAAGATAATTCAGAAAAACCATATGTGATGAAAAACTTATTCAATCTCCAAAATTTAAGAGTAATACCCAATGATCAATATTGACCATTAAATAAATAACTTCACATGATATTTTCATGACTAACAATGAAACAAAAAATATTGAAAAATTAAAACATGTAATTATTCAAGATAAATTTTAACATTTATCACTGAATAACATCAACCACTGTTAATTTCATTTATAGAAATTAATTAACTGGATCACAAATTATTCCTGATAGGTTAATCATTTCAATAAATAACATAGTTCCTCATAAGTCCACAATTAATATCATATATAAATGAAAAATATATTTATACCATTACTCCCCAATTAAATTCCCATATTATTTTATTTAAAATAATCATATTATGTTCCAAAAAAAGGTGAACATCTTTAAAAATAATATTTTCCTCTTATACCACAAATCATTTTCCAATACTATGTATGTCCTTTTGATAAAACGTAAGTTCCCAAAATAAAATTATTCTTATTCCATCAACTCGTTCTATAGAATAAAAAGTAATACTAACCAGGTAATTCACATGGGCTGGTGGTAGGTGATAAATCCCTGTCACCCATCGGTTGTTGGTTCGATTCCTATAGCTTTGTCTGACAGGATGGGGTGTCACCATTCCTACGGGTTGTCCTTTTTCTAAAACTAAATAATTTTTATATCATTCTCAAAATTGTATCAAATACTCAAAAATAACCTGAAAATATTTCAACCTCAAATGTTAGATCATTCATATCATTTTACATCTGAAAAAATAAATAACCATTAATTATATAAAAACTAAATGTCTCCAGAATACCGTTAGTAACCTCAAAATTTCATATCCAAAAGCCTCAATTGGGGATTACAAGACACTGATCTTATGTTCCACCCTAAAATTATAATACCATGATGGTATGAATAACTAATAGAAAAAAAATCCTAATATCAAATGTTGTCTAAATTAATATTTTATAGCAAATATAATAGCACAGAATCCATACATCCTAATTCAACAATAAAGACTTAAAATTTAAAAATGTGACCCAATTTTCTCCATAAAAACATAAAAAATATATGTAAATAATTGATCACATACATACACAAGTACATTTTATGTTTATATTTTTAAATAAATATGATAAACTCTTATAAAACACGTTTCAAAAATAGTAGGTTCATAAATAAAAACACATTATCTCCCACTATATCATGTTGTTCTTATTTTAGATAATATAATCAACGTCATACATGTGAAAAGGTCAAAGAAATAACTCACTTAGAATGATTTCCTCTTAACATGGGGAAAATAAACATAAGAAAGGGTGAGAAAAAATGGTCAGTAAGGGTAATCAAGAGATATATATAAGCATAAACATGAACATATAGGTTTGATAACAAGATAAAAAAAGTAAAAGATCATACATTTCATATAAAAAATCATTAACAAGAGTAATGTAATAGAGATTGGATGTCTATAAGACATGAATCCCATTGAAATAATAAATCTAAGACATGAAATCATAACATATGAATTAGGCATAAGATTTGTGGCAGAAAAATATGAATATAATAATATTTACACAGTATCCTAGGAATCACTTCCAAGCTTGTAATAGTGGAAAAGTCTTATACTAAACCAAGTACATTGTTCTTTCTATCCATGTATTACTGGACATAATTTACTTTCTGTTTTAGTCATGTATTACTAAGTAATATTTAATTTCTATTCAAATTGTGTTTATCACATGGAATATAAATCTTTACCCAATGAATTATAGGGAGATATATGACCCAACCATCTCATAAATAAATAATTTTTACATGTTCCACAAGAACAGAGACAATTCATAACCTATTAAAAGAAATGGGTTTCATAAAACAAGATATCATATCATAACTTAACGAAAAGGAAAAAAATCATATGAACCAATCCTTCATAAATATTGGAAATTTAAGGATGTATAACAATGGTATCATTGGTTCATATCCCTAATAAAACATAATTAACATCAAATAACATGGTATTATATAGAAAATATTTTTTTAGAACTCTAGAAAACAGTTCTTATGAAAAACATACATTTTCCATTGAATGAAAATTACAAACAAAAACAATTTTTGGAAACATTATTCATTGAAAATATAATTGAAAACATGTAATATAACTCTTTAAAACATAAAACAATTATTTAAAATAAATTTCCATGAAAATGAGCTGAATATATTTTTTTTTAAACAATTCTTGAGGAAAATAATGTTCCAGAATTTCAATGTATCCCATACCACTTTGAAAATTTTTAATCACAATCCCCAGGATATAATAACAATAAAATAAATTTATAATACCATGAAGATAATTATATTCCTTATATAATATTTATTTTAGTATTATCTACACCCCGTATGAGATCATAGGTACATTTCCAAACATATACCAACGAATGAAAAATTTAGGCAAAAACAATCTTACGAATTTTCTTTCTTTTGACCATGGAATCCGCATTAAATAGAGATCATAAAATTGATATTTAATTATCCAAATATTAATGTAAAAATTCATAGAATTTTTTCATTGGAAGTACATACACCACCCAAAAACAATGAGTGGTGAATAAAGCACGTACCACAATGATATATAATTTAAGATGAAATTCCATTACCTTAGGTCAGGGATCCATTGTAATTGTTAAATGCAATTTTATAATTTATTAGATAATTTTATTATCTTATTAATGAACCATATTTATATTTATGGTACATATCTGAACATATTATCACACTTTTTATAATATTTCATTATAACTCTTATTCTGGGTGTTAGTTGTTTCATCTTTTATAAACATGCTTTTTCGTATAAGTCTAAAATATTATTCATAGTATATTGTAATATAATTTCAAAAATTAAATTAAGCTATTATATATCATATTTATTAATTATATACATTTTTTATCATTCGGTAATGGTTAATAAAGAAAATGAATCTCATCACCTTGTGAATACAGTAGTCCGTACGTACGCACACTGAAAAAATGATTTCATTAATAGTAAAAATTATAGAATATAATGGTATAATTTTTTTTCCTATAATCAATGTAGAATTATAATTATTATATATTTATTTTACTTCCATCATTATACCCTTACAAACAATGTGGTGACAAAAAACGGATTACACCACTATGTGGAGACGACAGGGCATACATACACACGCATGATGATTTCATTTTTTTCATTGGATGGTTTAATGGAAGGATATGGTAATTCCATATCCATAATAACAACTAAAAATATAGTCAATACTATAATTATTATATTATATTTGAGAAAAATAATATGAAAATTTAGAATATGAAATGATTTGGAAAATTTGTTGAAGAAGTTACATCTTCTTCGACGATCACACTCTTAATCTCTTCTTATAACCAGTAGAGATAGTCTTTTGAGAAAACCATAACCTATATAAATTGACTATTTATGTTTATATGGGAAATGGAGATAGTTTTTTATATATTAAAGGCTCAATGTGGTTTGAATAATTGATGGAGGATATTCCCTTTTATAATTGAGGTGAGGGATCTTTCGGAATTTCAAAAACTATTTTTTTATAATAATTTGAAAATCAATCCAAATACATAAAAGTGAAATATATTTGGAAATAATATATTATAATATTTAAATATTAACAACTAAATTTTTTTTAAAATTTTTATAAGTGAATTTCAATCTTCTCTTTTTTGAAAATCCTTAATTATCTATTTTAATTTTTACTTAGGTAAAAAATTTCTAATATTACAAGTTATAAAGATTTCATATTTTAGGAAAAATAAGGAATAAAAAAATAATTTATAATATTTTAAATCGTATTATTATTATTTGGAATTTTTAAAGATGTATAATGATTTTTAAATAATTTAATAATATATTATTTTGATAAAAAACAATAGTTTCAATTTTGACACTATTCATGTCAAGGATTTATTAAAAGATAAATATAATAATATTACCTCAAAAAAACATTTTATTATAACCTTAATGGGGTCATGGTAATCTATTAAATTATTTGGTAATATTAATTACCCCAAATTATATTTATTATTATATTTTTAATATCATTTATTTCATATTTTCCATAATAAAATAATTAGGACATTGATATTGATTAATTATTTCATATATTTTTTTCACTAAAAATTAAAAATAAAATACCACAATGAATATAAATTTTCTTACTTCCATTATAATATTAATAGTGGAATATATAATTGGTTTAGTTTGATATTTAGAAAGATAAAGTAATAAAAATATGAAAGAGACACATTTGACGATACTTTAATTAAAATAATATAAATATCATAATCATTTCAATGTAGTTCAAAATGGTCAGTAACTCGACCCCTGGATTATTATTGTACATTTATACATTACCAATAACAGTCTTTTATTTTTTAATGTCTTTTAATGGACATTACAATTTTAGTAAATATTTGTTTATTGATTTTCATCAATTAAAAAAATGAATCATCATTGTATAAGACTTTAAAGAAATAATTTAGACTCTAAATACCAAAATTAAATTATTAGTATCAAGATAATTATATTATATTTATATAAAATATTTATTGTCAATGTTATATCCTTTTTATCATTATATTAAAATTATTATACTTATAAGAAATATGAGGGTGACATTTTTTAATGTTCATGTATCTTTATTTAATTTTAATTATATTTATATCATTTTCTTAGACAAAAGTTCACTTAATGAGTAAATAGTGATACTTAGGTTTTAAGGGTAAATTTCAGCTCAATAAATGTGATATTTTCAGGTGATATGTTAATTTTATTTTCCTTGTCATATTAATTTGTTTACTAAATTACATGATTTACCTTTAACTATATTTAAAAAATTACTATTGATACTATTCATAATATCCAAAAAATAAAATTAAACTATTAACAAAATTATGACCTAGAGATTCCAAATATGTAATAAATGTATCTAAATTTTAATCATAAATGATTTTGTAATTAAATTAAAATTAATACTATTTAGGTTATGAGAAAACGAGTTTTTTAAAAGTAAAAAACCAACAAATGATTGATATGTGTTTATATAAAATTTAAATGTTAAATAATTTAAAATGAAAAATAATTTTATTAAAGAATAAAAACATAATATAATTATATTTAAACAAAATAAAATTATAAAATAATAATATAAATTAATTAGATGAAAAAGCATCATTAAGATTAAAATGCATTATTTTTCACTATTCATTAAAAAATAAAAGCTATAAGATAAATTCCAAAACAATTATCCAAACTAAATTTTTAGTTCTCAATAACATAAAATAAGTTCATTTTTTAAAATTTAACTTACAAAATTTTGAAAAAAATAAATATTAAATTGGTGTGTCATCGAAAGGAGACAAAAGTGAATTTTTTTAAAAAAATTAATTAGTTTATCTGAAAAATTGAATTTGTTATTATATGATGTCTAAAAAACATATATGATGAATTTTTAAAAATATATTGAATATATTAAAACGAAATTGCATTTATAAAATCCTTCAACAATGATTTTATTATTTTATAAACTCACTTATAAGCATTTAAATAATTTTAAATAAAAAAATACCTCTTAGTTAAAAATGATTTTATTTTAATTTATAATTAGTTTATCAACAAATAATTAATCATATATTCATTAATCAATTAATACTTTTTTCCCTCTATTATAAAGGTATTTTTATAAGATAACATAACAGTATTTAGTCATTCACATCAACACGTTTTTGCGTAAAATGGATTCCAACAAAAAACCTCATAATTTTCTGTAACATAAGCCGAGATAGTGTTTCATATAATTAATTCTAATATTTTGTTACATGTATAGTAAGATAATATTTTTGAATCATTTTACATAAGACATAAAATAAATTAAAAGGAATATACCTCATAAAATCATGGGGTGTTACAATATGGTCACACTCTTCATCTTCTTCTGAACCTACGAAATCTATGACGTCATGTTTATAATAGACATCAAAACTAGAGGTGGTACATACCTTTACTACATTATCCATGCATATTTTTTCTTAATTTTTATCTAATAATTTCATCTTTAGGCTATGATTTGTTTCGAAATCAATGCTTTGGTATGGTTTTGGGAGCTCGTTAGATTGACTATTCATTGTTTTAAAATTGTTGACTTTTTGATCAATATTATTAAATAGGAAGGATAACCTGTCCTTGGAATTCATCATGATTTGTAGTCCTGGCATAATTAGAAAAAATTCTAAATTTGGTAAAAAGTAATAAAAAAAAGTCTAGGATAAAATCTGAAAATAGAATAGATGTGATTAGATTTAATCCAAATTATTCAACTAATAAATTATCATTTATTAACCCCATCAATGGTGCTAAATATTTATAGACCCATGGAAAACATTATTCCCATTATGTTAACAAATATAGAAATATGTATACATCAAACAAACAATCTACTAAACTAGAGGGTAGTGTAAGATATGCATGTTTGAGGTCAAACACAGAGAGACAGGGTTAGAGAAAATTTTAATTAAATATTATAAAAATATATATTTATGATGTGTATAAATTGAATCTAAGATACTGGGAATGTTATTGAATTAAAAAGTGGTAGATGAAAATAGTAAATGGGTTTAATGTAATAAGGATTCCGAGTTCACAGGAGGAAAATGATTGAAGAAATCATATAATAATTATGTGGTTGTTGGAATTGTGTCTTAATGAGTAAAATGATCATGTAAAACAATCTCCATCATAATTTCTCATTTTCTCTTATTTAGGTACTTCATATTATAATTAATGGGAAACCCCAAACCTTATATAAACATAGGTAACATACAAACATAATTGTCATGGTGGAATTCTAAACCCAAGATATCCAAATAATAAAATGTATTCAATTAACTTAGTCAATAGTCATGCTCAAAAAAGGAATGAAATTAAACCAATTCCTAAATCTCTCTCACATTTATACTGTAAAAAGTAATTGAGGAAATTATACAATTGAATAAAAAATATGAAATTCTAATATGAATTGATATTAAATATAAAGTATCCCATCAATGAAATCCATGTTCTTCATGCGTGCCATGGATCAAATAAATCACCTCTACTGAAAGATAACAGGGTTGATGAAAAATAAAAAATATAATATAATATAAAGGTTGAAAAAGGGAACCATGGAAGTTTCACTCTAGTCAATGACGTTCATCACCAATAATCTTATTCAGATCCCCATCCAAGGCATGAAATAGGCTGAATTTAAAAAGGCTTTTTGGTAAAACCATCATAAATGAAATATTTCTCTTAAAGTACTATTATTATCTATTTTCAGAAAATATCATGACATTTAATTCATTTTCATGACATGCAATCCATGAATTTTAATGGTTTTTTTCATATATCATGTCTTCAAAATTCCAAACATGTACTTGTGTGTACGCCATGCAACGGCTTCTCATAGTCTATTTTTTCACAATTTTTCCTAAATGGCGATAACTACATTAGAATATCATGTCTTGTAATTAGGTACAGAAAATATAATTTTACTTTTTCATGTTTTACAGAGTTCTCCATCTTAAAAAATTTAGTATCATGGAACATCTCTTCAACTGAAGCATTATGTTCCTTTGTGTCCGAAAATATACGTCTTTTCATTAAGTTTTAAAGTATATGTTTATGATTCCATTTAATATAAAAAATACAAAAAACATTCACCATTTGGATAGATTAATCAACTAAATAATCAAATAGATACGTTAATAAATAAATAAAATGTATGCATGAAATACATATATCATGTGTTAGTAAAAACATGAAAGGAATCATTATTTTAACATAGTATCTATTTTTAGAACATCATGACATCATGACCACTCAATGTATTACTGTTTCAAATATAATATATTTAATTATTATATTAAATAATATTTTTTTTTTATATTATTAACCTGTAGTTAGAAAAAGTGATTTTCGAAATGAAAATGATATTTTCCCCATGAATAGTTTCAAATATCATTTTAGGTCATTTCAATTCATCAACAAAACAAACCTTTATTCTTACAACAATGGGTATATTTTGGAATGATACTATACTCATTATTTTTTTGATGGTTAATGATTATTTTTACAATGAAATGTATCGATACTCACTTTATTGATTAAATACTATTGTCATTAACTTTTCCATGAAATATTCATTTAAATATGATCTTTATACATTAAATTTCTCCATAATTTCCATAATAATTATCTATTATATTTTTCATCATAAATCATATTTCACATACACATATGGTGTTCTAAAATGAATGTTATTGATATATCAAGTAAATGTTTGACAAATCTAGATTCAATAACCAACATCGATATTTGACGACAATGGAAATTATTGCTGGATTCAAATGATATTTCAATATATGTGTAATTAAATGGACATGAAAATAGTAGTAAGACTAATCATTGATTTCCGATCATTGAATCATAATGAATTTGTTGAATAATCTGATGTATATACTTAGTTAATTATGTTTCTTGTTTATACCTACCCATCAGTTTTTTATTGTACTGATGAATGGACATTATGGTCGAGGAATCCTGATTCCTTATATCATGACATACAATAATTAGGCATGATATTCTTTTACATATTTGTTATATTTATCAATGATATTTTCAAAATGATATAATATCATAATGTTTCTCATTCTCTGAATATTAATGTAATGGAATTTTTCTCCTTAATTTACCTTTCTATATTGATTTTTCTATATCCAATTTTTTTATTGATGTTATTGATTAAATGTAATGGGTTTTAATTATTTTAAATTTATTATTGATTATTTATTATCCAATCAAGATAGTTAAATTATGAAACTGGAATGTGTGTTTAGATATTTTCCATTTCATATCAGTTATGCTTATTGATTCATGATATATTGTGTTGTATTTAAACCATATTGATCATTTGAGATCACAATAATTTTGATTCACTTCCCTGGAATAATAGAAGTGTTCTATTAATGATATGAAAGGATATTCTAGTGGGGATAATGATAATCTTGATTAAAATAATTATGATGTAAATTTTTATAAAATGTAATGTAAGACTAAATTATGTTCCTAGTTTTAAATTACTATTTAAATATTCTTTCAACATGATGAAACACCTTGAATCTTATGCATCTGTCATAAAGAAAATTTCATGAACATACCCACCAAGGTCTAAGGAGAAACTGCCACATGCCCACATAAAATCGGAAATGATTATAGTCCAGAACTGATTAATCATATGTCATAAATGGGATACTATATACTATTGTAAATGAACACATGTACCCACATCTATATCTATGAAATAAAGAAGATACAATAATAACTAAATAAATTCCTGCATAAACCTATCCCACAATCATAGGCTACAAATGAATTGAATGTGTAAAAATTTAAGAATACATGCTGACCAAAAAAATACAAAGGAGTAAAACTTTCTCAGATGGTATGAATTGATGTCAAAATCAACAACTGGAACTCACCCCGGTCAAGAATCAATATACACCTTAGTCTTCATAGATCATTAATCTATGTTGGCATCAGGTCCTCCTAGGGCTCGGTCGAAAGACCCATCATCTTCATAAGGCATTACAAGTGATGAAAAATCTTATACAATTGTGAGTATAAAAATAGAGAGTAGGTTCCCAAAAAACCCAAAAATGATGTGAAAAATTGAATGAGAAAAATCTGCATGACCCAAGCCAGAGGGAACCTAATTTAATGGAAAAAATAAACTCCATGTCAACCACTCCTCATCTATTCATGACTAGCCAGCTCAATCCACATGGTTTATTGACCAAGACATGTGATAATTCCCAAATGAATTCTAGAATATCCTATATATACATGTCTCATATTACATGTCTCATGAATTCCCATCCACAATTACATATACATAATTCTACTGAAGCCTCTATGATAACACTCATCTATAAACATGCACTCCATGAGAACTACCATCCCCAAAGACACTCATCCAAGAGATATCACTCATATGGAACACTACTTGAATCTCAGATGGTACATCCATGGGGTATCACTCCATTAGCAAAAACCCTTCTATCCATAATTACACTCATCTAAGAAAACATTCTCCATTGGGTATTTGATAAGATTATGGACCATTAATTCTATCCCATGTGGTATACATCCGAGTTAGTACTCCCATCATGTCTCTCTAAGAATAAATTCATGAGGTCAATAAGTGGATCTAGATTCTCAAATATGGGATCCTTCACAACACTAATGTGGAACTACTGTGCCATACATAAAACCCATAATATCTCATCACTCAGAAATTTCATCACAACAATCACGTATGGCGGACACAATAATTAAAATCTCGAATTCTGGATAACTTAATTCTCAAATAGGGAATCACATCCCTAGACTACTGGGGGAAATAAGAACCCTTATTGAGTATCAATAAATGATAAAAATTTAGTGACCATTCCCAAGACCAATGAGAGTTGTTAAATATAAAAACTATATCTATCCTACAACAATAGGATCATACTCTCGAAAATACCATACCCCCCCCCACTAAAACAAAAAAACAACTAAGGGATCTTGCTCATACTGATGTGAAAAACAATTATAAAACTATCCCACTATGTAGTGGATCATATAAACCCTGAGGAAATAAATCTTATAGGGATACAAGAATAGATATGGGATCACATCCCTACCAATGAAGGTCATGATGATTCCACAAACCCCATATAGTGAAGATAGTATGATAGAGGATCCCAAATTGACTTCCCAGTGGTACACAATATCTCAATCTATGATCAAATTGTCATGGGAGTGAAAATATTATGTTGAGTATTCAATGGAACATTTTACACTCATAGATATAGAAAATGGGAAACCATGAATATAATAAAATTCTATACATTAATATCAAGTAACCCGATAACCACACCTCAATTTATATCTCATTGACTAATCCCATGGAGGCTATCATGTCCAAACTGGAAAATTACATAGGCTAGGCTAGTAGGATGCCTCCATTTAAGTCTTTATGATAGATAAGATTTATGGAAGTGTCTCTACATGGATCACATGGTGTGTAACCATAGTAAAAATTCTATATATTGATTCTAGCTATGTGTCATTCCCCCTAACAGCACTCGATATGTAATTGGTTATATACCTGGTGTGTGAACCCATATAATATCATGGGAGTTTCTTTTACCATACATCTATGTAATGATATGATCACTCACATATAGTGTTCTAATATTAGATGGCCAATATTGGCTTCCTGGACACATGGTCGTTTCCTCTTTCCATGTAATTTCTAGCCACCCTATTCTTCTTAACCTAGACATGTACATCCACATTTCCATTCCCCTTGACACAAAATAAATGTTCATGTCCCTCAACGATATTAAATGGGATCAATAAATTCCATATACCCTTATTAAACATCATTTAGTTATCATATTTTACCATCCCCAAAAAAATGGAAAAAAACATGTACTCTTATACTATACACCATGTTTTTGGGAATTCTGAATGTGAATTCCCTTTGACCTTCTTGAAAATCTCTGATTTTCACAAGAAAAATTTATTTACCCCAAAAAGATATATATATATGTATTAATATTTCTCTAAAAACATAATAAGATACTCAAATGGGGACATAGAAACAGAGATCATAAATATTCTTACATTATAGTGAAACATAGAAGATTCATTTTCAGAACCATTCTTAGAAGCAACAACAACTCAATCTGGTGATGATCATTATCATTAATGGGAATTTCTATCTCCTAATTTACAAAATTTGACCACAATTCATCTATCATGAAAGTGGTTACTCCTCCAATCAGGATTCATGTGAGAAAAAAATCATGTGGGGGGCGGGGGAATAGGGATATTAATTTAATTCCATTAGATTAATAACTCTCCATTTAACAACCCTCCAGTTAACACTCAATAGCGAACCCAATGAAAACTTACATTATGTCTTTCCTATATTAAAAACCACATATTGAAATAAATAGTGGTCTCATAATTTCAATATGAGACAATAATTGAGTGTAATTCCACTGTATTGAAAAATATTAAGCATGTGATAAAATATTTAAGATTTTTAATATCACTAAATCAAGGATATTTTTCCACAAAATCTTATTTTAAAACATTTCATAGATAAAAAAATATTATAATAAATATTCCAACTTATTATATATTGATTCTATAGTCTCAATATTCTCTAAATATTATTTATTTTCATCCATTAAAAGATATTTCTCATATATAAGGGGAAAATTAATTTTTTAATTAGACCTCCCACACCAGTGAGCCTACTAGTGTGTTTCTACACTCTCTATTACACCACACTCAGTAGAACCTAAAAAAGCCTAACCATTACCAATTACCAGCTCAGACCATTTTGACATCATGAAATAAAAAATGCTCATGTTTCCTCAATAATTAATGTATTAAAACACTAATAACATGGTCCATCATTGTTCATAGGATATAGCGCTAGGAAACCCCGCTAACCCAGTACAGGTACAAGTATAACCCAGTAATCCCAATATACCATTTTATGAAATAATCCCAATAAATCCATCGATATCACTAATAATAGTCCCACAAAGTTGTCTTCTATATGCTATAGACAGTATATTTGTGACCATTAAGGCCTCCCAAATGTGGCATCAAATGGTAAAAATCTAATAGTGGAGTCAAAACAACACCTCACTATCATGAAAACTCAAAAATGTTCTTCATAACTAAAATGTTTCACTCTACTTTGGGCAATCACCTGTATCCTATGTTTTACTATTGAGAGAAAAAACCACTTCAGTAGTTTGCCTCACAACATCACTACTTTCATCATAAAATGTTGAAAGTTAATAGTACACCACTTCTTTGGAAAACATTCCATGAACATTTCCTTTGGATATCAGGTCATGTCATACCTCACAAATTGAATATCATATTTATAACGACCCAAAGGATAACGTACATAGACATTACATTACTTTTTCGGAATACTTAATACATAAAAAAAACAAAACTCAAGGATCGTAATAGTTTACTGTCTTTGGAAACTTGGAACATAATCTTCTAATAATGGTGAAATATCTTCAACATCTCCAATAAAGATCTTCCCCTTTTGTTTTCATACCTAAAACATTTCGTTATATCATAGGGAAAAGAAAACAAATAAAAGTGTGAGCTCAAATGCTCAGTAATGGTAAGCATGGAGAAAATAAAACAAACCATATACATTTGAACTTTAAAACATGAACATAAGGTTTACACATCAAAATCCTGAGTTGTGAAATAAATCTTGGCAGTACGTAAGGAATAGGTCATAATGGAACATAAATCATGATAAAATAGAATGGGAATAAAACATTTAATTTTGGAAAACCATTATGCACATGATATGATTTCCGTAGTAGCCAAGGCATTGCTGCTAAGACTATCTTAGTGGAAAAATTCCCTTTTTGAATCGAGTTCACTCCTCGTTCCAGTCCTGTATCACTGAACCGGATTAACTTATCATTCCATCCATGTCTATCTCATTAGATATAAATATTTACCCAATTAATTGGAGGTAGATATATGTCTGACCCATCTCATAATGAAATCATTCTTACTTGTCACATAATATAAAAATAAATCGTTCATCATAACCCAAAGAATAAGATAGGTTTCATAAACATCATCCCATAAAAACATAATCCATATAAAACAAATGGATATCATTTCATCATAAGAATAATTAAAACATGTAAATAATATATACATTATACATGAAACATAATCATACTAAATAATTTCATCTTAGATGAAAAATAGTTTTGACAAAACACTTGAAATTAATTCTTGAGGAAAATGTCCTTTCTTTTTCAAAATCATTTTCTTTTCACAAAATTCCATTAAATTATAAAATAAATGGATTTTTTTGAAAATAATCATGAATTATTGTACAGGAATATTCAATAAAATTTGGCATTATGAAATCATAAAAATCGGTTCATGTCGTATAAGTTAAAAAACATTCTTCTTGTACTTTTGCCGAAAAAGTCAAAAAGTACCTCATATAGTAAAAAAAGAAAGATTCCTTACATACCATATAGTAAAATTCAAAAATGGGTAAAAAGGAATTTAAACATAAATGAATCTATTTTTATAAAATAGGGAGAATTATGGTAAATCTAACCCCAGTAAATACTTACGAATAAACAATCCTAGATAAAAACGAGATTGGAAATGTTATCCGTTACCTTAGGTCTGATATGCTTTGTACGTATCCGAAACTCTTTTATTATGATTTAAATAATTTAATTGACTTATTACATAATAATATTTATTGTTATTATATCATATATGGTTCACTTATGACTTTATATTACCAGTTCGTTTGTAAATTCCATGTTAAAGGAGCGTTTTGGGTAAAATTGTTTCATTTATCATATTTGTTTAAACTTGTTGTTATTGATATTATTATTACTTATATCATGATTTAATTAATTCCATAATGTAAATCATGATTTATATATCTTATATATTCAGTATATATATATATAATAGATAGATAAATTAAATGAAATACATCGTTCATGGAGACGGTAGTCCGTACATACGCATGAACGCTGTTTTCCTTTCCTTATTGAGTTGAATTGAAGTATGTAAATGAAATAAATATATATATATAACTAAAGTATCTTTATTATGTCATATATTTCATTTTTATTTATTATATATAATTTATTGTCATTATTGAGTGGTTAACATGGAGAATGAATCTCATCGCGTCGTGGAGACGGTAATCTGTACATATGCACGAGTGATGATATCATTCCCATATTTATTGAATTGAATTTGAGTGGATAATATAATATCTCATAATAAGTATGTTGTTATAATAACTATATATAGTTATTCTTTATGCCATTATACCCGTCCATGTAAGGTGGTGGTGGACAAAACAGATTACACCATGGCGTGGAGACAGTTTTCTGTACGTACGCATGCACGGTGATTTCATTTTCCATAGGATGGATAGAAGGTTAAATGGGGTCGTTTCATATTTATAATAAAATATCAGTAAATTATTGATACTGATGTTATTACTTTATAATGAAACAACTAAAGAGTAAGAAGTTGTATAAGAAAGAAACATGAATGAATCGGTAGAAGAGATTACCTCTTCTTCGATGCACCACTTTTATGTTTTCCACTTAAGGCACTAGAGTTGGTCTTTTGAGGAGATGAGAACCTCTATAATGTTTCTAGGGAAGTTTAGAGGGAAATGGGTAGGGGTTGGCCAAGACTGAAAGCTCAAAATTGTGTAAATAGAAGAGGGAGTATGTGCCCTTTTATAAGGGGGAGAGGGGAACCTTAGACAAAACATAAAATATTATTTTATAATATTTTCATATTCGGTTTATAGTAGATAAAAATTGATTTATTTCTAATATAAAGTGGGGATGGTTTTAACTACTCTCAACCAATATGTTTTAGACAAGTTTAGGTTACTATTTTAACATTATCATTTAGATTTAACTCTAAGTTAAATAATTTAAATTTTACTATGTCTTCTTGTTTTCATACACTATATGGTTAATAAACTTACTATAAATAGCCAAAAAAAACCCAAGTGGTTAATTACTAATATATATAATCGTATCTATGTCATTTGGCCGATCCTTAGATTTTTAGGAATATAATAACAATTAATAATATAATATTTGTTTTAAAAACTATTTTATGTCAATTTTAACATTATTTGGTAATTGATTTCTGTGAAAATCATAACAACATTATTAGTTCAAAAAAAGTTAATTAAATCAATATTAGAATGTCATATTAACCTAAAAAAATTATTGGAATTTATAAAAAGTCTCAAATTACATTTATTTGTGTATTTATAACAACAATTATGTTAATATTTTATTAATAATCTAATTACTACATCATCATTGTGTCATTAATAAATTAGATTAATTAATATCTAAAAATTATAAATAAATTACCATTAAGTAGGAAATCATTTTATCTTTATAATTAATATTTATAGTCGAATTTATCATATGTATAACCCTATATTAAAAATGTTTTAGTTTTTAAACTTTGATTTTTACTCTTTAACTCTTCATTGAATTAAATAATAATAAATGTCCCGATATAATCCAACTGGACCTAAAAGATAAAATTCTATTCCTAAGGTTTTTTGGTTGAATTATACTTATCCAGTAGAATTAGGGCCTGTGTTAGGGTAATAATAATATAATTTTTACCATTAATTACCCTATTTACTTTTAACTGTGGTAAATAAAAGTAAAAAGTTACTATTTAACAAAAATTATTTTCATCTTATTGAACCAAATTTTACTCCTTGATATTAACATTGTCTCTAAAATTTTTTAAATTACACTCATAGAAGCGGTAAAATTATGTTTTATGTAAATTTTCAAATTCTCCTAAGATGTGGGTAAAAGACGGTGAAAAGTTCAATAAATTTTTTATATCTAAAATTATTATAAAATGACTCTAATGAATTAAATTGAACGTAAATAGTTATTATGTATCAATGTTTACCTAAAATAAATTTAAATAGAAAATAATTATTTAAATAAAAATTCGGTTTTTAAATTGTAACCCAGTGTCTTCACTATTCATAAAAAATTGAATGTTTTCAGAAAAATGCCAAAAATTCACCCTAGGATAATTTTGATATTCTGAATCCAAAAATGTAGTCCACTATGAAAGATAAAATTTATAAAATTTCAAAAATTCGTTATTACTATTCATAATGGCTAGTTCATAATAATATTATAATTATATCTCGTTTAGTGAAACTCGTTATTGCGTACTACACACTCTATCAAGGAAGGTCTGGATTGCATGTCATGCAAGCCATGTCAGGGATGTGTGTAGTGAAAGCTCAATTTGGTGTTGTGTATGACATAATCCCAACTTATTTCATTTATACATTAAACAAAATCAATACTTAATGTTGCGTAGAATAATTTACACAAAACGAACATGAAATTCTGTGTAACACGACCCAAGAATAGTATTGCGTATACTACATGCTAATCTTGGTGTAGTGTATAATAGAAGACATATATGAAATTAAAAATAATAATTCTCAAAAAATCTCAGGTTGTTACATTCAACCCACCCTCCTTAAAATGAATTTCTCCCCTGAAATTCATCAGGGTTATAAATGGTTTACTACTTGAAAGTTTCATTCATAGAAACACACATCATAAAAAGGAATAATAAATCTTAATTTTAAAAAGTAACGTAAGAAAAATAACAATTACCCAAATTAACTCATCACTTGGTTTCCACATAAGAGAACATAGGTGAAAATATGGATATGGAATAAAAATCTAACTATCATGTTTTGATGAAGAGTGGTAGAGGAAATTGCTATGAAAAATCCAACTATCATAAAGCCCTAAATTTGTGATGATCTAAGGTACCATCTAATTCATCGGATATGAGGGCACTAAGTCAACATTTTTGTTTTTCAAGATCATTTACCTAAATTATAAAATAAATACTTACATTATTTTCAGTACAATCTCACTGTTGTTCGGGCCTTGAACAATTTCAACTTTATATCTTAAATAAATGAAGTTTAATTTGTTATTCGTGATGTGTTAGCAAATCATGTGATAGAATGATGATTCATTCCATCTGTTTCAAACAAAAGGTTAGAAAAATCTATCATATGTACATAAGTCCATCTATGGTGAGGTTAATCGTATATGATTACAAAAATGAACTTATACTTCATCGATCATACCACTTAATAAAATAAAACTAGTTTCTAGTAACCAGATAATTCCTCTTGGCTAGTGGTAGGTGATAATGGCATGTTGCACTTCTGTTGTGGGTTCTATTCTCGTAGCCTTGTCCGACGCGATGGGTTGTCGCCCATCCTGCAAGTTTTCCTTTTTCTAAAACTACATCATTATAACATTCCATAAATAATATCAAAAACAATTATAGCCTTAAACAATACATTCTTATGTCAAACATAATTCAATCTAATATTTAGGATTATCCAAAATACTTCTATCCAAGATCATAGTATAATGAAAAACATTTCTAGAATGGTCATATAACAAGCATGTGAATACCATATTTTATCCCCACATATCATAAGATATGTCTTGTTGGACACATTACAAACATTTAAATACCTTAATCATGTATTGTATTGAAAAATGAATACCCATTAAACCTTTGTAAAAACAATAATGCTGTCAAAAGTTAACTCTTTCCATATACCAAAATGCCAAAATTTCTATATAATCGAATCATGATATAACATTATCCTTATATCAGTCATGAGCTCATGAATACTATCATAAATATTATTTTCTCCTTGTCCCTTCATTACGCGCATTTCATTTTCTTTACAAAAATATTTCAATCACTTATCATGGTTACTAGTACCATAAAATTATTAAAAACTACAATGAACAAATACAATGATATTCTAATATTCCATGATACTTTAAATGAGATTCCACAACATTATCTAAAAATCCCGTTACATAAACAATTATTCATTCCACCACATCTTTGTCTTCCTCAACATCACAATTAGTGAACGCATGTGACTTCCCTTTATCCTTTTCCTTAAGTGGTTGCTCGCGTTGATCATCATTAACCCTTGGATTAGGAAATTGATTAGCATAATTCCCCATTTCCTTGCACTGGAAGCATTGAAGTGTTGGTGGAGCGTTCTCTGTAATAATTTCTCTATTCAAATCATTAGCTAACTTTTTCACACTACTTTAACACTCAACTTATTGATGACCTTATTTTCCATGCTTAAATCATTTTCTAGTACCTTTTAGACAATCTACACCCTGCTTCTTTCCACACTTTGAGAATAAAGATACATTCTTCTTATTTTCACCATTGTTTTGAGATTTCTCCTTGAACTCCATCTTTTGTTCCTTGTCAAAACCATGAGATGGATATGTAATGCCAACATCCAGTTCTACCTTGATAGAACAATGCACAATTTCTTCATAGCTACTGAAGTCTCTTATCGCTAATTCCCTTCGAAGACTTGGTTTTAAGCCACTAAAGATTCTATAAACTTTACATTCAAGTTGGATGATAAATCTAGATGCATACCTTGAAAGCCTTGTGAAATTAGCTTCGTATATACCAACATATTCATCATCCTTTTGCTTAATCTCAAGGAACTCCTTTTCCATCATTGCTCGAATAATACGAGCGAAGTACTTATTAAAAATAATGTTCTTGAACTCATCCCATTCAATGGATTCAATTTCATCTTGGGGCCTTGTATGCTTAATTAGAGTCCACCACTGGTCTGCTTCACCTTCTAAACAGTAAACAGCCAAAATGAATTTTTCATGCTCTGAACGGTGAAGTATGGAAAATATCTTTTCAATGGTACTGATCCACTGTTCAGCAACATGTGGATCAAAAGACCCACTGAAAGAATATGTACATTTCCTCATGAATAATTCAATAGAATATTTTTCCCTTATCTTCTCATTTGGAAGTCCAGAATGACTCATCGCTTGTGTAAGTATAAAATAATATTTTTCACTCCATCTCCCACAACATTGTTTTGTTCAGTAGGACAATCATTGCATTGTCTATTACATTAATCAACATGGTTCTTTCGGGTTCCAACCATCGTCTAAAACCCAAAAAGAATAGTGTGAGGAAAAACTAATGATAGGGAAAACAACATAATAAAGGGGGAGTACATTAAATATATAACATATTAGGTTTAATATTAAGATAGTTACCTTAATTCTAGGACTATTACTTATACGTATACGTAACCTTAGGTACATCCCTAGATATAGCATAAAAATATCTCTAGGGATCTCACTGAATTTTTCGTATCCTAGTTCCCAAAGGATAACAAAACCTTTCCTCTGATACCTACTATAACGTCCCAATGCTTAAAGTACATAGACATTAAATTACTTTTGGGGAATAATTAATACATATCAAAAACCAACACTCAAGGATCGTAATAGTTTAGTGGCTTTGGAAACTCAGAACATAATATTTTAATCATGGTGAAAGATCTTCAACATCTCCGATTAAGATATTCCCCTTTTGTTTTCTTACCTAAAACAATTCATTATATCCTGGGGAAATGAAAAATGTAAAAGGGTGGGCTAAAATGCTCAGTAAGGGTAATAATGGAGAAAATAAAACAAACCATATACATTTGAACTTCAAAACATGAACATAAGGTTTACACATCAAAATCTTGAGTTAAGAAATAAATCATGGCAGTTCGTAAGGCATAGGTCATAAAGTAACATCAATCATGAAAAAATAGAATGGTAATAAAACATTTAATTATGAAAAACCATTAATCACATGATATGATTTCTATAGTAGCCATGTCATTGCTGCCATGACCATCTTAGTGGACAAAGTCCCTTTCTGAATCATGTTCACTCCTTGTTCCAGTGCTGTATCACCAAACCAGATTAAAATACCATTCCATCCATGTCTATCTCATGAGATATAAATATTTACCCAATTAAATGGAGGTACATATAGGTCCCACCCATCTCATAATGAAATCATTGTTACTTCTTCCAAATATTAAACCTAAATCATTTATCATAACCCAAAGAATAAAATGGGTTTTATAAACATCATCTCATCCAAACGTAATCCATATAAAACAAATATATATCATTTCATCATAAGAATAATAAACCATGTAAATAATAAATACATTATACTTGAAACATAATAATACTAAATAATTTCATCTTAGATGGAAAATAGTTTTTTCAAAACACTTCAAATGAATTCTTGAGGAAAATGTCCTTTCTTTTTCAAAAACATTTTATTTTCACAAAATACCATTCAATTTTAAAATAAAGGTATTTTTTTGACAATAATCATGAAATCTTGTACAGGATTCTTCAAGAAAATTAGGTATTATGAAACCATAAAAATCGGTTCATGTCGTATAAGTTAAAAAAACATTATTCTCGTACGTTTCCTGAAAAAGTAAAAAATTACATCGTATGGTAAAAAAAGAAGGATTGAGTACATACCATATAGTAAAAGTCAAAAATGGGTAAAAAGGACATTAAAAATACATGAAATAATTTTTATAAAACTGGGAAATGGATGATAAATCTAACCCCAATAAATACTTACGAATAAACAATCTTGGATAAAAACGAGATTGGAAAGGTTATCCATTACCTTAGGTCTGATATGCTTCGTACGTATCTGAACCTCCTGTATGATGATTTAAATAATTTCATTGACTTATTACAGAATCATATTCATTGTTATGATATCATATATGGTTCACTTATGACTTTATATTACCATCTCTTTTGTAAATTTTATGTTAAAGTAGCGTTTTGGGTAAAATTGTTTGATTTATCATACGTGTTTGAACATGTTGTTCTCGATATTATTATTACGTATATCATGATTTAATTAATTATAGAATTTAAATCATGATTTATATATCATATATATTAATTATATATATATAATAGATATATAAATGAAATGAAATACACCATTCATGGAGACGGTAGGTCGTACGTATGCATGAACGTTGTTTTCCTTTCCATATTGACTTGAATGGATATAAGTAGATGACCCAAATATATATATATATATATATATATATATATAAATATGGTATCTTTATCATGTCATATGTTTCATTATTATTCATTATATATAGTTTGTAATCATTCTTGAGTGGTTAACATAGAGAATAACTCTCATCGCGTCGTGGAGACGGTAATCTGTACGTACGCACGAGCGATGATATCGTTCCCATAATTATTTAATTGAATTGTAGTGGATAATATAATATCTCATAATATTTATTATGTTATAATAACTATATATAGTTATTCATTACACCATTATACCCATCCAAGTAAGGTGGTGGTGGAAAAAACATATTACACCATGGCATGGATACAGTATTCCGTACGTACGCACGCACGGTGATTTCATTTTCCATAGGATGGATAGAATGTTAAATTGGGTTGTATCATATTTTTAATAACATATAATTAAATTAGTGATACTTATGTTATTACTTTATAATGAAACAACTAAAGAATAAGAAGTTGAAGAAGAAAGAAACTTGAAAGAATCGGTAGAAGAGATTACCTCTTCTTCGACGCACCTTATTTAAGATTCCTCTTAAGGCACTAGAGTTAGTCTTTTTAGGAGACCATAACCTCTATAATGTATCTACATATTTTTATAAGGGAAATGGTCAGGGTTTGGATGATCTTGAAATCTCAAATTTGTGTAAATAGAAGAGGGAGTAGAAGCCCTTTTATAAGGGAGGAGAGGGGCACCTTAGGAAAAACCTAAAATATTTTTTTATAATATGTCATATTCGGTTTATAATAGCTCAAAATTGATATATTTATAAAATAATGTGGTTAGGGGTAGATATACTCTCAACCAATAGGTTTTAGAGAAATTTAGGTTACTATTTTAATCTTATAATTTAGATTTTACTCTAAGTTAAATAATTTAACTTTTACCGTGTGTTCTTGTTTTCTTACACTATATGGTTAATAAACTTACTATAACAAGCCAAAATAACCCCAAGTGGTTCATTATTAATATATTTAACCGTATCTAAATAATTTGGCAGATCCTTATATTTTTAGGAATAGAATAACAATTAATAATATAATAGTTTTTTTAAAAACTATTTTATGTCAATTTTGAGACTATTTGGTAATTGATTTGTGTGAAAATCATAACAGCATGATTTGTTCAAAAAAAGTTAATTAAATTACTAGTAACATGTCATATTAACCTAAAAAATTATTGGAATTTATTCAAAGTCTCCAATTACATTTATTCGGGTGTTTATAACATCAATTATGTTAATATTCCATTAATAAGGTAATTACTACATCATCATTGTGTAATAAATAAATTACATTATATAATGCCTAAAAATTATAAATAAAATAACTTTAAGTAGGAATTATTTTTAGATTTATAAGGAATATTTATAGTCGAATTTATCATATTTATAACCCTATATTAAAAATGTTTTAGTTTTTAAACATTAATTTTAACTATTTTAACTCTTTTTTAAATTAAATAATAATAAATGTCCTAATCTAATCTATTTTGACCTAAATGATAATATTATATTCCTAAGGTAGTTTTTGGTCGAATTACACTTGTACAATAGAATTAGTACATGTGTTATAGTAATAATAATATCATTTTTACCCTTAATTACCCTATTTACTTTTAATCGTGGTAAATAAAAGTAAAAAAGTTACTATTCACCGAAAATTATTTTTATCTTATTGAACCAAATTTTACTCCTTGATATTAACCCTGCGTCTCGGATTTTCTAAATTCCACTCACATAAGCGGTAAAATCATGTTTCATGTAAATTTTCAAATTCTCTTAGGAGGTGGGTAAAAGACGGTGAAAAGCTCAATAAATTTTTTTTATATCTAAAATTGTTATACATTGACTCTAATGAATTACATTAAACTTATATAGGTATTATGTATAAATTTTTGCCAAAAATTAATTTAAATAAAATAAATAAATATTTAAATAAAGAGTCAGTTTTTAAATAGTAACCGAGTGTTTTCACTATTCATCAAAATTTGAATGTTTTCAGAAAAATACAAAAAATTCACCCTAGGTAAATTTCGATATTCTGAATCCAAAAATGAATCCATTTTGAAAGATAAAATTGATAAAATTTCAAAAGTTGGGTATTACTATTCATAACGGATAGTTCATAATATTATTATAAAAATATCTCATTTAGTGAAACTCGGTATTGCGTACGACACACACTATCGAGGAAGGTCATGATTGCATGTAATGAAAGCCATGTCAGGGCTTCATGTAGTGAAAACACCATTTGGTGTTGTGTATAACATAATCAAAACTTATTTCATTTACACATTAAACAAAATCTAAACTTAATGTTGCGTATTATAATTTACACAAAACAAACATGAAATTGTGTGTAACACAAGCCAAAAATAGTGTTACGTATACTGCAAGCTAATCTCAGTGTAGTGTATAATAGAAGACATCAATGAAATTACAAATAATATTTATCATAAAATCTCGGGTTATTACATTCTACCCCCCATAAAATGAATTTCTCCCTCAAAATTCGTCGTGGTTATAAATGGTTTACTACTTGAAAGTTTCTTTCATAGAAACCCACATCATAAAAAGGAATACTAAAACTTAATTTTAAAATATAAAGTATGAAACATAACATTTACCCAAATTAACTAATCAATGGGTTTCCACATAGGAGAACATATTTAAAAATATGGATATGGAAGAAAAATCTAACTATCATGTTCTGATGAAGAGTGGTATAGTACATGGATATAATAAATCTAACAATCACAATGCCAGAAATTTTTGATGATATAAGGTACCATCTGATTCATTGGATATGACGGCACTAGGACAACATTTTTGTTTTTCAAGATCATTTCCCTAAATTTTAAAAGAAACACTTGCATGATTTTGGGTACAATCTCACTGTTGTTCGTGCCTTGAACAATTTCCACTTCATCTCTTAAATAAATGTAGTTGAATTTGTTATTCATGAAGTGATAGCAGATAATGTGATAGAATGATGAGTCATTCCATCTATTTCAAAAAACAGTAAGAAAAAGTAATCAAATATATATAAGTCCATCTATGGTTAGGTTAATCTTATATGATTCCAAAAATGAACATATACTTCATCTATCATACCGCTTAATAAAATAAAACTAGTTTCTACTAACCAGGGACTTCCTCTAGGCATGTGGTAGGTGATAAAGGCATGTCGCACTTATGTTGTGGGTTCGATTCCCGCAACCTTGTCCGACGTGACGGGTTTTCTCCCGTGCTATAGGTTGTCCTTTTTCTAAAAATACATCGTTATAACATTCCATAAATAATATCAAAAAAAGTTCTATCCATAAACAATACTATCTTATGTATAACTTAATTCATTCCAATATTTTGGCTTATCCAAAATACTTCTGTCCAAGCTTATAGTATAAAGAAAACAATTACTATAATGGTCATATAAAAAACATGTTAATACCATCATTTCTCCCCATATATCATAAGATATATCATGTTGGACACATTACAAACATGTGAATCCCTTAATCATGTATTCTCTTGAAAAATGAATACCCATTGAACCTTAGTTAAAAAAAGAATGCTATCAAAAGTTAACTCTTTCCACATACCAAAATCCCAAAATTTATATATACTCAAACCATGATATAACTTTATCCTTATATTATGCATGAGCTCATGAATACTATCATACATATTATTTTCTCCTTATCCCTTCATTATGTGCATTCATTTTCTTTCCCAAAATATTTCAATCACTTTTAATGGTTACTGGTACCATAAAATTATTAAAAACCACAATGAACCAATACATTGATATTACAATATTCCACGATACTTTAAATGAGATTCCACAACATTACTCAGAATCCAATTACATAAACACTTATTCATTCCACCACATCGGTGTCATTCTCAACATCACAAATAGTGATTGCATGTGACTTCCCTTTATCCTTTTCCACAGTAGGTCGCTCATGCCGATCATCATTAACCCTTAGATTAGGGCACTGATTAGCATAATGGCACATTTTCTTGCACTTGAAGCATTGAAGTATTGGTGGAGTGTTCTTTTTAATATTTTCTCTATTCAAATAATTAGCTACCTTTTCCCATTACATCGACACTCATCTTCTCGATGACCTTCTTTTCCACACTTAAAACATTTTCTAGTACCATTTATACAATTTCCACCATGCTTTTTTCCACACATTGAGCATAAAGATACATTCATATTCTTTTCACCATTGTTCTGAGATTTCTCCTTGAACTCCATATTTCGTTTCATGTCAACACCATGAGATGGATATGTAATGCAAACCACCAGTTCTACCTTGATAGCAGAACCCATAATTTCTTCATAGCTACTTAAGTCTCTTACCGCTAATGCCCTTCAAAGACTTGGTTTTAAGCCACTGAATAATCGATCAATATTACTTTCAGGTTGGATGATAAATCCATATTCTTACCTTGCAAGCCATGTGAAATTCGCTTTGTATATACCAACAGATTTATCATCCTTTTTCTTAACCTCAAGGAACTCGTTTTCCATCATTGTTCGAAGAATACGAGTGAAGTAATTAATGAAAAACAAGTTCTTGAACTCATCCCATTCCATGGAATCAATTTAATATTTGGGCCTTGTATTCTTAATTAGAGTCCACCACTGGTCTGCTTCACCTAATAAATGGTAAACAGCCAAAATGACTTTTTCATGCTCTGAATAGTGAAGTATGGAAAATATCTTTTCAATCGTACTGATCCATTGTTCAGCAACTAGTGGACCAGAATACCTGCTAAAAGAAGTTGGACATTTCCTCATGAAGGAATAAATATAATATTGTTCTCTTATCTACTAATTCGGAAGTCCATAATGATTCATAGCTTGAGCAATTATAGCAACAATATTTTACACTCCATCTCCCACAACATTGGTTTGTTCAGGAGGACAGTCATTGAATTGTCCATTACATTAATCAACACGGTTCCTTCGGGTTCCAACCATCGTCTAAAACACAAAAAGAATAGTGTGAGGGAAATATAATGATAGGGAAAAAACATAAAAAAGGGGGAGTACCTTCAATATATATCATATTATGTTTAATTCTAAGATCTTTACTGTAATTCTAGGACTATTACTTATACGTATACGTAACCTTAGGGACATCCCTAGACATACCTTAGAAATATCTCGAGTGATCTCACTAATCTTTTCGCATCCTAGTTACCAATGGTTAAGAAAACCATTCCTCTGATACCAACTATAACGAACCAATTCTTAACGTACATGGACATTACATTACTTTTGTGGAATGATTAATACATAACAAAAACTAACACTCAAGGATCGTAATAGTTGAGTTTCTTTTGAAACTCGGAACATAATCTTCTAATCATGGTGAAAGATCTTCAACATCTCCCATAAAGATCATCCCCTTTTTCGTCATAGCTAAAACATTTCTTTATATCTTTTTGAAAAGAAAACATATAAAAGGGTGAGCACAAATGCTCAGTAATTGTATTCATGGAGAAAATATAAAAACCATATAAATTTGAACATCAAAACGTGAACATGATGTTTACACATCAAAATCATGAGTTGGGAAATAAATCTTGGAAGTACGTAAGGAATAGGTCATAAAGGAACATCAATCATGATAAAATATAATGTGAGTAAAACATTTAATTATGGAAAATGATTAATCTCATGATATTATTTCTATAGTTGCCATGGAATTACTGCCAAGACCATCTTAGTGGACAAAGTCCCTTTCTGAATCGAGTTCACTCCTCATTCCAGTCATGTATCACTAAACCAGATTAACTTAACATTCCAACCATATATTTCTCATGAGAATTAAATCATTAACCAACGCATTAGAGGTAGATATAGGTCCCACCCATCTCATAATGAAATCATTCTTACTTGTTCCACAAAATAAACATAAATCATTCATCATAACCCAAAGAATAAAATGGGTTTCATAAACATCATCCCATCAAAACGTAATCTATATAAAACAAATGGATATCATTTCATCATAAGAAGAATTAAACCAAGTAAATAATAGATACAATATACTTGAAACATAACCATAGTAAATAATTTCATCTTAGATGAAAAATAGTTTTGACAAAACACTTGAAATGAATTCTTGAGAAAAATGTCCGTTATTTTTCAAAATCATTTTCTTTTCACAAAATTTCATTAAATTTTAAAATAAAGAGATTTTTTTTAAAATAATACTGAAATCTTGTACAGTATGATTCACGAAAATTAGGCATTATAAAACTGTAAAAATCTGTTCATGCCGTATAAGTTAAAAAACATTCTTCTCGTACTTTTGCTGAAAAAGTCAAAAAGTACCTTGTATGGTAAAAAAGAAGGATTCCCTACATACCATGTAGTAAAAGTCAAAAATGGGTAGAAATGACTTTAAAAATAAATAAAACATTTTTATAAAACTAGTACATGGATGATAAATCTAACCCCAGTAAATATTTATAAATAAACAATCTTGGATAAAACCGAGATTGGAAAGGTTATCCCTTACCTTAGGTCTGATATGCTTCGTAAGTATCTGAACCTCCTGTATGATGATTTAAATAATGATATTGACTTATTACAGAATCATATTCATTGTTATGATATCATATATGGTTCACTTATGACTTTATATTACCAGTGCTTTTGTAAATTCCATGTTAAAGCAACGTTTTGTGTAAAATCGTTTCATTTATCATATGGTTTGTGCATGTTTTTCTTGATATTATTATTATGTATATCATGATTTAATTACTTAAATAATGTAAATCATGATTTATATATCATATATATTCATTATATATATATATATAATATATTGATAAATTAAATTAAATACACCATTCAGGGAGACGGTAGGCCGTACGTACGCATGAACGTTGTTTTCCTTTCTTTACTGACTTGAATTGAAGTAAGTAGATGAAATATATATATATATATATATATATATTCCCATTATATTTATCATGTCATATATTTCATTATTATTCATTATATATACTTTATAATCATTCATAAATGGTTAACATGGAGAATGAATCTCATCGCGTCGTGGACACGGTAATCGGTACGTACGCACGAGCGATGATATCTTTCCCATAATTATTGAATTGAATTGGAGTGGATAATATAATATCTCATAATATGTATGATGTTTTAATAATCATATATAGTTATTCTTTACACCATTATACCCATCCAAGTAAGGTGGTGGTGGAAAAAACAGATTACACCACGGCGTGGAGACGGTATTCCATACGTACTCACACATAATGATTTCGTTTTCCATAGGATGGATAGATGGTTAAATGGGATTGTTTCATATTTATAATAACATATCAGTATATTAGTGATACTTATTTTATTACTTTATAATTAAATAACTAAAGAATACTAATTTGAAGAAGAAAGAAACTTGAAAGATTCAGTAGAAGAGATTACCTCTTCTTCGACACACCTCTTTTAAGCTTCCTCTTAAGGCACTAGAGTTGGTCTTCTGAGGAGACCAAAACCTCTATAATGTATCCAAGGACTTTTATAAGGAAAATGTTCAGGTTTTGGACGAACTTGAAAACTCAAAATTGTGTAAATAGAAGAGGGAGGAGGTGCCCTTTTATAAGGGAGGAGAAGGACACCTTAGGAAGAACTTAAAATATTATTTTATAATAATGTCCTATTCAGTTTATAATATCTCCAAATTGATTTATTTCGAAGATAAAGTGAGTATTGGCCGAAATACTCTCAACTAATAGATTTTAGACAAGTTTAGGATAGTATTTTAACCTTATCATTCGAATTTAACTCTACGTTAAATAATTTAACTTTTACCATGTCTTCTTGTTTTGTTACACTATATGGTTAATAAACATACTATACCAAGACAAAAAAACCCCAAGTGGTTCATTATTAATATATATAACCTTATCTATGTTATTTTTCTGATCCTTAGATTTTTAGGAATATAATACCAATTAATAATATAATATTTGTTTTAAAATCTATTTTATGTCAATTTTGACACTATTTGGTAATTGATTCTTGTGAAAATCATAACAGCATGATTAGTTCGAACAAAGATAATTAAATCAATAGTAACATGTCATATTAACCTAAAAAATTTATTGGAATTTATAAAAAGTCTCAAATTACATTTATTTGGGTATTTATAACATCAATTATGTTAATATTTCATTAATAAGTTAATTATTGCATCATCATTGTGCCATTGAATAAATTAAATTATTTAAAGTCTAAAAATAATAAATAAAATACCATTATATAGGAAATCTTTTTAGATTTCTAATGAACATTTATAGTCTAATTTAGCTTATGTATAACCCTATATGAAAAATATTTTAGGTTTTAAACATTGATTTTAAATCTTTTAACTCTTCTTTGAATTAAATAATAATAAATGTCCTAATCTAAACCAAGTGGAACTAAATGATAATATTATATTCCTAAGGTTGTTTTTTGTTGAATTATACTTATCCAATAAAATTAGGACATGTGTTAGGCTAATAATTATATCATTTTTACCCTTAATTACCCTATTTACTTTTAACCATGGTAAATAAAAGTAAAAAGTTACTATTCACCAAAAATTATATTTATCTTATTGAACCACATTTTACTCCTTGATATTAACCATGTCTCTCGGATTTTTGAAATTACACTCACAGAAGCTGTAAAATTATGTTTTATGTAAATTTTCAAATTTTTCTAGGAGGTGGGTAAGAGACGGTGAAAAGTTCAATAAAATTTTTATATATCAAAAATTATTATAAAATGACACTAATAAATTCCATTGTACTTATATAGTTATTACATATCAATTGTAACATAAAATAAATTTAAATAAAATAAATAATTATGTAAATAAAAAGTCGGTTTCTAAATAGTATCCTAGTGTTTTCACTATTCATCAAAAAATGAAAGCTTTCAGAAAAATACCAAAAAATCACTGTAGGATAATTTCGATATTCAGAATCCAAAAATGTAGTCCATTTTGAAAGACAAAATTTATAAAATTTCAAGAAGTGTGTATTAATATTCATAACGGTTAGTTCATAATAATATGATAATAATATCTCGTTTAGTGAAACTCGGTATTGCGTACTACACCCGCTATCGAGGAAGGTCTTGATTGCATGTAATGAAAGCCAAGTCAGGGATGCGTGTGGTGAAAGATCTATTTGGTGTTGCTTATATCATAATCAAAACTTATTTCATTTATACATTACACAAAATCTATACTTAGTGTGGCGTAGAATAATTAACAAAAAACAAACTTGAAATTGTGTGTAACACGAGCCAAGAATAGTGTTGTGTATACTGCAAGATAATACGGTGTTTTGTATAGTACAAGCTAATATTGGTGTAGTGTATAATAGAATTCATCAAAGAATTTAAAAATAATATTTCTCATAAAATCTCAGCTTCTTAAAATATTTCTAGCTCACTGCCTCATGAACTAATAGGAGTGGTAAACCCCATCACATTAAGCTATGTCATGATATCCTCAAGGGTCTCACATACACCTCTGTCATAGACACCAAGAGGGAACCCATTAACAAAAAATCACTACATAAGGATAACACTAGATCTTACTAGCCTAGCTATACTCAAACCTCCCACTTCACCATAGATCACCATTTTACATGGTAATCAATTGATATTATATGGAAAAATCTGGGTAGTCCCAAGGTGATACTCTATAGAGAAAATAACACTTACTGGGGAGGAAAACCTGGAACATTCGTAGGTAGACTTCCCCAAGATCATCACTACAGTTGGAAATAGAATCCTCATAGCACTACCGCTCCAGGGGTTATACTATCATTTTATAGAGGTTGGGTGTATAAATAAACACATGATATCACCCATCTTGGGCAGGGATTGTGCTTATAAAAAGGATGAATTCTGTCCCAAAACATAGAAACACTGCCACACTCACTACTGGAAACCATTTCTGTCATCATTTAGAACTATGTTATCATTTTACTACCCCTACTATAGATTTCCATCAACTACCTCCCTCAATACATCATAGAGTGTTGCAAAATATTTCATGATATTTCCTCTATCGTCATGCTTGAAACACCACCTCTACTTCCACGACCTAGATCTAACATGAGATCCTAGATCCACAGTCCCAACATCTTAGTATCATCTGCTAAAGAATCTCACATGACCATATCTATATTCGTGTCATTTTCTGACATCTTCAAAAGTCTCATCTACTCTGTGTCCAAGATTGAATGATAGAATCATCTAAACATTAAATATTTACACCACCAAGTCACTGTCAAGAACTCAATAATATGTGGGAATGAATATAATACCCTATATCATTGATATCCCTACATAATAAATGCTCGATGAATCATTCTATTTATACTAGATCTCCATCCATATTCAACGTGTATGGAAAATGGATTATAAGGATCATTAAAAAAACTACCATATTCATGTTATCCAATAGAAGCTCTGGAAGCTCTTGGATAAACGTTTTTCTTAATTTCTCTAGATATAACTCTTCCCACATAGCCGTTAAATATCCTCTCATGTTAGAATCACCTCATCATGGGTCTACATGACCAAAAATGAGCATCACCTAACTGGTCCGGAAAAATGTATCACCTATAGGTCCATTATATGATCTGAAGGATTCCTCAGAAGGTGAATTTATTTTCTTCTTCAAACTAATTAAAATATACATAGGGGAACCTCATCCTAATATCTAAGAGGTTGATGCCTATGTAACTCTTGTAGTGCACTCATCCTTCAAAATACTCATACAAAACTACTAGTATAACCTATAACCCAATCGGTGGTCAATCAAAAGCTGGACCATATAGTGGTTCCATATCATACATGGTTCCCTGCATTGAAGCCTCATCTCATGGTCGATCGTCATCTTGATCAATCCCTAGAACCCTATCCAGCAATCGTCTTGGTGGAATCCTGAAATAGAATCAAGATGCAACATGGTTGAATATTATATATGGAAAGATGACTCAAGACATACATTAAACCCATAACCATATTCTATGTGATGCATGTACTAATTTGTTTTCTATGAGTGCCTAAATGTACCATGTCAAAAAGAAGTTTATCAACGACTTACTGAATCCATACATCAGCCACAACACTAGCACAATATTCCCTAGACAAATCATTACACTATAATCACCTTAACAGTATATCCATAAATATCATACCAATATTAGTTATTGAAAACCTATACCTTGATGTCCAAATTATGAACAATATATAATAACACTCGTTGAAAAACTAGAAAACAATGGTTTCAGGAACACTATCTGAGATCCCACCTCTAATAGGCTAGGGCCTAGTGACCTATGATTTGTATGTTTATCTCACAAATGGGAGGCCTTAACCTATGGAAACTATACAATTTCAGTCACATCCATCACCATGAGACAACTAACTATTAATAAAAACTAAAAACTCAAATTCATTCATTCATCTATGCCATAATCAGTGTACAAAAAATATTGAATTTGTAAAAGGGAAAAATACAATACCATCAAGAATGGGAAAGTAGATAAATATTATTAGGAGAAGGATACTTCTATAAAATGAAACAAATGAAAAAAACCTTAGTCAAAAACCTATATAAACAATGGTCTTTCTATAACATTAAACTCTTTCTACACAAGGTCATCCTAATGACTGCATAAAAAGGCATGTCATCTTCACAAGACATGACATGTCCGAGCGAAGGATTTGTTGGGTTGAGAATAAAAATACCCAATAGTAACAGAGAACACCCCAAAAAGAGATCAAATATAATTTATTAGTGTGACAAACATAAGATAGAGGGAATATGAGAGTCCATATTGAAATGTCCTTAGCAATGCATGACTTATTAGCTCAATCAGCATTTTATTTCGAGGAAGACGTGTGAAAAAAACCATCCAATCCCAAAATCATCCCAATATATTCAACTCAATATCCATGTCTCGATTTCTACAAACATCATATCCATATACATGATTTTACCCAAGGCTCTGCAATAATTCTCACTAGGGGGAACTGAATCCATTACCCCTACCATCCTATATGATTCTTGTCTAAGAGATATCACTCATCAGTAACTATATATACATACTTGATGGAACATCCAATATATATCATCCCATCAAGAATAGACCTGTCATCCCTGATGACAACCCTCTGAGATTACACACTCTATTGGGTATCACTATGTAGATGTATCATCACTTCCAACCCATGTGGCTTACACTAGAGTTGACATGCTAATTCGTTTTTTCCATGATGAAATAAACGTTCTAACTTAGTAGATCTAGATACTAATATTGGGGGACCCTCCTACCCCTTATTTTGAACTACTCAATCCTATAAAAACCATAATATCCCACGATTTAGAATGGGTATCACACCTATCCTAGATGGTGGAAACCACCTCCCCAACAGAATCTCATTTCATGATACAAATATAGGGGCTCATGAAAAAGACAATAGAGAGATACCATAAACCCAAATATAGATGAAACCATCATCTATTGTATCATACCCTCAATGTTACCTCAAACCACTTATAGAACCCAACAATAGGTATGGGATCATGCTAAATATCATACCAGAAACACTTCTATAACCCGCATGATATATTGGGGATATTATATCCCAAAATTTCAAAATCCATACTAGGATATAGTTGTAGATATTAGTTCCACAAATGATATATAAATGTCATCAGGATATGATGAACACTATCTATGAAAATGACACGATAGAGGATCCCACAATATCCTCCCAGAGGGATACATCTACTATACTCGAGCCCATCTTATCAAGGGAACCAAAATCCTTTTTTGACGATGCAGTGCCATGATATTCCATTTCAAGGATATACCAAGGGAAACCACAAATATGATACTAATCTATGCCTCACTATAATGGAAGCCATTAATCATTCCTCACACTGAATATCACATTCCAAAACCGTTCTGATCAACACATCCCGCATGGAAAAATACTCATGATTGGTTAGTTTCAGGGCTCCAATAGAGTCATGAATATGTAGATGCATTTGGGAGGAGTATCCAAGGGGAATATATTTTGTGTACCAACAAAAAAATAGTTTTTATCAGGATTTTGTCCCTTGTTTGTGTACATTCACAACACTCAAGATGTATTTGTGCATATACAAGTCATGTAACTCATTCCAACTAGTGTGTTCCCTCATTCGATATCCTATGAATTTACTCACCCATACATGCATGGTTGACCATGTTTCACCACATAGAATGTACCATCAGTACAAAACCTTTATTGGATAAATATCCACATGGCCTTTTCCTATACCTATGACCATGTCTATCATCCCATGCCCATGTACCAAGGTGTGTACTTCCACCTGGGTGTGTCCCCTGATATGAAATGTATGGCCATGTCCCTCATCCACATGACATGTGATCACTATGTGGTGTATGACCCTATTATAGAGTGTGTAGTACCCAAATTTCATCCTCATGGAAGGATAAGATCATGGGGTGTTTCATCCTGCATTATAAGCCTTGTGATCAGGAATATCAAATGGAAATCTCCTTAGAGCCACAAGAAACACCCCAATTTCTATATAAAACCACAGATCTACCACCAAGGGATCAATAATAGTCATAAGAGTTATCTAAAACTATAAATTAACATATAAAATAGGGTCCAATATGTAAAAAACTTAAATATGATTACCTCGAGGTAAAATGACGATGCTTCAGGATCAAAATGATGCTTGAATTAGTTGTAGCTTAATATGTTGACGATCAGCATGCAGAACATGGATCGAAAACAATTCATCCCATCAGTTTGGCCTTAGGTTTTTGGTCATAAATGTAGGATCCTCCTCCACTATTTCAATTCATGTGAACCCAAAGGGTGGGAAATATAGTTTTATGATTTTAATTCCATTCAGTTAATAACACTACAATTAAATCCACAACAACTCTCCCTCAACTGAGCAATTGATGCTGAAAAATGTTATGTCATTCCTATAGTAGAAACCATTCTATGAACTCAAGCATGGTATTAGATTTTTTTTATTTGATACTATGATGATTATTTATTCCACAACTACCAGAAAACTATGTAGATGTGATAAAATATTTAATATAGTTAATATCACCATACGGAGGCTCTCTGAGAACTAGAATCTCGGAAGAATTATCCCCCAGCTCAAGAAATATTCCTATAAGTATTTCAATTCCTTACCTTGTAATAACTAAATTATTATAGACATAACTAGATCGATTTTAATGGATTTCTGGTTGTTAATATTTCTATCAGTGGACATTTTGTAGAATCCATGGAATATATATTAAGGAAACCATATACTAGTGATCACAACACTATGATAGAAATTATTGATAATCATATAAAGAATTCCTAATGGATATTTAAGGATATTTTTGTATGGTTTTTCAAAAAAATAATTCACTATTTGGATACTACAGGTGGACCCACTTCAAGAATCCAATAACCAAGGGGTAAAAAATTGGAATTAGTGCATTGGGATTGGCCCAAATATCACTTGGTGAATGAAAATGGTCCTTATAGTTCACTTGGTTTTTCACTCACATGTGATATAATTAGTATAATTAACATTTTCTTAACAATCCTTTTTAAAGGATTTGAAAATAACTATATCCAAAAAGACACCATGTTCCTGATTATGATGTTCGATATGTATAATTTTTTTTATGTAAGGTGTTTCTATAGTATTTTGATTATAAATTATGTTCTATAATGTTGTGATATAATCTAGTTTGTGAAACTATATAGGAATGAAACACTGTGGAATGAAATTTAACTATATTAATGAATGTAGTCTAAAGATAAAGAATGAAAATTTAATTTATTATATTTAACAAATCCTTCCAAGGTAACTACTATCCTAATAATTATCACTATATGAGGATATAATATCATGTTCTCTCAGGATAGTGGATTAAATCTAGATGTCCTACCGATATGAAGCGAATAAATAGATGAACACGATGATAGAAACAAATTCATATGATGGGAAGAGGGAAGAGAAGGACTTTCCCACATGATAAAATCGTTGAAAGAAACTCTATAGTACATGCATAAAGGGAAAGTGAGTTTTATACACATGTGGATATAAATTACACAATTATTTTGATTAGAAGGGAATGAAATGGATTTACATTGTTCAATTCATTTACTATAAACTTATAGGGTAAAAAATAAATGAATTCTCAAATATTTAATATAATATACCTCAAATATAACCATTTTATCGTGGTCAATCATATTCTATTATTATAGAAAGAGTTTAAAGATTAATGTTCAATATGTATAGATTTAATAATTAATCCACTTAAATAATTTATTAAAGATATCATAATTATATGAATTATTAAATGTTTAGGGATTGTACACGAGTACATTTTCATTATATATTGGAAGCCTTATGTTGAATGATATCGATGATGAAAGAAAATTATATATGGAATGTTTTACATCATCAAAATCAGGTGATATAGGGAAATCTACTAATAAATATCTTCCTAAAGTTTAGATAATAATTTTTGGATAATGATATGACTGAAATGCATAAATAAATTTTATAGTACTAACAACCTTGGGCATAATAGCTGATAATTTCATTTTTTTTAATTTAATAAAATTACTTCTAATGTTTTTTATCATAATATATTGGAATGAATCTAATGTTCACCATTTATGAAATATTTTAAGTTTACATCGGGATGTGGTTTTATATATTAAAATATTACTTACTAATATAATGATTTACACATATTCGATACCTTGTACTAAACATTATTTATATTAATATCTCGATATAAAATTAATGTCTTATAATTCTATTGTAGATCATGCGATGATGTAGAATTGAGTTGAATTTCTTCAAGAAAAATAAAATTGATTTTTGCATATTCATTTCATACATTATATGATGAATATATTGATCAAATATAAACAAATAAATGAAATTGAGATAATGAAATAGAAAAATAAATATATTTCATTACATTTATAGATAGAAAAATAATTCCACAACCATAAGAATGGGATATTCAAATAATAATTTCATCATATAACATTCATATAAAATACATTATAGTCTTTTTAATCTGCATAGAATTTCTGTATTGAGGTTATTATTGTTCTACTGAGTTACCCTTTATTGTGACCAATGACATTGATCACATTGTATAATTATTTACCCCATGACCATATCATATCATGTCATTAACGTTCAGCTTCATATAAATGCAGTAATTTTTTATTCCATATTAAAAATTTTATTCCCATTCTATCTTGTTAAGATGGTATTTTATTAATATTTTTGCAAGTATGATATTTCAACAATTGTATTTTCAATTTCCAAATAATTTATTAACATGATATTGATTTAATTCTAAGGATGAGTTTATTTAATATGCAGATAATGTAAGATCAAGATATTTTAAATGTAGGAATTATTTTCTATTTTATATGAAATAATAAACCACTTATAAAACAGAAAAAAAAAATATTTCATTCAATTTAATACCATTTATTTCTTCTAGAAAACACAACACATACATTAGATGAACATTTATATAGTATACCATTATAACATGCTCATTAAATTGGAAAGTGTGAATATTATTAATTTTTTTATGAAATTTATCCTTATCAATTTATTATATATTCAAAAAATAATCATTTAAATGTAAAATAAATGTTTTCTTAAAAATGTATATTTTTATAAAAGGTTATTTATTTTGGATTTTCGCATATAATTTAAAATTACAATTTTACCCTGTTAAGAAATTTATTTGAAAAATGGAATTATTTTTTTTAAATCATCGTATCAATTTTCTATTTAGGAAAATGGTTGGATGTTTTCTAACATTAATCTTTTTTTATGATCAGTGGAAAACTAAATTTTAATTGAAAACCAGATCATCATTTAAATTACATATTAAGAGATATTATATTTTAAACTTTTTATAATGTAAAATAATTATATATATATATATATATAATTAGTTTAGTTCACTAGAATAAATTTGAAAATGACTTTTCTTATGAAAACATTATTTACATTTGAACAAATTACCATTAAAACCACTTCTTTATCGCCATTTTTTAAGGATTGATTTTAATTTATATTTTTTTAATTATATTTAGGATAATTGGATTGATTTATTACATATTTTGAATGAATATAATTAAATTTATGTACTATTTTAAAAATATTTTTTAAAAAAATGGTAAGTGAAAAGTGTAAAAATGATTTACCTTTCTTAAGGTAAAAATGGGTTCACTAGGGATTATATCATGAAGATAAATCTAAAAAATAACCTAAAATAAGTAATTGTTTATTTGATTGCCCTATTTCCACATTATTATTTCCATGTTAAAATTTTGGTTCATTGAGATTCATTTTTATGTGAATATATTTATAATTTTGGATTCTTTTGGTAAATTTCCATGTTAGTTTCAAGATGGTTCCCTTTCACCAGTTATAAAAGGAAACTCCCTCCCCTCATATAATCCAAAATTACGAGCCCTTTGGAACAAATAATCCTAACAAATGCTCTCCCCAAAATCAATTTTAATATTTTAGAGCTTTTAAACCTTCCAAAAAAACATCTATATTGTTCTTAAGTGGTTTTCCAAAGGATAATTCTCTTAGAGAATGTAACATTACTCACAAAGATATTTTATTTTCGTTATTTACCTTCTACATTGAATAATGATTTATGAAATAAAATATATTATCACATTTATATACCATACAATTTTATTTTATTATATTTATCTCATAATATTTATCTATCTCTACATCCATGAAATGGGAAATGATATTGTAGATCATGTGTATGGTCAGCTACCGCCCCACAAACTAATGTAGATCATTTTCAAGAACAGTAATTATAGGATATATTTAATGATATATTAATAAAAAATTACTCATCTGTCAAATTATTATAACATTTTAATTTTAATTTCATGTATTAATTTTTATGTTAACTTCTGTTTGAAATATGATGATGAAACACTTGCTTATATCATATCACTACCTAATGGAGTGATGTGATTAATTTGCAATCACACTATACAAGTACTAAAAGAATAATAAATTTAGTAAATATTTGGAATATATATTCAATTATATTAATTCTAAAAAATTAAAATATCTCTCAATACCTTACCTATACAATCTTTATGGAAATGATATTTTTTCACACGAATACATTAAATCTATCATCCCCAAAAAGAAATTTGATTATTATTTCTTTTATAACCATTATAACTATTTATATAAATGTATATAATTTTTCAATATGATATTATTGAAAATATTATCAATCTTGAGATGATATATAAATATATAATCCTTGAAAAATAACCATAAATATCATTAAATAGTGAATGGGAATATTAGACAACTAATACAAAAATTAATGAAAATGAAGAATTTTTTTGACATGAGGGTGGTAAAAAGAAATAAAAATATATTATATTATATTATATGTATTAATATGATTATGATATAAATTAAAATAATGACTAAAACCTTTATAAATGAGTTTGGATAATGTTCAACTAACAGAAATCCCAATGTAAGGGACATCATATTAATTTATCTTCATTTAGGAATCTTATATTATCACCAACTTAATATATTTTGTTTGGTTTATATAAATACCCATTAAAATGTAATATCATTTATAATTAATTATTTTTAATTTTACATTCTTCAAAATGAATTATTCTATCTATGGGAATTTTATATAAAAATTAACAAGTGTCAATGAATTTCATAACCCAATTTCTTTTCATCAGATTCATTTTACTTCTTCATTTTAATTAATATTGTATGATTTTATATTTATAGAATTTTGACTTCATTATGTGGAATATTCACTTATTTAATGTGGATTTAAAATTAAAACACATAATTTATTGTATGATTTATTCTCAGTTCAACAATTTATATTTTCAATGGTTTATTTCATGATATAATTTTAATCGGGATTATTTAGACATGAATTTAATGGAAGAAGAGTGTATTTGGCCACTGTCTAATGAAAAAGTTCATTTCTATCTCCACTATATATTCATCATTTTTTGGTAACAATATTATTTTTCAGTCATTGAAACATAAAATAATATTGAAATGGTTTTTAATAAAATATGACTTTAATTATCTCTTCTGATTGATAGCTACTTTCATCCAAAACTATGTTTTATAATAATATTTTCTAAAAATATTAAAACCATTAAAAATTCATTTATTATAGAAATGTTTTCCTATTTTTACTTTTTGAAAAAATTATCATTGTCATCATTAGGTTATTCTCAAAATAAGTCTTGTTTTGTTTAATAAAAATTATAAGAAAAGAGTATCTGTTATAACGTACTCCAGATATATGTAATTTTATTCTATAATGACCACACATTGCTTTAAATATTCCATAATATATATGAAATATTATTTCCAAGTATTCTTATTTTCATAAAAAATGCGATTTATGTTTTAATAAGTTATTTTCAAAATGAAAATGTTAGTTTCCTCAGGAATGTTTTTAATGATATTTTATGGTATTTATATTCATCAATGACAACAATTCATTATTATTAATCTAATAGTTTTATGTTGGATTGATACTTTCCTTATTATTTATATGTATGTTTTATTATAATTTTGACCATACAATGTTTTAAAACATGCTTTTTTGATTAATTTTTTTCACTAACATTCACTTGAATTATTTATTTAATTGTGATCATTTGAATTTAAATTTCCGAAAAATATATAAATTAATTATCATGGATATGTTTATTTCCTAAAAATTATATCACTTATCCATATGGTGTTATATATTGAATGATAATAGGTAATCTAGAAAATCATTTATTATTCGGTATTCTTTATACAATACTGATATTTGATGACATAAGAACATTATTCCTAAATTTAAATGAAAATTAGGCATATGAGGAATGATTAAAACATGAATTAACTAGTGGAGAATATTTCAATTTATACCCTTGAGATATCTACATAGATCATGAGATGAATAATTAGGTGATCCTTAGATTAATGGGATATTAGTGTATACCTACAAATCAATTTTAAACTATCCTAATGACATATCATTAACATAGTATAGTAAGTAAGAATTTCCATCCATGATAAATCACATAATATAATCCTTCATAGTTTCATAATGATATTATCTCTAGATTAATTTCAATATCAATTTCCAGACTAAATGCAATAATATTTATGTTAGTTACATTTCTATATTAATTTTTTCTTATCCAGTCATGATAGTCTGGTTTTTTACTAAATGAAATGTGTTTTAATTAATTTAAATCTTCATATTTATTACGTATTATCTAATATTGAAATTAAAATTATTAATACATAATTTTTATTTAGTAATTTAACTTTCCCTATTATTTATATTAATTTATTCATGATATATTCGGAAGTATATAACTCTTAATAAAAGTTTGAAATGACCCTTTTTTGATTCCATTCTGTGGATTCTAGTAATTAACCTGTGAATGATATTCTAGTATATCTCTTAGGGAATAATAATATTCAAGAAAAAATTATTATTTTACAATTTTTGATTTAAAATTTTCTTCAAGGCCCATTTTTATACCTAGTCTACCAAAAATACTAAACTTTCTGATCCATCGGGATGTTACTCCTTGTATGTTATGCTAATGTAATAAACAAAACACAGGATCTGGGGTACCTATTTTGGGTTGTTAAAATGTTTATTTCATAAATGAAATACATTTTTATAAATAAATTTTATAAAATTGTAAAAAAAATATATAAATACAAACATATAATGTGACAAAACTATTTAAAAAACAATTTTAAGCCTAACACAATATTTGTTCTTATTCTACACCTAAAATAAAATATTTAATGAATAATAAAATATTTAATTAATTTCATATTATATAACTTTTATTAATATAATTCCCTAATATTCAATGTTTCAATTAGTTTTGATAAAAAATCATTAGTTCTATAAAAATAATTTTTAAGAAAAAATTTTCCTTTACTATCAAATAATTTTTATTTTCATTTATTATCTCTTTGTCAAAAATGATTCAACATTATTCATATCCCATCGATATAATTTTCATAACATAGAGTTTTTTATTGGTATCAACCAATTTAAATTTTATGTGATAGTTTAATTAATATTATTATCTTCATTGCTAATATTAAACATCTACACTTATATAAAATAGATTCATCACTTTTTAATTGATTAGAAATGAAAATAAAAATTATTTGAAAGTAGAATATTTATTTTTAGGAAAAAATAGTTTAAATATGAACATGTGTTTATATCATGATAAATTGAAATTGTAAAAAAAACTTATTTTAAATAATTGTTTTTTATATATTTAATGAAAAAAATTAACAATCGTATTATATTTTCTTTCCCTAGAATATGAATTAATCATCGATTATTTTTAAAACTGAATTTCTTCCAAAAAGATGTTTCGTCATAATATATGAACTTATTCTAAAACTAATTTATCAACATTTACAAAAAATAATTTAAAATTTTTACTAAATATTAAAACTATAAATTTCAAAAAACATAACAATGTAAATTTTACAGAATTTATTACAAGTATACTTTTTTTGAAGAGTGAAAAATAATTTACTATTTAAAATTGTCATCCCATGTAAATCTTATTCAAAGCTGCATTTTTATAAATTATTATTATATTATAATATGTAATATATAATTTATTTATCCAATATAGTTTATTATTATCAATTTTATATTCAAATTTTATATATAAACTTTATATTCAATGGAAAATCTTTATTTTGACAATAGCATGTTATCACGTATGTGGGGTTAGTATTAAATTTTCACATTTCCAATTATGTGCTATAAAATTTGATAAAATTATTCAATATTAAAAAGAAATATATTTGATATTATATAATAATTTATGATCAATTTTGGTTCGTAATGAATTATAAAACCAATTAAGATATATTACCATAGTTATGATAAAAATGAGTTTAGAAGGGGCTAATAAAAAATAAAATTGGTAAAAAGAGAAAAAATTACATAATTTCCATTATCTATAATTAATTTGAGTATGTTTAAGGAATGGTACATTTTAGATAATTTTTTTGTTTCTAGTCCATGAAATTACTTTTTTCTTTTCAAAATTTTCAAGTGTATCATGTTCCCCACTTACCAACAGACACCCACATTACCCTCAACTAAAAAAATCAAGGTTGTTTTGGATCATAAAATAAAATCACAAATACATTACTTATAGATATTACTAAATAATTTACTCTATAATTTTATTAAAAATCCTCATATTATGTATTTTTTCTTGCAAACCTGAAGGGGATGTCCAAATAAAATGTATCTTTCTTAATAGAACATTTTTTGTTTATTTCTTCTGCTGCATTCATAAAACAATATTTCAAAATGATATTATAATAAAATTATTATAAGAAATGTTATTTTTTATTTTATTGTAATATAATAACCTAAATCAATGTTATCTTCCTCAAATATAAAACAAAATATCCAATCATATTTACAGTAGATTGTCACATCATGAATTGATATAATTCATTTTCTACTACACCTGTCATGGATGAATATAGTGAATTATTAAAATTATATATATTTAATTTATTTAATAATTATGTTTTATGTGTCTTAATATCTTATATACCTATTTACCATCTATTAAATTAAGAAATTATAATGTCTCTCCAATGTATGTGTGGACTACCATCTCCGTGAACTAATGTCATGTGTATTTGATTTTATTTTTGAATTTATGGTAATAAGTATATATTTAATTAACATATGTGATATATATGATATAAAAACAATTTTATGGTGGGAATTTATATTTATCTTTCTTTAATTCCATAAATCCAAAAAAATAAAACATTATTAATAAGTGTATACAACTGACTATCTATTTGAATAGTTTGATATATTTAATTGTCGTTATTTTATGGATGAAAATTAAAATATATTAATGATAAAAATATATATTATTTAAATAATGGATAATATTTTAGGTTGATGGAACGTGATCTAATTACATTGACAAAAATTTTATAACTGTAATAGTCATGCATAATAAGGTTTTTTAAATTAAAGAACGATTTTACCAAATTTTTGTTTATAATTGATTGATAAAATGATATATATAAATAATATATGATACGAAATATATTATTATGGTAATTTAATATAAATATAATAAAGAAATATTTATTAAAAACATTGTTCAAATATGTAGGATGGAAGCCATACCCAAGGAAAGGGATTTTTATCTCACTTTTGTTGTGAGACATGTTCCATATTCACCACTAAATTATTTTTACATGGTTCATATACTTCACATTATTGTATCTTATAAATAATCTCATAGAAATTAATATATATTCAAATCCATAAAATTTTTTCAATTAATGGGTACCATGATTCTGATTTTACCAATGTTGTATGGTTTTTATGTTACAATTTTATTGCTCTTCAAAATTGTTAATGATTATGCTTATAATCCTTAAATATTATGATCAATAACTTTTTAATCTCATGAATCCCTAAATAATCAATTTATTTATATAGAAAACATATTTTCATGTCATATATCTATTTTTATTAAAAAAATATATTAATATAGTGCCTTTTCAGAAAATAAAATTTATTTTTCACCTTAGTTGAAAATATTTTCTCTTCCAAGTTCATGTTTTCTAAAAAATATAAAAATATTGTAAAAATGATATAAATATTAACCTATTAATTTTTAAATTTCATTTTTATCCATGTTTGGATTCTAAAAAACTATCTAAACAGAACCATATTTTCACTGTCTGAAGTGAGATACAATTTTCCTGCCAAAGATGTGAAAAAAAACAAAACTATAATGTCTAGAACATGAATTTTATTACATGTTTACATGAACTATTATTTATTTAATGGTACTATTAAAATTTTGGTAGTTTATTTTCAATTTATATAATTTATTTAAAAATTTCAAACTTCTTAGATTTTAATTATGCGATTTCATTGTGAAAAGTATATTTTTATCAAAGAAATTTTAAAAGTGATCTTCTCAAATAATGTTCCCTATAGGATGTCATCCTTTGATGATATGTATGATTTTCTGGATATATGTTATAAGGTATTGTACTTATTAATTATTTGGATCGTTTATGAGTATAATAAAATGAGTATTGTGGAATCTATTTCTTTTCCAGGGGTAATGCTATAATAAAATAATGATATGATTATGACTTCTGTTTTGATTCCAAGAGTTTTGGTATAGTAAAAGGTTTATGAAACACATTTAATTATACTGGGATCATATATTATAAAATTTTCATGATCTTCTGTAATAAATATATTTTTTTCATTATGTTAAGGGTGGTCCTATAAATATATATCCATCCAATGCATTGTGTAATGACTGATATCTCATAAGATAAAGAGGATAGGAATGGGGGTGAACCTGATTCATTAAGGGGACTCTATCCACTATTATAGTATTGGGAGTGAACCATGACTAATATAATTATTTGGGTAGAGAATCACTTAATCTATGATGGTCATTTTGATTATCGTTGACAACTATATAGATGATTATCTATAGTTATTTGCATTCCAAAAATCTGTGAATAATGAAATTGTTATGTTCTCATGGATCTAGTAATTTCATCCCATAATATTTCATTTCTTATGAATAGACATGAAATATTCCAGGTCTCCATATCATAAATTTTCATAAGTGGGGTCAGGTTTTCCAACGTAAATCTCATTTTATCCTAACTATATATACTTTTTTACTTATGTGATTATTAATAACTGCCACATTATTTTTTTCTATGAATAAGAGCTCACCCTTTGTTATGTTTCCTTTCATTAGGTATTGAACTGAGTTACTAAGTATTATTTTTATTTTATGGGTGATAGTTATGATGAAAATAGATGGAGGTGGTGTATTAAAAACATGAAATAGTTGATTATGTATCCATGATTCCAAATAGAAGAAACATTTACGGACCTCATTTGTGTTTTTTAAATAAAATTATTATTAAACTATTATGATGTAATATCTGTCTAAGATATGAATAGGTTTCTACAGTATTAATAATTTGATTTAAAACTGAATGATAACTCGTAAAAAAATTAATTAAAAAACTGAGGGCATAAACCCATTCACTCACCAAACAAAATAAAATGAACAATAAATATTTGGACTATTAACTAACACTATCAATACCACAAAACAAGACCTTTCTAGATTAATCACCTACATATTTTATGTCTCATTATCAAGAACTATCACACATTTCCTTCTCTATGACCCATTAGGGTTCTCACTCATCCCCCTATTTCGAATTTTGTTATGAATCTATGTGGGAAAAACTAAATAAATTTTTAGCATATTATGGAACTAATCCAAAAAAATCATATCACATATTAGATATACAATTAAATTTTGGAATCTATAATAGGTCATATGTTTCCTATACTAACCCACAAAGGGTTTTTATAAATACCATGAGGAATGAGACATAATACCATCTCTGAATAATAATTCATCATAAGATCCACATTTCCATCCATAAAAATAGAATACACATTTATTTTGTAGATTATAACATCATGAAAGGTTTATATGGTAAAATTTTGTTAATATAATGTTGACACATTATAGGAGTGAACTTTTCAATAATAAAATTACCATAGTAAAGTGAAAATGTGTTATAAATGCCCCATGTGACTCGTCCTGATTCTTAAAAACAATATCTTTTTAATTTACCAAGAGAAAAAACCCATAGTAAATTTTAAATTGAGTCCCATGTTCATCATAAAATGTGAAACCATATTTCTAAAAAAAATGAAAACCAAGAACAGAAACCTCAACACCATTTATCCTAGATAGTATAATATATAATATGATATAGGCAAAAAATTATAATATCTATCAAAATCTATGAAACAATACTAGAAATATTCTCAACCATATCCCACAAATTTTTGACCAGGAAACACTATGGTAACACATTGTTATGTTGTGGCTCAAACCTCCCATTTTAAACAAGTTTCCACAAAGCCTCATTTTTTCTTACCTGTAAGAAATGGGATTCCTACTATTGGAATGGTGGTAAATCATATAATTATGAAACTATGAATCTAAATTATAGTCATATAATAAAGCTATGGTAACATAAATATAAACAAAAAATAATCACATTTTGTAAAATACAATAAACACAACAGATATTTCTATGGAACGTAATCCTTATAGGAAATAAAAAAATAAAATGATCACCCACTAGATAAATAAAATATGAAAATAAAAAATAGAGAAATACATGAACACATTCACTACATCCATTCCCAGGCCTCATCTTAATCCCATTATCTAGTATATGTCTATCTTTCCATGCTCGATCCACTACATAACCAATGCTAAACCTTAATAAATACATAAATAAAATATGTCGACCACAATTCCCATATAATTTTTAGTAATGTAACTCTTTAGTCTATCAACATACTCCACTAATATACCCCTTCATATGAAATTTCATCGATGTGAAAAAAAAATGATCAGTAATCATTATGTGTCACGACCCTCTTCCATCAATGATGCCCCTCCTGAGCTAGCAATCGTGAAAGGGAGATAATGACCCCTGATTGCCGCCTCCAGTAGGCCTCGGGGTGACGACTAGAACCAATGGTATGAGTTTTCAAAAATATGGGAGGCATTACCCTTTTATTATTTATGATTAGGAAATAGGATGAGTTAAACACCAAAAGAAAAAAATAACAAGTAAAAGAAAATAAAACCCAAACCAATCCCACATGCATCTTTAAACAATTATAAAACAAGGTACAAGTATAAGGAAGCTCAAAAGTAATATACCAAAAGAAACAAGAGTACAACAACTACAACAACTCCAACAGTCCCAACTAGTAGGGTCCCGCACGGCCCTGGTAGTCCTCCTGGAAACCTGAGAGTAAACGTTTGGTGAGAATACAAGTATACTCAATAGGGAAACATAAATCTCTCATGCGCAGGTGGGGAGAAATCCTAATGTCCCTTGAGAACAATAGAAGAAACCAAAACCAAGACAGGAATTCTATCCACCCAACCTCACTAGCCACGCTCTCCAAAAACACAAACACAACAGGTTGTAGTATATAAGAACAAGTATTGGGTACCCCCGCACCATTTCCCACTAGCTAGCTGCTCTTCCTAACGGCGAACGTCCTGACGCTACCACACTCTTCCCAGCCGCACACACCTGGACCTCAAGAACCATATATCCCACCTTGACACACTTCGGCTGCACAAACCACATATCTCGCCCGCACATACCTAGGCCCCTCAAGCCACATATCCCACCCACACACACATGGGCCTCTCAAACCACATATCCCGCCCGCACATACCTGGGCATCATCCCGAAGATTCTTGGGAATAGTACACCTGCCCGAAGAGTCTTGGGCTGAAACCACCCCAATCAAAACCTAACCGAAGAGTCTTGGGTGTAAGGTCGCCTCAAACCATCACAGCCTATGAAAGAAGAAGCAGGAAGGACCTAGTAACAAAGGGGAAAACACCCTCTCCAATGAAATTGGATTTTTTGGCACTAAGTTCTCATCATGGGTGGGGTGCAACAAAACGCAAAGATACAGATATAGATATATATATATATACCAAACATACAGCAAAACCTATGTCTTGTAAACAAAGAACTGAGCACATGCCTCGACACATCTACAATGAAGCATGCATACAACAAATTGTCCCAACCCCATTTAGGTTTTCATGTTTCATCAGTAATAGTTTATTAGTTCCTTAACTACGGGGAAACTATCAAACCAGATCAAGCATTTAGTAGAACAAAATCCTGCCAACCACAAATAAAGTTAGATAAAACACAAGCAACACAACCCATCCTTTTATCATCAATCAAACCCCATTGATTGTTCCTGCGTTTAATTTATTATCTTTCCCCATAGTTCATTTATCAACTTTCCACTTTCTTTTAATATCACAACCCATGACTGCAGACCTGCTGCCACTATAACCACATCTCCACAACTGTATCACAATAAAAGGCTCATGCCACATCGTGGCCACTTTAATATCATTTTCTGCAGCCCCTCTTTCCATCATATTCGAACAACCCAGGATTACCCCCCCCCCCATTTCACACTCCACGTAACCAAACCAACACCCACATGTTCATTGTGCCATTTAGTTCAACCGGGGTGATCACACAAGGGTTCTGGATTTTATATCAGCCAGCTTTAAATGATTAACCGAATTCCACATTCCACAAATTTCCATCCACAAAACAGTCTACAAAGATAGGGAAACATTTAATGGTACATGAAAAGTACCCCAACGAACATGGTTTTTAGTAGGTATAAGCCGATTCAATTCACAACATAACATCACGGGATATAAATAATGTAACTGCATTCACATAATTCCCATCCCTTTTATATTAGCCAGTAATTATCTTCATTAGACCGGTTCAAATGTGTTTCACATAAACAAGAGGACACCCACCGGGCATGACGCACAATTTAGAGAGATGATGGTAAGATCCCTACCTTAACAGTTTCTGATCACAACGCTCCCCCGGATCTGCTTTAGAAGACGTCTGTCGGCATCCGTCTCTTCTGTAAAAACTTGGAAACAGCTCCTCAGGTGGATGCTAGGAATTAAAGGCTGAAGGGAAAGCAACAGATCGAAGCTCAGAAGTTTCGCCTCGTCATTAAGATCTCGTGGTCGCTGACGTATTGTAAATCGGAGTTCATACGGAAAAGTTATGGAAGAAATGAGCTTTGGAGTCTCTTGGGAGAGCTCTTCTTGAGGGAAAGGGGAGGAGAGGAGTGTTTTTAAAAGGAGGATAGGCCCCCTCATTTTATAGTCGAGGAAAACTAAAGTACACAGTGTGTAATTTCTAGTACACCGTGTGTACTAGTCCATTTCACATGGTCACCAATCGGCTTCCAACACGGCCTTTAACGCGACACACGGTCATTGACTGGTCAACACACGGTTTGAGGGTAATGCGTACGCGGGGCGGAGCTACACATCGTGTAGTATGGGCTACATGGCGTGTACACATTTATTTCACATAGCAAGGACACAGCCTCAACAAAGCACACGGTCATTGACTAGTCAACACACAGTTTGAGGGTATCGGGTACGTGGGGAGGAGCTACACGATGTGTAGTATGGGCTACACGGCATGTACACATTTATTTCACATCGCAAGGACACGGCCGCAACATGGGGTATACCGGGCAAGGTGGTAAACGGCATGTACTCACACTACACAGTGTGTAGTTACAAAATTCTGAAAAGTGTGGGAAAAGCCCATTCTACCCTCCAGAAACGTCATGACCCTCTTTTCCGACAAAGGAATGGGCCGGAGAGTTCCGGGCCATTACATCATATACCTATTAAAACATTCGAGTCCCTGATAATTCAGAAACCAACCTAGAGGAACCCAACAAGATACCTCTTAGGGCTCTCATTATATGAGGAACCCAACCAAAAACCCTAATCATGTGTGTTAGGAATTCTTTCTCCTATGTCAAGATATTATCGGCTTTAGGTGGCAATGACTCACCTGCACGGGTTTAATTGCATCCGCATTAATGCATCTTGATTAAGAATTGGGTCTTCCCACATCCATATATTATGATTTTTTTTAACATACACTACCCCCAACACTGTAAAAACAACACACTTCATGAACACATGGCTAGGGGAAATTCCGTCTCCCATGTCGAGATATTATCCGCTTTAGGCTGCACTGACTCGCCCGCATGGGTTCAATCACATACGCATTAATGCGTCTCGATTAAGGACCAGGTTTTTTCCTTTCCCCACACATCCAGACATGTTACAAAAATCCATAGAACAAGGAAACGAAACCTCTCACAACCGACAATCCAAACATTCCATATATCAAAGGTACAGAGTATAACATCAAAAAAAGATCATAAGAACAAGAAAAACACAAGTCAAAATAACTCTGGGTATTGAGCATGCATTTGGGCCTCCTGCTCCCAAGTTCTCTCCTCGAGGCTGCTACGCCTCCACAACACACGATGCAAGGCTATGGTTTATCCATGGAGAACCTTCTCTTTATGATCCTCGATTCTGAATGGTCGTTCCTCGAAGGTCGCATCGTCTCCCATATCTAACTCTCCTCAGTCGATAACATGAGAGTCGTCGCGTAAGTACCAACGAAGCTGGGAGACAAGTAAGACGTCATGAATCTTCATCAATTGAGGTGGAAGGGCTAGCTGATTTCCCACATTACAGAGTCACCTCAACACTTCGAAAGGTCCAATGAACCTAGGGGAGAGCTTACTCCCCATCCCAAACCTCCACAGCCCCCGTTGAGGGGAAACCTTCAAGAACACATGATCACCCACCTCGAACTCCAAGGGCCTCCTCTAATGATCAGAATAAGACTTTTGTCGGTCCTGAGCCGCTTTCACCCTTTCACGCACAAGCTGGAATTTCTTCTATGGTGCTCTCTACTACCTCTGGCCCAAGAGAACCTGTCTCTCCAACCTCTTCCCAGCAAATGGGTGAACGACATGGTCTTCTATACAAATCCTCAAATGGTTCCATGCCAATAGTAGAGTGGAAGCTTTTGTCTTAGGAAAACTATAATAAGGCAATTGTCGCACCCATGAACCTCTGAAATCCAGAACGCATGCTCGCAGCATGTCCTCCAACGTCTGGATAGTCTGATCTATCTGCCTATCGGTCTAGGGGTGGAAAGCAGTGCTAAGGCGTAGCTAGGTGACAAAATCATGTTGTAACCCCTTCCAGACTCGTGAGGTGAACCTATTATCCCGATCTGAGATGATAGTCTTCGGAACACCTTGCAAACGCACCACTTTGTCTATGTACCTCTGTGCTAAGGTACTCACCAGGCCTGACTCCTTAATTTCTAATAAGTGAGATGATTTTGTCAGCTGATCCACCACTATCCAGATAACATAATAACCACCCTGATCTCTGGGTAATCCTATGAGTAAGTCCATTGAGATGTCATCCCATTTCCACTCAGGGACATCTAAAGGATGCAACAAACCACTGGGAACACAGTGTTCAGCTTTTACTTGCTGTCACACTAGGCACTTAGCCACAAACTCTGCCACTGTCCGTTTCACCACGGGCCACCAAAGTTGTTCCCTTAGGCCTCGGTACATTTTTGAATATTCTAGATGCACCGCCAAGGCTGAGCTATGGAACTCATAGAGAACTCCCTCATGCATCACCTCTGGAACAAACAACCTTCCATGAAAAGTAATCTGATGATGGTTGTCCTTTGACAATCCTTCTGGAGCGTTTACCTGATCGATACGATCCCGCATTACTTCTATCTCGGAGTCCCCCCACTGAGACTCTTCCACCTACTACAACAAGGGGGACTACACCATCATCTGAAACAAACAGCCTCTAACACCTTCAACCATGGAATCCAAGTGCAAGGCATCCTACTCTCCCATCTCTTTCCAAGCATCAATGGATTCCCTAACCACATCCTTATGTGACTTCCTACTCAGGTCTTTATCCACAACGTTGTCCTTACCTTCAGTGTAAGAGATCTCAAAGTCATAGTCTTGGAAAAACTCGACCCATATCTGCTGCCGTAAGTTCATGTCACGCTGGGAGAAGATATAACGTAAGCTCTTGTGATCTGAGAAGACCACAAACCTCTCCAAAAAAAGGTAATGTCTCCACATATTCAGTGCGAACAGTACTTGTACAAGCTCTAGGTCGTGGGTGGCATTGTTATGCTCATGAGGGCACAACTGCCTAGAACCATAACAGATCACACCCTTCTTCTGCATCAGTATGCACCCCAAACAAAGTCCATCAGCCTCACAAAATACCTTATACAACAACCCTTCCTATGGAAACCTGAGTACTAGAGCACTGGCCAACTTCTCCTTCAGGTAGTCGAAAGCTTCCTGGCACTGCTCACTAAATAGGAAGACATGGTTCTTCCTTGTCAAAGCTGTCAAAGGAGCAGAAACTCAAGGGAAGTCCGAAACGAACCTCTAATAATAGCCTACCAACCCCAGGAAACAATGAACTTCTGCCACGCTCTTGGGGGCTGCCCAAGAAACAACTGCCTCTACCTTCGACAGGTCCAACGACACTCCATGTTGAGACACCACATGCCCAAGTAAGTGTACTTCTGGCGTCAAGAACTTACAGTTCGACAATTTCCCATAAAGATGGTGGTGTCGAAGGACATCTAAGACTGCCCTGAGTTTCTCAACATTCTCCTCCTCTAATATTGAGTAGATGAGGATGTCATCGATAAACACAACGACGAACCGGTCCAAAAACTCTCGGAAGACATAGTTCATAAGTCCCATGAACACAGCTGGGGAATTGGTAACTCCAAACGGCATTACTACAAACTCGAAGTTCCCATACCTGCACCAGAAAGCCGTCTTCGAGATTTCACTGTCCTTTACCCTCAGCTAATGATATCCAAATCATAGATCAATATTAGAAAACCAACCTGCTCCCCTCAGTTGGTCGAAGAGATCATCTATCCTTGGAAGGGGGTAACAGTTCTTGACCGTTACCTGATTCAACCTTTGGTAGTCTATGCATAGCCTGAGACCACCATCTGTCTTCTTCACGAACAAAACTGGAGCACCCCATCGCGACATGCTTGTTCGAACAAAACCCTTCTCTATCAGATCGTAAATCTGAATCTACAACTCCCGCAACTACGAATGTGTCATCCGATAAGGGGCCATTGAAATTGGATGGGCACCAGGCTGTAAGTGCATCCTAAACACAACGTCACGTTGGGGGGGTGGGGTAGAGTCACAACCTCCTCAGGAAAAACATCGAGGAACTCCTCAACCACCTCTAGAACATCCACCATCATTGTATCAACTGAAACCACTAATACCCAACCTAGCAAGGAAAGGGGAGGATTCACATTACGGCTTCCCACTTGATATCTCCTCTCACCAACAAAAGCTACACGCTGCCCATCCACGTCGGAGAACATGACCCTTCTACAGAATCAGTTGATAATAGCACTAATAGAAAATAGCCAGTTGATGCCTAGGATGACATTTTATGGCTTCATCTATAGAAAAAGAAGATCTCCACTAGATCTATGTGGTCCCAACATCAGCCCACATCCTCAGCAAACACAAGATACGCTGGTCTGACCTCCAACTGGTGTTCTCAGCACCAGGGGTACGGAAATTCTCTCTACCTCTAGTCCCAATTAATGGGCTAGACTGGGTGCAAGAAAGGATTGTCAAGCTCCCGAATCAAACAAAGTAGAAACAAGAGTACTGAACAAAAAAATCGTACCTCGCACAACCTATGGTCCTACTGGAGATACCAACTCGGCTGCGTGCAACTGTCCACGCCCTGCTCCTCTGCCTCTCTGATGCCGACCACCTCCCCAACCACACCCTGGTCGAGGTCCCTGTGGAGCACCCTGAGGTTAGAATCCTCCTGCAAAGTCTCCCCTCGGAGGAGTAGGGTCCTCCTGCTACTGGAAGGGACTCTCCGGCAACTGGTGCTGCTGAGGCGGGTGCTGAACCTTCCCACCTCCACCGTACTGAGCTTGGGTCAAGCACCGACTCTGGATGTGACTAAAACCTCCATAAGAGAAACACTTCGGTCTTGGGCTAGTGAAAAAGGGACGAGGACCTCATGATCTGAACTGGAACTACTGGGGCCTACTCCCCACTGGCCTAAATCTAGAAGGTCCTGTCGCAGGAGACCTACTACTGACTGTGTTCCCCTTCGACAAACCCTACTGGATCCCCTCTCGTGGTGCACCTCCCTAAGATTGCATCCTCTCTACAACCTATGCCTTCTTCTGTACTGCCATGTACATCAGAAGGGTGAAGGGGGTGACAGCATACTGAAGCGAAGGATGAAGCGCCTCCTCCAAACTTCTAGCCCGAGACTCCTCATCCGGAAACAGATCTGGAGCAAAGCGTAAGAGATCATTGAACTTGATCCCCAAATCTTGTACTGACATACTCCCCTGCTGGAGGGAGAGTAACTCCTGCCACTTCTCCACCTTGATCATGGAAGAAAGGAATTCCTCTCGGAATTCCTTCACAATGTCCACCCACGGAACCTCTGCCTCTGTCCTCTCTCCGAGGTAGAGCATCCACCAGTGATGTGTCGCACCTATCAGCTGACTGACTCCTAGGGGAACCCAGTACTACCTTGGAGCTCGGATCAAAGTAAAATCAATCCCTAGATCTTCAAGCCACCCCTCCGTCTCCATATCTGAAGTACTGCCCTCATACTTCTTGAGGGTTTTTCACTGGAAAGAACAAAGATTCTTCTGACACTGACTATCTTCTTCCGCTCGGTCAATCCTCAACTGATTGACCACATGAATATGCTGGGCCTCGGCTGTCTGAGCCACCTGGGGATGACGTCCAGGTGCCATTGTTGTACAGTAAACAAATATCTCCTAAGCCCAAGTAGTAATGAAATTTCCCAAGGTTTCATTTTATCACTTTATTTCTTTTTCTTTCCCAGAACAACCAAATCAAGTAAAACTCAAACATGAGGATGCATGTACCTTCACTAAGGTCTCTACCCAGCAATCAATTTAACCTCACTTGGTCATTCGGTAGGCTCAGAGTCCTTGCATCGGATCACGGGGGGGGGGGGGGGGGCGAATATCACATGTCCTAGCCAGTCATCCCTGGACTATATCATGCACCAAGATCATCCAACACTGTCACCCTACCATCCCATGCAATCCTCACTGTTCCTAACTCCATACTCCATCCTATCTCTCAACCTGGCTCTGATACCATTCTATCACGACCCCCTTCCATAAAACATGCCCCTCATGAGCTAGCAATGGTGAAAGGGAGATAATGACCCATGAGTCCCACCTCTAGTAGGCCATGGGGTGGAGACTAGCACCAAGGGTATGAGTTTTCAAAAATATGGGAGGCATTACCCTTTTGTTATTTAAGATCGGGAAATAGGATGAGTCAAACACCAAAAGAAAAAAAGAACAAGTGAAAGAAAATGATACCCAAACCAATCCCACATGCATGTTTAAACATTTATGAAATAAGGTAAAGGTATAATAAAACATGAAAGTACAATACCAAAAGAAACAAGAGTACAGGGACAACAACAACTCCAATTTTACCGACTAGTAGGGTCCCAAACGTCCCTAGTAGTCCTCCTGGAAACTTGAAAGTAAATGTAGGGTGAGCATACAAGTATACTATATAGGGAAACCTAAAGCTCTCATGCACAGGTGGGGAGACATCCTAATGTCCCATGAGAACAACAGAAGAAACAAAAAATTATCAAGGAATTCTATCCACCCAACATCACCAGCCATGCTCACCAAAAACACAAAACAACATGTAGTAGTATATAAGAACAAGTATTGGGTACCCGGCACCATTTCCCACTAGCTAGATACTCTTCCTAATGGAAAACGTCCTGACACTACCACACTCTTCCCGCCCGCACACACCTGGGCCTCAAGAACCACATATCCCGCCCACACACACCTAGGCCTCACAAACCACATATCCCGCACTCACACACATGTGCCCCTCAAACCACAAATCCTACCCGCACACACCTGGGCCTCTCAAACCACATATCCCGTTTGTACACACCTGGGCCTCATCTTGAATATTCTTGGGAATAATACACCTGCCATAAGAGTCTTGGGCTGAAACCACCCCAATCGAAACCTACCCAAAGAGTCTTGGGTGTAAGATCACCTCAACCCCTCACAGCCTATGGAAGAACGAGCAGGAAGGAGCTAGTAACTAAGGGTAAAACACCATCTCCCATGAAATGGGAGTGTTCGGAACTAAGTGCTCAACATGGGTGGGGTGCAACAAAACCCAAAGATACAGATATATATATATATATACACAAAACACACAGTCCAAACTATAGCTTGTAAACAGAAAACTGACCACGTGCCTCGGCACTACTACTACGAAGTATGCATACAACAAACAATCCCAACCCTATTTATGTTTTCTTGTTTCATCAGTAATAGTTTATTAGTTCCTGAACTACTGGGAAACTATCAAACTAGATCAAGCATTCTGTAGAACAAAATCCCTACCAACCACAAATAATGTTAGATAAAACACAAGCAACACAACCCAACCTTTTATCATCAATCAAACCCCATTGATTGTTCCCATGATTAATTCATTATCTTTCCCCACAGTTCATTTATTAACTTATCACTTTCTTTTAATATCACAACCCATTACTGCAGCCCTACTACCACTGTAACCACATCTCCCCAACCGTATCAAAAAACAAGGCGTGTGCCACATCATTGCCTCTTTAATATCATTTTCCACAGCCCCGCTGCCCATCCTATTTGAACAACCAAGGATTCACTCCCACACCCCTTCACACACCACGTAACCAAACCAACACCCACATGTTCATTATTCCATTTTGTTCAACCGGGGTGATCACACAAGGGTTCCATATTTTTAATCGACCAACTTTACGTGATTAACCAAATTCCACATTCCACAAAGTTCCATCCACAAAACGGTCTAGAAAGATAGGGTCAAATTTAATTTTGCAGGAAAAGTCCCCCAACGACCGTTATTTTCAATAGGCATAATCCTTTTCAATTCATAACATAATACCACAGGATATAAATAATGTAACTACATTCACAAACTTCCCATCCGCATTATATAATCCAGTTATTATCCTCATAATACCTGTTCAAATGTGTTTCACCTAAACAAGAGGACACCCACCCCACATGATGCAAAATTTAGAGAGACTAAGTTAAGATCCCTACCAGAACAAGTTCTGATCACAACGCTCCCCTGGATCAGCTTTAGAAGGCGTCCGTCGGCGTCCTTCGCTTCTGTCAAAACCCGGAAAAACATACATGGGTGGAATATGGGAAGAAAAGGACGAAGTCAAAGTAATAGATACAATATCATAATTTTGGCCGCGTCGTTACGATCTCGTGGCCGTTGACAGATCGTAAATCGGAGTTCGGACGGAAAAGTTATGGAAGAAATTTGCTTTGGAGTCTCTTGGGAGAGCTCTACTCGAGGGAAAGGGGAGGAGAGGAGTCTTTTGAAAAGGAGGAGACGCCCCCTATTTTTATAGGAGAGGAAAAATAAAGTACATGGCGTTTATATTCTAGTACATGGTGTGTACTCGGCCATTTCACACGGTCACCACGCGGCTTCCAACACGGCCTTTAACGCGGGACATGGTCGGTGACTGGTCAACACACCGTTTGAGGGTAACGCGTAGGCGGGGAGGAGTTACACGGCGTGTACTCATTTATTTCACATGGAAAGGACACGGCCTCAACATGGGGTATAACCGGAAAGGTGATAAATGGCATGTACTCATACTACACGGCATGTAGTTACAAAATTCTAAAAAGTGTGTGGAAATCCCATTCTACCCTCCAGAACATTTCATGACTCACTTTTCCAACAATGGAATGGGTGGGAGAGGTTTGGTCCATTAAATTATGTATTGGAAGAAAATATACATTTCAAGCAAAACACCAAATGAGTTATACACTCTTATTAAGTTCCCATGTTCTTACCAGGAAACCATGGTGCCTAAAAATACCGAATTTAGGGAAACTCCTTAATCTTCTCATCTCCTTATATCCTATACCAATAATTTATTAAAATCCTTAATATAATTAATTTTGGTTTTGAAACATCGAAAACTCAAAAAATAATACCTAAAGAGACATCACATAATTATACAAACACTTCTCGACCACTTTTTTTGAAAACTGTAGGCATGTTCCATTATATGTATCTCATATCATTTCAATAATTCCACCTCCCATGGGTGATTTTTTATCCAATTCTACCAATATAAAGTTAAATCATCCATGTATTTCATCATCTCATGACCCATCCCACATGAAATTTGCCGTCTAGTATTTACAATGGGATGGATCATCTAGCTCACAACCAAACACTACTCGTGGAATATTCAATCACTGCAACATAAGAATTCTATTCAAGGGAATGTCCATAACTTTGGATTCCTTCTCCCACTAGATTCATTCCACTTATACATATAAATTTAAGACCCGTGGATTGGAAAATAATAACACAAATCTGGTGATAGGGTGTTAGTAACTCAAGACCAATACCCTCATATTGAAAAATCCATAAACTCATGTTACTGTGAGCATTGTTCCATCCATGCTCATCTTAGTATCTGCAAAATGAAGCTAGAACACATTCATCATTTTTCGATGATGATAATTAATATAGTCTCATCCAAACATAGAAACTATGATTTGTCCAAATATCACAAAAAGAATTTACATGAGTGTCCTAACTGCCTAAAGAATATCCCATCCACTGATGTTCTACAGAACCTTGAAAAAAATCAGACAAGCCTAATTTCATTCAAAAACCAACATATATTCTATTTTCCATGGACAAAGTGTATCCCATGAACTAACTTGGTTATCCTCATCGATTTCCAATAAGATATCTCTCATCCTTCTATATAAAACTATCCACGCTCTATATCATACAACATGTATTGGAGAATATTTCAAGCTATCCCTAAAATTGAAAGACTCGCCACAAACCACAAGTTGTATTATATAGTATCTTTTGAGTTGTACAAATGTCTCTCATTTTATGGAAGATACCCATGGCCTTCCTTCCTTACCTATATACAAAGGGGCACAACATTGGCTATATTCCATCACTATTAAAACCATGATACCTACCCATGTCTTCATATTAACATAACCATAACCCATATTCTATTTTGATATAGTTTTCGTGTTATCTATACATTATAAAAAGTTAAAAATAAAACATAATATCAAATCAAGAGGCTCAATTTCAACTCAAACACCTCTTATAAATACCCTAAAAATCATTATTACTTATAATCAACCCAATTAAAATATGTAGGTATGAATATCATTAACTAATAACCCATATGAAATTTTATTATTGGAACCACCAAGATTGAACTTCAAAATAAACATATGCTAATTTGTATTAAGACATTTCTATACATGTACAACTATCATCAGAACTTGTACTACAACCATAACTCATATTTTAAGCCACTATAATAGTTAATTATAAAAAATTATAATTAACAATATAATAAATTTCAAAGGGTAATAAACAATTTAAAACGCATTGGGCATCAATGATTCTTAGATACAATGAACAAAAGAAAATGGATTGTCCATTTTGTACCCATAAAAACATCAGGGTAATAATCTATATGACCGTACACACAATACATCATCAATTTAATCTAATTTAACAAAAAAGGATGACTAATTAATCAGAAATAGATGACTGTGAAATAAATGATTAACTATTGAATGTATACATAGTTTCTAGATGTCCTAAATTAAAAAACATTAAAGGCCCCATCAATATGGGGATGTAAACCATGTTTTATTTGAAATAACTGGGAAACAATAAATTGTTTATCTATATTTTTAGGCTATATCAAAAAGAAATATAGATAATGAAATGGACCAACATACAATTATTTATAATAAAAAACACAGAAAGAATAAATCTCTGTCGATGGAGCTTCATGAACTATTGTGGTAGGGGAGGAATATTAAATAATTTAATATGTATGATCTTAATCTGTCCAAAATCTCAAAATAAACTGGGTCTTGATCTTTGAGGATGTTCCTATGGGAAAATTAATCTAACTGGTTAAAATCATGACATTAATAATTTGTCTCACACCATGAATCACATTAATGGAGCCAATTCAAGGATAGAATACCCAAACAGAAAGGTATACAACCTATTCCTAACCTAATTAATGGAATGAAAAAGGTTCACATATTTAAATATTTTATGAAAATGGTAAATATGACTACAAACCTCATTCATTGTCAGATCTCTATGTGTCATAGTGTGAATTGTAGTAACTATGGAAATTAAAATATCTATTAACATGGTCTATTTCTAGATATCAACATGGGAACTTGATATATACACTAAGACTTAATGGATAGTTAATAACATTGTTATAATATTTAAAAAACTATATAAGAAAAAAATGAGGATCAGTTCTAAAAATAAAATATTCAATAAACTAAAAAATAAAATTCCCTACAAAAAATAACAACATTAAATTTTGTGATCTATTGTAATAATAATATAAATACTATATATAAGTTTAAATTTTTTTTAATAAACCATACTTCAATAAAATATAAAATTTTCAAAAATTTATACCTAAAATTTATAATTTTAATGGAAGTAATGTACATTTCATATTTTTTTGGGTTTAAATTCCTATCGATAGTAGTTTGGGAACGAGAAATATTTACTACAATAAGTGGTACTTTTCATTAACCATTAATTTATGGTACCCATTATTTCTAATTTAATGCACTAAAATTTTTTATAATTTTTAAATGAAATGGTTGTCATCAATGTTCATGTGGTTGAATCCATGAAATATTTAATGGCCATAATAGAATATTATTTTATTTTCAAATAAAGAATTATTTATATGGAAATAACTATAAAATTTATAATTATATTTATAATATGATGTTAAATATTAATATTGTATACTTTTTATTTCAATATATTTCCACTTAATATTTTATTGTAAATAATTTTGTCAATTAATATTATATTGGATGATTAATTGAATGTGTATTATTTATTTATTAGATGATATTTATAAAAACCCATATAAGTGGGAAAGCCATGATGACATGAATTCTATCATTGGATAATACATAAAATTTGTGGGATATTCATTGAAATCAGATACCATAAGAATAATAAAAAAAATTAAAATTTGGAATTGTTGATAATGATGATGACTATTTACCACTTGTTACATTGTAAGCATTTTGATGTGAATTGTAATCTTTATTATAAAGACAACACTAACTTAATGATTTTTGTTCATAATTAAAAATATAATTATATAATATTCTCAGTAAAATAGATCATAATATATTATATTCTAGATAATGATCTTATTAAAATAACATTATGATATATATATATATATATGTTTCATAGACATGGAATATGGAAACATATTTTTTTTAATAGTCGTGTTCTGGTCAAAGACCAAAACACTAAATTTTATTAAAAAAGGATTATAGAAGTCTGAAATATACATTTTGCTAACATCCCTGACATAGAGTGAGATTAACTAAGGAGGAAGAACATAACTCCAATGCATCTAGTTAGTAACACCCATGTTGTCAAGACCATCAGAAATCTTGTTAGCTTTACGACATGTATGAGTGACGATGACGTTGATCTCTGAAAGAAAGTTCAGGCAGTCAATCCAACGCGAAGTGAGCATCCAAGCCAGCTGAATGGAACCATTCCAAATAGCCTGAATAATAGTAGTGGATTCACTCTATATCCAGATATTTATCCAATTATGAAGCCTAGAAAATGAAGTCTCCTGAATAATTCTCATCATCTCAGCTTCTAGGGAGGATGTGACACCACAAGAGCCATAGAAGCATCCAAGCGTCTGTTCGAGGTGATTTCTAAAAATGTCCCCACAACCCACTAGTCCTGGGATTCCTTCGGTGGCTCCATCATCATAGAATTTAATCCAACCTAGAGGTGGGGGTCACCAAAACACAGCAAGTGTATGCTTCAGACGAGGGTATTTCTCGTCCACCCCAATGCGTCTGGGAATACCAAAGACACAAACAAAGTTGTTTCAATGATCATTTTGAATTGAATATGCCTCAAGAATGGCCATGAGGATTCTGGTTTTCCCTGCATTAATCTTGAATGAGATGCTATGAAAAATAAAAGCATTTCTACCATACCAGATTACATGCGTGAGTTCTACAACAGCTATGATAAAGAGATTTTTCATTTGCTGAGAATTTTCATGTTCCAAACACCGTTGTATCTACAATATGATGGAACTATAAATCTACCATCTACACACAAAGCTATAAATGATATAATTCCAAATTGTGGTTGTCGTGTCACAAGAAAGAAAAAATTTATTTAAATCCTCTCTGGGATGATTACACAGGTGGCATTTGGAACAAAGAATAATCCCAAATGATTGAAGGCAGTTATCCGTGGGGATTCTGTAATGATCAATCTACCAAACTACAATGAATCTTGAGGGTTTTAACCAAACATTATTGATACCTTTTAACCATGAAAAATTGTTATCTACATTGTTCAACAAGTTATTATAACAACTTTAAGAATTTGTGATCCCATTATGCACCTGTTCCGAAATAGTAAAATCACTCTTGTTAGTGAAGGGATAATTGTCAACAATCTGGCTGACATTCTCTGGAAGGTAGGGGATTTGAATTTTCAAGACATTCATAATAGTATCATTAATGTGGGGAACAGGCTGGTTATTGTCCATAAATGAGATCAGGGGAAACCAGTAAAGTTTTGAAACCAAAATTTAAGATCTGAATCCATATTGACCATCCATCTAGAGTTAGTCATAATGGATGTGAAAGTGTTTTTAATGGAAGGCCATATAGAGGATGAAAGAAACTCCACATGGTTATTCTTAATCTTATGGAGAATGTGGGATCTGAGAATATCCATAGAGGGAGAGTTATAATGAATGAGTTTCCACAATAGTTTAGCTTGAAGATCTCCATTAAAATAAGAAATATTTTTAATACCAATACCTACTTTTTCAAAAGGTTTGTAACAATTATCCCTAAGTACTATAACCAATTTTCTCTCCAAATTACTCCTCGTCCAAACAATTTTCTTCATAGCAATAGTAATTCACTTTATAAGACTCTTCAGACATTTATAAATCATCATAGAGTAAACTAGTTTAGAGACAACGGTGGATTTAATAAGGAAAATTCTCCCAGCCATCAAAAGGTCCGTACCCTTCCAATAGGAAATATGATGAAGTGTTTGGTTTGTGATGGAGGAGAAGTAATTATCTTTTGGTCTACCCTAGAAAATGGGAACACCAAGGAAAAAACGATAAGGTTCCCTCCATTACCCCAAAAGTATTAGTGATATTGATTTTCCTCCATAAATGTATGTTTTTACCAAATTAAATGTATGATTTACTCTAGTTAATGTGTTGACCAGACACTTCTTGATAATGGAGAAGAATTGATTTTAGTTTTTGAATGTTTTTTTCTCTCCCTCAGCAAAGAGAGTTATATCATCTGCATAAATGAGATGTGAGGGAGAATTAAAATATATAAATGAAGATATGGGTTTGATAGTACCTTGTTCAATATCCTAAGTAAGAATCCTACTAAGATAATCTACAGAAATTGAGAGGAGAATCGCTGAGAGAAGGTCACCTTGCCTCACTCCCTTGGAGCAACTGACGTAACCTCTAGGTGAACCATTAATGAGGACAGAAATATGAGCCGAATTGAATAAATTTTTTATCCTTTTTATAAAAGTTTAGTTTAAGACAAACTAAATTAGGCCTTTATACATAAAGCTCTATTCAATAGTATCAAATCCCATAGCAATGTCTTGTTTTATGGCTACATTCCCACCTCTATTTTTTCTGTTTAATAGATTAGTGGTTTGAGAGGCAAGAAAGATACATTATGGAATAGATCTACCTTTTTTGAATCCAAATTTATTCGAATAGATAATTCTATTTCTAATAAGAACCATTTGATTAGAAATTAATTTGGTAAAAATCTTAAAGAGGGAATTTACATAGTTTATTTCTAATGTGGATGGTTGTGTGAATTCATTGGTAGATCAATGAGGAAAATTATATGGGTGAATTTATATACATCCTTTTATGTTTTTTGAGAAGAGTATTTTTATTTAGAAATATGTTAATGACATGGGTTACTAGTGTTAGTACTACTTGTAGATGGAAAATACAAGAAAATTACATCCATTATTTTACAAAATGATTTCGGAGTACCACATATAACATTAGGGAAATGTCACTAATGGTTTAATCAAATTAATGATTTACTAATTCATCTTAATTCTATTTTGTTTGATCAAAACAAGTGATTCATAAAAGATACTATCTGATGTGAATGGTTTTATCATGATATATGATATGTGAGTAATATCGTGTAATTTTTTAGGTGTTGGTAATATTGATTTTAATTCTATAACCACAACAAGATTTTTCTTTTAGGAATGAAAAGATAAATATTAAAAATTTGGTTAGTGTGATTATAAATTTGGAGAAATAATGTTTTTCTATATTATATGCATGAATATTAGGTTGATTTTTTATGAGGACGGTTAATTGATGTTGATATACATTATAACTATTAAATTATGTAATATTTTATGATAAAATGTTTTGTGGTGGCAGGATGTGAAACTATAAAAAATTGGATTTGGGGTTATAGTTAGTGGCTATTTGGTTCAATTACTATTATTTCTTTTTTGGGTATGATTTCTACCTATTTGAATCACTTTAATTCCCCTAGATTTTATGTATTCATTTTGGAAATGAAATTTTCATACATAATAATCATCTATATGATTATAAATATATTTATATTATGACCCATATAATACTCATTTATTAATTATAAATATTTCATATAAAAATGATGGTTTTTTTATTTCCAATGATTCATTATTATTATTCAATAATATTATATTTTTATTTATTCTTCAGAGGGATATGATTCTATGTGTGTGGATATACTTATAATTTTATTTATATAATTTTTTGTGGGTTTTTTGTTTGTGGAGTTATTGAAAGGTAGTAACTCTCTGGTACTGATTGATACTGAGAGTATAGTTTTAAGGAATATTTTTTGCAAAAAAATAAATATATTATTGATTTATTATATATTTGGGATTAAAAATTATTCTAATAATTCGTTTCTATGATTTAATTTTATTATATTATATAATATATAAGACATATTTATTATTTATGATATCAAAGGATTCTTGATATCTGATTCTTCATCATTTTTTGTTTTTATTTTTCTCTACATTTTTTCATTTTATTCACTAGATATTAAATCCTCTCATGGGTGATATTTACACCCTTTATCCATTTCTATAATAAATTTTCTACAATAATATGTCATCATGGTTTATATGATGTTTTCCTGTAGTCTCAACATGTGTTTGTTGGAAAATAATTTGTGATTGTGGTTATATTTTATATAATTTGAACATGTGATGGGTTTTTTAAAATTTGATAAGACATAAATTTAAAAAGAAACATTCAAACAACAACACATATAGTAATTAGGAAAAAATAATTCTAAAACATTTTAAATATATTGATGTTAATCGCCCAATAGTTTTTTTATAATCATTTCGTATGGGAATTTCTTGATTTAGTGATGTGTAATTTAATCTAACATTAATATATTAAATATATAATATAGAATATAATATAATAAATATTTAATATAACTCATAATGATATAAGGATTCTTACAAAATATGTAAATTACTCAGAAACCAGTTTCCCTATATTTCACTAAATACAAATTTTATTTTCACGGGTTATTGAATATGAATTTTATCTAAAATATATATATCTTTTTCAATTTGAATACAATATTTTAATTTTCCTATTAAAAATTATTTAAAAAAAATATGTCCCTTTAAACTTCTAAGAGTTTTATTGATTTCTATTTTTAAAGAGTTTCACATAAATCTTTGAATGCAAACTCTATTTCAATCATATATATAATGTTATTATATAATAATACACATCAAATGGAAAAATTAATGTTTTGAATTTCTCACCAGACCACATATTATAATTCCATTATGTCTATTTCTATGATTCACAAACTAAATAATTATATTTTCCTAGATTATAATGTTAATCATTGTTCATTTTGTTGGGTTTCATTAAAGTATATTTTGACCCATAGTTTTTTAAATTATTTAAACTCTATAATATATATATATATATATATTCATATTTACATATAATTTATAGTATATATAAGTCAATGAAAAAAATATCATATTTCATCAACATAACACATTACATATAGATTATAAATAACCTAATAGATAATTAAATTTAATCATATGTTAAATTAAAACTACTAAATATCAAAAATATAATTTTACATTATAGTGAATCATAGTTTCCTTATATTATAAAAGTTTGGAACATTATTGTTAACAAATAAATAATCAAAAAAATAGATTGACTATATATAAATGATGAATGTAGAACCCTGAGGCAAAATTCATTAAAGGATTAGTGAATGAAGTATATATTTTTTATATGATATTTACGATTTTATAACAATTGGATATAAAACATATAAAATTAATGATTCGTATCAATATTCATAAAAACATAAATTTAATCAATATAAAATGACATTCTGTATGTTTTCACATGCACTCACATGTGATTAATTTCAAACATGGGTATCACGAGCTACACATAAACACAAAATTTAATTCCCCATTATATTTATTTTTGGAAAAAAATTTATTATATTATTTTTTTTTGTGATAATTATGCACTTATCGAGAGTGTAGGTATATTTCAATGAAAAATTACATAATGTTTGGGGTTGTATGTTTGTTTTATTTTATTGAGTGTAGGTATAATCATGGTAAATAAATTCACATTTCTACATAATCTCATAGAACACTGGTGTTGCTATGGAATTTTTGGAACAATATGAACTATTCACTATCTGTATGAAAATTCCAAGAAGTGATTTGGTTACATGTTATGTATTGTTTTCTAGTAAGGGTACATTATTTTTTTCATGGCATCAATGGTTTACAAACCATGAAACATTTCCACATTATATATTAGTTTCTAGGTAGATTCCATTAGTTGGATTAAGGATTGAAGGGTTTTCAAATTAGGAATCATGTTTCCAATAAATAATTTTCTTAGAATATTTTATGAATTATTCTAATGTGTAAATTATTTAAACACTATTAATTGATTTTATAATGTGAAATTGTCAAAAAAAATAATATTAAATCCATAAATATGTTATTCTTAATAATTTTTTATTAATTTTCAAATTCATGATGTGGAATGGTTTCATATTTCAGTATATTTCTCGGATTTAATTTTAAAATGAACTATATATTAGATTTTTTTTCATTCTGCCACTATATTCTTTATAGAGACCTATGAGCTATCCCATTCAATTTTATGGATATACATTCCTAAAAGAATATTGTTTCATAGGATGAACAATCATGGTTGTTCTGGTGCATCTATTAATGTAAATGTATCTTCTTCATCACTACATTAAGTCGTAAAGTTTGTGTTCATTGTGAATTCATTATGGATTCATGAATTATTGAATTTTTTTGTAGAACCTCTTCATTTTCTTTTCAGCCCTTTTCTTTGAATTTTTATATGTGGTTTGGTGATATATATTGCTGAAAGAGGATATATTTCAACTATTCAATACCATGTTAGATCTATAAAAGTCTATCTAATTATTTATATTTTATAAACTCTTGTTGAAATGGATTATATTTTAGGATAATGCGATTATATTAAGTGTGAGTGTGTTTTTAGAAATGGTTTCAAATAAAAATTTCACATTGAAATCCATTCTTTCATTTGGAAATGGACATAGGTGACCCTAGAGTGTGGGTGGAATCACTAGGGGTTTATTTTGTGATATTGACTGAAAATATAAGGACATAATATTATGTAGAACCATCTTAGGATTTTATTTTTCGTATTTTATGTCTATTATGTATTCCCATTGGATAGATCCCAAACATTTTTACTTATATTTTATACCTAGCTTATCTCATTATAGTTTATTTCATTTATATTTTCTAACTTGTTTACCTTACCTACTTTCATTTCATACATGATATATCTCATTTCTTTGAATATGATTTGAATTTTTGCAATGAAATAGAAATATTTAATAAATTGTTTACGGATAAAAATTATTTAGACACTACATTATTATTTTAAAATAATAAATTATTGAATTCTGATATTATAACATGTCTTGATTATCTGGTTTCATTTTTCAAGGAAATATTCTCACACCCTATATTTCATTTTGGTGGTTTTAGACCTTATTTTATATTATTTTAATAATGGTAAGGGTATATTATATATTCTAGTTTTATTTTTCGTCTACTTTCTTTAATGTGGGATGTTTTAGAGGTGACGGTTCGTCAAATGGAGACATGTTGGTCTTTTATCTGAATATATTTCTTATATATCCCATTATAATTGATGATTTGGATGTTGATGAATCCATTTATTCTTAATTTTAATATGGTTGTTTGTATTACTTTTATTCATGATTTTTTTATGTTATATTTGTTTTAAATAAATTACTGAGGACCGAAAGGGGTGACTATTATAGTCAAGCTAGGTTGGATTATTTCAAATTGGTATTAGAAGGATTCCCATCCTGAGGTGTGTTAATTGTGCCTAATCATGGATATGTTTCATTGGTATATAATATTATTTATCATCAGTATTTATATACATTTTATAATTGGGTTCCATGCTACCTCACATCCAATTCTAAAATTGATTTACCTTGGGTGGTAAGAGATTTTTTACTAGCTATACACTTGGTTTTTTGGTCATTTTAATGAATTATATAGGATGTTTTTTTAAATTTATCTTTTATTTCCGTAATAAATCTTCATTGTTTGTAGAATTATTAATTTTATAATTTATTACTTTTTTAATTATTTGATATCAATACAAAATATTGGTCTAGTGATTATGGAATCATATAAACAATGATGGGTCTGGAAATGTTTGTAAGATAATTCATACTAGATGAAATATTGAAAATATGAGTGATATAACTATGATATATAATCTATTAGATAATCACCTAGTGGAACCTTCTTGGATGAATCTATAATCGACACTAACTAATCTCCGGATCATGTTGACGTTCAGAACTCATGTTGGGAAGTAGATCACCTATCATTATTTACAAAGCACCATCCACCCATCTTCCATGGTGATAAGGGAAGATTATAGTCTAATGATAGAATTATGTGGATTTACATGATATTCATAATCATGATTACTCTTGAGTACTTTGTATTTGGTTTTTCAATATATATTCTGGAACAATTGGGAATGATGTAATTGAAATCTATTGTGAAAACAATATTTTTTAGGATCTTACATTGGAATTTTTCATGAAAATATTATATCAATAGTTTTTACATTATGTGTAGAAATTAAATAAGAGTTTTCTACCTTTATGATTGGAGATAATACCATTCTGGGGTATTCTCCATGTTATTCATAGATTTTTTATCTAGCATCGTAGATTTTCAGTGATGATTTCCTAATGGATTAAATGTGTATGTTGAGACTTAGGCCTGTTATTTAATTAATGGTTATTCTCTTGTTTAATAAAAGGTTCATTGATTATTTGATAAAGAATATTTATATGAGGACAACATAGTAGTATGAATGGATTTATGATGAGATTATGTTGGAACTATTGTCATCCATGTTGTATCTTTTGGCTTGAAAAGGAATCACAATGGTAACTATTTTTCTTAAGGACTAGTTTCATGGGAACATCTAGAAAGAATAATGTTGATTTCTATCATTTTGGGTGTCGTATTCAATCCAAGAGTTATTTTTTGGATGATCTACATTATCCTCATAAATTTGGTAATACAATATGATAGAAATATTTTGGTAATATGATCTCCCAATGATCTAATGTTGGATCTATAACCACCAAGGACACAATGGATCATGTCGATGCTTCAATAGGTGGTGGGTATTATTGTTAGGAAATGATTGATGTCCATGTTTCTATGAAATCATTCATTTCAATTGATAATATGTGTTTTTATGAATTTAAATATACATCATAGTAATATTAACTTAGGACAATAATAATTAGAGGTACGATGTCTACTCCATCTTTTATGGTGATAGAATTAATTGATATAGGTACTAGTCATTTTTAAATAATATCAAATTCAGTTGATATGTTTGGATTATGTTTGAATATTACTATTTAATTTTTGGATGTTTCCATTCCTTTTTGAATGTGGTCCTATAATGGACTCAATCAATTCACATATCGGTTGATGATACCCAACATTAAAATGAACAACAACTACATAGTGATCGATATAGAAATTTTCAACTTCATTACAGTATGGATTGGATGATGATGGTATATCCCAGATATAATATTATTATATGGATTATGTTATTCTAATTTTTTTGGATCACTCATGAATATTTCTGGTGAGTGTGACTCTTTATATGGAAAGGTGGGTCCATTTTTTCCATTTTCTCAGGTAATCTCATGAGTGTTTTAAAAAATGTTTCTTGATACTATTGAATATATTTTTGGAAGTCATAAAAATATGGGAGTGTGTGGAAACCATGATTTATTTTCCGATGATTTATTTTTGGTTTAACAACAATGACAGAGGGCATGTGTATTATTGTCATTCCCCCACGTATGATGCCTATTTCAATGGAATCCTACCACGTAGTACTTCATATGTTGGTAAAACATTAGATCCATCTTATAAATATAGAAGATAATGGATTTTTTCATCATAGAATTTCATTTTGGATTTTTCATATCCCCTTTTTCTAAGAAGGATTATGGGAGACTCAGGATTTCTGTTGACTATAAAAAGAAAAATATGGTGACCATAAAGAAAAAATATCTCTTTCACAGGATTGATGATCTATTTGATCATCTTAGAGGGGATTGTTGGTTTTTAAATGTGGAGTTGTGGATAGGGTTCCACCAGTGAGGTTCTAAGAGTTTTCCACAATAATACATCATTAATTATTCTGAATAGTTATTTTTAGTTTCTAGCAATACCATTTGGACTAATTAACTCTCCTACAATTTTAATGGAATGTATGATCTTGATCATTCACTATTTTATTCACTATTTTTTGTGGTGCTCATGAAATAATTTTTTTTATTTTTGTTGTATGGGGAGAAAAACATCTTTTTGGGCATAATAAATAGAATGTCAATGGAATGTAATATGTATAGTAAGCTTTCAAGTGTGAGTTTTGGATCACATTAGTACTATTTATAGTGAATCATATATCTGGGAGGGGATATTAGTGGATCCAGAAAGTGTGAATGAACTTAGATCTTAGGAGAATCCCAGAAATCATTTTAAGATCTATAAAATCATGGGGTTGGATAATTATTATTGAAGGTTTTTTAGGGAATTACTTATGATTACATCTATGATGAATGTTTTATCCAACAAGGATGTAAAATTTAACTGGAATGAAATGTGAAATATATATTTTTTATGAAATTATGGTTATATTAACATTAGATCAAATTTATATCCTTCTATTACTAGGTATAGGTTATGAGGTTTACTATGATGATTCATAAATATTTTTGTGATGTGTCTAGATGTTGGGGATATATGTGGTAACCTATGTGTCACGACAGTTATGAACTCATGAGAATAACTACAAAACCCATGTTCTTGATATGGATATGGTTATGTATGCACTAAAAATTTGGCATCAATACCTCTTTAAATAATTATTTAATGTATATTTTGATCCAAAAAATATGACATATATTTATATTCAGAAGGAAATAAAAATGAATCAAAGACACTTGGTCAGATATCTCTTGAATTTTTATATTGATTTTTATTATACTTTTATAAAAGAAACTGTGGACCATGGTTAATGGTGTATGAAGTTATGGACAAAAGTTGTGAAAAAATTATTGGTAGAGTGTTCATTGTTGATTTTTTTTTAGTATGATGTGATCGAGAATGAACGAAGTGTGAGAAAAGATACATTGGGATTCAATAAGGGATAACATGTTATTTGGTGAGTGGGTTGGCTCAATCAGATGTATGACCCTGAGTGAAGGAACATTAGTAATGTACTTTATAGGGGAGAGACCTCAGGTTTGTTTTATCAGTCCCTTAGAGAAGGTTTTTTTATCTGTAAAAGTTTTTTTTGATTTTCCCTTAGTTATATTTTAATGGATTATGGACACCGTATTTTGGTAAACCCAGGTAATACCATGTTGTGTCAGTATTTGAGGAGATGATGTTGGTGGATGGGGAAGATTGGGTAGATTGTTGATATTGAATCATAGTGTCTTATGTGTTGGATAATTAATGTAAAACCTCCAAGACCTTTTTATTTTTTATTTCCCATACACATTCGTGTACGGTAATGGGATGATATTTCCATGGATTTCTTCAAAAAATTTCTCTGTAACCCAAGATGAATTTTTGAGATTTGGGTGATCATTTATCAGCATATAAAATCAATGTGTTTATTATATATTAAGGAGATGTTTAAGGTTGAACATCGTGGTTTCTTATATTCTTGAGATATTTTCGAACATCATAGCGGTCCCAATATGGATTTTTTAGATGCTACATGAGGTTGAAATGTAAGATCTGTAATAGTTGTTGTTATATTGTGGGATCCCATTTAAATTTGAGAAAAAAATATAATTTTTAGACCTATTTATAGAAAAATATGTCTATTTAGGTTTTTGACGATATTCTCCATGATTGTGTGCTAAATTTCAATGGATCATGGGTAATGAATTTTAGTTTATTGACTTTTCCTATAACAATAGTTAACATGTCTTGATAAAAATGGCCCCAATTAAGGATTTTTATAAAAACCCATTTAGATCACCCTTTTCCTTGGAAGAGATGGGTGAGCTATCTATGGTTTGATTAGGTCTTCTTTAAGAGACAATGGAGATGGTGTATTTGATCCGATAGGGAGTCGTCATAGCATAAAGTAATAAAATATTATATGGTTACAATAGACACATGCCACTAGAGTTTCATGTTGGTGAAAATGTATGTCATAGTTTTTCACCTCATTTAGGATGTCATCAACGGGTTAATAAGGGTTTGTTAACCCTAAGTTCTGTGGTCCTATTTTGGATCATAGGACGATTATGAACATTTGTCTATTGGTTGTGCATAACCTCTCCTTTGACATTCAACAATGACATGATTGATGTTTTCTAGATAATTAGTTATATATGGGATATGTTCCATGTGATTGAATTGTAGTATTTTAGTCTTGATCCTGAAATCACTATACGTGAGAAACCAGTTTAGATTATGGATCGTTGACTGAAGCATTTTTTTGGTAAAATAATTCCTTTGTTAAATATACTCTATCAGTTTACATTTGATAAAAATGAGAAGTGGGATCATGAATTTTTTATAGTTTATATAATATTCACTTTTTTGTGAGCCTAGGATATGAAGAATATTCCTATGGAATAATGGTTTTTTGGTGGGGAGATGGTATTACCTCGTAATCATCTTTTAGTTATAACTTTTCTTTTGATTATCATTTTACATTTTTTTGAACCATGGGATTATCGAGAATGTGATGACTTTTTTGGGAAAAATGATCTCATTCTTAAGAATGTATGATTTTTTGAATTAATTTATTATGGGTGGAAATGTTTATATAACATTGAGGTGTTCATAATGAGCACAAAGAACAGTTTTAATTGTTTTAGAGTTTATAAACAATATGGATTGATTATCATCTTCTAGTATAATTTATAATTTGAAATGGTTAAAAATAATTTATTGGTTTCCATTTAGATATCATTATTTATTTCATGGTGAGTTTTGTTTACTTTTTGTGAATCATGTTCAAGTCCTATATTTGTTTTCTGGAATATTTTTTTATTTGGTTTAATGAGTGAATGGTTTACATGCATTGAATCATGTTAACATCATGTTTTTTCCCTATAATATGTAATGAATTATTTCAAGGAATAATTTTTTTAAGAAAAAAAAATCAGGTTTATAACATCAAATAGTCAAAAATCATGATTTCTAATCTTAGGTAGTCTATATTTAGTATCATTTATTAATTAATAATAACAAACCATAAAATGCTTTTTCATTTTCAAATCAATTGTAAATCCAGTTTTAAATTTTAACATGTTTGATTTCTTTTTCATGTAGCCATAGGATTCTATCTTGACACCTAGGATCTCCTAATGTGTATTTTGGAGACATATCTCTATAAAAATCAATTGTTACATGATTGGTCATCATGGTTGTTATGGTTCTTCGCTCAGGGAAAGTGGTATCTACATCTTCCATTTATTTGGTCACTATGGTATAGTTTTATGATCAGTAATTCTATATTAATGACTTATTGATGTTTTGAATCAATCCTTTTCATTTTTATGTTTTTCTATGCCTTGTGATGGCCTTTCCATGGTTTTTATCTTTATTTTACAAGGCAGATATGATTGCATCATTCTCGAGGTAGGTGGATATTTGATGTAATTTATAATTACTAGTTTTATATATATTCATGTTTAAATGGAATTTATTTGGTTAATAGGGTTAAAATTGCATGTGGTCATTATTTTGGAAAGGGTTTTTTAACAAACATGGCACGTTAGAAAACATGGGTGCATCAAGTGATAGAAATAGGTCACGCAAGTGTGTGTCGAACCACTGGGGGTTTTATTTTTAATATCGACATACAGTGGAAATAATCCATATTAGTTGGAACCAAATTTTGTTTGGTTTAGATATATTTTATATCTAGTACAAATTCAAATATCCTAGATCTAAAATAGACTTCTTTTCTAATTATTCTAGGTTTATTACATTAATTTTGTGGTTAATTAATCACATATTTAATTTACCTATATTTATTTTACGTGTAAATCATTATAGTTTAGTGAATATGTTATCCATTATTGGAAATCAGATTAAATATTTAAAAATTGTTTTATTTAGAAAAAATTATTTATGAACTGGTTTATTATTTTAAATCTAGAAGAGGTGGATCCATGTAATTTGAATATATGTAAAATCTATGTTTGTGTCATAATGATTTTAATGATAACTCAATAATTTTTTCATTTGAGTAGATTTAGACTTATTTTGAATGTATCATGTAAGGGGAAGAGAATATTTTACCATGAAATGGTTTCTTTTAATTTCATTCTTCCTATGTAGGGTGGTTTGGTGGTGATGGTTGGTCACACGGAGACTTGTTGGTCTTATCTATTAATATGAATTTGGTTGAGACATTGTAATGGGATTTTATGGTTCTTTTTTTATCCATTTATTTAAAATTACAATCATGTTGTATGCCATTTTTTGGTTATATAATATACATATTTAAATTATCTTTATTAGACCCCCATTATATGGCATACCCCCTTGGGTGACTCATCTAGTCGACCCATGTAGATTTTTTACACACATGAGATAAAAATAAATACTGAGTATGAATAAAAAAATCAACATACCATCATATAATTCCATTAAAATAAAAGGTAACTATATTTTATGAATAATCGCATATCAATTATGTCAATAAAAAACATATTGTTTTTCTAAAAATCATACAAAAAATTTTCTTCTGCGGTAACATATTCATGATTGAATTCCTTGGACCCATATGACCAATCTCAATTAATCGAAATATTGATACTAGATTAAGTTCCCATAATGTAAATATTTATATTAGCTGAGAAATGAAATTGAAAAAATAATACAGGTGTAAAGATAAGCATTACGGGGAATGAGCTCTTATAGAATATCAAATATTTGATCCTCGAATTCTGATTGAAAAACCAAGGTCCTGAGGTATGGATTCCTCTTGAAGAATCCTTATATTCCACAATAATTTAATTAGAAGGTATGATTGATGGTTGGGATCATTTGGCCTAATGAATTTTTATATATTCTAGAAAAATGTGTTCCATGAATCAACATATAATGTACTATGGAAATTGGTACAAAAATTTGAAATGAATATATCCCATGTGATGTGTACAATACAAAGTGGTTCCTCATTAAAATAATTTCCCAAATATAAACCATTATCAATAAGAAGAAACAATAATTTTGGTAAATAAACACATTACATTTTCTACTTCTATGTCTTAGCCTCAAATCCTACACAAAGATATCACTCTCCCACCATTTCTCCGTGGAGTAGTGACTGGAGATTTAGAATAAAATCCAAATTTGTACCTTATATCCCATATTTTCTATTTATTTATCCACTACAAAATTAAGATTAAATAATTATTACCATAATCATCAAATTATATTTAATAATACCTCAAACATTCAATAAAAATACCCATCATGATGTAAAATATGTATAACACCATCGAATATAGTACTATCTAAAAAAATTTAACGTCCCTATATCTATTTTGAAAACAACGTTATTGTATTACTTAAAAACAATGGATGATATAAATTTTAACCTCTAATGATTTCCCAAGATCAATATGTTCATCTAGGATTATTACCCTATCAATGTTGGTCCCTAGACCAGAAAATAATACACATTCTCTCATAGATTATCATGTATGTTCCACTTATACAATAGGACTCATAAAAGATGAACTATCATTCCTGGAAACACCATTTCACTCAGTACTATAATCCCCATTTGGTGGTACTAAATGGATGCATCAAGATAAAACATAGTTTCCTCATAATCAATATCAAACATACGATTAGACATGCACCAATGAAGCTGAGAAATAAAAAAAATCATCTAACCCATTTTAATGAGGATGAATATCAAAAAATATTTACATTCCCAAAATGTTCATTTCTATAAATGAGTTCATCAAATCATGCTGAAAAAATTCATTTTATCTCAATATATGGTTCTATATTTGTGAATTCACCTATAAGAAAACTCATTCTGCCATTGTGAATATTATGGTGTTTCTATTCCTCTCAAAACATGATCAATGAATTCAACAATAGGTTATTAACCACTTATTAATCCAATAATCTCTCATAAAAGTATCACTTACCAAGATCATCTCCAAAAATAATACTTCACCGACCTTGTATCAACATAGTGGTGAAAGGGATTTCTGAAAATAATGAGTGTCTAATGGTTCCTTCTAAATTTAATTTGAGATTAACTTATTTTTTTAGAACTCCATTAAGGATAAATTTTAATTCAATGTTCCACTAATGACCCTGGTGAATTCAAGAAATAAGAATTCTTAAATATCTATTTTCTTAATTGATTTTCCATCAGTATATTGAGGATAAATTATATTTAGATTCAATCATTTATTAAAATCCTTATCTATTACATGATAAAAATTTGATATGAAATGATATTTTCTTTTTGATAAGATACTCGAAGGATATCATTGTTAGTGGGCAATCTATAGTACGTATATATTTACTTAATTATCTACATAAATGATATATTTAATGTATAGCTGATGATAAAATCTATTAGGTTGTTCAACATTTATGAAAACCACATCAAAAAACCATATGGTCTAAAGAAAAAATGTCATTAATTTCTTAGATAGTTTATTCTACTTCCCAAAGATCATTAGATGTTATTAGTGGAAGCCACAATTATGTAGATTCACTAAATTTATCATATAGTAGTTACTGAATCTTGAAAAAAAATTCTATTATGTATCTATTCATATCAAACCATCAAAATAGACATCATATGTCATTATATGTTTTAATAAACACTATATGAACTACCCATATTAATAAAGGACAGTCTTCCATAACCATCTCCATTTAAAAAATAATCACCAATAACTTCCCATGAACATATATTATAACATCATTATCCATTTACCATTTTAGAACATGGTCACTCCCTTATAACTATTCTTCAATAATTGCAATCTCAAGATCTAAAACCTAAATTTCCTCTACCTAACCCATTATATAAGTCATGATAACTAAGACACCATATTCCATAACTCCATCACCCATAAATGAATCCACTAGCAAAGAAAAATCAAAATCACCTGACAAAATTCATTTGGAAAATTATTCCCTCTAATGTCATATATATATATATATATGATATATTAACTCTAAGATAATCTAAGATGAAACTACCTTTCCCTAGAGTATAATCCAGCTAAAAAACAAATTTCTATATATTATGAAACCATAAACTGAACCTCAGTTTGAGATCGCATTGAGAGAAAATTTATCTAAAGCACTTATTATTATTTTTCCTAATAATCCTCAGGAGTAATCTATAATGTCAGAAACACTTCAATGTGTGGAACATATATTTTAAATATAAGGATATCATGGAGTATTTTTTCACATTAGGTCTTAGAAGTTGTGTCCTAAAATAAACTACATGATCCCTCTACATCTACATAGCTCCCAAACCAACACAATCAGAATCGATGTACACTGCACACCCGATCCCCATCTATAGAATGGTCACAATTGATGTGAATATCAATATCAAATTAAAATCTATTATAAACCATTTTCACTAATCTAAACAGTCAATATTTACAATGTATTCAAATAGTTATGTCATTGAAAAATAAAATTGGGATCATTAAGTAATGAAACATTAGTACTACCAAATAATCCCAATGAATCAACTACTATAAAACACATTCATGGTAAAGACCCAAAACATCACAATATCTACCTTCATTGGATACACAAAAATGCCAACCTCAAAAATCAAAAGCCTATGGAACCACACCTTATAAATATAGAATTGAAGCAATAACAATTTGTTATCAAGATGATGTATCCAATGTATACTCATGAAAATAAAAAATTTTAGTATCAATATATAAATTATTAAAATATATTAGCATATCATAATTGAGTTCAATGATGATTGATTCATGATGTGTATGGAAAGTCTTTCTAATGTATTTCTTAAACACTACAGATTGATTTGGTTGTTGAAAATGATTTGATATATACTAAAAAATCGATAACTACTATAAAACTCATTCATAGTAATACTTTATTTTCTATCCCATAAATGATGGTATCCTAAACAATGATGATTATTTTAAAACAACTAATCTCCAGAATCTTTATTCAAAAAAATCATCATTCCAGGTTTGTTGGTACATGTTCATCACAATTATCTTATTTTGTTTCATGCAATCTATATATATCATTATACTATAAAATTTGATCATGGAAATAAAATACATAGAACCCCTAGGTGATGACCTTTTTTTATAAATCCACTAAACTAAAAATACTTTTACTACACCATCAAATCTCTCTACTCAACTATTTCCATATATTAATGAAGAATCAATATCGGCCTCATCCAAGGTATAAAATGAATTTTAAATGAAATTAATCTTCTTAGTGTATGGCTTGAGAATTCATCATGGAATATTGTGTGATAATTATCCACCACTGGATGGATTATAGAGGGAGTCATTGCTAAACCCACTATAATATACAATCCAGTAACTTGTGTATTGATTATCCCAATATGACTCTAGTATAGTCTCTTTCGACCATGATTTAGATCTGAATCATTGTTCACCACAATGGAATGTCCTTTGGGAATGGTTAAAGATATTTTTTCCTATAATATTTTATATGATATCACTAACAATCCAAAAATCCAATTTTTAATATAACATCAATACTATGAATATATAAAAACTTGAATTTTTAAAAATGATTGTAGCTGGAAAAACCATGGGAAACAAAAAATCACTTTAGATAGTATAGTTTTTTTATATAGGTGGGTGAAGATAGGTAAACCCAAAATATAACTTAACTGAAAAATCTAGTCCAGCTAAAACATGATATTTTATGAATGAATATTATCGTACTAGATAAATAAATGTAATATAAAATGTAGTGGTAATAAAAACCATACCTCTAACAATATAAGGTCCCTCTCCACAACATGGTAGAAACCTGTCCACAAAATATAGAGTTTCTTCCAATACTCCATGAGTATTACCCTAAGGAACAAAAAACTTGTAGGTCACATAATCATGAGGACGTTGGGTCTTAATCTAAAGAAACATTCCTGATCTATGTGTAACAAACCACAAGTTCCATAAAAACATGTGACTGAATGTCAACACAACCATTAAAAAAATCAACAATAGGTGAACAATTATTCCATATCCATGAAAAGTGAAGTAGGTAATAAGGTATAATTTATGATAATTCCCCCTCAATATAAAATTGAAACACATGGATCCTATAACTCCTACATTGGATTTTGAAAAATCCATACACAACTCCACCGATCTTCCAACCTATAGTAAATCCAAATCAATCCTCATTCTATTATAAGAAAATATACTCCAAATTACATTGGTATTTCTTCTAGATAATATATCATGAGCTCTAAGGATACCATATATTATTTGATTTTTTATTTTACACCCAAAATACATAGCCTTTTGATGGACATCTTTATTAAAATTATGTCATTGAACACCACATGAATCCTATGTTCCAGATGAAGGCCATTCTCAAAATTCATATACATCTATGAATCATTCCTAGCTAATATAGATTAATGGAATGACAAATCCATAATAAAATTAATTAAGAATAAGCCTATATCAACCGATATATAATCTCCATAATCTATTATGATCATTAGATCATATGAATTTCAGGAATTAACTCCCTAAAAAATATATCCTTTAATGTATCCAAAGGAATACCATCAAGATTACTTTAATGTCCCAAAAAAATCTTACTCTTCTTTATGGGTAACATAATGAAAAAATTAGCTAACATCACCATCTTACCAAATAGATTTCCTAGCTGAACAAGGATTCCAATGATGATTTCCGTGTTGTGATCATCATCAGATACACCATGGGTGCCCAACGATGTTGGTGGTTGATGGAGATGAATGTCTCAATAATAGTGAACTATCAATCATTATAACCTTCAACCATGAACGTTAAAAATATATAAGACTCCATACTAGAATATTTTACTAGTAAATACACTATTAATGGAGCAATAAAACACTCTAGTGCATTATATAGCACAATCTATGGTGGAAATTGCATTACCTCTCTTGAAGAATTATTTTGGGTTCTCCGTAGATGATTTTTTATGGAAATAACCAGTGAATTCATAGATTTCATATATAAAATATCTATGAGGAATTCAAAATAAATTATTTGGATCATATAATGGATCTATACTAGAAGATATGTCCTAGGAGATAGCCACATATATTTTCTCACCCTATTAAATCTACCCATGGCTTATGCATTGTCATTTTTACTAGAACATTTATCAACATATATATAACATGACTATATAACATATTTTGAATAAATAATTCAACAATAGATATATAAAAGTAGTTGAGAGTATATATGTATCAAAAAATAAGGCACAAATCAATGAGTAAAATTAAATGGATTCCATGAAACATATAGAAGGAATATTTATGATATTTTATCCAAATTTCATATTCATGATTAATGAATTCAAAAAAAACCCTACTATGATGTTACAATAATCAAATAACATGTATCATAGAGCTATATTACTCATGATGTGGAAAATAATATTGAAACACCTAGTCCCCTAGATCCCTATAATGTATATTCATCATATGAATAACTAATATAACCAAAATAAAAGAAAAAATCTCCTCTTATACAATATTGTAGCAACACAGCCTGAATATTTTCTTCTTAGAAAAAGTTCGACATTATCTCATTTAAATCTATACATTTGTTTTATGTTTTTTTCTTGAAGTGACTATATAAATGTTTTCAATATGGATCACATACCCTTAATATCAATTGTTAAATATAATAAAAATTATAAATTATAAATAATTGATCATGAATAACACGATTGAATGATTGATAACTCTGATATATTTGTTGATATGGTATGTATTTTATTTCATGATGGTAATAATCCAAGGACCTCCAATGTGGTATGTAAAACTGATTCTGTGGAGAAATATAAATATTAATAATGAAAATGTCATAATTTTTTGTTCATTTTTCTACAACCTATTAACCCCAATATATTTCACCTCAATACAATGACATTGGTCACTTTTCCTTTACTATAACCATAATAATGATTTTAGGACATCAATTGAGTTTCTTATACTATGTATGAGTATAAACAAAGTAAGACACCCCCAATATCACATTAAAATATTTGAAAATGAATTAGTGTTTTATTAGAGTATAATAAAGAACTCAAAAAAACAATAATTAATTTTTGTGATGACCATTAAAGATCTAAAAACTATGTCAAAAACCCAAGCCATACGTGATTCTTCTCTATATTAGGTGAACCATCATATTAAAGTTATGAATATGTTCCTACCACAAGATAAAATAAAAATTCATTGAGTAGGTAGGACAATTATGATTCACTAATCATGCCCCATGTGCATCAACCCATATCCCTATATCAATTTATGTCACTAGGTTGTATTGCATCATCCCTCGATCGTGAAATGACAATGTGTTATCATATCCTTCCTTCACATCATGTTATTCTACATAGTCATTGTTTCCTTCATGTAAATAGTGTTGGGAAAAATTCCATCATATTTTTCCACTATATCGATTCAGATAACAAAAAAAATCATTCCCCTACCCTATGAATCAGTCTCTCATTGTTGTCATTCCATGTCACACATCCTCCCACATTATGTGAGAACCAAGACACATCTATCTAACTGTGATGATGGTTTAAATGTCACATGATACAATTAGAAAATACAAAAAAGGAATTCATCCATTCCCATTTGGGAATATTGAATATAGTTTCAATATATACAATTATGCATGGGAATCAATTTCCACACACACGCACATGTGATCAACAGAAAAACTGGGTCTTACATGATACACACATACTAAAACGTGATCAAATCTACCATGTATCTCACGTTCTATTCACATAAACACATTTTATTAAACTCTAGTATCATAATCAAGAAAAATAAACATAAAATTATTTATTTAAAATAATCAAATAAATTGATATATTTGGTAAGTATATTCATAACTGAAAAATTTAAATGAAAATTTAATAATATTCGAAGATATGATACCCAAATCTCAACCAAAAAACAACAAGGTCAATATCATGTGCTAGGATATTTGGGTAAAATATCAATTCATTAAAAAATATATATTAGATAAGGATTTGAGAAATGAGAAGAGACATAGAAATCTATATTTATTCCCCAAAAAAACTGGGTAGAAAAACTAAAAAGTAAAGGTAAATATGTCTCTTAGATTATATTTTAGTTGATACTCTAATTATGGGAATGATTACAATTTTTTTGAAGAATTAATGAATCCTTGAAAAATCCATATATTCAAAAAACATTAGAGAAGAACGGATGAGGGATGGTTGTGTCTATGTGGCCTAAGAAATTTATAGACAATATATCAAAATTTGTATCACAAGAAATCATATAATACTTCACTAAATGAGTTTCCAATTTGTATAGAGTACAATGTAAGGGATATAGCCACACCATAGTGATGCATGTTCAAATTAATTCGGAGAATATACACTATTGTTGATAGTGAAATCCTAAAAACTAGCTAAATAGGAAATAGTTATTTGTAAACCACTATGATTGAAAATCCATCCCCTCACAAATACACAAGTCCACAATAATAACACTATATTTTTGTGATAATAGAATTGGTATAATTTTATGAACTTGAACATATTGCGTCCATGACACATCCAAGGTTCTATAGAAAAACTATTCCAAAATTACCAAAACAATAATATATTTTTTCAATGATGTGCTTCCCCATCGAATCATTATGTATACCCTCAACAGTATAGAAGACAAACTATGATAGTGAATCTTCTTCCAAAAAATAAATCATTTTAGCTTCTAATATTTTTTCCTTGATAAAATCTCATGATATTCCTTAAAAACAGATAGTGTTAATTGGATTATATTTATACTATTTCATTAACATTGTTTACCAAGAGTGGAACATAATAACATCATTTTAAATAATTTTAATTTTAAAAAACAGATCATAATCAATCAACCATTCTCAACAAAAATTATTATAAAATTTTGATTCTTCGATGAAATTTGTAAAAAAACAAGAAAGTAACATGAATATTATAATTATTCATTAAAATAATATATCAATGATTACAACCCACAAACATAAGGTCTACTTCATCTATAAATTTTTCAAAATAAATTCATTACTTCAATTGATAAATGTTGAAAATATAGTTCTAAGACTATTTTAGGAAATTTATATAACATTATATCAATTTAGAACGTAGATTTTCAATTTAAACTACATGTTCATGTGAATTTCAAATAACGGTATATGGATTTTGAAACTCTATTCATTATGACAAAGAATAAATTCTTAAATTCATAAGTAAAAATAAACAATGATATATTTTTGGATACTAACTTCTTCTGTATGGACAAAATATTCATCATAAGAATATGTCATCATTGAAAAAATCCTAAGACAAAATTATTTTTAAATTATAAATTTTTACATTTTTAAAAATAATTTAAATATAATATTAAAAATCAATACTTATTGAAAAGAATTTATATATAATATATTTATGGGAATAACTATATCAAATCATAGTAGAAAAGAATAAAAAAAATTAATTATATTTTTATAAAATAACCATAAATATCCATTATTATTTAATCTATTTGGGAATATAAACGTCATTCCATAATTATTATTTCTTCATAAGGTTGACCTTTTTAGTCTATAACTATTCTAAAATATATATATTCATCCCAATATTTTTTTTGTTATTTTATTCTCATATTTAGTTATATATTTTCTTATAATTCCATATATTATTTAGAATAATTGAATAATGTATACAGACTAATTAATATCTATTGTACTTATCACTAAAACATTATGAAAAATGGATCATTGCTATTGTCATCATATTTTTTCTATGTGAATACACTCTTGTAGTTTTGCATTCGTGTCCATATGTGGTTCATTTTCATATCATTTGACTGTAAATATCCAAAATAAATATTACATATTTTTTTATGTAGATTTTATAACACTTTACATATAAATATCATCAATGTATTTATAGAAAAATATAAATATGGTTTTACAATATTTAATAATATTTCCTAATCTTTAGTTGTGGTAATTTCGATCTTATCATCATTCAATTAAATAATGAGTCTATCATTAAATTTCAAAATTCCAAATATCTAATAATTCTCAATATCCATTGAGAAAATTGTCTATTCATTATTCTTCATGTTTTACATATTTATTTGAATTTTTAATTGGTCTACCTCAATGGTTGTCTTAGTATATTTTCCTCATTTCAATAAGATTATCTTCATTTTTAATGAATCATGAATTTCTCTCTATATATTCTTGTATAAAATTTAAATAATAATTATAATGTTTGATGTATAAATTAAAAATCTACATAATATGATTTGCATTCATATTTGGTGTCAAAACTATTTTCATAAATGATTTAATGAGAAGGAATATAATTATGATTTTCATCTTTAGAATAATTTTATCTTTTAAATCAATAGATAAATTTATATATTCTTCAAACGATGGATTTAGAAAAACATGTTTCAGTCATAGTAATATTATTATGCAATGGAAATACTTTTTTTCATCCATCATTATATCTATACAAAAAATCATAAGTAGTGAAAACATCATTATTAGTCTATGTATCCAATTCTTCGATCATATATTATAACCTATAATAAATTTTTATACTGATGAATTGTTGTATTTTATTTGAAATTCTAGAAAATAAAATATAATATTCTTGGAATTAATCATTCATAGAATGTCTATTAATATTATAAATTTCATATGATATCTCCTTTTTTATAATTCAGGTAATCTCTCTTAAAATTATTCATTCTAATATATTGATTTATTCACGTACTGAATATTAAAATTTCACCTTCATGTATCATATCAAAAATATATCAGTTTCATATAAATTTTTTTCACTATAGGATCGAAATGTTTTTTTTCATTATCATATAGATACAAATAATATTTTCATTTATATTTATATACTATTTAAAGTGTATTTTACAATAAGTTAATATTTCAATGAAATCATCATGAAATAAAATGATGATATTGTTTGTATCATCCATTATTTTACTATTATATTTCCATAAAATAGGTAACAAATCAATGTTATTATAAAAAATTTTGTTTTGTGGTCATTTTTTCCCATTATATGATGGTAGTATACTATAAATTTTTAAACCATTATCTCATTTGAGAGTAATTTTAACTAGTTATAAAACAAAACCATTGATAAATATCCCAGATGAAGGCAATATTTTTTGAAGTTATTTTGAATATTAAAAATATTTAATCTTCTATAATCATACAAATTCCATATAAAGATCATAATGAAGAAAATGATTTATATAAATCCAATTGAATAAAACATTTTAATTTTTTTGAACTAACAAATTAAAATAATATTTAGAAAATTATTAGATTTAAATATCATGGTTTTATTTACTATAATATTATAACAACTGATGATAGAAATGATATTTTCAATACTTGTGGTCATAATTAATTTAAACATGAAATATCACAACCAATTCAACATAATTACCATAAAACATTTGTCTTCCATTTGGATTTTCATTTTCCAACCATCCAATATTAATGACACCTAAAATAAAAAAAAAATTAGATCATTTAGTAGATTTTCATGTTTAAGGAAACTAAGAATTGAAATAAAATTATCAAATAAGAATAATATAAATACAAACATTTAAAATTAGGTTTAGTCTTAAATTTCAAGATGTACAATAATATAAAAATATTCCATAAATTACATTAATAAATATACTAAAATAAGTTGTGAAATATAGTTTGAAACATGGCTCATAATTTTTTTCATTCTCATGTATTAAAACTATCAACAACATGATGTTCTCATTAGAAAAACAGTTATCCAACCACAATATAATATTATAAATTTAATTTCATATAGAATAAATTATAAATGATAAAATTTAATAAATATTGAATAAATTCAAATCCACATTCGAATTTAAACTAAAATATATTCTAGTAAGAATAATATAGATAATAAATACGAATTATATATTTACATATCATGTAACCCATTAATTGTACTATAAAATATATTTTATCAAAAAATAAGGTGAATCATAATACTAATTAAATAAATTCATGAATTTAATGTATCATAAAAATTTCCTTATAGTACATGGGAATCCCCCAAGATTACCTGCTATAAGATGTCAGTTTTCTTAAACAAAATGTAAGATCATATTTTTCATCCTTAAATGAATCCCATAATAAACCTAATTGGAAGAAAATTACTTTCACCCCCTAGAATAATTATATATTTATCGCAATCCCATAATATGAATTACTCAATACTAAATAGTTATTACAATATATAAAATGGATTTAATAATGAAAACCTCTAAATAGATCCATGATTAGAAATATTCAGAAAATATATCAGTAAATACAATGTAATTACCACAATATTTTGAAGACGTGAAGAAATTATACATTTAAAAATTTATATTATATAACATTTATATTTCTAATATCCTATTGGGTGTGGAAATATTTATAAAGAAATCTATTACAATCATATTTTGCATTTGATGAGATCATATATAACTTTATCAGAAGTGTCATCATCAACATTCTATGAACTCAGTAATGATTCACATATTCTGATGATGTTAGTTCATTATGTCTATTGTGATTATACATTCAGTATACATATTATGTAATTAAAACATTTTCCCCAAAATTTTAATAGAAAAATACAATAGAAATAGGTTTATCATATTTCATTCTGTAAAACAACAAGGATAAACAAGGCTGTCATGGGATTTTTATGTTTTCATTAATTATTCAATTACTTTTTAAAATAATTTTAGTAAATGTTTTATGGCACACTATTGATCTTGAAATTCATTGTTTATCTTAGTGTTAATGTGTGTAGTGTTTTATAAAATGTTAAATTCACATTGTATTTATTAATATCTATTTATTAAATATATATATAATCATGTTAAGGTTAGAACATATATGTATGTTTGAATAAAGATTTTATACATGATTAATTTATAAAAATTCCATGATATACATTATATAGAATTTCATTTCAAATTGGCATGATGTTTTTTTATACTTTGGGTTGGGAAAAATATAATATTATATATTTGGATATAGATATGTATTTCATTTCCCATTATTGATTTGAAAAAAATATAGAGGAATAATTTATACAGATAAATTTTTGGACATCTTATTCACCATGGATTATAGATTAATATGTTTGTAATGCACCGACCCTAGTTACCTAGAGTCGGTGCATTATTACATAACATTGGCATGATCACAAGTAAGATCAAATCTCGAAAGACCGATTGGTTTAGTAGCCTTGGAAACACTATATATATTAATAATGTTTTATATTACATCATAATGTGAAAAACTTCTACAACAACATAATGTCTCCATAGTCCACACTATTATCCCCTCATAAAATCCCTGCAGGTCATTCATAACATACATCTTCACATCCTGGGAAAAATAAAACATAGAAAAGGGGTGAGCTCAAATGCACAATAAGGATAAAAATATAGCGGAAACTTTCATAAATAAGAATAAATATTTAAGGCAATGTATAACTAAAACAAAATCCTTTTAAACTTGAACTTTAACATAGTATGGAAAAAGTAAAATTAAATAATGCCATTTAATTATTCACATGGATATTCTACTAATAGAATAATCACATGCAATATCAATAACCACTTTCATAATGATGGAATGCATAATGCCAGACTATCATAACCACATAGCCAAGGCCTTGTGCCAAGACTTCAAATAATATTTTGTCAAGGCCTTGTGTCAAGACACTAGTTTGTCTCATGAGACCTACTGATGCATCGAGGATCTATAGTGGGCTCCACCTGTCACATATTAAGTCCAATGCATTCCCATATGAAAAGGTTTAAACATAACATAAACATTTGCATTAAAACTAGCATACGAAATGTCAATACTTTCACCATGAACTATAAATGGTATAAAAATAGCACATCCACAGTCAAACATATCAAAAAACCTTCAATACATTATAGAATTTTTGTATCATAATAAATCAACTTCAAATAAGCGTAAAATCCATCAAAGGATGTTGACATAGATGAAATCAAAACACTTTTTAGAGAAATATCTATTTCTATTTTTGAAATAATTTAAGAGTCATATATTTATAAAATAAAACATTTTCTTCGAAAATATTCTTATAAGCTTGTAAGGGAAGCTTTGACAATTTTATAACGGTGGAAAATAACCACACCCACCGTATAAGTTAAAAAAATTCTTACCTTAATTATGTCGAAAAGGTTAAAAGCACCTTGTTTGGAAAATGATGGAAAGATTCCTTTATAAAACTCTTATAAAAAGTCAAACAAGGGTATAAATGACATTAACCCATAATCTTTTAAATAGTAAAAATGTTTTGGAATACATTTTTAAAAAACATGGATGTGGATGATAAAGAGATCCCAGTAGATTATTATGTATAAACAACCTCGGATAGTGAAGAGATTGTGAAATAACCCTTACCTTGTACTTTTCCTTGGTTGGGTTAGGTTAACCTCCTGCATAATGGTGAAATAATAATTATTATATTATACAAGAATCATATACATTAATATTATATCATATATGATCTTTTAACATTGATTTGTTAATAATATCTTAGTATTATCGTTGTTTCAGGTGTTAACTTACTCGTTTTCTTTTATATGTTTTGTTACATAAGCCATGTTTGTAATGGATAGGTTGTATATTATTCATATCCATAATGATATCATGTCCTTAAACATCATTTTTAAATCATAAAATGATAATTATACTTGAATGGATACGATGGAAAATGAATCTCATCGCGTTCGTGGAGACGGTAGTCCGTACGTACGCACGAGCGACAATATCATTATTTTGATATTAAAATAATATATAAATGGATGGAATATAATATATTCAGAATCATTAACATGTTATATTTATTATATACATGAGTTACACATCATTATTATACCCATCCAAATAATAATATATTGAATAACAATTACACCATGACGTGGAGACGGTAAGCCGTACGTACGCACGTATGGTGACATGTTATTCAAAGGGTGGATAGAATACTGAATATGGTTGTACCATATTTATAATAACATCACAGTATATATAAGATACTGGAGTTATTATTTTAGAATTGTAATAACAATGAATGAAGAAGTGGAAGAAGAAAGGAACTTGAAAAGGGGTGGTGAAAACATTACCTCTTCTTTGGGTTCTTCCTTTAGATTTGATCAAAAGTGCTCGTTAAGTTGGATTTCTGACTAAAGGAAGGCCTCTAGGATGAAGTGACATAAGTTGAGAGAGTATTTGGGCATTGGTTGGCCGAACCAAAAGGATTTTAAGGTGTGAAGTAATGAGAAGGGGGAGTGCCCTTTTATAAGAGGGGTGAGGGGCACCTTTGGAAAAGCTAGAAATATTAATTTGTAATAAATGTATATTCGGTTTATAATGGCTCCAAAGTGGATTACTTAAATTTTAAGGTGGGTATGGTTCGAAAACTACTCAACCAATAGAATTTATACAGGTTTGGGTACTTATATTAACCTTATCTTTAAGTATTAACTCTAAGTTAATTAGTTTCACTTTTACAATGTCTCTTTGTATTTTATATTATATAGTTAATAAACTTACTATATACATCCAAGAAACCCCCTAGTGGTCCATTAATGATCCACCTATTATGATATAAGTCTCTTGGGCGATCATTAGATTTTTAGGAATTTAATATCAATTAATAATATAATATGTTTTTTAAAAACTTTTTTTTTGTCAATTTTGAAACTATTCAATAGTTGATTTTTTTGAAACTCATAACAGAATTATTACTTCAAAAAAAGTTAATTAAATCAATCCTAATATGTCATATTATCCTATCAAATTATTTTAATTCATTAAAAGTCTCAAATTATATTTATTTAGGTATTTATAATATCAAATATTTTAAATTTTCACTATTATGGTAATTACTACATCATCATTGTGTCACAAATAAATTAACTTATGTAACATCTAAAAATTATAAATAAAATATCATTATGTAGGAAATATGTTTATATTTCTAATTAATATTTATAGTCTAAAATCCAACATATATAACCCTATGTAAAAATTGTTTTTCTAAAAGATATATGCTTGTGTCATTTTTGTATTCATTTTAACTTAATTAAAATTAAGTGTCCCTATCACGTACATGTGGCTCCATGGGGTCCCCAAATAGACCGAAAGATGTCTATGGTCGAACATGTATCAATAAATAAGGCTATTACATGTTTTACGGTAATTTAGTTTTTATTATAATATTATGTTTTAACCCTTATTTACCAGATTTACCCTTAACCATGGTAAATAAAATATTTACCGAAGTAATTATTCAAAATGTCTAAAAATAAAAGTTACCTATTTACACAATTTGAACATCCTGATTCCAAATATGGAATCAATTTTTCCAAATTCAAAACACAGAAGTGTCAGAAATTAATTTAAAATTAATTCCTGTTGTTAAAACAAAAAGCGTGTTTTTAAGAGATAATAACTATCCAAAGATTGACACTTGTTTATGTCTGGTTTAATTGTAAAATTATGTCCAATGACCAACATTGTATTAAATGGTAAAAATATAATATAAATATACTTTAAAACCACTCAAATTCATAATTTATCACTGTTAATTATTTTTATTAAGAAAAGTTGTTTTTAATTAAAATTTAGTAATTTTCACTATTCATCAAAATATTAAAGTTATCTGAAAAGTACAAAAATCTCTCCTTAGGCTAAATTCGATATTCAGAATCCAAAAATGAAGTCCATTGTGAAATATAAAATATATATAATTTCAAAATTAGGTATTACTATTCCTAACGGCTAGTTTGATTAGTTATGGTGTGCTTGAACTCGGTGTTGCGTACAACACACGCTATCACATTATTCAAAGAGAAGCGTACCGTAGAAGCTTGGGGTGTTACATAATCCCCTCCTTCAAATAATTTCATCCTCGAAATTTCTAGAATATTATCACATGAAAAGACTCGGGTGGTTCTTCATCATAAGTTCCTTGGGTTCCCACGTTTCCTCTTACATCTTATGGTTTCTCCACAAAACTTTTGCCAGACATGTCATCCGGTTTCTCAGTACTTGTTCTCTTGTATCAAGAATCCTGAAAGCCTCTTTGCAATAAGATAGATCGGGTTATAATTATAATTCTTCATAGGTGAGTACATGCATTGGTTCAGGCATGTATTTCCTCAACAGAGATACGTGGAACACATCGTGAACATTGGAGAGACATGACAGCATTGCCAATCAGTAAGCTACAGCCCCAATTCGTTCTAGAGTTTTGAAAGATCCGAGGTACCTGGGACTCAATTTACCATTCTTACCAAAACGTATGACTCCCTTCCATGGATATACCTTCAGGAAAACATGATCACCGACTTGAAATTCCAAATCCTTCCTTCAATTATCAGCATAGCTCTTATGCCTACTTTGAGCTGCTTTGATGTGATTTTGGATTACCTTCACCTTTTCCATCGATTCCTCCACCAGTTCTAGACCTACCAGTTTTCTTTCACCAACGCCATCCTAACAGGTTGGTGTGCGACATCTCTTTCCGTATAACACTTCATATGGTGCCATCTGAATAATCAAATTGAAGCTATTGTTATATGAAAATTCTACCAGAGGTAAATACTGATCCCACATACCTTGAAAGTCAAGTGATCAGGATCTCAACATGTCTTCTAAGGTTTGAATAGTCAGTTCTAATTGTCCGTCTGTCTGAGGGTGGTATGCAGTGCTCAAATGAAGTTCAGTATCTAGGGATTTCTGAAGACTCTTCCAGAATCTTGAAGTAAAATGGGGATCACGATCAGAAACAATCAATAGGGGTACTCCATGAAGTCTCACAACTTCATTAATATATAGTCTTGCTAGACGTTCCAGTGGTATATCTTCTCTTATAGCAAGAAAATGTGCTGACATGGTAAGATGATCAATAATAACCCATATTGCATCGTTCCTCCTAGGAGTCTTTGGTATCCCCATGAGAAAGTCCATCGTAATATTGTCCCATTTCCACTCTGGTATGTGAAGCGGTTTCATGACTCCTCCAGGCTGTTGCCTTCCAGCTTTCACTTGTTGACAAACCATACATCTTGACACCAAATCATAAATCTCCCTCTTCATGTTGTCCCACCAAAAATTTTCCTTCAAATCCCTATAAATTTTGGTGCTCCCAGGGTGTATAGAGAAATTGGAACTATGAGCATCATCCAGCAATTCTATTTTTAGATCAGGTATATCGGGAACACAAAGTCTCTTCCCGAATTTCAAAATTCCATCTTCATACACAAAGTCTCTCAGTCTCCCATCATTCACAGCATTAATCTTCTTTTTAAATTCTTTATCATCAGTCTGAGAACTCTTAATCCTTTCTAGTAATGATGGTTTGGCAACCATTTGAAAAATAATTGATGTTTCTCCTTCATTGGTTATTCCCATGTCCATCTTCACTAGATCCATGAAAATTGGATTCATTTCAATTCTCATATTGTTCAGAACTCCATGATCTTTTCTGCTCAAAGCATCTGCCACCTTGTTTTCCTTCCCCAGGTGGTAGTGTATCGTACAATCATAATCCATGAGTAATTCAAGCCATCTCCTTTGCCTCATGTTGAGTTATTTTTGTGAGAAAATATACCTCAAACTCTTGTGATCAGTATAAATCTCACATTTTTCACCATAGAGGTAGTGCCTACATCTCTTTAAAGGAAAGATCACAGCTGCTAACTGAAGATCATGAGTAGGATAGTTTTGTTCATGAATTTTCAACTATCGTGATGCATAGGCAACAACCCTATCATTCTGCATAAGGAAACAACCAAGTCCTTTCTTCGATGCATCACTATAAATAACGAACCCGTCATTCCCTGATGGTAGAGTCAATATATGATCATTGACTAATCTTCTATTCAGTTCTTCGAAAAATTCTTCATACTCTTTTGTCCAAACAAATTTAACCCCTTTACGTGTGAGCTTCGTTAATGGGTTAGCCAATCGGGAAAAATTATGGACGAAAGGTCGATAATAACCTGCAAAACTAATAAAACTACGTACCTCAGTTATACTCATAGGTGCTGTCCATTCTTGGATTGCCTTAGTCTTAAGAGGATCAACATAGATTCCATCTTTAGAGACAATATGGCCAAGAAAAGAAATCTCTTGAAGCCAGAATTCACACTTGCTAAACTTTTCTCAGAGTCTTCAGGATAATGCGCAAGTGATTTTCATGATCTTCGTAGATTTTGGAGTATACCAAGATATCATCAATTAATACCACCAAAAATTAATCGAGATACTCCTTGAAAACTCTATTCATCAGATTCATGAATATAGAGGGTGCATTAGTCAATCCAAAAGGCATTACAGTAAACTCGTAATGCCCGTACCTGGTTCGAAATGTTGTCGTTGGAATGTCTTCCTTCTTCACACACAACTGATGGTATCTATATCGAAGGTCAATCTTTCAAAAGTATTGATCTCCATACAGTTGGTCATATAAATCATCAATGCGTGGTAGGGGATACTTTTTCTTTATTGTTATAGCATTGATCTCCCTGTAGTCGATACATAACCTCATAGATCCGTCTTTCTTATTAACAAAAAAGAATAGGGGATCCCCATTGAGAAACACTATGGTGAATAAATCTCTTAATACTCAATTCCTCTAGTTGTTTCTTTAGTTCAACTAATTCTACAGTGGCCATTCTATAAGGGGTCTTTGATATAGGCCTTGATCCAGGAATTAAATCAATGGAAAACTCAACTTCTCGTTCTGGAGAATGTCTTGGTAAATCTTCCAGAAATACATCTACAAATTCTTTCACAATAGGTACATCCTCTATTTGAACATTCCTTTCCTCACCCACAGTTATTTCATTCTATTCCTCCCCAATAATTTAATTTAGTTGAGCTACTGGGGGTGGATCTAAATAAGAATTAGGTGGTGACGATTCTCCTCTAAAGATAAGGTGTTCATTATCATCATCATCAAGAACTGTAACCTCTTTCTTCTTAAAATAAATCTTCACATCATAATATGAAATCCAGTCCATACTGAGGATTATATCAAACTCAATCATATGTATGACAATGAGATCAGCAGATAAAGAACATTTATTTGCTCTAATGGGGACTAATTCACAAAACATTGTTTCAGTGATACTTCCCTTAGGAGTTTTAACTGACAACTGGCTTGTTAAATCAAATTGGAAATATCTAATTTTCATAGCAAACTGGGAAGATATGAAACAATGTGATGATCCAGAATAAAATAATGCATTTTCTAAACTTGAGGAAACCATTAAATTACATGCCGCCACGTCTTTCGGAGCTTCCACCTCAGTAGTAGTGATAGCATAAGCTTGTCCTTGATCCCTTGGGATTTTCATAGGTAAGTTCTCTTGACGCTTAGGACATTCATTTGCATAATGCCCCATCTCCCTGCAATTGTAGCACTGAACATTGGTAGCTTCCTTCTTCCCCTTTCAATCACGAGCTTGGTGGCCTTTTTCACCACACTTGTAACAGACTCCCATTCCCTTCAAGCAAGTACAGGGGTGTTTCTTCCCACATTTACCACAGGATGGATATTCAAACTTTCCCTTATTCCCCTTATTTCCATTCCCAGATTGATCAGCAGGTCTCTTCTTCTCTTTCTTTGCTTTAAAGTCATAAGACTTAGAGAATTCATTTTTGGTCTTGATAGCACATGAGACAATGTCTTCGTACGACAAAAAGGATTTTGAGACTATTGCTTGATGGAGAAATGGTTTTAACCCATTAAAGTAATGATAAATCCTACTTATTGGGTTACATATATAATCTCCAGCATACCTTTCTAACCTTGTAAAGTTAGCCTCATACTTTGCGACATTCTCATCCCCCTTCTGTCTCAGACTCAGAAATTGCCTTTCCATATCTTCTTGATGGTCGTGAGGAAAGTATTTTTCTAAAAACAGATCTTTGAACTCCCTCCATTCCATATTTGATACTTCATCTTCTTCCTTCGTGTTTCGAATCAATGACCACCATTGATCAGCATCTCCAGTGAGGCGGTAAACTGCCATGATAACGTTTTCCCTTTCACTACTCCCCAAAGCCTGTAATATTTTCTCTAGGGAATTTACCCATTACTCAGCTACTAAGGGATTTGTACTCCCATTGAATGTTGGTGGTTGTTGCCTCATGAATTGATCTAACATTGATCCTCTACACTGCGGATCAGGGTGCTCTATACGGGTAAGGTTATTATTCATAACTTGAGTGAGTTATCCCAGTAGGGTGATTAGCCGATCGGCACCAGTTGCATCACTAGCTCCACTAGTATTATCTTGAGTAGGAGGGAAATCCCTATATGGAGTGTGTCCATTGATAATGTTTCCATTTCTTCCACTAGGCTCCATTTCTAAATAATGTCATAATCTAGATCAGTTTATGAATCAAAATACATAATCCCATACTTATAAAACACTTAAATAAATTGAACTATTTATGGATATAATCCATAATCATAAAAATGTTTCCTTTGAGGAAGTATATACTCATAAACCCTTCATAATTATTTGTAAATAAAATGAGAGTTATCTAAAGCATATCCCTAAGGAGTGTCGTAACCAAGAGTGCAGCAAGGCCTGTTGTCGTGCACCAGTTCCTGTTTGAGTCTAGCTCAAAGCGGTGTTTTCGGGTTTTACCCCTAGGTACATCCGTGCCAAAGCCGCCTCTACCTACTCGTTTCCATACAGGGGTGTATTTCTAGGAAAACTCAAAAAATATCAACAATATCAAAATTCTAGGAAGTTCTTCTATACTAATCCTCAAAATCCATCTTAAATCTATGTGCTCTAATCATAGGTTATCTAAATCTAGCTTCCAAGGTTTGTAAAAAACTTCCTCTAATACCAACTGTAACGCCCCGACCCTAGTTACCCAGAGTCAGTGCATTATTAAATAACATTGAAATGATCACAAGAAAGATCAAATCTTGAAAGACCGATTGGTTTAATAGCCTTGGAAACACTAGATATATTCATAAAGTTTTACTTTACATTATAAATTGAAAAACTAATACAAAAACATAATGTCTCCATAGTCCACACTATTATACCCTCATAAAATCCATGCAAGTCATTCATAACTTACTTCTTCACATCCTGGGAAAAATAAAACATAGAAAAGGGGTGAGCTCAAATGCCCAGTAAGGATAACAATATAGCAGAAACTTTCATAAATAAGAATAAATATTTAAGGCAATGTATTACTAAAACAAAATCCTTTTAAACTTGAACTTAAACATTGTATGGAAAAATTAAAATGAAATAATTTCATTTACTTATTCACATGGATATTCTACTAATCGAATAATCACATGCAATATCAATAACCACTTTCATAATGATGTAATTCAAAATTCCAGACTATCATAACCACATAGCCAAGGCCTCGTGCCAAGACTACAAATAAGATTTTGTCAAGGCCTTGTGCCAAGACACTAGTTTGTCTCATGATACCTACCGATGCATTGAGGAGCTATAGCGAGCTCCACCCGTCACATATTAAGTCCAATGCATTCCCATATGAAAAGGTTTAAACATAACATAAACATTCGTATTAAAACTAGAATATGAAATTTTAATAATTTCACCATAAACTATGAATGGTATAAAAATAGCACATCCACATTCAAACATATCACAAAACCTTCAATACAATATATAAGTTTTGTATCATAATAAATCAACTTCAAATAAGTGTAAAATTCATCAAAGGATGTTGACATAGATGAAATCAAAACTCTTTTTAGAGAAATATCTCTTTCTATTTTTGAAATCATTTAAGAGTCATATATTTATAAAATAAAAAAAAATTCTTTGAAAAAATTCTTATAAGCTTGTAAGGGAAGCTTTGATGATTTTATAATGGCGGAAAATAACCGCACCCACCGTATAAGTTAAAAAAATCATTCTTACCTTAATTCTGTCGAAAAGGTTAAAAGCACCTTGTTTCGAAAATGACGGAAAGATTACTTTATAAAACTCTTATAAAAAGTAAAACAAGGGTATAAATGAATTTAACCCATATTATTTTAAATAGTAAAAATGTTTTGAAATACATTTTTAAGAAACATGGATGTGGATGATAAAGAGATCCCAATAGATTATTACGTATAAACAACCTCGGATAATGAAGAGATTGTGAAATAACCCTTACCTTGTACTTTTCCATGGTTGGAGTAGGTTAACCTTCTGTATAATAGTGAAATAATTGTTATTAAATTATAGAAGAATCATATAAATTAATATGATATCATATATTATCTTTTAACATTGATTTGTTAATAATATCTTAGTATTATCGTTGTTTCGGGTGTTAACTTACTCGTTTTCTTTTATATGTTTTGTTACGTAAGCCATGTTTGTAATGGATAGGTTGTATATTATTCATATCCATAATGATATCATGTCCTTAAACATCATTTTTAAATCATCAAATGATAATTATACTTGAATGGATACGATGGAGAATGAATCTCATCGCGTTCGTGGAGACGGTAGTTCGTACGTACGCACGAGCGACAATATCATTATTTTGATATTAAAATAATATATAAATGGATGGTATATAATATATATATGGAATAATTAGAATGTTATATTTATTATTTACATGAGTTACACATCATTATTATACCCATCCAAATAATAATATATTGAATAACAATTACACCACGACGTGGAGACGGTAAGCCGTACGTACGCACGTATGGTGACATGTAATTCAAAGGGTGGATATAATATTGAATATAGATGTACCATATTTATAATAACATCACATTATATATAATATATTTGAGTTATTATTTTATAATGGTAATAACAATGAATGAAGAGGTGGAAGAAGAAAGGAACTTGAAAAGGGGTGGTGAAAACATTACCTCTTCTTTGGGTTCTTCCTTTTGATTTGATCAAAAGGGCTCATTAAGTTGGATTTATGAGTAAAGGAATGCCTCTAGGATGAAGTGAGGTAAGTTGAGAGAGTATTTGGGCAGAGGTTGGCCGAACCAAAAGGCTTTAAAGGTGTGAAGTAATGAGAAGGGGGAGTGCCCTTTTATAAGAGGGGTGAGGGGCGCCTTTGGAAAAGCAAGAAATATTAATTTATAATAAATTCATATTCGGTTTCTAATGGCTCCAAAGTTGATTCTTTAAATGTTAAGGTGATTATGGGTCAAAACACACTCAACCAATAGAATTTAGACAGGTTTGGGTACTTATATTAACCTTATCGTTAATTATTAACTCTAAGTTAATTAGTTTCACTTTTACAGTGTATATTTGTATTTTATATTATATAGTTAATAAACTTACAATATACATCCAATAGACCCCCAAGTGGTCCATTAATTATACACCTATTATGAGATAAGTATCTTGGACGAACCTTATATTTTTAGGAATTTAATATCAATTAATAATATAATATTTGTTTTAGAAACTCTTTTTTGTCAATTTTGACACTATTCAATAGTTGATTTTTGTGAAACTCATAACCGAATTATTACTTCAAAAAAAGTTAATTAAATCAATCCTAATATGTCATATTATCCAATAAAATTATTTTAATTCATTAAAAGTCTCAAATTATATTTATTTGGGTATTTATAATATCAATTAATTTAAATTTTTACTATTATGGTAATTATTGCATCATCATTATGTCATAAATAAATTACCATATCTAATTTCAAAAAAGTATAAATAAAATATCATTATGTAATAAATATTTTTATCTTTATAATGAATATTTATAGTCGAAATTACAACATATATAACCCTATGTAAAAATTGTTTTTCTAAAAGATATATGCTTGTGTCATTTTTGTATTCATTTTAACTTAATTAAAATTAAGTGTCCCTATCACCTACAAGTGGCTCCATGGGGTCCCAAAATCGACCCAAAGATGCCTATGGTCGAACATGTATCAACCAATAAGTCTAGGACACGTTTTAGAGTAATTTATTACTTAATATAATATTATGTTTTAACACTTATTTACCAGATTTACCCTTAACCATGGTAAATAAAATATTTACCGAAGTAATTATTCAAAATGTATAAAAATAAAAGTTACCTATTTAAAAAATTCGAACATCCTGATTCCAAATATGGAATCCATTTTTCCAAATTCAAAACACAGAAGTGGCAGAAATTAATTTAAATTTAATTCCTGTTGTTAAAACAAAAAGCGTGTTTTTAAGAGATAATTACTATCAAAAGATTGACACTTGTTTATGTCTGGTTTAATTGTAAAATTATGTCCAATGACCAACACTGTATTAAATGTTAAAAATATATTCTAAATATACTTTAAAACCACTCAAATTCATAATTTATCACTATTAATTATTTTGATTAAAAAATGTTTTTTTTAATTAAAATTTATTAATTTTCACTATTCAACAAATTATTAAAGTTATCCGAAAAGTACCAAAATCTCTCCTTAGGATAAATTCGATATTCCAAATCCAAAAATGAAGTCCATTTTGAAATATAAAATATATATAATCATAAAGTAGGTATTACTATTCATAACGGCTAGTTTGATTGGTTATAGTGTGTTAGAACTCGGTGTTGCGTACAACACACGCTATCACATTATTCAAAGAGAAGCATACCGTAGAATATTGGGGTGTTACAATGTTCATAATAATTTTCATATCGATTTCAAATAAATTATATAAATTATTAGTTACCAAAAAAACTATAATCATGTTTTTTATAATATGATATTGTTACATGGTTTGATTTTATATTTCTAAAAAATTTATAATTATCCATTTATCACTGAGAAAAGTTCAATGTACGTTACAGTGACTTTAAAAGAGCTATATTCTCATTACCACATCCAATATACAACACAATAATTAAACAAACTGTGACGTATTATTAAAATATTTATAATTAATTATGATTATATAATCCTATATGTTGAATTGGAAGGAAATAATTCGATTACATACATTTTTAATATTATATAGACATCTTAATATATATAAATATGTTTAAAAAATTTAAATAACTAGATACTTAGTGTTTTGAAGATCCATTTTCTTCATCTAAAATAATTTTTCTGTAAAAAAATATTTTATTACTTTATATCAGAAACCAATATAATTATATTTACTCACTATTTGGAATTATATTTTAAGGAAGTTAAATTATATTTTAAATTATAATACTAATATTACCTTGGGGTGAGATGTGGGTTTGTAAGAATATAATTTTTTTTAGTGAATACTAAAAATCATTATTTATTTAAAAATTTCTATTTGATTTTAATAAATATTGTAATCAAGATTCCCATTGATTACTTATATGTGATCATAATTTTTTTTTCATTTAGTAATATTTAATCAAATTAATTATATTTAGAACTTATGTATACTATATTTTAGTATAAGTTGATTCGTAGGCTTAAGATATCATTTTTCCTAAAAAAATGATTTAATGTTTATAATGACTACACACATTAATTAATTAAAATGTACCAAAATGAAGAAAATATTTAAATTATATTTTTATATTATATATCGATAAATATTAATTAAAATTTATTAATTACTATTACATTTTATACAATTATTATAAAATAATACAAATCTTGAAAATTACATTTCTTGTAACCCTATTTCTTAGACACATCTGAGGATTTTATTTAAAATTAAATTTAAATACATATTTGAGTATAATATAGAAAAATAGATTCCATTTTTTGAATAATAATACTTTATATTATCTAATTTGGGAAAAATATTTTATACAAAATTAATAGTAAACTCATAAAAATTAGTTACCTTAGTTAAGATGAAAATTAGTTTATCATGTAATTAAATGTAAAATTTAAGGGTAATAAATTATAAAACACATTAAACAATACAATATTATTTTCTTATTTGGAAATTATATATTTATTTAATTTTTTTATTCTCCATTTTTTATCTTTATCGCACGAGAAAAAAAGACTACAATTCTTTATTTTAAAAAAAATTCAACTATGTTCACTCCCCAAATTATAAAATTCCACTATTATACCTTCTTATTTGAACACAAAAAAACCATTGATTTGTTCAATATCTAACTAAATCAATTAATTTATTCCATACACTCATCCTATAATTATTTTTTGAAATTAAATCCATTGATTGATGTGGTTTGGTGAAAATCTAATGAAGTCATATGAAGAAGTGGTAACATCTCGAACCAAGCATTTTATTTTATTTATACCTCAATATATATATATATTAAAAAGGGTGAATTAATAAATTTAGTATCTATAATATACTGTGATTTTTTATTTTTAATTGAATTACCTTAACAATGTCTTTATCCCTCTAATAGAAATGAAAATAGTTGACTATGTGTATGGTGGACAACAACCTCATGATCCAAGGTAATTAATTTTTCATAATTTTATCACATCGATGGTTATAATTATTAATTTAATATTTATATATGATATGGATGATTTAATTTTAGTTATTAAATTACAATTTACCTTACTCTTTCTTACCTTCCACTCCACTGATAATTTAATAATTATGCTTCTATATAATGAGGATATCCACCTCAAAAAGAGTTTTGATTAGTTTTTCTAGTAATATTTAAATGTAAGCCAATAAGTATTAATTTTATATTTATATATGATATTAAATGCCTATTTATATGAAATATATCATAATATTTAATAATATTCCCTCCTTAGAATAAATGATAATGTCATTCTAATGTATGATAGGATATTGCCTCGTGAAACTATGTGGTTCATTTTATTACCACATCAAATGTATGGTATAATTAAGTGTATCAAATGAAATAATATTATATTAATTATACAATTTTCAACTAACCAATATTAAATAACAAATAACTTAATTTCATCATGATCGACAAAAAATTGAAATGTTACTCATGTGCACATCAGACCCATCATTACTTTGATTAAAACATAGTTAAATTTTCATATCCATTTTTCTTTGGTTTTAAATAATTATTTATGTATTAAAATAATAATTATTTCAGTAATAATATTTTTTAGAATATTGAATAATAATCTATTTGAAATTATTCAAATTATCAATGTCATTTTTGGATATATAATCCATTTATCATTAAAACGTCTGATTTAAAAACAATTTTCTATGTAATTGAATATTAAATAGAAAAAAAGGTATAATGGACATGAAATATTTTATTAATAATCTAAATAATTTATAAAATATTATTATTCAGGATGATAAAGAACCGATGGTATGATTTTATATTGAATTAAGAGTTTCATCTCAAAGCATATTTTTTGAGACTCATGTTCTATTATGCACCTAATTTATTTTATACGGTTTATATTATAATAATTTAAATATTATATTTTTAATACATTATAACTAATTTAATTTGATTTTACTATTACTATAAATTTTTTATGGTTTTCACATTCTAATTTTCCTACAAGACTAAGTTTTTATTCTACAATCTTATTTAATTAGATATTTTTATTCTTGAATATACAATAAATGAAGGTATTTGATAATGGTAAATTAAAAACATTCTGGGTTATTATTCTCTAGTTATTTATTTCCTTTATAGGAAATATTTCTATTTTCATCCCTCTGTTAGAAAAAATATATATATAATTTGTTTTAGGGAAAACCAACATCATTTTTATCATTCATGAACAAGCCTTTCTCTTCAATGTCAATTTTTTATTTAATGATTTATATAAAAACTTGTTTACTATAATCCAATGACTGTTGATATTCATTTTACCGATGAATTGTTTAAAAAATATAAAAATCTAATATTCTTATGGATTTCCAAATAAGTGTTTTTTTATTTTCTTAGGAAAATATAAACTTGGTCTTTGATTTAATGTAAAATACATAAAAAAATTACCCACTATTATTACCACTCTAATATAAGATTATTATATTGTATGTTTCCAGGTTTATTTGAAAAAAATATATTTCTATAATAATTTTGGAATTTTATGGTATTTCATAAATTAGTTTCAATATACAAATTTCATTTTAGACATGATAATTTAAAAACAATTATCAATGACAAAAAATTTGTTATTGAATCCTTATAATGTAATCCTAAATGTCTCTTACATATATAAATAGAACCATTTTTATTTGTTTAATGGGGTAATTCATTCAGTCTATTCATTTTGGAAATTTTTTCATTGTGAAATTAATTATTAATATGATATGAGACATGAATAAGAAAACCATATTTTTTCATGGGTACTTCATATGTTATTACATATAAATGAATTATTTTATGTCTCACACATGGATTAATATTTTTTTATTTTTTCACCCATATATCTCTAGAATGCATTAAATAATGATTTGGTCTCACAAGGTGTAATATATGGGTTTAATGAGTAAACCTAAAATGAGATGAAAATTTTTCTATGATGTGATATTGTCTAAAAAGATATTATTGGCTTGTATTTTTGTAATGCATTGTGTATCTACCTTATTTTATATATTGTCATAATCTTATGACTCCATTTTATTTATTTTATGATTCCATGTGATTACTACTATTGATTAAATTTTATGATATCATTTTCAACATTGAATCAAATATTACGATTCCTTATCATGTTTATTCCAATATAGTGTTCTCTACCCTAGTTATTTCTTATATGTAATTACTAGTTTATGATTTGATGTTTTTGGCATTTAAATGCATTTAGGATATCATTATGTAAATTAAAAAAATAAAAATTCCTTGATATAGTTTTTAGTGATTTATTATGATCATATTGTTCCAATGACACTAAGACTCAGGATCATAACATTGTAATTAAAAAAAATCATGATAAAATAATGTAGTAATATGTGTAAAAGGGATAAGTGGCTATAGTTTTTATTTGAGATATTTTTTATTTATCCTTTAGAAACTCTAATGAGATCATCATTGATATCCTAAATGATTCGTCTATGGATAAGATATATAATATCAAAATATCCCATAATATTTGGGAAGTATATGTAATGTGGTTTCTAAGAAATTGCAAAATATTTCAAGATATTATGTGTGAATTTGGTTCTAGAAAAAATTTACCTATGGGTAATGACTCTATATAATGTAACTTTTTCTTGACTCGATACTTACTTGGTACATGAAAATGGGCCATCAGTGAACATATTTTAACATTCCCATGGGATATGCTTTCAAAATTCCAAAACTCTAAAAAAAACTTTTTAATAAAATGAAAAAACTATTATGTTATAAAATATTATATTAATCATTACCATATATAAAATATATTGAAACACAAGGGCTCATAACATAAGAACTACTTAACATTTATAAGTTCTTTCTTCTATGATTATATATTTCCCATTTGTATATTAATTAATTATCATTTTGTTTCTATTAATAATTTTGGTTAATTTCAGGAAAATATTGAAAAAAATAAGTAATAAATGTCATATGACATGTAATCATTTCCCCAAAGGTATTCCTAACTTAATGGAAATTTTTTTTAGAATTCATTAAATCATGAAAAATGAGCTATATTGAATTATGATCAACAACTGGAAAATAAAGGAATTTCCAAAATAATCAATGATGATAACAATATTTTATTATGGATGTCTTTGTGTTAAAAATGATAATTATGACATGATTCATCCTCTCAATGATTATAAATGTGTGAGTAAGAACTTAGAATAATATATCAAATTGAGGACAAAACGTCTTATATGGGAAAATAAAGGAAAATAACATTGAATTTGAAATGAATTCACTTTATTATTTATGGGAAACCTCAGAATTATTAAAGTGAATTCCATAATCCAATTCTTATTCCCCACACCAAGGAAGGAAATATTGTATACAAATCATTATACTGATGTATTAAATTCTTTTGATCCTATATTATTACTTAGAAAAAATTTTACAAATGGAATTTTTGTAATAAAAAACATGAATATTCCAAGAATGATTAGGTAGTTTTTTTTCATTAATGATTTTTAATATTATTTTTAATAGTAATAATGACCTACAATGGTGTTCAAATGGTGATGTGATATTTTTTTTTTTGATAATTAAATTAATTATATAAAACTATAGTGGTTAAAAAATTTGATGATAGTTAATGTTATTTTGAAGACTATCACTATATTTTTCTATCTTTATAGGATATAAATTAATATATTTTTAGAATATAAGGATGAAAGAGATGTCATGTGACAACACATTTAATATAGGAAGACCATGTGGCTTGAAACCAAAACCGAAGGGTGATAAGTGTTCCATTCCAATCAATGGAAATTATAATTTAATAGTTCGTATATCATTATTTTTATTTTTATTATGTATTAAATAAATATTATGTTGATTTAAGGAAACATATTTTAGATCAAATATTTTTTCAATTTTTAGCCTTTTAGGTGATTAATGATATTTCTTAGCAGTTTTTTTATTATATCAATTATATATAACATTTGGGTATAATTATTTGGATTACATAGAAACAAATTTTTTCTTTTTGATATGTAATTTTGATGATATGATATATCATATAAGGATAAAACAGTATTTCATGTTGAGGATATTAATGTTTTTTGGGATATGGGGTTACTCGTTAATATAATCGGCATTCATCGTCCATTGGATTTTTTGACAAATTCCAGATAATAAGATATTCATATTAATATTTTTATCGTACATTTAAAAAAAATTATTTTAGCTAAAGGAGGATTGATATCTTGTAACTACTATGTTGAAATTATGATCAGTTATAAGTAAATTTTAGTTATTCATTTATAAATAACGACATTGGTTATTAATTTCATAGTGTAATAGGTCAATTGGAATGTCATCAAAGAACAAATGAATGGAAAATTTGTTTTTATGAAATAAAAATATATAACTAATGTATATTTTATAGTGTTCTCTAAATTAATATTAAAAAAATACATCCACTCTAGGGAATAGATCTTCAAACAGAATAAGATTTTATTAATTTCTAATATGATTAATAACAGTTATTTTAATTAATTATTGATTTATGGTTTCATCGATATTTACATTATCATTATGATTAACTTCATTATGATCAATTGTCTCAAAACCCTCCAAAAACTATTACTTATTTATTCTATTTCCATATATTCACATACAAATAATGTTTTTCTACATTGATCCCTAGTAATGTGTAATTAAATATGAATTTCATATTTTTTATATTAGGTTATTGGGGCTACAATTAAATTCAAAAAAAAGACACATGCCACATACTCATAGGCCTTGATCGTAAGTCATAGCCCATCCAAGAGATAACCCACATAACTATATATTTTATTTCCTTATATATTTTTTAAACAAAGGACCAGTGGTAATGAAGCATGTTACATGGCTTGTAGGACCACCATTGGATAACACAAATTCCCTTCTTAAATCAAGCCTACACAACCACCTACATATCATTCCTGCATCACCACCCCCTTGATGGCATCAATCCCCATTGACCTGAAATCCCATTGGGTATAAACAGTAATATGACTATAATATCCTCCTATACTACCTACTATAGTTCACACACTACTACAACGAAAAAGTGCATCTATAGTTACAACTACTTTACTTATGTAAAATCTCTATTAGATGGATTATAATCTGAGTTTCATGTAGGCTTAGGGGGATCTGTTAAGTAGATGTTTTATTAACACTTTTATATGTTTGTTTCCAAAAAATGAATTTTTTATTTTCAAACCCTTAATTTCTAAGTATATGTTTAAATTTCCTAGATGGAATTTATTTAAGGTAGTAGATTGTCACACACTAATATTTCAAAAGATCACTATTCTAGAAAGCATATGAATCAAGAAATAATGTGATTAAAAGAACCATGTCTTCCTATTAATATATTATTACTTCAATAATATTCTTAAAACTTATTAGTAATGTTAGATGATATGAATAGTAATGACTAATCAATGATATATGTATTTTAATTTACTACTCAATATATATTTTATTTAGAAATTCTGATTTACCAGAAACTCTCTTTTAAGCAATGTCATCTTTTTTGTGATAAATATTTTTTCATCAAAAAATAATTTTTACTATTCTTATTATAAAATAAAATAATAATAAGAAGTCAATTTTTATGAACTATATTTTATAAGATTGGATCCAGTTTTTAAATCAGAATACGTATATTAACTAAGGGGTTAACTTTATTATTTTTTTGGAAAATATTAATTTCTATGTAAATAGTGAAAAATAAATATTTTTATATAATTTTCATCTGATTCTAGTAAATTAAATAATTTTAATGTACCATTAAACATTTAATAGGATTTAAAACATAAAAAATTGTTTTTTAGTAATATTAAATCAAAACATTTACAATTAAATATTCTTTAAACTCTATTTTATTTTAATATTATTCTTAGTGGTTAAACGCATATTTTTATTAAAAAAATCATGATCATAATAATTCTCCATATTAATTGATTAAAATAATCCCTATTGAAGAATTAATTAATTTAAATTTATATGTTATAAATATCTGAATATGAATTGAATTTATTTTAATTATAATTACTAGTAATATATCTATAATATTTTAATCATATACGTGAAAAATGCATTTTAAAAAACCATTTTTTATAAAATTTGTATATTTAACTATAAATTAGATAATATATTATATTTTAAAATATTATTTAAAAAAATTATTATATATTATGTATTTGAATAATGTATATAATCTAATCAGGTCATAATAATTTTTCAAAATTACAAATAGTGTAAAATTTATAAATTAACTGCAACTCGTAAGGTAATCATAATTTTACTGAGAGTTATAAAAAATGATAAGTGTAATAAATGAAACAAACATTTCTAAAACCTATTATGTAGTATTAATTCGTCATTATTCAATCTAAGACAAAAAAATTAATATTTTTTAGAAATTTTCCCTGATTAGAATTTGTGAATAATTCATTCTTCTATAAAATTAGTAGTATGTAATCCCCCACACAAAAAGGGCCACCCCCTATCCCCTCCACATTATACATCTAAAACACAATGATTATGATTGTACCTACTAGAATAAAATTATTAATTTCATACTTTATTAAAATAATTCTTGGTTTTTCATAAATCCAGCCAAGAATGAATTTTGGTGAAAACCAAAAGAAGTCTTCTTAATAAAAGGTAACACCCTTCCTATGACATTCTAGATTATTCTATCATCCAAATACTGTAAATATTATTAAACCATGTAGATATAAAAAAACATTATATTCCATATAATCTGATGGTTTTATGTTAATGTAATTACCTAAAACTATTTCATCCACCTTCAAGTGGAAAATGAATCTTTTCATTATGTGTATAACCGATTACTGCTTCACATGTCAACATAATAAATTTTCCATCATTACTTCCCATAGATACATTCAAAAATGTATTAAATGAAAATATTTAAATTTTTTCATATAAATATAATTATGAATTTATATAATCAAGTTCTCTTTCATAGAGTCTACTATATAGGGAATATGATAATGTCACTAGTGTATTACATAGACTACCACCTCGTGAAGTGATGTGATTCATTTTTTACAAATGATTTCAATGGAAGTATATAAGAATTAAATATAAGCTTAAATATGATATTAATGAAATATTAATAATTATTGAAATTATGTATATAATATATCATATTACCTTACCTCCCATTGAATAAATTATAACGTCCTTCGGGTGTATGAAATCATATTACCACACAAAGTGATGTAATTGTTTATCACATGATTTGAGAAAATTTTAAATTTTCTGTGAATTGAGGTTTATTTTACATGGTTTTTTAAAAAAATTCAAAATGAATTTTTTTATGTTAATGGTGTCCAACCAAAGATATATTTTTATTATATTTTGTGGACCATTTTAACAATTTTTACTTTATGGTGTCCTCTTTTTTTAAATTTAATGAACCAATGTTCAATCCAAATATTAAATTAAAATTATGTAAAAGTATTTTCACATGGGTGATATAAAGTATAAGTAAATGAGAAAATATTAATAATAGATTTCACTAGTAACAAAAATCATGTACAAGAAGTTATGATTAATTGATTTTGTTTTTTATGATACACTGTTAAATTTTGAAAAATCATCTATATTAAACTCAATATTATTACTCATAATAATTAAGAAATATTAAAAGAATTTTAGAATATTATATTTAATGAAAAATATGGAGTATATTTTTTTATTTTATGTGGGAAGATGATAGATCATCATTTAATTTGAATTGGCATTACTATGTTTCATATTACAATGTATTACCCAATCGATATGACATTATCTAACATCCAATATTAATATCATAAAATAATTAACAAAATATATAATAAAAATAATTTATTATTATTATGGTTAATGCTTCTCTTTTAAAGATTATGTGAATAGTGTTATTTAAAATTTGAGGATTATTATAATGATGACAATATGTGTTTTATTTATTACCATGATTACATTGATGATTTAATGATGTAATTAGACTAATGGATAATTATATACTCTATGAAATTAAAATATTTTAACAATAAAATCCTTATTAAATATGTTTTAGAGATAGGTCAAATAGTAGTAGCGTCTCTAAATAGAATTTCTATGTGTATGGTGTTTTGACTGTTGTTGGATCATATTGAGATGCTTTTTTGGATTTTATAATATTCCTCATTTTATATGTTGGGGATGGTTATTAATTTATTTATATAGAGAAACCACACAAGATAATAATGGGAGTTACACTGATATCTAGAGAATAGTACATGAGTATGTCCATTATTTTATTTTTGTAATTTGGGAGACCCAAAAATTATGTATGTGGTTGTACCACATAGGGTTTCCCAAAAAATATGTGTATATCAGGATTTTAATTTTACAGTTTGGGAGAATAAAATGTCACACTTTTCAATCTCCCATTAAATTCAAGTATTATATCATTACATTATTTGTGTTTGTTTTTACCTAGATTCATTTAATTTAATTGATAGAAATGAAAAAATTTATAAAAACAACATCATATGATAGTTATCTTGGTAATGAACAAACTAAAACAAGATAGTAACTAGTATGATCAAACACTAGATGAATAATTTGTCTCTAGATCTATGGATGTGGATATGAGGACTTGGTTTTCCAGAGTATGAGTCTATAGGGTTGATATACATATATAAGATATAGGAGGAGGTATAATACGTATGAAATGATAATGAAGGAAATATGAAAACAATTATAAAAAATAGGTTTCTTGGAGAGTGGAAGTAGTTTTTTGGAAACATTAAAATTAGATTGATGTACGTATGATGTATACATATACATATATCTTTTACATATGTGTTTCTATAGTGTTTGTTTTCATATGATATTGGAAACTATTACACATTTTTATGATTAATTGGTTAATGAATAACCGATATATTCAAAAAGATAAGCCATGAGTAGATATTGTAGTTATATGATATAAAAACAATATCATTGTGATTTACAAAAAGTTTTATATTATAAAATAACATTAGTATATTTTCATTTAGATCTTATAAGAATATAATTCAATGTTTGATGAGAAATATAAGTAACATTTTTTCATATTTGTAGTTTTTTTAATCTATAGTTATCATGATGAGTTAAATCAATAGTTGTAGTAGAAAAAATGAGTGTAGTGATAGAAAACAGTTTTCCTGAGATGATTAAATATTAGTGTTTTTTATTACATATATTGTATCAGTGATTTATTTCTTCATCAATACCTAAAAATATTATTCTATTATTCTATTTGATATCTAAAAATTATATATTCTTTTTGATGTCTTTGTAATATAAATTTCTAATAGTTAATGTTTTGTGGTTAAAAATTTACTCCACTATATTCCAAGATATTCATTAGATGATAATGGATCATATTTCTATTATTTATACACTTAATTCTATTCAGTAAAAAATTTCCTAGTTAAATTAATCTTTGATTGTAGTTTATTGTATCAATGGAGTATCATGTTTTGTCTTGGGGGAATTTTGTTATTATTATGGATTATTTTGTGAATTTTGTATATGTTATTTGTTTTTTCAAATTTTTTAAAACATAAATTATAAAATATTTATTTATTTTATTAAAAATACACAACATATATGAAATATGAAAAAATTGTTCTTACTAGTAACTATTTCATTGATTATGTTTTACAAGGATTTATATAAAATATGTAAATAAATAATAGGTTTTGATCTACTGATATTACTTTTCAAAAAAAATAATTATTTTTAATATATAACACACACTCCAAATTATTCCATATTTATTATAAATCATAATAAAATTACAATTATTCCAAATGGTTTAAAATATATAAAATATCAGTATCCTTATGTATCACTCAAAACAGTGTTTATTATTTTATTTTTGTGACACTGATGTATTTTCCTAACATAGATGGACCATTTAAAACTACAATAAAAATCATTAGTTTTTTTGAATACAACATTTATCATATAGAACTGTATTATATTTCGATGTGTAGAAAATGGATACATGAATATTGTTCATGATATTCAAAACAATCCACAATTGTACACTATGTTTTTAGAATATACTAGTTGTTTCTATTATAAATGACACTTCGAATGATATAATTCACCTTTAATTTTTCAAATAGACCTAGGTTTTTTAATCCTTTATTTTTATTTCCATTCATGAATAATGATTTAGAAATATTATTCGTAGTGTATGAATTATAATTTTTAGTCATTTACCTAGGTTGGAGACCAATATGTAACAATAAGAACATTTATATATGCCCATGTTCCAATCTAAAATATAAATTTCCATTATATTGACTTATACATGTTTTTTATTAATTAGGAAAATAAAAATTCATTTTTTTATAAACGTAACACATTACATATGGAGGAAGAATAAATAGTATATGACTAAAAATTATACAACGTATAAATAAAAATATATAATTAATTAAACTAGAAAATTGTATCGATAGTTTTTAAACATATAATAATATTATTTTTACACATAAATATCCTAAAACTAAAACCTCAATGATCGTGATTCCTTGTACCATTAGAATACTAGGTTCATATATCATTAAAAGTATCTTAAACATTTAATATTAAGTTTAATATTTATATTGAGCTCCAGGAATCTATTTAATGTATTAAAATTGTATGGGATAACCTAGGGAATAAATAATCCAAGATGTGAGATAAAAATACTAATAAAAGCATAAAAATTATAAAAAACATAACTTTTGAGTCATATTAATAGCATGTTATCGTAAAAGAGAAAGATCATAAGTAATCGCATATAACCATAACTTAACGAACATGGTAAAAAATATACTAGAATCAATAAAAATGTGGAAAAAGGAAAAAAGTGACATTAATCATGAGTCAATGATATTTACCTTGACAATTTTACATGGAATAAAAAATTTCATAATGATTTTGGTTTAATCCTTAATCACAAACATGATTCCTTTTGAGACTACTAATTTTTCATATAAATTATAATTTTTTAGGAACACACACTATAACATGTTTGTGACATATGTGGCTCCCATAATGAAAATAACTCATAATGAATTACCTAATAATTACACATTGAATGAAAATGTGTTTCTTAATATTTATTCTTATTATAGTCAAATGAAATTTTGTAATGATTGCACTTGAAAAATATTCATAATCAATGTATTACCTAAACCATGGATAATTGACTAATATAGTTACAAATTTGATATAAATAAAAATATATAATTTAGAATAATTAATTCACAATAAATATATAGATAATATAACTTATAAAGAGAAAGTTTACAACCCAAATGAAATGGTGGTTTAGGGAGATCCCTTACCTTGATACTGATTTCAAATGTTTTTTCATTATCTTCCAGAATAAGAAACAGATGTTAATTAAATAAAATATTATTAATTTTTTCATTATTATTATTTCATATATATAATTAATTTTATTCTTATAATCATTTATATAACAAATTAAATTAATTTCATTCATTTGAACAATAAACTTCTTATACGTACAAAATCACATAGGAATATTGGAAAACCTCTAAGAGAATACTATTTAATAATCAACAGAACGTAATCAAAAAATAATTATAAATTCATTAATTATTTATTCATTTAAAACAACCATGTTAAATGTTTATGAATAATGGACTATGTTATATTCATGGAGACATAAGGTCATTCATATGCATTAGAAACCATTCAATTGATTTATGATCCTGATAGAAAGAATGAAAGAATCATTTAATATTTATAGGTGGATAATTTTATAATAAATATTTTTTATTTAATTAAAGTATGATATATAGACCATGAATATTATGTGGTGATGATAATTAATCACATTTCATAATGTGCTGGTAGTCAACTATACACATGAATGACACTATCATTTATTCAATAGAGGGTATCATAAGAATGTATCTAATATATTTCTTTTCTATAATGATTAATATTTCTTGAATAATATTCATCAACCTAAAATTAGTCTTCATTAACATCCATGTGATGTGTATATATAAAATGAATATCATCTCATTGATAGGTGGTATTCCAGTTTTACCATTAGTGACATTATAGTTTTTCCTTTTTAATAGAAAGAAAAGATTTATATAAAAATTATAATTATGAAATTTATAATTATGTGATAAATATAATATTTATTCACTAAATAAATCATTAGATCTCTCATTGAGATGTCATGATGGGAAATTACTTACATTTGATCGTCAGGCAGTAGTCTGTCGTACACAATGTCAACAGTTTTGTTTCCCTTTCAAGGGAGGAAGAGATAGATGAATTCCATGTAGTTGTCAAAACAAATTTTGATTATAGGTTTTTTTTTATTATTAAATCATAATGGTTTAATAATTAGTTAAATAGGTAAATGAATAAATTAAATAAAGTATTATGTTAAAGACATTCTCTATGTTTCAAATATATTTTTTAGTTTTGCAACCAAAGATTTTTTCAGATTGATTTATGATAAAAAATTATCTATAGTTTAAGGGGAGGAAATTATTATGTGATTTATATTGGTAATCACTAATTAATTTTTTTTGGAAAAATGGGAAGGGTAAGGGAGGGTTGGACATTTTTAAGTGGGGGAGAGAAAATTTTGTAATTTTTGAAAACAAATAATTACACTAACATTATTTTCAAGGAATTGGGATACAACATGTACCATTTTTGAACCGTTTATGTGATATGGTCTAAATATGACCCTATAATTGATATTATAAATTTTTTGTTTGTATTTGAACCCTTTTTATTTTAGTTTATCTCCATGAAAAACTCATTATCACCTTGAAAATCGTGAATAATTTTTTTTATTTCCATTATTCATTATGATTAAAAATTAAGTATACAATAATATAAACTACTATGATTACAAATATAGAATCAGTTTTTAAAAATTAAAATCACAAAATTTTTGGAATTTAATTTAAAATTAAACCTATATAAATATCCAAAGAAATGTTTTCACGAAATGCAATTTGTTACGGAAATGATGGCCTCATATCAATTCAATGAAAATTAATCATTAGTAATAGAATAGAAATTAATATTTATAGTTATAAAATCTAAAAATTTAATTTAAATAATTATTCCATAGGTGTCACAAAAAATGTCGGGGTGTCATCCAACCCGACACCCACCTGGTCTACAGCATGTCACAAAGGGTTTTCCAAATCCCCACCAGCTGGAAACTAGTTCCCGAGCAGAATCATTACATCGCGGTAATGATTTTAACCATTTATAAAACCATAAAAAATCATTAAACGAAATATAACTAAATAATCAAAATCAAACGCACAATGAAAATATTTATATTCAAGTTTAGATTATCATACAAAACCCAAACAGATATAACAAAAGTTGAATAAAAAACATCCCAAAGACAACATGTAACATGGGTAACATCGTCCTCCAGACACCACCAACAACACCTAAAAAGGGGCAGGCCAATTGAAACTTGAACCACGAACATGGTACATATTTACTTTACCTAAGTCAAACATAACCAATTATACATACACCCAAAGTTTTATGCAGGGTGTGATCCAAATAACAATAGGATGATAACTATATAAAGATTTCCTGCTATAAACATTATAAGATAGACTAACATGCAAGTTTTTTAAAAGTGAAGAAAAAAATTCCTATGGGACAAATTTAAAAGGAAAACATGCTTCCATGTCAAATAACTGAAAATTTTTAACGTATACCAATAGTGAGAACCATACCAAAAATTTGCATTGTGTCATGGGAAACTCTATAAGAACAGTATAGAAAAGGGACACTAGGTACATCATAACTCAGTGAAAAGGGGTTTATCAACACTAGTCAATTGTGTTCTCATGCACAAGCCACAAGAAAGGAATTACCCATACATATTGGGGTATCCAATCATCATCATAGTTTAGATAGATTATTCCTCTCCAGTATATGTAGATGAATCTATGAAAAGACACTTTTGAGTCATCTATCATACTAGTCCTAGTTCTACCACCTAGATAAATAGATTTCACTTTTTTCACAATTTTCATTTCATATATCGTAAAGACCACAAAGACTATGATATAAACTAGACCAATAATATAAACACAATAAATATACCACCACATTCACAACTGATACAGCTTCGAAATTCAAACCGACATAAAAAAGTTAAAATTGGTTTCACATCATCGATAGATTTTATCAAGTATATTCAAGACAGAAAATAAGGGGCACCTCTGAAACACATAGGGGGTATATCCCATTTCCTTTAAAAATACATTTTTCAATACTGATTAACCTTTAGTATTTTGGGAAAATTTTAAACTAAAATAAAATCTATAGAACAATACCAAGAAGAAAATCAAGAATATTAAAATCATAAAATAATGATTATGTATCCAATCACGAACCTCATGTGATTAATCATATGGAATAAGGTGGAAACGAAAAACTTCATTCCATGAAAACCCTGTAGCAGTATGATTGAACCCTAAATACCAATATCAAACCCTAAAAATCAATAATCGACCCTAGATTTTTCACCCAACTAACTGGTAAAGTGAATCCCAATCAATGTTATGAAGAAACCTGAGAAAAGAGGAAGAATCCAAGAATCATGGTGCTTATGTGAAGATTCATAGATATATCACAACAAATACACCACCAAAATGGGTCTCTAAATGAATAGTATGTTTAGGGGTGGCACGTAGGGAGAATAATCCATAAGGCGGAGGATTTTGAGGGTTTAGTGTAAAAACATGGGGAAATAGAAAACATAAAAAAATACAATTTTTATTTAACCGGACATGCCACACTATTCCCCACATCGTTTTTCAAATAGTTAGGAAAATGTTCCCCCCATACATTCCAAGGAGGACATGTTTCATGGTTATCCCAAATAGTTTACAAAATATGTACCAACCATCTAATAAGCATCAATCCAAAAACTCCACTTGTCTGCACATTTACCTATGTAGGAGCGCACAGTTGAATAAACTGTGCACTACCTTCAATTTACCATATGTTTTTTATTTTCCCCAAAAACTCAAATGAAACCCAATGGGAAAAATCTATACCAAAATAATGTAGAAAAATACATAAAAAATGAAACCACATGTGTGACAATGCTCTCGGCCCTAAAAAACATCACCTAAGAAATTCAACCCAAATATTGATCAGATAATATAAATGAATAAACCTAATAAATCAAGAGACTTATACTTCAAATCCTCATTAATATCTTTACCAATTTTCTAAAGGACTTGGACCTATTGAATAAACTTACAACAAAAGACATTCTCGTAGGAATCCACAATTCACACTGGTTGCTCAAACATAAATATATCAGGTTCCAACTCTAACACTTTCATATAGATGACATAGTACCTATCAAGTTTTTACTTATTAAAATAAGACACATTAAACACACCACGAATTGAAGTTAACTAGGAGGGAGAATATAACATGTATTCCACCTTACCAATCTACTGTGTGATCTAAAAATTTATAATATAACTTTGTGTTATATTTCAATGATTTCTAAATTGATTGTAACCCACGAAAGGATCCATATTTAGGAACACTCAGTCAACCACATAAAACTCAAGATCTTGGTGCCTCAAATTATGAAAAGATATTTGGTGACTATGATATGTCAATAGATGTTGCCTTATTAACATGACCTTCTCATATGTATCTTACACAAATGTCGGTCCCAACAATTAGGTTTCACCAACCAGAACCCAACATGAAGGTGGTGGAAATAGCCGACCATAGATCACCTCAAGAGGATTCATTAAAATCTCCTACAGGTAAATTTCATCATATGAATACTTGACCAATCCTACCTGGCTATCCAGCAATCCACTAAAATCTAATATTCTTTTCTGATGCATGTATTCTAAAATTTCATTCAACCATTCCACCTGACCATTCATTTGAGGATGGTATATAATTCCCAATATAGAATACGTCCTTGTAACCTTATAAATTTCCTCCCAAAAAATTGACGTAGTATGGGGTTTCCTATCAGAAATTATTGTGTATAGAAAACCATGAAGCTGTGTTATTTCACAAAAACACAACTAGAATAACTCATCCAATTTGTATGAATCTCTTATCAGAATGATTCGTCGAGATATGGTCAAATGGAGAATCACTACCCAAATATGATTCCTCTACAAAGGTGTACATGGAAATATTAATATTAATTCCATGGAAATATAGTCCAAAATCATTTTTGAATTGGGTAGTGGGTGAAGAATACCATAGGTCCTCTGGTTCCCTTATTTCACCTCTAGACATGTATAACACCATGATATGAAGTCAGCTATATCCAACCTCATACATAGACACTAGAATTACCAATAAAAATCAAAATAAATATTAGTATCACAAGGATTAATGACCCACTAATGATGGTGTCTATCTTGAATTATTATATTTCTCAAAGATAAATGAACAACATTGCGTACTTTAGATAACAAGATTCCCTCGAGAGATAAAAATCAATCGCCTGAGGTCTCTTCACCTGGAAGAGACATCATAGACTGCTCGCATAGTTCATCACCATGATTCTCCCACTAAATCAACTATGGATTGGAAGGATCCAACAAAAATATATCCTTGAATTCACCTAAAACGTTCTCCATGGTCTTCAAGTCTATTTGATTGAAAATACCCATCATGGATTACGCATCACTGGACTAATTAAGTACATGCACTACCACCATTCTGATCATGGAATCAGCCACAAAATTGCATTTACCCTAGGTATAGACAATACTGAAATCAATCCCATGATGGTACTCAACTCAATGAAGCTTCCTCAAATTGAGATCCGTCTAAGAAAAAATATAGTCCATACTAGTATGATTAGAATAAAACCCAAATTTCAACCAATAATGATAATGAATCCATGTCATTAGGGAATACGTTACCACTGGTATCTATCGTTCTGGGGTCATATTGTTATTTTAATGCGTTCAGAGTTAGTGATATCCATACTCCACCACATGTTTATCCTGAATAAGTACACATATAAGACCCATACATGTAGTATCATAATAAACCCGATATCCATTTCTAGATTTTTAAATGATCAAAATAGGGGTGGTGTTAAAACATTTCTTAAGCTCATCAAAGGACTCTTGAAATTCATAATTACATTAGAACATCACCACTTTCCAAGTGAGTGTAGTCATGGGTGATGACACTAAAGGTAAATCCTAAAAAACTATTGGTAATAACTTTCCAAGATAAATAAGATCATAATCTCAGAGAAATTGTTCATCTACTCTCTTGACCTAATTACACTAATCTTCTTGGGTCCACCAAAATCCCAAGTTCTAAGATCACGTGTCCCAAAATCTTGACCTCCCTAATATAGAATTTCCATTTAGAGAATCAATAAATAATGGTGACAATCTTAAATAGTGCCCAATATGAATTAAAAATGTCTCTCATGCACCCTTTCAGATTTAGAATAAACTAGTATGTATTCCATGAATACCATTGAAAGTGAATCAAGAGATTAGTGTAATAATCATTTTATATGTTACAAAAATCCCGTTGGATCATTTTTCAACCCAAAAAGTATTAACGAGCACTCAAAATGGCGATACGTACATTGGAATGATGATTTTGAGATGTCCTCCTCTTTCAGTTTTATTTTATGATAACCACAACACATGTAAATCATTAAAAACCACATTTCCATTTTTAACTGATCAATCAACTCATCATTTTTTGGATAAATGATATTTTTTTCTTGAAAGTATCTTTGTTCAACTTATGGTAGTTAATAGACAAAATAAATAAATCATTTGGAATTCTTCATAGTCAGGATTGGGCAAACTTAAGGAGATTTGATCGGGTTAATGAATCCTTTGGATTACAAATTTTCCAATTGTACATTTAATTCCATCAACATAGTAGGGGGATATATGATATGAGGGAAGAGATATCATTTGTTTCCCTAGATCCAAATCAATCAATAACTCCATGTCTTTCTTTAGAGGCAACTTCAAAAAATACTCTGGAAGCCCCCAATGGAAACTCATCCACCACGGGAGGTATCCTACCCTCAGGTGAACCACCATCGTTCTCCAATTCAAGCAAAAATAACAAAAGACTATGTTTTCCCAATTATGGGAGTAGAGGACCATCATGGCCCAATGGAGGATCCAATTCTAGATGAAAAACGTGGGTACTTCTATATGGTTCCATACAACTAAATCATCAACTATAGCAATCTATATGAACCATAAATTGCACCATCTAATTCATAACAATGATGAAATAAATGTAGTCCATATCCAAGACTATTAAATCCCATTCCAACTCATCCTCTCACATAATGAGTGCACTAGATGGACCCTGAGACCCTTCTATTGTTTCTTAACAAGTGGTGTTGTCAAATCTATCATATGTGAAATGATCTCACTTTTAAAATTTAAAATTTTTCCAAAATATGAAATGATAAATGAAACATATGCATAATTTTAAAAAGACAATAACCAGGGATGAAACAATAAAAATGGTACCTCGAACTATTAAAGGCTTTACACCTAGTTCCAGAGGTGCTTGATCCACAACATGGAGACACCTTATCTCCACATGAGTCTGAGTGTGAGCACTAACATATGGTTCTTACCTGAAATAAATCAGATAGGAATAGGATCATTTCCTACCTCCACAATAACCAAATCATGATGCCAACATCCTAGATAGTTATGAATAGTATGAAATCCCTATAGAAGCAAAAGACCTAGGACCATAATGATTTGGGCATATGACATTGAAAAAAATTTGTAGGTGTCCCTTAGATATGCAACTTTTGGAAGTTTTTTATAGGAGATGTGCATGCATATAATATGTTTCATGCCTTCTCACATTGAAGGAACAAAACTGGTCCCAAATTAGAAGCCTCAGAAGAAGACTTCCAAGATGGATAGCATGAATTACCACATCCCTTCATCAACTACTCATCCCACTTTTTCATATTCTCTGGAGAGCTATCACTTCCCACTACTTACACAGCCCAAAAAGAAATAAAACTACACTTATGGTCAATATCTACCATAAAAGCATGGTCAGACACTTCACCATAGGTATTCACCATTAACCTTAATACCTAGGAATAAGTATCTGGCTGAAAACTTGTCTCGAACCTCTGATCCTTCATCTACTTTTTGTAAAAACAAAATTGTGTGTACTAAGCTAAATTAACAAATTAGTCGCCTTGCACCGTCATAGAATGGTCCTCTAGAACAACATCCATAAATTCCAAATATTTATCATAGTATGAGTCCTATAGATAGTATGATCATTGAAAACAACCACGATTTCCTTCATTTCCATTTGGTTTTTCTTTCCAACATGCACCGCTGATTCCCACATCCTCTGATTGGGACCTTCAAGAAAAAAAAGAAACATTTTACCCTGAATTCATCAAGAGTATCATGAAATTAAAGTATTCATTATATATTCTCGATCAACTCTTATTATTCTGATGGATCAGTGCTACCACAAAAAGATGGAGGATTTTTCATAAAAAAATCATATAATTTGTCCCTTATGGGACCTAGTTTCGCTTTTCTAACCGGAGCAGGACTAGGACCCAATCTATGTCCCAATTCCTGAATAGACTATACCACTACATACAATAATATCATATCAATTAATGAGAGATAAACTCATATAATTCTTCCAGTGGTTACAGATTATGTCTCTGAGGAGGCATCATGCTACAAGAAGTAATAACCACAAGGGAAACCCATCAATATATCCATTCTAATTTTTTTGCAACAATAATAATTCTCAAATAATTCCACAAATCAATACACAAACAATTGAATTTAAATATTAATCCTAAAAACCATAATAATACACCCCACCTACTATCCTTATATAGTTTTCAGCATGTACATACCACCTAGAGGAGAAGTAAAATCAAAATCCAAACATCCCATGGTGACTCGAGTTCTATTATGATATTTTTTAGACAAGAACCGAACTCACAACCAGAACATCATGTCCCAATATCCCTCGCAACTGTCTATCCATCCTCAACCCAAACAACATGAATGAAAATATCATAACCTCCTCTTATATAGTTTTTTTACGAACTAAGCCATAGGACCATCAAACCCAAAATCCAACCCTATATGTGGCATGACCTGAAAGGGGATCCTGATCCCCACTATCATGAAACGGGTTCCTGGTATCAACATCACATCATGGGAACGATTTTACCCATATAAACATTTTTAATGAAACAACATAAATAAAAAATATATAACTAAATAATCATAATAAAATGAGGTATACCATTTTTTTGAAATTATTGTTTTAAATTTTAGACAAACCCCAAAGGTATACAACAAAAATTAGAAAACATAATCATCCAAAAACCGCCTTGTAACTTGAGGAGCATCATCCTCAATCCACCACCAAAAACACCTACAATTGAGAATAACACTATCTACCCAAACCACCACCATGGTATATATTTAAATTACCAGATTCAAACATAACCAAGTCTACATAAACCAAAAGTATTATGTTGGGTGTGATCTAAATCCATGTAGGATGACACCCAATAAAAAGATTTTATTTTATAGACATTTTAACATAAATTAACATGAGTTTTTTATATGATTGAAGCTATAATCATTTATATAAAAAAAATTGAAGAAAAATATGCTTTCTTTTTTAAATAATCAAAAAAATACACCTTATGATGATGGTTAGTACATTATCACAAAAGAGTACCATGTCATGGGAGAACACTATAGGCACTAGCTAGAATGGGAACACTATGTATAACAAATCACAGTGAAAATTGGTATTGAAACCATGACTAATAGTGTCCTCATTCATGATCAAAAAGGAATGTGAATCCCATGGTCCTAGTGGTAAAAAACATTATCAATGTTTAGTTGGTGTTGTCATCATCAATCCATCTAGGTGAATCCAGTATAGGGTACCTCCTAGTCAACTTTCCCACTAGTCCTGGTCTCCCACCTAGATACCTAGGTTTCCCCTTATGATAAATTTTTATTTCATGCATCACAGGGATTATGAAAATTCACAAACACACAACACAAAAAATATAAACAAACATAATAAACCAACAATTTCATAATAAAATCACATTCTATATTGAAACTCACAGCAAAATAGATTCAAAATATGTTTCACATCATCTACACATTTTATCAAATAAATTCAAGGCACAAAACAAGGGTCACATATGAAACCCACAAGGGACATATCCCATCTCCCTAGAAGAGTCATTTTTCAATAATAAAGAACATTGATATAATCCAAAAAATCTTTTTCACATCCCGTAAAATCCCTAGATAATAACAATGAAAAAAATTATGAATATTAATATAAAATATTAATGTTTAATCATGGATCCACCTACCTCAAGTGAAGAAACATTCAAAAAATACACGAAACCACAACTTTACACCATGAAAACCCTATTTTGGCATTATCAAACCTCAAATACAAAGATAAAACCCTATAAATAAATATTTGAACCTATATAGTTGACCCAACCTAATGGGAATGTGAAAATCCTCGAAAGAGAAGGAGAACCCCTAGAAAAGAGGAAGAAAAAAGTAAAAAGGGGCTTAGTAGAACATTCATTCAGAAAACACTCAAAATACACTCCTTAAATAGAGCTCTGATGGAATAATACAGATGGGGAGGTTCATAGGATGAATAATCCCTGAGGTGTGGATTTCGGATGTTTAGGGTAAAAATCAAGGATTGATAAAACATAAAAGTAAAATTTTTAATGCCTTGGCTATAACGCAACCATGCAGAAATCCTAGTCCCCTAAAAGTCCAAGAAGGAAACGTTTAATTGTTAGCCTGTATTTTTTACAAAATATCCACCAACTCTATGATAATGATTTATCCAAAAACACCACGTGGTCCCACTATTACCTAGGTAAGGGTGCCCAGCTTGATTAATTGTGCACCAACCACACATCACCTAATGTTTGCCCAAATGTTTTTCATTTAAATAAAAATACCAAAGGAAACCCAAAGAGAAAATTTTAAAATGAAATTAAATTGAAACATAACTCAAAAATTAAAGCATGGGTGTAATAGTAGGTATTATATTAATTATTTTAAATGAAAAATACATAGGCAAGTTAAAATATATTTAATGGAGAAAAATTAAAGCCAAAAAATATACATATAAAAAATTGTAGTTTAATGATGAATTGAGTTTAATAATTAAATTTAATAAAACTAAATAACATTAATGGTAAATAAACATAAATTTTTTTTGAATAATGGTCTATTTAATTACATTTTTATTAGAATAAATTATATTTTAAAAAAAATCGGTGTTTTCAACTTTTCAATAAATGAGTAATACTTTACAAAAAACCACCAAATATAACCCTATATTATATTTGATATCCAGAATTAAAAAATCATTATAATTTTATAAATAAAAATTCTATAAAATCAGTATAGTAGTTATACTATTTTCTTAAAAAGATCCATGAAAATCATTTTTTCCTTAAAAAGGTATTTTCATTGACTAAAATGACGTTCCTTACAAATGACTTACAATTTTATTTGATTTTATATACAAATTAATATTTATTAGAACCATTATATACATTTATTAAATTAGTTAATCTTATTCATAACTACCATATTAATTTCTATGTATAAATGATCATATTTGAATAAATATGATCCTTTAGGGGTTCAATGGTGGGTGTCACATATTATATCAAACACTTTTTTCCCTATTAAAAAACATAACGGTGTTATATTATTCAAACATAAATTAATTTATAGCATGATATTTTATATTACATACAATTGTGAGAATGATTTAGAATAATAATACTTCATTTTCTCTTATAATTTCCATGTCTCTTTTGCAATTTGTTTGTTATTCAAAATCATATTTATAAGGTTATTTTTCTTATTTAATTGAAATTTTACATTATGATATGAGACAATCACTAGATCGTCATCAGCTGAAAGAATTATTCTAATGTTACCACATATATTCTTATTACATGCGAGGGTAAAAATATGTACTTATTTGGAGGGATACATGGAACACATCATGCACATGAGGTTGGTTAGGTGGGAGTGCTATTCAGAATGACATTCCAATGTGTGATCAAAGATATAAAATTGGATAATGTATCTAAGAATAATATTCTCATTCTTCCTAAACCTTTTTACATTCTTCTTTATTGATATATGGGGGAAGAAAAAATCTCAAACCATAATTTATATGTTTTATATATGATTGTATTGATAGATATTCTATTGAAATTTCACATATTTCATGTCATAATGAATGGTATGGACTGTGTATATCATCCTGCATGATGCTCAAGTACCATCACCTTTCTCCATTAAATTTTATTCTAGCATGTTATATTCTCTATTCACATACAATATAGTGAGTCATTTGTACATTTTAATGATAAAATGGAATATAATATTGATCCCAACATCCTTGAATGTCCATTTATCAAGACCTCAACATGTTATCTAGATTTTGGATAGTTCTATCATAATGAATATCTATAATAAGCACTACTAAATAGTAATTGGGATGGTTCACCATTAGTTTTTGATATCACAAATAAAGGTCCATTTGATTTATATTAGTCTTCACATAGTTATTGCAAAAATTAATATATACATAGAAGGGGATATATTTTATTTAACATAATTTTATTGAGTTCCTGATAATAAATGTTGATATGAATTTAACCATCCTTCTTCCTGATGAATATGACTAGAGAACCCCACAGTGAAGCCCATAGGAATATAAAATCCATTTCATGATTCACTTGTTGCTACTTATTAAAATATTATATCACTGCAGTTTCAATCCTATAATTATTCTTTGATGTGGTTGGATATATGTTAATATTTTTTATTGATAAATTGATCTCTCAGTCACGATAAAGACCTTCCATTCTTCAGGGAATATATTAGTATAATATCGCATTAGTAATGATTTCAAGCATGATTATCTCATTTTTATCAACCATTTAGCTATATATGACTCATTATAAGGAAATTAAAAAAATTATTTAACATTAGATTTAATGACATATTCATAAGAATTCCCACACATGTATGTAATCTGGGGATGAATTGTGATCTGAACATTTATCATCAACTCTAGGTAGTTGATGTTGGAATTATATAAGGATAGAAAATACATTCCTAATAAGGAACCAAAATCAAATATTTTAAGTAATACATTATTTTTCAGATGATTAGGACAAAATTCTTCGACTCGTAATGAGTTATATAACTTTTATTCAACTATGCTTTTTTTTATTTCCTCAAAAATAGCTTAACCATAGGTTTTGAGGTAGTTTATAACCATCTTTTTAAAACAGGAATAATACAAAGAGAATTTTTTAAACAAAATTAAAATATATGTTACTATAATTGAATGAATAAATATTATACCTATCCCCACATTATTTTTGACATCAACCTCATCCATGGTGGAAGAATACAAACAACATTTATTATATGAATTTTATTATCACTAACTATCTATAGAAACCCTTGTTTATGGACATTGGATTGAATAATTCATTTATAAATTACTTATAATGAATTGAATGAATGGGATATTGTTTATTTGAATATTGTTTTTTTATTTTACATCAGTGGGATCCTTTATTTCCCTATTCCACTAAAGAACATTATTGTTATTTTTTCACACATGAGGTATCTTCCAGAACCCCTAATACAATATGATATATTATTCTTCCCAAAATTATAACCAATTGGATATTACGCTTTTATTCTTTTATGGGAATTATCTATTAATCTTCTATAAAAGAACTCCATCTAATATTTTTGGACTCTTGTGCCACGAGACCATTAGAAGTAATTGATCTCTATATCAACATTGATGGAACAATGGATGGTATCTTCACAACTGTCATATTCCACAATGTATATTTATATTATTAGACTCTGCATTAATAAACTAAATTAGAAGTATAACATACCCTCAGTTTTGATAAAAATGAAATAGGTGTTCCATGAAAGCATTTTGATGTTTTCCTCATATACCCAAAAATAATAATCATTATATTTCATCAGACTAAGGAGCTCCTAACCATTTAATGATGGGGATTTTAGTGAAAATATTTATTGAAAAATATATTCTTTATTTTCTCCCATTATAGAAAATGATTATCCTCTTTATTCAATGCATTATATATCTGTTTCTACAATAGCTCAGCTTCTCCCTCAATAAGACAAACAACAATAAAAACATTATCATTATCTGTACATTTGAGTATATAAAATATATTTTCAATGGAGTGTTTCCTATATTGAAAAATTATAAGAGCATAAGATCTACTAATGGTAGTTGCATTTGTCTCATAAAACACTCAACTTCAACTTGATCCTTCTTTGGATGTGTTGGTAGTTCCACACAATTCATGTTGTTATTCATAACATGATCAATTTATCCATGTATTTCCATAAAGATCTAACCAACCACTCTTATATTGTTAGGAATATCATTGGGGGTAATCGTCCAATTTCCTATCATATTTTTTTTGAATGGTTCCCTTATTTAATTCAATGAACTAAAAAAAATAATAGACAGATCATACATTAACATAGGAATGGGAAAATAGTTTACACAAATGTAATAACTCCCAAATAAATTGAATGTCCATTCAAATAGGACTTTTTTTCAATATATGATATCAAGGATATATTTTCCTATTAGGTATTATAAAACCTTGTTTTTTTTAATTCATTCCAAATTGTTTATAAATAATTCTTAAATTCAAATATTATCCCTTATGAGTGTCACACAAGATGTGCATTATGGCTCGATTTCGTGCACATGGTGATGATCGAATCCAAATAAATGTTAAATTTTATAGTGTTATTAACCCTAGGTACATATATTATATATGAACATATAATTGATATATCTATACGTGGATTTATTTTTATAAAAATCACTTTCTATATACATAAAAATAATTCCATGATATTTTCTATATTTTGTATTATTGTTATACATATCTAATGGGATCATACTAGTATATCATTTTTCCTAGTTACAAATAATAAATAAAAATTTTATATAATACTAACCATGACAATGTAAAATTATTTCTAGTGGGATATAAAGGATATACCTATCAGGGCTCTCCATGGGTGGTTACACCTCAAAGTCTAAACTCATAGAACAATCCCTAGTGGTAGCCCATTCCTAATGAATTTAATGGCCGAAGAGATTTGTCATTCCCAAAACTAGATTTTGAGAGTAACAATGAATTTTATTCCTAAATTTTATCGTATAACAAATATAGTGACCCATTCCTTTTTCACAAATTATTACAAGATATTTGTATTCAAATATCATATAAGAACCATCCAAAAATCACGAGGCCTTTTGCTATTAGATTTCATGGTTCATATTTTATCAAAAGGAACTATAAAATTAAATATTTATTTTATTTGATATAGTTAGATCATTAAATATATTTTAGATACCAAAAATATTTGGTACATCGTATGGAATATATTAATTTTTGTGTGATCATGAAAATGTGTAAGCTAATAAACGTTTTATGAAAATATAACATGTCATAAAAATGTATAAAATGATTCCATTGAATAGAAGCCTCTTGAATAATTCCATTGAATAATAATGTTAATAAAATAGAATAATATTATTATTTCATCACATGAAATTTGTTAAAAATATTTGACATGTCATAGATATTTGTCCTAGGTAGTATCCTAGACTATATCACATGGTGTAAAAAGTCCCATAATGGATTATGTTTACTCCATAATCACATACATGACTCCTCATTATACAAATGATTTAAACAATGTATTATAGAACTATCTGATAGAAATCGTAATAATATGTTCATGGTAAACGTTTTCACAAAAAGAAAATCAATCCTAAAAATTAACATAACAATTAACAATGAATGTAAAATAGATTTCATAATTTTAATCCTATCATAATAGAAGTTAATTTATTAGTGAATGCATTTTAGAAATGATCAGATGACAAATATTAGCTAAAAAATAGAAGGGATAATAAGATATGTATTTCTGAGGGGGAAATAATTAAATAATTTATAATTATTCCATAATTTTAAATTCATAAATAAAGTTAGTTAAATATAAATGTTAATAAACTAATAGAAGAGATATTATAGAGAGATCTCATACCTTAATCCAAATAGATATTGTGTCTTTTTTTTCTTCATGAATAATAATATTGTGATAAATTTTTATTTTGTTATGAACTATTTCCCTATATTTTATTCTCATTATTTTATTTCTTATCATTTTATATTCAATCTCTTAACTTGTCAATTTTATGTGTCACTTTTTTATGATAAAAATCTCATATATCGAAAATCTATTTTTTATATTAACTTTTGTCAAAAAAATTATTATTTAATCATATTTATAGTATTATTTAAGAAATAATTATCATATTTATACTTAAATTACAATTTTAAAACCCTCAATCAAATATGTTTATACAAAATAATCTATGTTATAATAATGCAGATGATAGGTTATACGTATTAATGACTAACATTTTCATTTTTTGGTGACCATGATGGAAATAATTTAATTTATATTTTATCTTTATAATATGATAATAATATAAAACATTTCATATTATTTCTTTAAATACTATTTCAAATGTCACGAATCATATCTGGTCACCATTCGAACAAAATCTCAACCCGATATGTGGAAAGGATCGAAGGGTGTTCCCTATCCCCACATGATGGCATAAGTGACCTGGTATAATAATCAAATGTTGGGAATGATTCACCCAAATTTATACTCATAAAAAACCCCAGTACATTTAATAAAACAATTCTGAAAATTTAAAAAAATTAAGTCTTCCCAAAAATAAGAATTGAAATGAAATGTATATGAACAAAATTTAAAAGGGACGCAATTATACGGAGAAGAAATTATATCCCAATAAACAACACACAATATGGCGGAAACACCCTAACACCATCTCCACATAATTGCACCAAGGGACTGCTAGTAATGTGAACAACTATTTCAAAAAAATTAACCATACCTGCGTAAAACATTACCTAGTGTACATAAAACCATTTTTTGAAGTAGGGTGTGATCCTAATCCAAATAGGATTACACATAAAAAATTCCATGGGATTAACATTTTAAGACAAAAAGATTTCATGTTTTTATAAATAATCAATTGTAGCAACAATTTTTAAAATTTTAAGGTTTAAATGAAAACCCATTTCAAGAGGGAAACATAAATGAATGAACACGTCAAAATAAATCACATGTGATGAAAAATTTACCATCAAAACACATCATATACTAACATTAAGTACGATATAGACAATGGAAACTATTCATGGGAACACCCCTAGCCAGTAACTAGTTGTGGGGCTCTAGGAACGTCATATCTCCAAGCCTAATATCCATAATCAATAATATTCGCATTCAAGAACAACTAGGAGGGGAATCCCCAATGGCTTAATGGTCCCAAAATTCATCATAGTTTTGTTAATGTTTTCATTGTAAAACATTCTAATTAAAATAGGTATGAAATCGCTACATGATCACCAGCATACTCATCCTAGTCCACCCACCTAGATACTCAGGTTTTCCCCTTTGTGCTCAATCAACTTCAACATGTTATTAAATACCAATTGAACATAAAAATTATATTTCCAAATTATATACACACCAAACATCCCACATACATGTCACATAATGCCCATTCTTCATTCAATTTCATTTTAACACCATTCTCACACAAAAATAGCCCACAAACATGTCTAGATGCTTTCTCACTATTTAATACATCATTCCAACCAGTTATAAAACATTATGAAAACGTTTCGAATCACAAATCATCACATTATCTTTCAGAATACCAATTTAATAACATAATCCCTCCAAAATAGTACCTATAATTTTTTTTCACACATTGTGTAACTCAATATTTTATCTGACATATTTTTAAAACAACTCCAAGGAGTATAACAATGTTTTTCCACAAAAAAGAATTTAAAAACATATTTAAAGTATAATTTAACACTAATAGAAAACCAAAATAGAATTTAAATCCCATGAAACATTTAATAAATAGCTTCCATATGTTATAAAATGTCCTCAAAGGATACCACATGAGTTACACATGAAAAACACACATTCTCAAGAAAAAAATAGATCTTTGAAATTAATCGCTTAATCAATTACAGCATAAATGGAATTTTAACCACAAAAAATCATATGAGGAACTTATTAAACATGAAAATTAAGAAAGTATAACACATCATGTAATTATTACACACGGAATCACCTACCATGGTTGGAAAAATCTCAAATCATTGTGTGAAACTTCAACTGCACTACCACCACACCACAAATGAAAGAAAAAGAACCTAACCAGGAAGATGGATCCAAGAAACTCTAAAATAAACCCTATGTTTTATGGCCTGGATTCTTAATATTTTTAAAATCACGAAGTAGGGAGGAAAACCTAATTAAATGGAAGAAAAAATGAAGGAACTAACATACATGAAGAAATATTGAAGTTACGCCACCAAAACCCCAAAAAAAGTGACATCAAATGAGCTTGGGGGAGCACTGGAGCCTTCGATGGCTATAATTTGGGAATGGGGAAATATAGAGGTGTACTAGAGTTATACATGGAAGGAAAAAATTTGATTTAAATAAAAAAAATTTGTCTGACAACATACACGGTTTCTATGCATATTTTAGAAAATTGTAATCCCAGTTAAGTCTACATAAAAAATGTGGTTTTTCTCGAATCTTCATGTGGGGCCTCTAGGGAAACTAGGAAGAATATATAGTCCATGAATAGAAGAGAAATATTTCACCAAAATTTATAACATGACACACCTAGATCCCATGAAAACGCCAAAGAACCTAAACCTAACTAGAATGAAGTGAACGTTAAAAACTCGGGTGTGACAATTCTACCCACCCTAACACTTTCCGCCCCCATAACACCAAGACAATGCCAGGTGATAGAAAACTGCTATCACTTCCAATATCAAAATTACTTTGCCAATGAAAAGACAACAAGGGAAGTACCAATATATAAAGAGGGCTATATGATAACTCGAGATAACATGAAATACTCCCCCATTAAGGGGCACCCGCCCCAAAAAGACAAAGCACCTCTAGTTGACTAAACAAAAGAAAATATAATCTCACCAACCATAATTTAAACCACTTTATTGAAACAAAAAGACATAAAATAAATACATCCCAAGATAAAAAACCTTATCCACTACCAAATGATGTTCAATCAATTTACCAAAAATAGAAAACAAATTCGAATGAGGTCACCACAATCCAAATTCAACAAAACTATTGGAAATCCTCCAATCCAAATGTTCAACCAAAAATAATTAGATTATTTGATTGTTACAAATAGGAATACCTATGACCAAGCTAACACCAACGAAAAAATCGAGTTACTGATGCCCAGAGACACCATTAAACTCCCCACCATAGAACAAAAATATCACTCAAGACTAAACCATAACACTAACAGGGGAGGCCCAAATGAAATCCCCACCATAAGAGGTAGAATAATATTATAACTATTTTAAAATTACATAGACGAGACCCATGGTCGATATCCCTAAAAAAACAAGCCATTTCAAGCCACTAACACAGGTTGACAGAAGAAACTCAACATGGGATAACTTGGGTTCTCCCACACAACTTATTCACCCACCACAGGAGGCCTAATAAATGAAACTCTATACTAGAATATACACTGCGAGGTTAACCACTACCAGAAACATTACCATCCTCAAATGATTCCATCCCAAACAAAGATAAAAAATAGTTTACACATTTATTTATACATGAACAAACATATGAAGTACTTCACCCCCAACTGTTTAAGATCCCGGGTTTGAGAAAAAAAATAAATTCATCTCTCTATAAAAAAAATGACAGACTCTTCCATTAATTGGGATCATAAAAATTAGAAATTGGGTCCCTAGATCCCATTCCACCACAAAAAACAACTTGAATAGAAACCACCACATTGAAACCTCAATCATTTTACACCACTGACACTAAACACAAAAGTTAAACAATGAACCATTACACCCTTAAGATTGTCTGACTACATGCAAGGTTCACTCTGTGACCATTGACATGAGCTCAAATTATTAAATAATCTCATGCATCGTAGTCAAGTGCTAAAACCCCTTGAACATAACTTTTCCCTCTAGTTCCAGAAGAAACATCACAATGATCCAACAATTTTAAGGGAACATGACACAGCCTACAAACCACTTACCCTTTCATAGAACCTTTACCAATATAGTGTCCTTGAATATGAATATTCATTTCCTAACAAACTATGAATAAGAAACTGAGGAATAAATAACAGAAGGAAGACGCATTCATTCAGGATATATAATTTCAAAAATTATCAGAAGAATACACTATTTCGTATAATAATAAGCCATTGAAATTTACCAAAAAAACCAAATTTTCTATTAAAAACAAACACAACAAAAGTAAATATCACTTAGTATGATCCTAATTACCATTATAGACATCAAAAAGAGTTTTACCTTGAACTGAGTCCCAAACAGCATGACATTACTGTGAGGAACCATAATATCCTCAAACGACTAGATTTTCCACAATAGTGTCCTAGCATGTTTTATTTTCCTATTAGAAACCATGGAATGTACCAAAGACAATAAAATTATATATCCATGACCATCAAATCTATACTGATTTTACTTTGCACATTGTAATTCCCCTTCACCACTTCCTGATAGAACATACTTCCAAAACAGTGTCAAACATCACCTTGGATGACTCACACACTTTAAGAGAATAAGGTCAATTTCCAACTAACACAACCACTCTCATACTAAAAGAGGATCCACTTAACTAAAAAAGAATATTCGGTATACTCAATACCCAAATCTAAAGAAGGAATCCTTATGTTGATTAACTAGAGGATTTACCAATGACGAATCACCGGTGACCGCAATTCCAACGTGCATTAAATATTTTTATATGCGTACCCTAGCCAAAATTAAATCCCAAGGTCCCATACAAGATGGTCCATTGGTCAAAAAGTACCACAAACATGAACAAACACAAGAGGTGAAACACCGCAAAGTCTTCCAAGAACATTTCCCATAAAAGACAACTAACCAACATTTCAACCCAACATACCAATGACACCCAACAAAAATCATCATCCAAACAAGCAGGGTCCTCCAACTCAAAACACCCCCATTACAACATTTGAAAAAACAGATAATACAACCCTCCCAAAACACAGGTTATCAAATAAAAATATTTTCCTCAAAATTCATGTATTGGAATGTAAACGGTGTCAACAGTTGACACTGTCACCAATGGTATCTCATGGGCCTCCCACATGCATGATTTCATGCCACCATGGGCACCCACTTCATGCCAAACTGGGAAATCATCCAATTTTCTCTATACATAACCTGTGAATATTATCATCCATAAGCACACCAAAGATCAAAACAATGTCATTTTCAATTTAGAACCCCGATACATTTCATTCCACTCAAAACGTGATTTCAAAACCCACATTAAATCATCTTTGTTTTCCAAAACATCGAGTTTTTGAATCCAAAAGTTATAATAATAAAAATAGAATATCATATTACACAATGACTATTTCATGAAAACCCATCTTTTCAAAAATGCATTCAAAACTGTTATGAAAACCCATTTTCAATCCCATTGAAATTCACTCAATTCTGACTTTAAAATTTTATTTAAATCATATTTCCAAAACCTACTTTAATATAATATACACATTACAAACAATTAATTTCAGTAAAACAAATTATTAAGTTATGAAAATAAAATTCCAATAACTCAACACAATATACTCAAAACCAATTCCATTTTAAAATATAGTTTCCAAAATTTTCAGATAAGAGATTTCCAAAATGATTTTCCAAAACCCATCAAGATGTAGAATGAATTATGGAGAAACTAGTGTTGATGGGTGACTAATAAATATTTTTGGAGGCCATACGATAGTCCCAACACCATCATAAGGTGAGTTTTAGGACAAAATGATCATATCGACATGGCTTTCGAGGCCCTGTGAGCTTACTGATACCATTGGCCTAACTCCAAATTAATTTCCCAAGTAACGAACACAAAAAAGAACCAAAATACTCAGATGAAACCATTTTTATCTTGGTAACTCAATTCCTACCATGATGTGTTCTATCTAGGAAACATACTCAATACTAGAACATCATGTTCCAACAATCCTATCATTGTTCTACCCATAAAATTTCCCAAAATAACATGACCCAAAAAAAGTCAACTTCCATTGATAAAATTTTCACATGAACCAGATTTCATCACCATTCGAACTGGAGGCTGACCTAGTATGTGGAAAGGCCCTAAGGGGTTCTCTATCCCCACGTGATTGGACAAGTTCATGAGTATCACAAACAATTTTTTGGAATGATTCAATAGAATTTATATTCCTAAAACATCTCAATCCATTTAATAAAATTATTCTTAAAATTAAAACCAATGAAGTCAAAAAAAATTCATAATTGAATTGAAAGGTTTAATAACAAAGTTTAAAATGTACACAAAAATAATTATTAGAAATCCTATCCCAAGAACCATCACATCTCTAGGGGAATCTCTCACACACCATTTCCACACCACCACACCAAGAGACTTCCAGTAACCTAAACCATCATTTCTGGAAACATTTCCCATTACTACATTAAACATTACCAAGTATACATATACCCAATGGTATAAGTATGTTTTGAGACTAATCCCAATATGATTCCTCCTAAAATATTATTGGTGATTTACATTTTAACTCAAAAATCTTCATGTTTTTATAAATATAAAATTCTAGTAACAATTTTTTAAAATATGCATATTGTTGTCATATAACATTATAAGGGAAATAGAAATGAAACTACTTTTGGATCTATTGCGTACTAGTCCTATTACTCCCTCTAAGATACCTAGGTTTCCCTTTTTGTGCTTAATCAAGTTATACATGTTATTAAATAAAAATTTCACATTGAAATTCAATTTAAAAATTATACACACAACAAAAATCCAACAAAAATTTCACATAGTTTCTTTTTTAACATTCATATTAGTTATAACACCATACTCACACCAATAAAGCCCACAAACATTCCTCGGGCATTTATAAAAATTTAATAAATCATTACAATATTTTATAAAACTTAATAAATAAGAATGAAATAAAAATTAGTCACCTTTTCTTTTAGGAAACCCATTTTAGGAAAATACACCCACCAAAAAATTACTTAAACACCTTTTGGACTCTTTTTGTAACTTAGTATACCATTTGATATTTTTATAAAAAAACTCATTGGATTATAACTTGTTTTTTCACACAAAATCCATTCAAAAACCCTCATTGAAGTCCAAATTCACACCAATACAATACCAAAATATAATTGGAATCCCTAGAAACATTTAATAAATCAATTTTATATGTTATATAATGACCATAAATTACACCACATTTGTTACACATGAAAAGCACACATCTTCAACAAATAATACAACGTTAAAAGTAAATGCTTAACCAATTCCATCATAAATGGTTTTACATCCACAAAAACATATGAGGAATATTATAAATATGTAAATCAATCAAGGATAACTCATAAATGAAGTTAAATCCATAGAATCACCAATATTAGATGAAGAAATATAAAATCGTTCTGTGAAACATCAACTGCACCATGGACACACCACAAAAGAATGAAAAAGAAACAAAACCAAGATGAATGAACCATGAAACTCAAAAATATACCCTAGGTACGAATCCATAGTTTTTTTAAATTTTGAACTTCAAGAAGGAGGTATGAAACCCGATGGAAAAGGAAGAAACAAGGAAGAAATTCACTTACATGAAGAAATCTGGTTGTTACACAACCAAAAACCCCTTCCAAATTGGGTCTCATATGATAATTGGGGATATTGGGAGCCTTCTATTGTCGTAATGGTTGAATGGGGGATGAAAGGGGAACTCTATGGTTATGAATGGTAGGGAAATTTTTCAATTACAAAAAATAATAATTCCCTAGACGTTGTGTGTGGTTTGACGTCGTGGTTTAGTAAAAGTGTGGACAAACAGTGCACCTAGTTTATTCCACAAAAAAATTGGTGTTTTGCTAAAAAATTCAAGGGTGCCTAGGAAGGACTAGGGGGAATGATAGACCAAGAATAGAACGGAAATAATTCACCAAAAATTCTAACTTCTCATACCCAAATCTTGAGAAAATGACCAATAACCCAACCCAAACTAGAACAATTAGGTAGTTAAAACCTATGTGTGAAAACACATACCATCCATTAGATCTATTAATAAAAACAAATAACATTCTTCATGAGGTGGTGACCACTGTAAACCTGAATGGTGTTGTCATTTGTTGATTGGATGGTAATTTTAAAAAAAAAATACTTCATTTGAAGAATGATTAAAATTTTATTATTATAATAAACCAACATATAATTAGTGATTATTACCTTACAAATAAATATTTTGTATAAAATGAATCACATTACGTCACTTGACCGTCTTATGCCATACAAACAACTGACATTATCGTACTCCTTAGGTAATTAAATGTAAGAAGGTATATATGATATTAAAATTATAGATGTAAAATTATGTCATAAATATAATATACACATATAATATATGAAATTATATACATATTTGAAAATACTTTAAGGAATATGAATTATGTTTGTTCACAAGGTTATACGACATCACACACATGATCAACGATTTGGTTTCCCATTTGATGGAGGATATTTTTGTAGATCTTGTCCCAAAAAACACCTCAGTATATGTTATATACTGGGAAAATTATATAATATTGGTTTGATAATAATTTAAGAAGGTATAAGAATAAATAATATATAGTGCTCGATTAAGGACTTTACCTCTTCATCCAATGACATCTGTTGGTATAAAGAAATACTCTCTTGGTTGTATTTCTGATAAAAAATTGATACTAGTATAAGGGTAGAGATGTAAGGAAGTTATTTGGATAGGTTTTTAATATGACATTTTTTTATTTATGGTTTGTAGAATATATTGGGTATCCTATTATAAGTGGGGGAGATGACACACTAGGTAATTTTGAAAATACTGAATTACACCAAAAACATTTAAGGTAAAAAATACACCATAGTGTTTTATTATCTAGAATATAAAAATATAAGGGCCATATAGAACCATAAAATATAAAATATATTTTTTTATCTTTTTAACACTTACATTTTTATATTCATCTTCAATATAACAATTTTTACATTATCTGGGGTAAATAAGTTTTACTTTATTCCTTATTTATTATGGTCAAAATATATGTTTTCCTTATTAAATAATATAATTTATTAAAATTATAAATTTAAAATCCAATTTTACAAATTAAACTCCCATAACTATTAGTATTTAATATAAACTTAAACCCACATGTGTTAAAAAATGTATTTTCGAGATAAGTATTTCTTAGATAAAAGATGGTCTCAAATTCAATATATAAAAATATTCATATCCAAATGAAATTCAAGTAATAATTATTAACATATAATATATAAATTTAATTTATATAAATACATATTTGGTGTTATTATTGTTTATTAAAATGGAGAAATATCAGGAATATTAAAATAGTTTGTAGAAAAATGATTTTGAATGCTTAAACTTAAAATCATAAAAAAATACAATTTCAAATTGATTAAACTAAATAAGTTTGATTTATGGTATCTAAAAAATATTTATTTTAATTTTATGTCATATGTAAATAAAAAAATCATATTAATTAAATAACATATTAATACAAATGAAAATTTAATAAAAAATTGGTATTTTATACTATTCACTGAAAAAGTAATATTTTTTAAAAGTACCAAAATATCTCCGAAAGTTGATATCAATATACTGATTTTATAAATAAATACTATTTCATAAAAAATAAATTTCAAAAAGGTAAAAAATAATTATTAAACTTTCTCACAAGAAAAAATATATTTTTTAATAAAACATATTTTTGATGAATAAAATAATTTTTATTAAAATTTTCTTACTACCTAATTATCATTTATAAATAAAAAATGTTACTTTTGAATTAGTTTTTTATTTTATAGAAATTATCAGACATAATTTACCCTATAAAAATCATAGCATGTTACACTAGAATTTGAAATTCATGTGCATCATAGTATCATCGAATTATCATCTATAAGAAAAAACTGAAAAATAAAAAAATTATATTCATATATTTATTTTTAAAATGAATAATGTTGAACCCTTAGAGAAAACTAATTTAATGATGAATCATTAAAATTTTAGGTTTTTATTGGATATTAAAATTTATATATCTATTGTAAATATGATAGAGAGAATTAATACCTATCTAGTTGAATAATAACAATGTAATTAGATTAGTAAAATAACTATTAGTGTGGGTGAACATCTAAATATTTTTTTGATCTACAAAAAAATAACATCATATATGTTTTAAAATAATGTGTATTAATAACATAATCAATATGACATAAGTTATGTGAAGGTATACAATATTAGTAAATCGTGTTCTTAATTATTAATTAAAATTTTAATATTTACAATTCAATTCAATACTAAAATATCCTAATTATAAAAAAAATTAAATGGTTTATAATTTTTGAATTATAATTTTCATTTAGGTAATGGTGATGTTTCTATATTTTCATTAATTTTAATATACAAATATTAATAATGATACATGATAAACGATTATATATTATATGTAATGATAAATACAAGATTAAAGTCGTACTAGAAGATATATAAACCCATTAAGTCATCCTCACACAAATAATACTATGTACATTGATACATGAATTATTACTACTGATAATCATGATTGAGAATAATTATTTGGAAAATATTTTTTTAGAAGAATAATATTCGATTAACCTAAAAAATACAGCATATTCTAACCATTTTTCTTCACCTATAAATATTCTTCCTTTTCCAAAACCTTGGAAAAAATAGACAATCTATCATAGAAATAATTTTTATATGCCATTCTAACCATATGAAGAATCTAATAATATATCTGTTTTATATGGGAGTGGCATTAATGTGTGCGAAAATTTCATCAATTTATTAAATCCTTTGAATTATTTTAATAATTACGCCCACTTGAAAATATATATTTTCAGAATAAAATATGTCATAACATTATTAATTAAATAATTATAATTAAATATGAATTATACCATAATAAAATTTCTTAAATTCCATTTTATATACATTTATATAAATTAACATTTCATTCATTATTTTCATCACAAATATGGATGATATTATTGATTAAAATACTACATTCATACATGTGTAACACCATGACCCAAAACATTTTTTCTGAGCTGGAGTACCATGTTACCTTCTGCATGCCTCAAAATAGAAAAGAGGTTCAGTATTAATTTTAATGCAAAAAGGAATAATAGAGAGAATATGACTACAAATCCATGTCAAAATGATATAAAAAATGGAAGTGATAATATCTACATTTAAAAAATAACAAATAATAAATAAATCAACAGTGTAGAAACATATATAAAATAGATAACCCATGAATTAAATGTTTGCCATGTGAGTTACAAAATATGAGATAGTAAAAGGATCCCCATAAGAGGTGGATGAATGTATTCAATATATGTTTATGAATAAGAGTACTTATATATGTCCAAGTCTGATGTCTATTAATTTATTTCAACACCATCCTACTAATCCTACTGACAACCCAACACAGGGATTTTACCCTTTACCAGATCCATAGTCAGGAAGGAATCATGATCACTGACATTCCCCGATTCTTTGTGATTATGAAACATTTTTGGATACCACCAATGGTCAATGAAAATATTTAAGGCTATATATTGGTTCATAAAATGAAATAAATTATTAATAGATAATAAATATGTCTATTATAAAGTCCAAAAATAATGGATTGATCATCAGATACATGCCCTTCCAACATCGACCTTATTGTTGAATGAAATCGACCAACCATGCCTCACACATCACCCCTCAATTGGATAACACAAAAAAATGTTAGATATATCCCACTAGAATGGATATCTTATATAGATACTAATAAATATCATATGCATCTCTCATAGGGGGATTGTCTATTTGGATCAACCTGCATGAGAAACTACCAAATATAGAAAAATTTCTCATAAAAAATGTAAATATATGATAAACAGTCAAAAATATGTTCATATAATGAAATTTACATATCTATCTAGAAATAATAATTCCAGAAAACTTCAAAAATAAGTTCCATGGGGAATCTCAGGAAAAAATCATATCATTCACATCAAACATTTCTCTTCTGAGATACACTTTAAATTAAATCAATCCTTAAATGAAACTAAATAAATAATAATAATTATAATGAGAACATACATTAAATGAGAACAATTATCAATGAAAATGATCTTTGGTGGAGTCAACAGTCACCAATCCATAACCTTGAAACATCTCGAATCGTAATGTATTGGAATTATAGGATCAAGATCATAGTGAAACTACACCCAAAAGGTCATAAACTGTTACACATACCTAAGAACATCTACTAATAATAGTGGTCTAGTTCAAAATAATTTAATGATTATAATTACCATTATTAGTATATAGTTATACTAATAAATAATAATTACATTTCTAATTAGTGAAAAACATTCATTTTCTATCAATAAATCATTAATCCAATTGGTTTTCTCCATAGAGAGAATAAAATAATTGAAATAGATTATGATTGAACACACTATGTTTGTAATGTAATATTGAAGATATATATAGGACGATTGTAAGAGAAATATGGTAATTATAGTGCCAAAAATCAATGAAAGAGAGATCTTGGGGTGCCATGGATTGAGAGTGAAATTGAGAAATTTTTATTTTGAAGAGTTTTAAAAAATGCCACATGACTCGGCCTACTAAGTATGAATAAAATAGATACACCATCGATCCAATGGAATCCACATGCTCGATAGAGGTTTTTGGGGAACACAAGTACATCCCATGATCCCATCAAAATGTTGGTGGTGTAACACCCAAAAAATTAATAATATTATACTCGATAAGTTTCAAAACATATTTCCATGAAAAATAAGAAAACTATGATATACGATGAAATTGTAAGTATTTCAATTTTACCCTTATAACCATTACATTATCAAATAAGTCTTGAATATTAATAACTTGATTATTAATAACCTATAAATGTTTTAATATAATAAAAATTTATTTTTAAAGTTAATAATAAAAAACAATCCATTTTCATTTATTTCATTTTATGATTAAAAAATATTTTTTATTCAAACATGGGTTTCATTGAGTTTTTTTCAAGTATATTATAATAAATTTAGAAAACATTAATAAATTCATTTTCATAATATTTTACCATTTTTTTAAACATTGTATGAAATTTTAAATAATTTTTTTTGTATTTTTTTTAAATAATATTTTTTTCATAAATAGGGAAATATAAAAAAATTAAAATAATAATTTTTTTATGTATCAGATGAATTATATTTTGAATTTAATAATAATGTAAAATATTCATATATTAAATATGAAAATTTTAATTAATTAAATAGTTATAATAATATGTATTTTATTTTGGAATAAGTTCGTTTTTTGGATTAAGAACATATATTTCCAAACATTTTTCTTTGTTCATAATGGGTTTTCAACTTAAAAAATTTAATTACTCTAAATTAATGAATAATTTTAACAAAAAATATATAATATATATTTAAAAAAAATTTAATACTCGTATTATATTATTTCTTGGAATGAAATGAAGGAAAAAATCAATTTAATAATTAGAAATGCATTTTTTTAAAAATGATATTCATTGGGTTTTGGGAGATTATTTTAAAATTAATTTAATCCTGTAATTTAAATTAAAACATTTTAAATTAAATACATATATATAATGATAATTTTTTTTATTTTATATTTAAATCTTATTTTATTTCTATAATTAATAAAAAAGAAAGTAAAATTTTGATAGTTTATTAATGGTTAAAATTAGTTTAAAATGTGTAAAATGATGATATATGGCTTAGATTTTCACATACCATGGTCTAAATCTATTTTTATAGAAATAGTTCCACACTTATTACATTATACACTAAATTTAGTTTTTTATTGGTAACTTTTTCTTTATATAACTTAATAATATAATAATAATTTAAAATATATTAATGGGTGTCACTCCCAAAATTTATAAAAGTCGCCCCTTCAATTCCTTCATTAAACCACATTGAATTTCAAATTTAGAAACAAAAAACAAAAAAATTAATTTCTATAAAGCCTTATCCAAGATTTGGTTATTCTTTTATTCTTATAAAATCTTCCCAATGGTCTATATGAAGGTATCAAATGGAAATATTTTGAAAAATAAGTACTAATTGTTTCTTAATATTTTAAAATTATTTCATCTTATACCACATATAAATATATGGTATTAATCATTAAAAAATAATAATATTACACTAAAAATACCAAAAGGTTATTATATTTACTTAAAAATAATTTTATATCATCATTTCCTTCAAATGAGATGTAAATGTATCGCTCATGCATATATATGGACTATATCATCCATATAGAAATATTATTAAATTTCCATACCCTTCATTATTGGTTGTTTATTATAATGGATTTATTATTTATATAAAATATTTTGACCTTAATATGGTTATTTTATTATTATATCTTATAAACCATCATATTGTTGTAATAGTTGGACAATTATATGGTTTCTCATGCGTAAGTGTATATTAGAACCTTCATTAGGCGATGTGATTAGTATTTTATTTTCCTATTACATGAATTAAAATAAGGATTGAATTAGTGAGTATAAATTATTTTTAATATACAAAAAATATTCTATAATTTTTTTTATTGTAACACCCTAATATATTTAAAAAATGGAATAAATTTAATTTCCACAATAGTTGGAAGTACCAGAAAACATGACTCCAAATAATCTATAATATAGTATACAACTATAAAATAACCAATAAATTAACATGTACCAATTTTAATTACTAAATTATTAAATTTATAGAGTTTATAAATATATTATATAAATTCAATTGTTATTAATTAATTAGAAATTAAAATAGAAATTTTTTAAGGTAAAAATATATATTTTTCTAAAAAAACTATTTTTATGCCAGGAATGTGTTTTTAATTTAATTATATTTATCAATAATTTTCATTTTAGGATTGTAATGATATATATATATTCAAAAACTTAATTATTAATTGGATATATTTACAATCATTATATAATATTAAATATAGTTTTATTATTAAACACAATATTTTTATAAAAGGATAGTTAATTATAATTTTAGGAAACATTATGAACAAATTTATTTATCAATGAATTGGATAAATATTAATTTTTGTTGCAAACTTCCATATCATTTTATGTATATAAAAATATAAAAATTGAATAATTAAATTTTTCCAAGTAAATTTAGTTCAATTATATTTTTAGTATATTAATTTATTAAATTGGAATCAAAATAATGTGGAATTTTAGTATAAATCCAAATAAACATAATAAAAAACATTCATTAGAGACCCACATCTTTTCACTCATACAGGCATGATTTAACATTAAATTATTCAACATATATGAATTTAAATTAGAAAAATGGATTACATATTTTTAAATTTCATAATTATTATTTGATAATTTGGTCATATTAATTTTCTAATAGTGAATAGTAAAGTCGTTAAAAATTAACTTCTTTGGATAAATTTAAAAAAGGTTTACTCTGGTTAAACCAAAAAATTGGTATGTTTAAAAATTTAGATTCTCTAAATACTTTTTGATATTAATATTTAGAACATATCATATTCAAAATTTCAATATATGGTCATTTGAAATATCTTTTATTAATAATTGATTTAGCATTTTGTATTATTTTTGGAAATTTAATATTAGATTCCTTGTGGGTACAATCCCCCATTTATAAAAGTAAACAACCACTCATATCCTCTCCACATTTCTAGAACATATTAGTTTCACCATTGACATCCTAAAACCCTTTATTATATATATCCTTATGACATAGATCACGAATTTTTTTCAGAAAACCATATTATGAAGGCATTAGATGTAACCCTAAATAGATGGGCTCCATAAGAGGAGGTTCAAACACGTATAAAGAAATTTTGATAAATGATGACTTTATTTTTGTCACAGTGTTATTTATATAAGACACATTCTATATGAAAAGCTTATTTACATTATATGATGTATACACATTCAATTAATGTATATTAAAATTATTCTTAATATTTTTATGGAGATTTAAATCGTTATAAAAATATTTTCCTTCCATGGAGTTTATGAATCAAAATATACCAAAATGGTATATAGATAATAAAAAAATCACATTATTTATTTTGATTTATTGTGAATAAGTTAAATTCATGAAATATTATGATCTATCACGCAACACGCTGAATAATTTTCATACCCCCAAATTATTATTATGGGGTTCATGTTTTTTATTCATTGTACTCCATATAAATTACTCATGAGATAGAAAGAAGTTTTTTAAGTGAAATTTAATTTTTTTTCAATTTGATAAAAAATAATTTCTATTCTATGTACATTTACTCAAAAAAATTACATAATTTTATTAATATTTTTAAATTATTTTTTCAATAAATTTATTCCCACAAGTTACTTTTCCAAAGTAAATTAAAGTAATATTCATATAACTTTACAAATAATTTTATTTTAACTTTTTACTCGAAATGTGATAGAAATAAATGTTTTAACATGTACTCCAAGAAAAATACTTCCCACCATCATAACTAGTCAATGTTATAAATATTCTGTTACATGATTTCATTATTATACTAACTAAATTTTTTATTAATTAATTAGAAATTTCTTCGAATATAAATAATTATTTTTGGTGTTATAAGCGTATAAACCTCAATAAATTTTCCAACGGATCTGTTAATTTAGTTCTTTCTAGGATTACATCCTTTGATATTAAATTTTCATTATGTGTAAAATTTTCCAATGATACCTGCCCTAATATATTCTATATGGATTATGATTAGAATGAAAATATTATTATGAATCATGTTAAATTTAAATGGTTATTATATGTTAAATTTATACAATGATAATGAAACCAATCTCTATTACATGGATTATAATCGATGAAATCTTTATGGAATAAATTTCCATTTAATGGGTTATGAAATGATGGTTGGATAATGAACCTATGGAAATAATATATATTATTATCATTTTTTCATAGTTGGTTCCATAATTATATACCCCTCCAATGCATTGGGTAAAGATTAATATCTCATTAGGTAAATAGTAATACAATAGGGTGTTAACCAAATTCAGTAAGGGACTCTTTTCTCTATTATAGTGTTTAGATTAATCCATGAAAACTTGTATGGTTTGATGAGTAAAACATGTCCCTTGTGTTTCTATTTATAGTAATCATTGGATAATATGATGATTTTATTTTTGAACCCAATCATCACTGATATTCATAGAAATTTTCATTAAAAACTAAAGAAATACTATTAAATAATTATGATTATACCAATAAAATAAGTCTCATTCAAATTTTATGTTACCATGGATGATATTATTTTAATATTTTATGATTCATGTCTTATGAAATTACAATATATATATTCAATGAATAATTATGGTTATCAATGATATACAAGTTTTGATTTTCATATTTTTTTTCTCTTATTCCCATACCATTATGATAATGATATATTTCAGTGATAGTTGACATATACGTTTATTACCCTCATTTATCAATAGATATCACAACATATTATATTTCATAAGGCAATTATATGAATAAGTAATTAAGTATGATGTGTCATTTATGGTTTCTAGTTATGATGAACTTGTTAGGAGATGATATAGTTCAAAAATGATCAATTTTTTATGTATCTGTGTTTCAAGGATTGGAAAATATTATTTCCCTCAAGTGAGAATTTGTGATGATAATTTAATATTTATCTATTAATATCTAATAACTATGGGTAAAATATATGGGTTATTATATGAATTATTTACCATTCTTTTATTTCATTAATTTAAAAATGGAATCATCACTCAGGCGTATAAATGAATTTCCATCCCCACTATGTTATGTAATTTATTTCCCATCACCACATTTTATAAACAGTTATAATGTTGTATATAATTATTTGATATGAAAATTATGTCATTATTATACTTTTTTATATTATTGAAACATCTACAAAGTACATAGACTATAAATGAAATGTCAAAACTAGAGTGAAAAGAAAAAAGGTTTTCATAGAGAATACTCATTTTAAAAACGAAATTTTAATAAATTTTTCATTATATTTTATAATTAAATTTTATGTTTCCAAATTTTAATTAATTTCTTTATAATATAAATGTACTCAATTTATATTTAATAAAATTTATTTTTGAATGTATATAAAAAAGATAATATTTTAGGTTTCGGTTATCAATTTATTTTATTCTGATGTATAATATATTTTAAACCTACCATCTCATATGACGTTTATCTACTACCAAATTCTTATATTCAATCATGTACATATAAATTTTAATTTTTTTTAATAATTCTTATGATTTTATTTCTTTTATTACTGTTTTGAATTAAAATTTATCATACTAAAAATATATTTTTGAATCAATCCTATTTTAATCAGTTTTAATGTTTTAGAAATATATATTAAGAAAAATTATATGATACCAATATTATAAAACAAATTAATTTTTCTTATCCCCTAGGTATTTCTATAAATTTTTTATTTTATTACAATTTTATATCCTTCTTAATCAACATCGCTTATTAGTTTTGATAATAAAATTGAACCTTGTTTCTTTCTTTTAAGTAAACCATATTTTTTCTTACCTATTAATTATTTCCAAAATGTTTTAAATAATTGTTATTACATTTAATTAGTGATCTATTAAATAGGTTTTTGAAAATATTTTTATTTAAAGGATGTTTTTTCAAAATATTATTTATATCATTTTCTGAACAATGTAATTTTCACCCAAGCTTAGGAAGAAATATATCTTTTAACAAATGTAGAATGATTGAAATTTTTTATTTTAATCACTACTCAGTGATTTGAATCTTGTATTATATATTACCATGGATAATATCAATGAATATGTTTTCCCAAAAAAACTATAAATATTATTATTTAAAATAATTTAATTCAAAATGGAATGGGAACTTCCTTAAGAGTTTTTATATGTGATATTTTGAAGGAAAAATTTATATATAATGAAATATATTGATGTTACAAATAATTACATAGCATTATAATTTTATGATTTAATCGGTATTATTTCATCAGATATGATTTGATTATGAGGGTAATATATTGACTAACCATGTTTTCTTTTTGATGAGATTTTTATAATGAATCATTAAAATTTTAAATTAAATTGTTTCTTAAATATGAATGGATTATGGTTATATTATTTAAGGATCCACTATTGGCCTAAAATAAAATGTCTAAATTTGGATAACTCATCAGATAATTATATAAATCATGAAATTTACTTCAAGTCCTCTATTATATTTTTGTACTTCATTTCATGCACATATGTTATTGGACGGACACAGTTTAATTTCAAATTTATTACATTTACACCATGTCTCATGTCTATATATTTATGTGAAGAACAGTTTTTGGGTTTCTAAAGAAAGGAGTAAACATATTTTTTTTGATTAATGAATAATATTTTATAATCTTATGTATTTTCTATATTCTTAGGTTTATTTTATTCTCTTATAGATCATTAATGATCATTTAAGATTCTACACACTTATGAATATTGTATTTTCTTATGAAAATTATTTATTACATGGCTCGTGATGAATGATAATAAATTACTTCTTCATTTCACCCTTATGTTTTTATTATTTTCTCATAACCTTATGATGATGCATGATTAATTATTTATATATCATATAATAAACCACACTATTAATCTATACTCACCTTTTCATAAGTTTTATATAGAAATCAAGACTTTTCATAAATAGATATTAGTTAATAATATATGACTATTCATAAAAAATTGTGATAATATGTTATTAATAAATCATAAATATTTATTTATTAGTAAATCAATTACTGTATGATATGTATGATTATTATCTTTTTATAATTTTATAATAAATATATATTTATTATAAATATTGGTCAAACACAAAAAATGAGATTATGGTTTATAATGTAATTTTTACATTTGAGAATTTGTTATATTATACACCAATATTCTATTTTGATATGTCTCTAATACCCCTTTTATAATTTGTTATCAATATCATTATAATCTTGGTATTAAATTATTCGTTTTAGGCTACAAGTTTAATGGGTGTTATAAATAAAATGTTCCAAAATTGTAAGGGATTTATATTTAAATATCATTTGAATCAATATTGACTACTCATGAATATCTATTAAGGAAAATTATATTATCATTTTCTATTAAACCCATTTATTTTTTTCTACCCTATTTTATTTTAGCTATTATGATATTTTAGATCCATTTTTCTCTCCCAAGTATTCTAAATGGTTTAAAAAAATATATTTATGATAAAATGATAGAATTATTCTTTCCATGGCCAAAAATATTTTTTCATATTTATCTTTTTATTCTATATTATATTTTAGAATTATTTTTACTACTATTAATTAATTTTTTGATGTCAATTTTAAACATGTTTGTATTTTCACTAATTTTTTTCATAATTAAATTTTCTTTTCATTTTTCAAACAAGTTATGTTTTATAAATATGTGAAATATATTTTCAGTTAAATGATAATTGAATGGAATGAATTACCCACTATCATGAACACTAAATTATATTATCCACCATTGAATTTTTTAGTGATTATTTTCTATATAAAATATTTCATTATAATTTTGATAATATTAGTATTTTAAAATAATGATTGATAGATGAAAATGTTATATTGAATGATAGAAAATTACATCATAAATACAATCATGATGCTATAAATAGACACTTTCCTTATAAATTTTTTAATGAATGATGTAAAATAATTGATTTTAACAAGTATGAATAATCTAGAAAACAACATGTGGGATATGAATGAATGAGATGTGAGTATTCGATAGAGATAAAGTAATTATTTAGAAGATATATGAATTATTTTTTTAATGTTGAAATTAAAACTTCACCATCAATCAAAGTTTGTTCAACCACATAAGTTATTGGAAAAAACCACTGGCTAAATCCCTAAGGGTTCATGAGTTACCACATTCACTGGCCCTTATGTGGGTTTATCTTTCTTCATAGGTCCTTCACCCACACCATAACACAAAATTTATTTATAAAACTAGAAATCCATTATATAATCTTAATTTTGATGACCAATCATTCCACACTAGTCACATATATAGAGATAAAAAGAACAATCATCAAGGAAATGTCATTTCTTCCCATATTAATAACACATGACATTTTTATTTACCATAAAGTGAGTCATGGAAAATCTAAAATTCTTATACTATTTACACATTATCCGGTTTCTATACATTAATTTCCACTACTTATTAATATATTAATAAGTTGGAAATGCATTGGATAATAAAATAGATAAACCACTGGCAGATGGAAGAAGGAATGTTGCTTCATCTTCCTTAGATCCCTTCTATATCATTATATCCTTATATGTTAGGGTGGAAAAGGTCACCAGATCAATGTTCCTAATATAGAATTTCATTATTTTACGAAGTATGATTCCAAATATCCAATAAATATATGCCTTTTAAAACATAAAGAGGTTTAAATAGTATCAACATTGTGAATCCTAGTGATTATGTATACATTATTATCATCCTATGTTGGGGATCACTAAACTCGTTACCATAGCCCATATATAGTAATATAATAATTATTTTTCTAAATAAAATTCCCCTCATAGTCTATAACATGACACCATCACATATATTCACCTAAATATTAGTTTCTTCTTACCTTGATTTGGTTCTCTGAAAGATAATGATCAAAAACATAAAATTTTATCCCTTTAGGGTCTCCAATAGGACAAAGAACCTCCTGATCCATCCAATGTTAATTTTTTATTAAGAACAAGCACTTTTAAAGGGAAAAGTGGGAACCCTTACAATTAATTAGTTTCAGTACCACAGGATATGACAGATATATTTTAGAAAATGGTGAGTTGTTTGGAATCGTTTTCCCAGAACAAAACCCAGGGAATATCGCTTACCTTCATGTCGGGTAAATCCATCAAGGTGACCTCAAAAAGAAGTGATATTTTGTCCCAGGATTTCTTGAACTCCTCTTTATTAATCATCCCCATGTTAGAGCCTCTTAGCAGGATGCACGCCTACTTATCAGACCACTCTCCATGCTCTTTTTTAGTGGCCACCTGGATCGGTCTTCTCTTCTTCAAAGCATTGATATCCAAAGTTTCCTCAATCATTTCCTCATCTGAATTCATGCTTATATCGCTATGTTCTAGCACAGAGACCACTTGTTGCTGTGAGTCATCTTTAGAGACACCTTCGTGCTATTTCTCCTGAACCCTCAACTCCACACCTGAAGAAGATTCTGGAGGAGCAGCCTCACAGATTGACAGAACTAGGTCCTTGGAGATGGAGGCCACCTCATGTTGGACAATGTCTTTGTACTTGTTCATGGTTGCACTGCCAACCTTAGTGGGGGACTTCGGGGACAACTTTCCCTTACTAGCAGATCTAGTAATAGGAGGTCTAGAGAGGTTGGTGTAATCCTTCCTTATGTGTGACCTCCAGTTGTTCAAAATGAAACCATCTGAATAAATAACTTTGTTCTTGCCCTTCCACATAGAGGATCTAAAATAATCCTCCTCTATGACCAGTTCCTTGGGATCATTGCAGTCCAAAGCCTTGACCATTTCCTCTTGAGATGTTTCCTCATTGTTCAATAAGTCCTGACCATAATCCACCCCTACAGATTCCTCTTTGTTAGGGCCCTGTTCTGCACATAACACTGCATACCGGTTTTGGGAGTTCCTGATTTCCCCCCTTTCGAACAGCTTCTCAACATAAGAGGAGGTCTGTGGGGATGGCTTTGTCATGGTTGTGACTCCTTTCTTTTCAAGGCCACGACCCACAACTTGGTAAAGGTTGGGATTTCCTTCCGAAGAAATGTGCTTAAAGCCATCATTGGAACTGAGACCCTTGCTATCATTCTTTAGAAGAGCAAAAACAATAGTATTTGGAGAAGCCTCCTGGAAAAACTATGGAGAATCCCAGGATGCCTCACTCACAGACTGCTCAATCCATTGGCTGACTTGACCCTCATCCATAAGAATGGACCACTCCTCTTGCTCAGCTTCACACCCTTGCATGTCGTCACATGAGCTACTTGCCCCCAGATCATGGTGCAGCCGATCAAAATTCTCTGAAACTAGCGGCCCGAATGCCTATGAACCACATTTCCTGGGTGCACCCGAAGAGAACCCCTGGTCTTCACCCAATAGGCCCTGACTGGGTTGGTCCTCCCACAAGGAGATAAAGTCCTCCTTCTCCTGGACAGCCGAAGGTCCCTCCATATGAGCTTCCCCTGCAGCAACCTCCTGGTAACCGTGCCCACCAGATAGACCCGAGGGATTGACCTCATCCAAGACTAGAACCTTTTTCCGGCATTTGAGATAGAAATGGTTGTGTCTATTATAGCAAGAGAAAAACTTGGTCCATGATTCATAGATAATTAGTTGGCAATACCTATAATTGCCCTCAATCACAATCCATGCGACTTCGGGAGGGGCGAGAGTTATCCATTTCAACACATAACCGTGCCACGATTGGATGCTTCATAGAGGAAGTCTTCCGATCAGCACAAATAAATCATCCTATGGAGTTATCTATCAAACGGAGTAGCATTGGATTTTGGAAAGGCAGTGGAAGGCTGGGAAGTTGAATCCAAATAGCTGTGGTAGAAGGGTCCCGCTGGATAAGGAGATCGAACAACCAGCGGAGCAGATGAAAATGGAAGCCATGAGAAGATCATTCAAGTCGAGACCACGCCCACATGAGGTCTTTCTCACACGAGAAGATGAGAAGAATATGTCATGGACCAATAAATTTGATAACCACGCGCTGAGTTAATCCCCATTACTCATTCACAACCCTATCAAACAACTCAACCGGCGGGTGACGCCGAATGAACCGAGCCACCAAAGACGAAGAGAGAAGCGCAGAAGATGTGTTAAACTCATGAAGAGAAATTGGGACCACGAGTTGACCTTGAGGAACCCCCAGAACCTTTGGGGATACGGAAATTCTAGGAAATAATGAGTTCTCCTTGTCTGGAGGAAATGAAACAGAAACCCTACCTCAATCCTGGGACCCCTATTGATGAGCGTCGTGAGGAAGAGACCCCTCCCCCGGTAGAGGAGGGGCCACCACGGCCGCCATTGACACTAGGGTTTCATCGGAGGAGGGGCCGCCACACCCAAGTTCTCCTGCCAAAGAACCTCATGATGAATCCTATCTATTGCCTTATATCCATGGATCCTCTAATACCATAGAAGGCTAGGTAATTATTGATATGGATATATGATTTGTAATCATCCTTTTTCCACCACCAATTCTATCACCACCACCTAGAAAATATATAATCCTGAAGAGTCTGATCTAGTTCACTTCTAAATTTTGAGTTATTGGAGATTTTATGGGACCATGCCCATCTTTATCCTCACATATAAAAGGTCTTGAAAATGATATTTTGAGATATCTACAGTGTAATATTTTCTTAATTTTACAATAATCCCTCTAGAAATAAATTTTTTTTTAAAAATATTATTGATAATTGATTATGTGTAAAAAAATGGTTTACAACAAGGATCAAACAAATATGCAACCAGAAAAGAAATAATAAAATCCATAAAAGAATTAACCTTTCCCAAGACATTAGTACCAGAATGTTTTTTTATTATATTGTATATATATTCACCCATTTAATTTGTAGTCTATAATAAATTTAACAAATAAATAATGTACCATAACAAAATATCATATATTTCAATTAGCAGGTGAACTACATTTTATCTATATATTGCAAGAAACATGAAAATGTAATGTGATCCTTATTTACTCGAAATTCACCAATAATGAAAACAAATGTGATATATTAGCACACCAATACTATGTTTTTCACCTAAAGATAACATAAATAATATGTATAATCGAACCAAGAGAGTCTTAAATACCTCTTTTATAGAATCTTTGAGGTCAACTGTGTACAGTTAGAAAATCACTAAAATAATTCCCCTATATACATCTGAAATTTACTGTATCATATGTAGAATTACCCATGTCAATGTATGCAAATGAAAATAAAATTTGATTATATGACCAGATACAATATTTTAACACCCTGTCCAAAATCCCTAGGTTTAGGCCAGAGTAAAAGATAACTTCATGTGTTTCATCTCATAGAGAAGAAATTTTTGAATAGTGGTGAAGGAAAAAGGGGATTCATGGGGAGAATATTTTATTTATATTAAGTAAAAATTATAGTTAATGTAACACTAAAAAAAGATAAAGGGTTAAAATAATAATGATATTGCATATGTCAACAAGTTTTTCATTTTAGAATCCAGCCTGATTAGAACTTCACAGTTAAGTGTGATTAGCCTGGACTAGTGATCAGGATGGTTGACCATATGGAATATTCTTCTGGATGTGTGTGAGTGTGGAAAAAACACTGTAAAGGACATGGGTTGGCAGGTGGAGACAGTCATTAATCAGACGACCTGTTTGGGTACATTGGTAGGCCCCAGTGTGGGTACCAAGTGTCGACGGGGAAACATGTGGTACCTGGTAGGCTAGGACGCGAAGACCATGTTATGGAGGGGTGACTCTGTTGTATGTGGGGCTTAGTTGTTACATTTAGTATCAGATATGGTACCCAACATTAAGTGTAGCCCACTTCCTAGGTTGAGATTTTGGACCTATAATGAAGATGTTGTGCTCTAGGTGGGTGAATGTAACAACGCGGAATTATAAAGGTTTAAATGGATAAATGATATGACTCATGTCAACAAAGATCATCATTCTTTTTGGTAGCCTATAGATTTGAACTCCCTAGTTAAGCATGCTTGGCCTGGAGTAGTGATCAGGATGGTTAACATTCTGGGAAGCTACACAGGGTGTGTCTGAGTAAGGAAAAAACACACTGGAAAGGACTTGTGTTGGCCTCTGGGTGTTGTCATTAGTCAGATAACTCATTCAGGCATTTGGGTAGGCCCTAGGGCAGGGCCACATGTTTAGGGGAAACGGGTGGGAAAGGACCCAAAGACCATGTTAAGGCGGGGAGTGTATGCTATCACTGAGACCTAGTTGTCACAGTCAAATATGAAATTTAAAATGTATAAAGTCAAAAAATAATAAATATATCCTCATAGTAGAACATAGATGAATTATTTTACCCATTCACTAATTGAATCACATGTGACTAACAAAAAAACGGATCCCTATATGAGGTAAACTAATGGAATGAATATATATAAAAAATAATTTTTTTTGAAGATGTATAAGAATTTTTTCCATCCGAATATGCTTTCACCACTGTGATAATATCCCTCCCAAACCCACCAGAGTGTCATTTCCCTTTACTAGATACATAGTGAAAAAATCACCCTGTATAATTGTATTTCCTATTATGGTGAATGTTTGAAACACATTAGGATGCCATTAATGATCCATAATATTAGTGAATAATTTATACTAGTTCATTCCATCAAAATAGACATAGTGTATATTAGAAACATTTATAACACAATAATATAACATTAAATTCCATAAATAATGACTCAACCTCCATTGGCTCCATATTGGATGAAAATAGACCGTCCAATGATTAAACACCACGATATATGGAATGTAACACAAAAAAATTTTGACACATCATAATGTAAAGGATAACCCATTTATCAATCGATCAATATTTAACACGTCCCTCTAATAAAGATAGTCTATATTTCTCAACATTTATAAACAATTAAATAATATGGTTGAATAGAATCAGAAAATTATATGTACACGATTGAATATAAAATATAATCTAATGTATATAAATATTCACAGCACCTTAAAATTCTATACATGATAAAACATCTTACATTTCTTCCACTTTTCCACTCATGCACACCTCATGTGATCATCATTAAACATAGGTCTCACAAACAACATACACTTGAAAAAAATATTCTAGGAACCAAAATATACATTTTCTAATGTTATATACTAATGACCTATGTTACAACAATGCACTGAAGACAAGGGTTGTTTCGTATGTCCAATTTCACCATAATAGATTTTTGGAACATCTCTCATCATATTGGATTTGAATTCTATGATTTATACCAAAGAGAATCAATAATAAAAATGTGGTAAATTATTAAACATTCATGAGAATATCTACTATCAAAAGAATTCTAGATCCAAACAAGGTGAAGATTCCAATTTTAGGATTCCATTCTTAATACATTCTATGATCAACCAACACCTTTTTATACGATTAGAAAAACCATATATTAAATATTAGAAAATTTAATATATTTTTTTGGAATAAACATATTAAAATAAAATTTATCTAGATTATGATAGAGTTCGTCATATTGCTATCCAAATATCAGGTCATTATTTGTTCATCAAATGGATTAGATAAAAGTTGAATAAAACACACAAAATCATCAGAAGATAGATCTAAGGGGGATGGGTGTTAAATTATTCCAGATGGAGTATGGAATTAAATAGGTATTTAGATATTGAATGCAATGAACCAACAAGAGTACCCTCTGAAACTGGTACCCGACCTGATACATCACAAAACTTAAGTGTGATCTTGATCCCCATGGGCTCCAAACTAAAACTCGTGCACCAGAAAACAAAACTAAGGAATGATTTCTACAAACATTTAGAAACAATAAGGGACATATATAAAAAAACAACAGCAGAAAAGATAAATATATATCATACCTGAATAAAATAGTTGAATTCAAACAACTCAAGAATATAAAAAATCTCTTGCATCATGACCAACCACAAAGGACAGTCAAAACCGAAAAGAAAAGACTACTCCATGAGATTTCATGGGTAGAATACCAGGATATCATTGTTGGCTACTAAATTCAATATACAGAAAGCCTCAACAAATCACTATGAAGCCTTTCCTTTTCCAACATTGAAATACATAACCAGATATATACACCACAGAAGTGGTATGTTGGGTGTGATCTAAGAAGCTAAGTAAGGTCTCGTAAAGATATTACATAATTATTCTCTTCAAAAATTACTCGATTAAAATATTTTTAAATAAAATATGTCATTTTAATCACTAAAGAAATTTTCTCAAAATCATGGTATATAAATTCATTTTCCAACAGTTCCATAACAAAGGAAGGTATATCAATTTGGAGCATAACATCCATTATCATTTATAAAAATCTAAATCATTCATATCAAACCCAAAACAAAAGAATAACAAGCATAAGTAAATAATTCCCAAAAACTCAATACGTAAGACTAGTAGTCTGCTCATACCAGAAAAAATTTAATTGGGATCAATAGGCCCTTAGATCATATACCTAGAGAGATGTGATACACCCCATTAGTGAACCCCCCCCCCCCCCCCCCAAATGTCTAGATTATTATAAACTAGCACAGGGATTAGATAAAATCCCCATGAGAGATCCTATTGATTGTATTTTGGGTGATGGACCTGGGATAGGCCTTCCACATACATAACCATGGATTAAAATATATTTCATTTCATAAATAACTTCATTTCATAGGAATTCCCCTTTTTTCATTTACCAAAAACCCAAAAAAACACATTTATCAAAAATTAATTGACACACAAAAAACTGTGAAAAAAATTGATTATGATTCCATTTATAAAAATAGGATCAATATAGTTATTCCAATATAGGATGGAGACTGAACTAACTATAAAAACATGGAGTCACGCATGGCCACCAAGGATTCTCTAATAAAAAGATCAAAACCAGGACAAAAGAGGCCCTAGAATCATCATATATATCATATAATTGATTCAATTCAAGAAAAGGGGTGGATTATATGAGGATAGAACACATGCCCCAAGAACCAAAGTGTACCACATAACCACTAAAAACCTAAATGGCCCCCAGAAAAAGATCACACAATGGGTTTGGAAGGAAACATGATGAAATGATTCCACAACTCTATGTATCTGTTAATGCAATGAAAAATTAATATCATGTTCAAAGCATTTAAATAATAAAAAATTCATAAACACCAAAAGAGTTTAAAACAAAACAAAAAATTGTTCAATCTACATTCTAATCAATATAGAGAGAACATAAACTCCCATGATATCTTGAAATGGTCTCAAGGTTGAGATCCAATGAAGTTGTGGATGAATGAATGAAAATTTTATTCATGTATCACCCTGGAAGAAATGATGGTGACATTTTCATATCGTGTATTACCTTTACACATCATGAAATCTTTTGGACGTAGCTATTATGAAAAACACATCACTATTTTATTAAAACCCTAAATTTTATCTTTACACGACATCTAATCAGTGAAAGGTGTGCACACTATACACATTGTGTACCAGGGTCACAGAATCCACCCTGTAGAACATAAAAATAATTTAGTCTAATTACATGGTGATTATTTTTCATATAGACTATAAAAATAGTATATCCTAAAACAAAACCCCAAATGAAACTCAATCATTCTATAAACATGGGTAGAACATTTTAGTTTCAATTAAACATTTACACCTAGACTCCATTAATTAACAAAAAAATCACCCAAGTAATATTAGGAATTTTCCTCCCAAAAAAATTCTCCAACATTTTCAGAACTAATTTCAAACCAGTTAAATATGAAAACCAGTAAATATGAATGAATTAACTAATATACAAAAAAAAATATGTTACAAACTCCACAACATAAAACATTCTATTCCATGGGAGTCATGTGTATGGATGTAATTTGGTTAATAAGTGGGGACATTTATAAATCATTATAGACTCATTATACCATTTCTGAGGATAATCTAATCCATGCCTCCATAACAAAATGTGAAATGAAATTTTCTTCTCATGAAAGAAGTTCACTTGTGAGTCCACGATCTCCATTCGATTGTCCACATTAAAAAATCTCACTATGCCTCAATAACTTTTGAATTCAACCCCACAGTGGTGTTCGGATGATATTTCCTAAGTTGTGAGAAATATAAAATATTATTAATTCCTACAAAATAAAGATAAAATTGAAACTGATAAGAAACAGTCTTAAGTTTCTCAGTGACCAAAAAATGGTCTAATATATCTTGGGGCCAGATTTCCTTGTTTTCCAAGCCTATGGTGTCCCATATGGGTAGAAACATTCCACAAAACAAGATCACCTATATAAAACCTTAAAATACTTTACCACTAATCGATATAATATTCTTGTAAACTCTGAATTGCAGCCATATTAAAAAGTATATCCTAAGTCCTTGTGAATTTCTACTGAAAGAAATGTGGTCCCACTAAAGAAGATTGACCAACGTCATCCCAACAAAGATGTGATATGAACAGGCAACCATAAAAATATTCTAATGGATACATTATGATTGTAAAAAACTATCTATTTTTATAATATATCACAACCATTCCTAGATGGATATCCAATTATCCAAAAAAAATTATATGACATAAGAATGGATAATATCCTCATGGAACTGAATAACACACTCCATTTAACAAAATATGTGTGGTTGATAGTGTGTACTCAACCTGAAATGAGACCCCAATAACTCTTGCAGACATCTGCATATCATTGAACAAATCATGGAATCCCTATCAAAACCAATGGTATAAGTAACCCAATATAACCTCAAAATCTCTTTCACGTAAAAAACAATCAGATCATCTACTTATGGAGGGTCTCTGATATGAATAAAATGACCTAACTTTGATAATTGACCAATCAATACCTAGATAGAATTAAACGTCTAGGGAGACTATGGTAATCAGACAACAAATTCCATGGTTACTATGTCACACATCAGAACTAGAATTAGAATATGATGGATAAAACCATATGTTTTCTAATTCAGTAAACTTATATATTGGTAGGTGTAAAAGTGGAACACAAAATAAAATATTCCATGATTCAAACCCATCCACCATAATATCTATATCATAGAATAATACATCTTCTTAGTGGACAGATGAAAATAACATTAAGGAATGTGAAAATAAAACAAAACTGATATCCTCAAAAATATTGGGATATAAAACTAATCCCCAAATCTGATAATACGATCTGAAGAGAGAGACCTACCCTAATCATTCAACCCACTATATAGGCTTCCCAAATTAATCGAAAATCATAGTCCTAATGCTGAATCTATATAATAGTATAATTTTGAGATTAAGATAAATGAAAACTAGTAAAAAATCCTAAAACAACCTCTTCTGTGTCTATTTACAACTATGAAATAACATCCATAAAGATCCACTATTCATTTGATTCCAAAACGTCCTGTATTGGTACTTTCCTCCTAAGTGAATTTTCATTGTCATTCACCTTCCTTAGGGTATAATAGATATTATTGGAAATCATATAATGGTACACCACCACCCAAATTTGTATGAATTTAACCTCATTTTGAGGAATGATTTAGCTCAAAATATTTTGTTAATAAAAGACTATGAAACATTCCCTAAAAATTAAATCCCGCTAGCATTTAGTCACATTCAAAACTACAGAATTATTTATATCATGGTTGGATAATTGTTCACATGTTTTCAAAGATGATGAGATCCACAAGACATGAAATGGTCATACTTCATTACAAAATAACCTAAACCATCCCCAAATTAATCATAGAAAATAAAAAAAACCCTACCCGACTCCTGTGAGATCAAAATAAGAGGTGATTTTATAAGTGCCTTCAAATCATCAAAATAACTCTGACACATTTCGTCCCACTATATATTTCACCCATTTTCTAGTAATATAAATTAAATGTGATTCCATCTTTGTGAAATGAATCACGAACTATTGATAATATCTATAAAGGTAAAGTAATATCTAAATCACAAAGTATTTTCTTGGGGATTCCCATGAAAAAGTAGCCTTTACATTATCCAGATCAATTCATATTGACGATCAGAAATAAAGTTACCAAATAACATGACATCTTGAATATAGAGTGTTCATTTTTAAATCCTCCTATATAGAGGATTACATCTCCATATTTCCAAAACCAAACTCATATAGCACTAATACTAACATTATGATATCGAGTAAACCAAAATATTACCCACAAACACTACCCAAAATATATTGACATAATAAAAGATGATCTGATTCATCAATTACATGGAAACTGCAAGATTGTTAGTCAGACCAAATGGAATTTCAAGATATTCATAATGACCATACCGTCTCGTTAATTATTTATTCAGTATATCACAATAAAAAAATCTAGACTGATGATTACCTGAATGAAGATAAAAAAATGATATCCACTTTTCACCATTTCAATAATGAATCAAATCATCCAAATAAGAATATTTCTATTTTTTTACTATAACCTAGTTCATCTTAGCATAGTACATACATAATCATAGTGAACCATCATGATTCATGGAATATAACACCAGAGATTCCCATGAAGAAACACTAGGGTGAAAACAATCATTTTCTACTAGATCATGCAACAAAACTTGATCTACATCAGCACTATTGGTTTTATGTGATAATAAGGATTCAATATCATTGGAAAACGAAGCACTGAGTCAATCAAAAAATATTCCTATCTCTTTTTAGGAAGCATTAATAAATCATCTTGGAAAACGTCAGGAAAACTTAAAACAGTGATTCCAATATCAACAACTGAAGAAGCATCATTATCTCAACTATAAGAGAAGAAAATAAGGTTCTTATTTCTAGGTGGGAGGGTCCTTCATGTATAGAACATGAATTCAACTCTCCCTAAAAACATGTTATCTCCCATCAGTTGAAAGAAACAAGACATGTAGAAAATAAAAAAAACACAAATTAATGAGAAATAATATAATCATTAATAATGATGATTTAAAACCAATATAGGTCGAGAATAATAAAATCTAAATGTAGCTCTACATAAACTATCATTACTTCACTTGAAAGAAACCAAAAAACCATCTATCTCAACATACAAATGGATTTACCTAACTCCACAACCAACAATATGAGTTCTATTATAAGGTTAATAATATAAAAAAACAGACAAACATAAACAATTTAGAAGCACCATAATCAAATAAAATAATTAGTACAGAGGATGCAATAAAAATGGTACCTCTCACATTTCTATGAACCACATATACCACTTCTGGATCTCATATACTTTTTGAAGGTTATTACCTCTATGTATTTTCTCTAGATTCCTTTAGTATTTGAAGTATATAAATGTAATGTATCATCCTTTGGAGTCCTTGATCCCTGACCAAATTAAGGAGTACACATGGATAGAAATAAATTATATAAATGACCATTATTTACAAAAATATTTCACAGATTTACAGGAAAAAGAAATGAACTCCTAGTGTTTCTCATCATTCCAATCTAATAGAATGTTATAGGAATACTACTAACTGAAATTGAAGGTTTCAGATAGTCTTTCTACTGAGAACCAACTCCACCACTCTTGTTGTGATCCTCAAAGTTCCCCTTTTTACATGGTGTACCGCATAAGATTCCACTATACTTAAAAGAAAGTGAGTAATATTCCACCTTTCATTCAATATTAATTTCTACAATCATATCCATATACACTATCTCCAAAAGGATCATAATATTCATCATAGAAACATGAGATATGACATCTATTCTGAAACCCTTCACGTAATTTTATGCTTTCATCTGGTCATTCTTCACAACCACAGGTTCAAAAAGAACCCTATGATCAAACAAATTTGTAAATGTTAAAATAGGAAAAACGTTATACAATAATGAGAGGAATTCATATGATTTACACATCATTATTCACACTATAGTAATTTTTTAATGATGTTAGTATTGAAACAATTCAAATCCAAGATCACATTCTTATCATTCGGCATAGTGTATTCCCACCATTGACTGTTGGTACCATTATGTATGAATTCTAGACACATAATATTGATAACATTAGGATTCTCAATTTTATGATTTTATTATTATTTTAATGTCATTCCCCCACCACATGACTTTCATTCATACCCTTAATGGATGGTGGATTATCACTCATGTACTCCTCTAATAAGTCTCAATCTCCTCAAACTCATGTTTAACCATAGTGACTGTATCATAAACTTGTGTAACATTTTTCTGAAACCCATTAAATTCCTACATGATATCCCCAATAAATTTCTAATACATCAAATGATTTATCGGAGGAGCATTGGTTGGACCCTTATGAGGATATCATAAAACTGGATTTATATGCATTTTACAGCACAATAAAACAAATTAAATGATAATAAAATTGAAAAATATAAATTAATACTAGAAAGACTATAAAAAAAATATTATTGTCAAGAAAATAAAATAATAGATATGAATACCAAAAACTCAAGGTAACATGAGTCTCATCATAGAAAAAGATGACAATGCACTAACCCCAATATACCTCTCATGTCTTGATAATATTATATCCAATAAATAAATTGTCCCAATATAATGAAGCTAGAGGAAATACCTCATTTGATACAAAGTTTTAATGAACCAACCTGAATACCCTCTCAAATCGGTACCCGAATCGACACGTCACCTACCCTAAGGGTGTTCTCGATCCCCATGGGATGGCGACTAGTGTTGGGAATCAAACAACAACCAGAGTGAATGACTTCACCAAATATAAAGAATCAACATTTAATATATATATATATATATAAGAAAAATAATAGTGAAAATGATAAATATATTACATAATTAAAAACAGGTAGTTGATACGAGAAAACTCAGTATTATAATAAATATCCAAGTACATGCCCAACCAAAAATTACTACCAAAACTAGAATGAATAAATCTAATACATGTTATAGTGTCAGATGAGTCCAACTATATTACCCCTTCCTAGTAAACTCAGCTGACAAAAAACCTTAATGACTCATTGTCACACATTTTCTTCCTCTCAATTGAATGACATAACAAGGTATACGCACCAAAAAATGTCTTCATATAGTGTGAGATAACATGATCAGTAATTTTTCACCAAGGTTCGTTATAAAACCCCTCTAAATATTACTCAAGTTCATGGTTTTAAAATAAAACAATTCATGATAATTTTTTATGAAGCTTTTATAAAAAGTGTATTAAATATTTTCCTTTTTAAAAAATTCAAAAAAGAAGATAGGTTTATCATTTTCAATCATAATTTTCATTATCATTTATAAAAATATAAAACATATATATCAAAAAAAATATAGTAAAAATCTAGGAATAGGTAAATAATTAAATAGAAGTCCAATGGTCAGGCTACCAAACTAGCCATACCACAACAAATAATGAGTGCACAACCAGCCCGTCAAATAAGAGACTAAAGAGTAATGAAAAACCCCATTATTGAACCACCCACCCAAAAAGTATATAATGAACTTGTACCTAAAACAATAGGCCTAGGGTATATAGAAAATTGACATGAATAATCCTCACAATATTAATATAGATGAAGGCCCTATGATAAACCTTAGAGTTTTATATCAAATGCTTCTAATTTTCAGTATTTTATAAATCAATTATTTCTTTTAATATTACCCATTTTGATTTACAAAAATCATAGGAAAATACACCATTTATCGATAATATGTCTAAACACACTAAAAACATGAAATATTTTTTTTATAAAAAAATTTATAAAAATAAGAACAATACAATTATTCTAACATATGCCAATTATGGAACAATCTAACTTGGAACTCAGGGTCACACGTGACCACCAAGTATCCACCAATAAAAATATCATAATAATTAAAATGAATGCCCTAAAAAAGCCACATATCATAAAATTTATTCTATTTAAGAAAAATTATTTTTGAAGAAGAGAATACAATACAAACACATGAATGAACAAGCACTACACTAAAACTAACAATAGAAATTTCCCTCAAAAAGGATTTCACAATGGGTCTAGAAGGAAATAAAAAAACATCACCATTGTTTAATAAATCTAATAACATAATGAAATAACCCAACAATGATCGAAGCAATGATGAACCAAAGAGTCTTACTCACCCATAGAGAATATAAAAAACCCCAATTGTAATCACTTTCTAATTGAATCAATCTGGTTCTAAAGGAGACTCTAGGAATTTCTAAATAAAAAACATGGTCAAGATTAAAAATATGTATGGATAGATGAATTAAAATTTCAGATGATTGGAAACCTAAAATACAACATCGTGATATTTACCTAAGATTTGATCCCTTTAAATATTGTGTAATATTCTAGGCTTGGATACATTGAAAAATATATCTCCATTTTATTAACAATTTACATATTAAAATTACATGGTTTTAATATATATATATATATATATATGGCATGTACACCCTTGACAATGTGTACTAGGTTCCCAATATCCACCCTAAAATTTGTAAATGCAATGGACTCCCATTACATGTTGTGTATTTTTTAGGTAGAAAATAAAATTAATAATTATTACACAGAAACCCAAAACAAACTAGAGTGTTCTTGGAACACGTGGAGAACATGAAAATTTAATTAACACATTTACACCATGACCTCAATAATTAAAGAACAAAAATCATCATAAATTAGGTCATTTTACCCACCAAATTATCTTTAGACTCATGAATCTAAATACACATCTAATTAAATTGGAAAACTAATAAAGGGAAGAGAATATCATGAAATAGGGTATGTGAATTTTAAATTAATTAGAACACAATACAACCCATCAATCTCTTTGGAATCAAAATATTTTCACCAATGAGATGTTAAATCCCAATTACTAGACACTACAGATAATGTACCTATTTATGCTACAAAATGTTCATCGACTAATCCCCATTCTGATTTCATCCCCCTTAAAATATTTTTCTATCCTCAAATAACATATAAATTTATTAAAAAATATATGTATTAGCTGAAAAAAATTTACCATAATGAGATGGAATCCAACATGTATTGTTTTGAAAATTAACTTTATTATTATCTATTATATTTTTTAAACAACTAATATTTTATACTTAAGATACTATAATTATAATAGTAATATTAAAAATAAAAATAATTTTTATTTAAAATCCAAAATACTGTTATATGAAGACATGTGTCTTAATTTTAAAACAATTTGGTCTATCTATAAAAATTTTGAGACTATATGAAATGATATTGATGAATTATAAATAAATTTTCATTTTTTATCATGGAAATATTTAATGTTTCCCTTATCTATAACCAATGAAAAAAATATTTCTGGATTAGTTATTTTAACAACCTATAATTTTCGACCTTAGTTTCAAATATGAATTAAATACATATGATAATAAAATGATTATAATGTATTAAATATTAATTATTAATTATATATAGAACATTATTAACATATGTAATTCAAATATGAAGGTTATTTGTAGAGTATCCATCTGAGTTGGGACTCATGGTAAAGTATATCATATTGATCCTTTCCTTTCATATTTATTCGATATATATATACATCTATATTTCTCACAAATAATTTCATATATTTCAAATTTTTTAATCTTAAATTTTTTCGATAATATATAAATAGTTTATCTGCCCATTTTTATGTTGGTGAAAATGCTTGTTATGTGATCATCAAAGTATCATCTTTAAAAACTCATGATAAATATGATTTTTATATTTCTTATTTCATTTTATGTACCCCAAATTTAAATAATATTATCAGAAAAATTTAAACAAATTTATTTCTAATTTATTGTTCATTTATGGTTTCTAGGAAAACTTTATGCTCTTATTTATTTTCATAGTTCTTTATCCATATCAGAAATCATTATTTAAAATGTTCAAATTTATATATTCATTATTTAAATTTTCATGTTTTTTCATTTATATTAAATAAATATTATTTTAAAATGATTAATTATTATGTTATAAACATATAATTATATATTTTTTAGGATTCATTATGATAGTTCCTTCAAATAAAATTTTCCATGTTATTTTGTATCTTATTTACTTATCTTTTGTTTTCTACTATCAATTATCCATGAATGATTTTGTTTCTATGGGGTACACAAATTAATGATATATTATTATGTGATATATTTTTAATGAACATTATACCCACTTAATTATTTATATAATTCCACATATCTCATTAGATCATTAATCCGGATTGTTATCCAATTTTTTTCTCTATGTAGTTTATCCCTGGAATGATGCAATTACCGTTGCTCATATTATTCGGATGACCAGTTTGATATTATCAACTTTTGTTTATGATTAATTATTTCTTTCTTTAACCCTAACCATATTATTCCAAGGACTTTTTATATCATGTCCATTATGAATTTTTTTACATTCAATTACATATGATCATCAACTTTTATGAATCAATTTTTTTCATTACACTAAAGTGTTTCAAATTATCATTAATAATTACCCATGTTACCCCTATGGAAGACCATATATTATACCTTTAATAGAGTTATATTAGGAAAATAAAATTTTGAAATAAAAATTTTTTATTCATTTCTGAATATTGATTGTCTTATATGATTAGAAATTTATGAATTTTTTATATCATGGTTGTTTCAAAAAATCATGCAAACAACACCACAAGAACTTGTTTTTATGTTATCTATAAAATAAATAATTTATATTGTAACTTGTTCTCATTTATATAAATATTTTCATTTTAATATTTTGTGGAATGTTATCTCAAATAATATTTTCATAATTCATTTAGTGTTATTTGATTCTACATTATGAATGAACTATTTTTTCCAAAAATAGACACAATATAAACTATTGGAAGATAGAAATCACTTTTTTTCATAAACATTTCTATAATTATATATATGTGCATGAAGTATTATGAACTTTTATTGTAAATTCCTTATCATGAATGTATATTTTTATTTATTGAAGACATTATCAGCATCAAATGATTAATTAAAGTGAATCAGATAATTTCAAAAAGATAAATTTATTTGAAGAAGATGATAATATATTTACAAAAGTTTTTTTGGTCTTTATACTAATAGATATTTTTTTACCAATGTAACATATATCTAGAGAACTACTCGTATATTCAATTTCATAATAAATGGGGCCAATTGAACTATAATAGTTAAATTAGTAACTAATGTAGAACATAAAAATGGGTTTAATATACCATTATAAATAACTGTGTGATCTCTTAATGTTTATCTTCAATATTAATGATGTGTCAATTCATATGTGTATTGATTATTGTGATCTTAACATGAGTAAAATAAATAATATCTAACCACTTAAAGATATTGAGAATTTATTTTATCAAGTGTGTGGGGGAAATTAATTTAAAACAGTGGATGCTGTTTTTAATACAGAAAATTTATGGTAATAAAAGAGAATGTTTTATTAACTTTATTTCATATATGACATATGCAATCTTTGGTCATATAAATTTTATTCAGAATGTAAAATTGAACTTAAATATTTATTGAACCAATGACTTGAGTATTGATATATATCCATAAAAAATTTATCAATCTATTTTTATGTTATATTCACATATTGTCCTAAAAAATGGAAAAACGTGAGGATTATTTGATTAATTTCCCCCAGAATTGTTTATAGATTACGTTGTAATAAATTTTTAGTATGTGTTTTTTCTAAAATAGATAGTTAAATTCAGGGGGAATGTTAATATAAGAACATGGATATCAGTTTCTCTATAATATAAAAGACTATTTTGGAGTGTCTATGACCCATATTAGAAATAGAGAACCACTATTTCATTGAAATAGATAGAAAATATAAATGAAATTTGAGGATCTTTTGAAAATTAACAAATCCATGGATTAAGCTAATAAATAAATGAATAATAATATTTTGTTTAGATAAAACTTAAAATAGTTTCTAGGAGATTATTATATGGTTATTAACCCTAGAAATACTATCATAAACATCATGTGGGGATATATTTTTGATATTTTTTTAATGAAATGGTTTTAGGTTGTGTACTCACAAAAAATGAAAAAAAATAGCATATGACTTCAAATATCCAAAGGTAAATGTGACTAATAATCCAAATATTTATTTGGAGTTGGATAGTTATATATTAATTGATTATTTAAAGATATTGTATCTAAATAAGAATCTGTGAAATATAAATGGACCACAACAGCATAATGTGAATAGTCATATAAATTCATCTTTTTCTAATGAGAATTGTAATAGGTGAACAAGGACTAGAACTAGTCAATATAATACTATGTTGTAATGTAGATTAATATAGAAGGATTCATAGGTTGATAAGATCATAAAACATTTTCCATGGTGAATTTTTAAGGAATATAATTTGTTAGTACATTGGAATGATAGACATAATAATTATAGATGAATAAACATTATCATATCTTGATCAAATAATTGAAGTACCATATTTTTGATAGAATACTATAGAATATAAAATGATCTATTTTGTGACACAAATTTATTTGGAAGAAATAATAATGGGTAAATTATTTGATTCAAACAATAATAATTATATACATGTAATACTCATGAATAGATTATTTGTACATAATATCTGAAGGTAATGGTAGAACCATTTGATGGTTCTCATAACTCCGTATCTTATATCCACCTTAAGATCATAGTGATTTATAAGTAAATATGAAATAATTATTTTTTTAACTATTTTAAGATGTTTATTGCTTAATATATAAATTTTTTCATGGTATTAAATCATTTAATGGTGTTAAAAACAATATATGGGTTCATAAAAAGAATAACCTAAACCATATAGAAATAGGAGAAAATAACAAAGGATTTTTTTCCTTGGTCGTCCAAATGAGTCTTATGTAATAAATTATATATGTTGTCATATATCATGTTAAATTATGTTCTTACATTATATATATGTGATTAATTACAATTTATTTAAATTGATAGCAATACCAGAGATGTGAAATGAATACAAAAAACACCACTATTGATTTTATTAAATTAAAATTTATGTTACAGACTTAAATATTATTCTAACCCATATTTTAACATTAATATGATCTTTCAAGAAATAATTCATTTTTTTTAATTTATATCTAATAATATTTAATACAATCTAATAGCCTAATCAATATATATGTGTTTTTTTCTGAAGAACCTATTTCTTTGATTGAGTTCTCTTATGTTAATAGAAACTACTGAATAATTTATATTTATATTTATGTATATCTCAATGAAATAACTTTAGAAATCCACTATAATATTGAACTACTAGAAAGAATAAAAACATGGGACCTAAAATTTAAAATTAAATAGAAAAAAATGCAATATCTATTAAATAATACATCATAAAACATTCAATTTGACCAAAATTATATTCTTTATCATTACTAAGAAATTGAGTCTATGGATTGGGATAAATTATTCCTTAATTTTTATGTATTTAAGAATAAATAATTTTTGTGATGAAGAAAAATTAATATACCAGATACAATGACCTCTTCAAGGTCATTAATTTTATAAAATTTATTTTGAATCAACTTGGAGTCCCAATAATCCTATATAATTTAAGTGATGTGTTACAGGAGTCAGTATTAATTAAAGTCATACCAAATACCCTAAAAATTTTAAATCTAGAGATGATTCTATTGAATAATAATATCTCATATAAGGAGGAATAATTGAAGATCATGTACCATTGATATAATTTGCAATGAAGTTGTAAAAACACTTTTTTATGTACAATGGGTAAAAATTAATTATGAATAAAAAATATTTCAATATAAAAATGAAATATAATACATATTCAAACACATATTTTCATCATATTTAAATAACTAAAATTTTATTAATGAAAGAATGAATAAAAATGAAACTACTCATAGTTTTCATTTTTAGAATTTCTTGTTTTAATAGAGACAAATATATATATATCCTGTTTACAAATAATATATGGTTTAGATATGTGATATAAAAATCCTATTTTATTTTATCATCATAATATATTACAAATAAAGGTGTAATTGATTTCATAAAAATATAATTCTTATTGTGGTATAATAATAACAAGTAAAAAAAGACCATATATCTAAAAATTATAAGGTATCATAGTCTCATAATATTATCACATACCTGAACTACAATATATAAAGGAAAGTTTTAATTACTAACATTATTTATATTTATAAATAAAAATATATATTCTCTATAATGTAATTTAATTCTAAATTATAAAAATAAAATGAATTTATATGATTTGTAAAATATAGAAATATTAAAAATATGAATGTTATAATTATAAAGTAATCATTGTAATAATAAAGTTTATTTAAACATAGTCACAATAATTTTGTGGTAAATATTATTTTTATAAATTTTATAAATAATTAAATAAGTAATAATATGTATTAAAAAATGATTAATAGCTTATTATATATTACATTATTTATATAGATGTATATATTTTATATAAATATTATAATTTTTTTGGAAAACATATGCCATATTTGAATTTATTATGTTCAAATTATCTACATGAATAATTTATTGTAATAATCAAAAAAAAGTAAAAAGGACAATATAGACAAATATTAAAATAAATTAAATTTTATTTTATTTGAAATAAATGATTATTATCCAAAAAAATGATTTAAGTAACTATTATCATGTCACAATATTATTAAATATTTCCATATATAATCTCAATAATCAATAACATAAATAATTAGTTGAATATAAAATAATTTAACAAATGTTTTAACCACCCCCCCCCCCCCCCCCGTTTAACTATAAACACAACCATATTGAAAGGCCCAAGCCTTAAACATTACATAATAATTATTTTTGATCAGGAATTTTCTTTCTTTCACCTTTAATATCTTTTCAGGTTTAGATTTTTAGATAATTAGGCCATAAAAATTACATTACATCTCAAATAATAAAAGTATACACATATACTCTATCAAATTTTTTCAGAAAAATAAAACCCCTTAAATAAAACAATAATTGTTTTCTTGATAAAAATATTCCTGAATTCTTCCATTATCTTACCCATCCCTATAACATGGGAATAACATTTCAAAAACATGGGATGGGCATAAAAATCATAATAAGGGATATAAATAAAGAATGATAGCATTAGTCCACGAATACATACAAATCACTGAAATAATATTTTTCAATAATAATATATAATATATTTAACATACCTTGAGAAATCATAATATTTATGAATAACACATTTAAATCATAAATCATAAAGGTAACATGTTGTATCCTTTACATACGTACATTATATCTTTCACAGCAACAAGGGGAGTTACGTTTGGAATACCCATCATAATATATTCCCTAAATATCATACAAGAAATGTTAATGTTTAACTCTGTCACATTTTCCAATGTATTGAAGAGCTATCTTGGGATCACCCACACTAGGATTATCATGGAATCTCCCATATACGTAATCAATGGCCATGAACCATAACATAATCATAACACATAAATCAAGCATAAAAGAAAGATAATATTTCCACATTGCAAAAAAAATATATCATTTCAAGATATTGACATAATTAATGCTTCCTCAAAAATATTTTCAATACTAAAATACCTAAATGGGAATAGGGTATTTATTTCCAATTAATAAACATTACTTCTTGAAGAGTAATCCAAAAATCAAATAAATCTCATGGTGGTTGAAAGGTCGTTGTCACCGTGTATGTTAAAAAGAAACATTATTTAGGTTTTTATTATAATTATTCATAGAAAAATGATTCTATTTGAATGAAATGAAAATAAATAGGGTTTTATAAATCATATAAAAAATTCATATATAAATAAAAATATTCCTCAAAAAGGATATTGAGATGAATTCCATTATGAAAATTTGGCAGCCTAACAACATCATTTTGAAATTCATAAAATGAGTAGATGGGGGAGAAATGTTTCTCTAATCACATGGATATAAAATTTAATGTAATAAGGATATATAATAACATATCCCCAAAAAATAAAATTAAAATTAAAATACATTGCATAAAATAACTCTTTGACTAATAGAGGAGGGTGAAAGGTTCCCTTACCTTGCATCTGAATCGTCATATTTGTTCATTGTTCTTCATTAATATAACAAATAATTAAATTTCTAATTATATTAAAAAATTCATTATTATTATTCCATTTGTATCACTTATTATCATGTTATAAACATTTCATAATTATTTATGTTAATATCTACCATTTTGTCGATTTTCGATACTAGAGTAAAAAAACAAACTTGTTATAATTACAAATTATCCATGAGGACATAATTCCTTTATATCCCAAATGATATTAATGATTTAAATATCATTTATATCATATATATCCAGTATCTATTTATCAATAAAAGTCTATAACATTTTGTGATAAGAAATGAAATGACTCGTTTATAGAGATAGTATGTCGTACGTACGCATGAATGCAACTTTCATTTCGTTTTTTTTTTCATTTTTTATGGAATGAAAATTAAATGATACATAGTTATATTTTTAATCCATTATAATATAATATGATATATAAGTTATATAATTTCATTAACTCCATCCTTTATACGTTCTATGTATGGAATGAATGGGTCTTATCACTTTGAGGGGGTCATAGTCTGCACATCCTCAAATTAAATTATTGTATTTGCACATTAAGGAAAGAAAAATGGAATGTTGTAAATAAAATTATAGAAGCACATAAAAAATATAAATATGATATATATCAGTTATAAATAATGATCCATCATAATGGACACTATGGGATGAGGTGGTAGATAATTGAACATCCATCATTTCGTGAGGCTCTAGTTTATCATCCATGAAACTGTATATTCTAAATCAATTTGATAAAGGTGTGTGTTAGTATAGGTAAAATACATGGAAAAAATACATCACTGTAAATTTATTATACTATTTTTGTTATAAACTATTTTAATAAATATTTTTTAGGTGGTATGAGGAGAGAAAATAAATGAAAGTAGTTTGAGAGAATACATTACCTCAAATTGGGTAGATACTTTTAGTTTATGATAAAAAGAACTCATAAATTTCCTTTTTTAATTGTTAAGTCTTTTAGAAATAAGATAGGGATGTTGGGAGAATAATTGGCTTGATTTTGGATTGGACAAGGGGCTTTAGTGTTCTGATTAAATGGGTTGAGGTGATTCTCTTTTATAAGAGGGAGGAGGGGGGCTTTAAGAATGACTTGAAAGATTATTTTATTATAAACATAATTTCCATTTCAAAAGGACAATAACTCATTTAATTTAAAGATAAGGTGATAATTTTTCTATATAATATCATATAATAGGTTTTAGACAAGTATGGGTTACATATATAACCTTATCTTTTATCATTTACCCTTAGTTACCTAATTTGACTCTTACTATGTTCTCTTGTATATTCGTATTATATGTTCAGTATAGTTAGTATAAAATTATCGTTTAACCTCAAGTGGTTTATTAATTACATTTTAAAAATTATATATATAATTTGGCTGAATATTATATTTTTAAGACTATTATATTATACATAATTTTTTTTTCAAAAGTCATTTATATCAATTTCTATATAATTCATATATTGACTTTTTAAAAATATATAACAACATGATTAATTATAAAAAACCTTAGTAATTAAAAGATAAATATTCATAATCATCCCAAAAATTCGTGTATGTTGTTAAAATGTTTACAATATATTTATTTTAAAATTTAAAATCTCATTTATTTAAATCATTCGTTAATAAGGTAATCAATACATCACCATTATGTCATAAATAAATTTATTTATTTTATGCCTAAAAATTATAAATAAACAACCATGACGTATAAAATATTTTTATATTTTTAAAGACTATTTATAGTTTAAAATATCACATATGTAAACCCATATAAAAATTGTTTTACTAAAAGATACATGTTTATGTTTCATTTTTCTTTACACTAAATTATTTTCTATAAAATGTCAGTTTCACATCCAAGTGGAACTATAGGAACCACAAATCATCCCAAGGATACCAATGGTCAAACATATCACATCCAATATGTTTATTACACAAGTTAGTGTATATTAGTATTATTATAATATTACTTTTTACCCTTATTTACTATATTTACCCTTTAACCATTGTAACTAAAATCATTACAAAAGATACTATTCATAAAGGATAAAAATAAAAGTTACCCCTTTAAACAATTTTTACTTCCTAATTCAAAATATGGAATCTATATTTTCAATTTCAAAACATAGAATTGGTAGAAATTAATTTAATATTAATTCACATTATCAAAACCAAAAGGTGGGTTTTTAAGAAGTAATAACTATCAAACATTTTACATGTGTTTATGTAAACTTTCAATGTTAAATTAATTCAAATGACCAAAATTGAATTAAATGATAAAAAAATATTATAATTATACTTTAAAACAAATTTAATTAAAAATATATTTATTCAAATAAATTAGATGAATATACAGTTTTCAATTAAAATGCATTATTTTTCACTATCAATTAAAAAATGTACTTTATCAAAAATATTCTAAAATTTGATCCATCAAATGGTGGTAAAACTATATTTTAGAAAAATACTACTTTTTTTTGAAAAATTGAATTTATTCTTATATCATATCTATAAAACATATAAGTTGGATTTAAAACATTAAATTGAATTTATATCATATATTTCTCATTAAATTAAAACCAATAAAGAGTTATATGATAACACAATTATTCTTTCTTAAATAGGTTTTCATAAAAATCTTATCCTTTATATTCAATTGGTTTTTGTTTCCATTTCTAGTAAATTTGGCAACCAATAAATCATTATTTAAACATGTGTAATCCATATTTCAAAAATTAGTTGATATTATATATTCCTTCCATTCAAAGGGCTTGTTGTTAACTACCATATAAAATAATAATATTATTGCTGTATTATTTTTTGGTATATCTCAATGTTATGTGCAACGTATGATTTTAGGGAAACCCCTTATTTTGTGTCATGTATGATACTGGAGAAAGTGTCCCCTGTAACGTAAAATTAATATCTTATTCATATGTATTGATATAAATCAAAAATTATTATTCTATATATACCTGGGTCGTTACATACTTCCTCCCTTTAGCAAATTTCAACCTTGAAATTTTAAAATTGGACTCGGAAACATCACTGAATGCCCCACATCAAAAATAGAGTCAATAAAAATATCACTTCAAAAGAAAGAAAGAGTTGTAAAAAAGGCAACATGAGTAAAACATAATTTTATACCATATTGGAAATCATGGATATAGAAGATAGACTAACTATCATGTTCAGATGGAGTGTGACTGGAAACATGATCAGAAGAATGTTAACCACAAGGAAATCACAACCTTTTGATATGGTAAACAGCCTTTGATTCCATTGTAGGAAAACTGAATGGCCAATGTCATTATTTAATTTTACACTACATAAAGTTTCAGAATTCATGTATGAGATTAACTAATAATATAATGGAATATACTTACATTTTAATTAGAGTTTCAGCTTTTAATAGATTTTTACCCCAAACTCATATTTCCTCCAAATGATGAGTATTCATTATGACATGGTCACACCTGAACCACTAGAATAATCTTCAAGGGAATCAAATAATACAAAAAAGATGAAAAATATATTTCCCATGTCATTAGACATCATCCAAAACAATAATTTTAAGTATTATATCGAATCATCCCTGGAATAGACAATTCATTATAGAAAAAAAACAACTCTTAATCTCTAAAATTCAAAAAACAGTACCCAGAGATCAATAAAGACTATTCAGTAAAATATTTTCCTTAAAATTGTTCAAAATAATCCAATCTAAAAATTGAAACCCGTAAATTATAATAATCGGTTCACATAGTCTTCCTTGATAAATATTAACATTTATCTCCAAATAACATCAATTGCTCTTAAATTCTCATACTGAAAAGTAGTTAACAGAATCACATACACTCCAAGATAGGTTAATAATTTTCATAAATAACCTGAATCACTATACATCCATAATAAAAAAGTAGATTCTTTCAAATTAAAATTCCACCATTACTCATTAAATGAAATCCCCTAGTATTTTATTCTCCATTGGAATATAGTTTTCCCAAAAGAGCAAACATCATCAAAAATTACATTTAACACTTACTAAAAAATAAATTTCATACACTAAGGATATCCATTTCATAAAACATAAGTTCCAAAATAAAAATATTCTTGATCTATAAAAAAAAATTAGTTATTAATAATAAGTCATACTAAAAAGGGACTTCATGTAGGTTAGTGGTGGGCGATAAATCCTAGGCAATCATTGGTTGTTGGTTTGATTCTCATAACTTTGTCTAATGTGATGGGTTTTCACATCTTTTTCATTTTTTCCTTTTTCAAAAAATATATAATTTTATAACATTACAAAAAATCAGATTAATTACTCATAAATAACCATAACATATTTTAACCTCAAATGTTATCCCATACTCTCATTTTTCATCCAAAAAGTTCAAAACCTGTAATTGCCTCAAATTCAAGGATCATATAAATCAAAATTGTTCTTTAAAAATATATCCCCAAAAGAAAATATAATTCTTCCTCAAATAGAATTTCCACATAACAAAATTTATGGATACACATATAAGAGAAAATTCTTTTAATGTAACCCCATGAACAAAAGAGCATAAATACCTCAAAAAATTTCATCTCCCTGATATCTAACATAACTATCTAATTTATAAAATGTAGACATTTTAATCTTCCTCAATTTTTCATGATCGCTAAACTATTTTTTACAACTTATTTTGTAATACTTAATTCCTACAAAAAAATATTTTATAATTTCCTTAATATTTCAATAATGTAAAAACGTGAGATAAGAAATAATCCATACCTTTCATATGATATTTTTAGTTTCCTAATCTTTGATTGGAATGGAATTATGAATTGGTAATAATTTATTTTTATGGTCATGCTGATCACATTCCCAACCCATCATTGCAGGACATCTATTTTCATAATGACCATACACACCACATTTAAAACATTCAACTGATTCCTCAAAATGAACTTATTTCCATTTCATCAAGTAAACTGGACGCATCCTTTTTCCAAGGTAGGAAATTTTTTTATGAACTTCATTACACATCTATAACATATTCTCATCTTGTTGTTTCATTTACATAGATTTTTCATTCCACATCCTTGACGCATCTGTTTTTTGACATACTTAACTTTCTGATTACTACATGAACTTCCATAGGGATTCGTTTATCGCATATATGATACCTTTGAAAAATCACCAAGGAACAAGTGTTTAATCATGAACATAAATATTTGTTTAAGAATAACCACAAGAGTTCTCATTGAAGCTCACAATTCTTATGGTTTCTCATGTAGAAAACAACCATAGTTTCCTTCATATCTATTGTTACTTTGGTTCCTACTAGATCCAACCATTTACTAAAACCAAAATGTTCAGTGAGATTATATCATAAAAATAGTAATATAATATCATATGAGAAGGTTAAACACTAAGATATACTTATTCATGCTATCATAAACTCATTTAATTTATCTAAAATAACTATGAATCTTTTTAATATTCGAACCATTGTGGTTATGTAAAAAATGTAACTTATGAATAAATAACACCCTAACCTATAAAGTTATCTAAACCGACCTCTGATACCAACTATAATTCCCCAACCCTACACATTACATAATCTTTATTGTTGATCAATAATTTTTTTCTTTCTAATAGAGGATATTTTCATGATTAGAGTTTTTAAAAATTCTTTCATAATGAATACATTACATCTCAAATAATCCAAAGTACACGCTGATACTCTATAAATTTTTTCACTAACATAAAACTCTTCAAATAAAAAAATTATTCTTTTCCTGGTAAACAACATTAAGAATTATTTATTTCCCTTACCCTTTATTATACCACATAAAAAAGATTTCAAAAATTTGTGATGAGCATAAAAATCTTATTAAGGGATAAAAGATAAGGAAAGATAACATTAGTCCATGAATTCATAAAAATAAATGAAATCATGCATCTTAATAATAGTATACTATCTCTAAAACATACCTTATGAAATCATAATATTTATAAATAACACATAGAAATCATTAATATTAAAGGTAACTTGTTGCTTCCATAATATAATTACATTATAGCTTTCCCAGCTATATATGGAATTATTTTTGGAAGACACAACATAGTATATTACAAAAATCTATTAGGAGAAACATTAATGTTTACCTTTGTCACATTACTAAATTTATTGGAGAGAAATCTTGGGCTCACTGATCATCGGTTTATCATGGAACCACCTGTATATGTAATCAATGGGCATGATCCATAACATAATTAGGTCACATAAAACATGCATAAAAGAAAAGTACATATTTCCACATTGTAATCACAATATATCATTTTATGATATTCACATAAGAAAAAAAATTTCAAAACCATTTTCAATAACAAATTACATAAAACATGTATATCGTATTCTTTTAATTTTAAATACACTACATCTTTTATAAGACACAAAAAATAACATAATTCTCACAGTGGCGGAACGATCTTTGCGAAAACATACAATAAATAGAAACATTGATTTAGTTTTTTATTAAATTACTACCTAGAAAAAATATTCCCTTTGAATGTAATGAAATAAAAATGGGTCTATACACCTTATAAGATAATTTTTTTTATTAATTAAAATATTTCTCAACGATAGGATATTGAGATGAAGGCCATTACATAAATTTGAAAACCTAACTGCATAACTTTAAGATTCAAAAAATGAGTTGATAGGTGAGAAAGGGTCTCTCATCACATGGAAATAAGATCTATAGAAATAAGGATATATAAGAACATATCCTAGCGTAAAAAATGGAAATTGAAATACATAGTATAAAATAAGTCTTTGACTAAAATAGGAGGGTGAAAAGTTCATTTACCTTGCATATGACTCGTCACATTAGTTCCTTATTTTTCTTAAATAATACACATAATATAATTTTTAATTGAATCAGAACCTTTTTCCATTTTATAACTCGTTTTATATTTCCTATTAACAAGTTATAAACATTATATAATTATTTGAGTTCATATCGGCAGTTTTTTCGAGATTTGGTAGTTGAGTCAAAAATGAAATTGTTTTAATTAAAAATTGTCCATGAGGTAAAAATGAAATTATATCCAAAATTATATTCATGATTTAAAAAAACATATATATCATATATATCCAATATATATGTATTTATAATAGTCCCTAACATTTTTATATATGAAATTAAATTCAACGTTCATGGAGATTGTATGACCTACGTACGAGTGAACGCTACATTAATTTCTTTTTTTCTTTTTTAATGAATGAAAACTAAATTATAAATATGTATATTGTAATTACATTATAATATCATATGATATATATGTTACATAGGTTCATTAACAACATACTTTTTACATTCCATGTATGTCATGAACGAGTCATATCACTTTGAGGGAGCGATAATTCTCAAATCCTCAAATTAAATTATCATATTTAAATATTATAGAAAGTATAATGGTTTGAAATAAATAAAATTACAGAAGAATAAATAGTATTTAATTATAATATATATCATATATAAAAATATTGAAATATTAATGGCTAACATGAAAGATCTTATGAGATAATTGAAATGTCATCGTTTCGTGAGGTAGTAGTTTGTAGTCTATAGAAACAATATCATCAATATTCATTAGATGGTGGTGTGTGTTAGTGTAGGTAGAATACATGGAATAAAAAAATACTAGTATATTATAGATACTATTTTTTATAAAATAAATGAATAAATATTGTTTAGGGGGTTTGAGAAGGGAAAATAAATTAAATAAGCTTGAGAGAAGGCATTACCTAAAATCGGGAAACTCATTTTGATTTAAGATAAAATGTCTTCTTGAATTGAATAATATAAATTTTAAGGAATATATGTGGAATATATTGATGTTTGGAGATTATTTGGGCAGATTTTGGATGAGAAAAGGGGCTTGAGAAGAGTGATTAAATGGTTAGAGGTGTTGTCGTTTTATAAGATAGAGGAGGGGAACTTTTAGAATGTCATGAATGATTATTTTGTTATAAAAATTATTTCTATTTAAAAAGGGAACCAACTAATTTAATTAGAATATAATTTTAGTATTATTTTAAATACTTTAAGATAATATGTTTTAGACATGTCTATGTGAAAAATTTAACCTTATATTTTAGCTTTAACCCTTAGTTAACTAATTTTACTCTTATCATGTCTTCTTGTATATTCATACTATATGTTCAATATAGTTTCTATAAAATTCCTGTAGAAAATAAACTCATTAATTAATTACATTTTAAAATTTATCTATGTAATTTGTTATAATATTATAATTTTAGGACTATTATATCATTTAATTAAATAGTATGTGTTTTAAAAACTCATTAATGTCATTTTTATACTATTCATGTCAAGGATTTTTAAAAATCCATAAAAACGTGATGATTTCAAAAAAAATTCATTAATTCAAATATAACAAGTCACAATAATCCTTATAATTCATGGATTTTATAAAAAGTTTCAGAATAAATTTTTTTAATATTTATAATCTCATTTATTTTAATCATGTATTAATAAAGTAATAAATACATTATTATTGGGTCATAAATAAATTTATTTAGTTGATGTATGAAAATTATAAACAAAATACCATGATTTATGAAATATTTTTAGCTTTATAATTACTATTTATACTCAAAATATCACTTATATAACCCCATATAAAATTTTTTTTACTAAAAGATACATGTTTATGTTATATTTTTCATTACATTAAATTTATTCTTATAAAATGACATTTTTACATTCAAGTGGATCCATGGGGTTCCAAAATCGACCATAATCTGCCCAGGGTCAGAAATATCTCATCTAATAGGATTCGGACACATGATAGGGTAGTTTAATCTTATTGTAATATTATATTTTACACTTATTTACCAGATATAACCCTTCAATGGATAATAAAATAATTACAGAAGTTACTATTCATAGAGACTATAAATAAAAGTTAGATATTTACCCAATTTGTACCTCCTGATTCCAAATATGGAATCCATTTTTCTAAATTCAAAATACATAATTGGATGAAATTAATTTAAAATTAATTCCCATTATCAAAACCAAAAGGAAGGGATTTCAGACGAAATAACTATCAAAAGTTTACCATGTGTTTATATCCATTTAAAAAGAGAAATTACTTATAATGACCAACATTTAATTAAATTATAAACATATAATCCAATTATACTTTAAAAAAAACTAATAACATTGTAACTATATAAAAAATTAGTTGAAAATACTTATTTGAATTAAAATTCAGTATTTTTTCACTATTTATTCATAAATGAACTTTAACAAAAATATATCAATATTTCATCCAATGTAAATATTGATTTCCCAATTTTTTAAATGAAGTCTATTTTGTTAAATAAAACATATAAAAGTGATAGAAATTATATCCAGAATTTGTTCTCCATCAAAAGGCGTTAAAACTGCATTTTTAGAAAAATACATCTTTTATCTGAAAAATTGAATTTGTTATTACATCAAATATAGAAAAAAATATAAGATGAATATAAAAAAAATAAATTGAAATTATATCATATATTTTACATTAAATAAAAAACCATAAATATTGATATGAAAATACAATTATTCCCTTTTAAATATGTTTTCATAAAAACACATTGTTCATATTCAATTGGTTTTTATTTCCATTTATAATAAATTTGGTAACCAAGGAATCATTATTTAAACATGTTTAAACATTATTTCAAAATTCATTTGATATTATTCATTCTATTTATTCCAAAGGCTAGGTGTTAAAAAAACATTTAAAATAATTATATTATTACTTTATTATTTTTCAAAATATCTCAATGTTTTGTGCAATGAATGATTATGGATAAACCCTTTGTTTCGTGTTGATTATGCTATCAGAAAAGGTGTCCAATTTAAATTAAAATTTATATCATATTCATAAGTAGTAATATAAATTCAAAAATTATTATTCTATAAATACCTGGGTTATTAAACTCTTACACTCATATTAACTCGATATAAAATATACAATTAAGAAATATCTATTTAATATAATTCCTAAAACTATTAAATTTTATTTTAGTGACCATATGCATTCTAAAGACCAATATAATATGTTTTATGGTGGTTTGAATTTAATTCATGTTAAAGAAAAAAATTAATTCCTCTATTTAAGACACCTATATTTTCATTATTACCTTCACAACTTCTATAAAATTATCAAAAAAAATTAATTCATCATGTAAAATTAGAGGTAATACTACATTAATATGAATTATATTATCATATATTACATTAAAATTCAATTTTTTCATTTATAATATATGTTCTATTATTGCCTATTTTAACAATTGATGTATATTATGTTACAAATAATCCCCTCTCGTCGTACATGGATGAATTTAAAATTTTAATTTTTCATTAAATATAAAATATATGAAATTATTTATAATTAAGAATAATTATATTTTAAATATGTTTTAATTATTAAAAAACAATCTCTATCATCATATATTCTAAAAATGGTTGTATTGAAGTTTTTTTATATATTTATTATTACTTTTTTCCTTTTATAGTAATATAATGATTTTATGTTAATGAAATTATGAATAAATCATGAAATTAATCATTTAAAGATCTTGTAACAATATAAATGTGACTTTTTCAATTAAAAATGCAAGAATAATTTTTAGATATTTTTGTTAAAAAAACTCAAATGATCAACATTAGGATAATAAATAAATTATATATGTATAAAATTATAGAAAATGAATAATAATATATGAAATATATATTAGTAATTTTATCTATAGACATATTAATATATCTAGTTCAGTTATTAAACAGGTTGGTAGAAAATCTATATTTGTTGGGACTCGAGATATGGTACCTCTTAAACAGACATACTTTATTTCAACAATACTCTCTCTCTCTCTTTATATCTAATTACATTTCTATTATTCATAAACTATTGTTATATGTTTTAAATATAAATATATTAAAAATTATAATACTTTATTTTTCTATTATTTTCTATGAATATACATGTTATTAATGTTCCATACCTAGCCTATTCTTTAAAAAACCCCAATATAAAGGTGATTTTCTATTTGAAATTACTTTTCATGTATTATAATTTTTATAGAATATTTATTCTTAAATTATTAAATATTGAATGTCAAATTTGTCTGCCTATTTCATGGTTTGAGTAAATCTGTATATCATTTTCTTTTATAAATTCTCATCACCAAATTATTAGAAAATTATTTAATAGTTTAATATCTATAAATTAGTCCACATAGTTTCTTTTCTTTTTTACCTTTATAATATAACTATATATATGAATGAATATTCAATATTCAATTATGAATGAAAGAATATAGTCAATTTCTTAGTAACCATTATGAATCTTTATTCGATTACTCTTTTTGGTATTAATTATATAACCCATTTCATTCTCTTGTTTTTTCTATAGTAAATGAAAAATCTTTGGTTTATATTCAATGTTGGACACATATAATTAAAATTTATGATATTATGGTTTTTCTAATATGATTCAAATCGATAATATATTTTCAAATTATTCTTATCATAATATATCATTATACATTTTATAGATTCATATATCATTTCCCATAAAGAAATTAAATGACATGATGTAGAAAACATTTCTTATAATATTATTTTTTATTCTTTGTGATACACCACCAATGATGCTCATGTCATGATTAATTTATTGGAAAAATTTTATGATCCCATGATCTTATTTTTTTTATTTCCATTATTTCAGGTTTCTATATGATTACATATTTATCTATAATTTTATGATTTCATTTTATACCTATTGATCCATAATTTTTACATCGAAATCATGATTTAATCCTATTATTCCTTTATTGATCTTTTATACTAGCCCTATTTTTTATGTACAACCCAATGATATCCCATGTAATGATAGAATAATTAAGATATATTGGAAAATAATATAATTATTATTGTAAATAATGATATAGCTCAAATTTATGTATTTATACAATAAATATAACATCTTATAGAAGATAAATCACTAAATTTATAAGATTCTCTATATATATCAATGATTAAAAATGTTTTCATATACTTTTTTGGATATTTAGGTCCTTATACATTAGGTATATTATATCTATATTAAAATATTTTAATTGAGATCACATAATATCATTATATTTGACCAAACAACATACAAATTGATTTATAGTTCATTCTATTATTCATAAATAAATATAAGAATAATTTAATTTGTTTTTGAAACTAAGATCATTTTTGTATTTTTATTAAATAATGAAATGTTTGTGATTAATAGAGATCTTTTGAAATTTAAATCATTCATTCAATTATTATAAAAAAGTAGACATCATAATGATATGTTTTAAGAAATTAACAAATTATGATTTTCCCTTATAATTTTCCCATTTAAAGAATTGTTTCATAGTTTATTTGTTGTAACAGACAAAGGTAAATTAATTAAAATATATAATTTTTAAAAATTCCTTAATTGACACAATACTATATTTTTGAGATAATTTAAATTATTTCCATTAAAATGTAAATCATGTATCAATATTTTTCTTATGGATACCAATGGTATGAGCTTATTTTTTATATTTCTATATGTTACTTGAATTAAAAAATAAAGTAATGAATTGAAATTAAGACCATGATCATTGGGTTATTCTAATGAGAGAACATGTAAGAATAAAGATAATATTGAAAAATTATTCTATGATTTATTTTATTTGGATATCATCAAAAAATGATCATGATAATTTTTTTAAAATAATGATGCATGTATTTAAAATATATTAACCTTTAAAAATATTAAAATTCTAATTCAGTCCCGATAATAATGTTTTAGGCTAGAAATTTATAAATTTCATTAATGGATTTAAATGATTATTTGAAGACAATTTTTTTAAAATTATAATATTTCATTTTATGATATATTTATGAAATTAATAATATGATATTGTGATAATAACGGATAATTGATATTATTTGTGTTTTCATATGTTTTTTATTTTCATAGTTCATTTAATTTGGTTTATAAAACATAAATTGATATATTCTGAAAAAGATTAAAAATATTATTCCTAACATATAACTCTAAATGGAAAATTTATCCCTAGAGTATATAAATAACTTCTAATTATCATGAATAACTATAAACCCATTAAATTTGAATAACAATAGTTTACAAAAAAGTAAACATTTGAATTATTTGAATATGTATCATATAATCATTGTTAAGGGTATTTTCGAACTACCCTCCTTGAATTATTTCTTTTATAAAGTCACAAAAAATATCCCATAACACTATATAAAACATAATTTGGACTAAATATTATATAAGTTTTAGATGACAATTCTATTTCATTTTTTTTATATTTACATGATTTGATGTACAATATAAGAATGTATAAATAAAAAATTCAACATTAAAAATATTTATATGATCATTGGAAAAAGTTATTATGATATTAGAATACAAAAATTAGACATCAAAGTCTCCAATTCAATACCAATTATGGTGTATTCCAATGGATATCACCTAGACTATTGTACATTGCACATATTGAAATGATGTTTTGTAAGGGTGGTGATAGATAATCCTGACATTATATTTTACCATGAATATTTTTTAATAATTTAAATATTATTAAATTATTTTTAAAAAAAATTACAAAATTTTAATATAACTGATTACATATATTATATTTATAATTTTATAGTTAAAAAATCCCACATTACATTGATTTTCACTTATCAAAAATTTTTGGGATAGTTTATCATTTTTGATTTCATATTATTTAAAATTGTCTCCTCATAATTTAATTCAAATACATGAGAAAATTAGTTATTTTTTTCAATATCGTCATCATTTTTAATATTAGTATTTCATTCAGGGAAATTATTCTAAAAATCTATGTGTCATTTTCTCTTAAATAATACTGTTGGAGAGACTCAAACACCCATCCCTAAAATATGTATATACTATTATTGATAATATATAAACCATAGTATGTATTTTATTTTAATCTATATTATAATAATTATATTGTGTCTAATTAGAAAATGGAATGTTTTTTAATTTATTAATCTAAAATAAAAAATTTGAAATATGCTTCAGTGACATCAAACATATCCATGTTCAACATATTTTTATCACTATTTACACAATATATTTTTTATTTTTATTAACATGATCCAACAATTCTACCATAATAAATTTTATCGTAGATATTTCAGTATCTAATTTATTTATTTCAATTATTATATAGAAAAATAATTAATATTTTATTTTAATTTGGAAAAAATAGTTTCAAAAATTTAATATAGTTTTCATATTTTTCTCAAATGTAACATATCTAATATCTAATAAATAGTAGGGATTTTGTGGATGTTCATGATGTTTTAAATTCATTGAAATCCATTTTTTTATAAAAAAATAAATATAGAATTATTTTACTAAATATATTAGATAAAATAAAGTAGAGTAATTTAAATTGTACCTTAAATTCTTACTTTTTAAAAATGAAGTAAATTGTTGTTTCATGCGTTTAAAATATTGTATATATTTTTATTTGGTGAGGATATATATTTATATTAATATTAATATAATATTTATAACATATAATTATTTTAGAATATCATTTTTTCATTCATGTAACACTTAATGATAAAATAATTCAATATTCATCTTGTACAAATTTAATAAAAAAAGAATGAATTGTTTACATGATCCTAATAGAACAGAAAATATAGTGTAGCCAAACATTCTAAAATTTCCACACATATGATTTAATTAAATATAATAGAAACATTATACAAATAATATATTTAATTTGAGAAATTAAATATTACTTTACATGTCATACTGAAAAGAAATACATGTTTATCTGGGATAGTAGATTTTATAATGAAGTTTAATAACACTTGAAATTCTTGTCTAGACCTACTTGTATCTATTATATTTTCCTAAAAAATCATCATAAAAACTACTAATTTAACTCATTTATAATAGATTTAATAAATTAATCAGTATTGTAATGTCTCGAATTACTTTAAAAGTGGAGGATATAATTAATTGGTCGGAAAAAAATTAATACATCAAAAGATAGAAAAATAAATGAAAATATATATACAATTATTTAAAAGATTAAATTCTTATATAGCTCATATTATAAATAATAACATACTGATAGTAAACCAATAAATTACAATCTATGAAAAATTATATTATTTTTAAGACATTCATCTAATTTAATGACTATTCTATTTTACTCTTCATTTCCACCTCTTGAATATATAGAATCAATTCATTGGTATAATATACAAATTGATTGGGATAATGAATGGAAATTATCATAATCTAAGGGAAACAATATAGTAATTTATTATTTAGTTATAAAACAATTGAATAATTTTTAATTACAATAAATTGTGTATGGTATATTTATTGTATATATGATTTAAGTATGAATGGATCATCTATATATCATTATTATATAATTTCACTTTTAAAAATAATAATAAAATATATGTTATAAAAATAATATTATAAATATATTTTCTTATTGAATTTTGAATATGAAGTGAAATATTATTTAACTCTAAAATTTATATGATAATCCCAATGTATTATAACTTTTTAAAAATGAGACTGCATTCATTTGATTCTGATTTAGAAGTCACATCCATCAACAATATGACATGAAAAGTTTGAATTATACTGTATTCCTTATATCTAATGTTGTAACATCATGTTTCATGTATTTGTCTATTCCATGACACTTGTGTGATTCTTTTTTTTTGTTGGATTTTTTAGAGGGATTCTATTGGTAGAATTTTAAAAATTTGGGAGTATTTCTGGTTTTTTCAAGGTTAGTATAGGGATTCTACAAACCATTCACCCCATGTGAAAACCATCTAACCATATAAAATGGTGATTTTCATGGATTTTTCAAGGTTTTAAAAATAATGATCTTAATTAGTAGATATATGATTCCCATGTACAATGAGTTTTTATAGGCCTTATGATTATGGGTCACACTTTTTATTACTATGCGGCCTCTCTAGGAAACCTTGCATGTAGGTGTTTTTTTCAAAAAAAAATTATAATTTCACGAAACACTATTATTGTCCCTAAACAACCTCAATTTCACTTAACTAAAATCCATTGGATTTAGTGTCTCTCAGGAAATGTTTATTGATCCCCAAATCCATTATCTTGGTTGGTCTAAATATGTCTGATCATGTTCAATATCCTCCGGGTAAATGAATCTTCCCTCATGAAATTTTTTAAAGTTATCATTTTTTATTCTTTAGAGATTAATGGATCATAATATATGGGATGGATCTAAAATCTATTTAAATGGATCTTGATTAATTTTTATCTTTTTTGATCTATTAATTCTTCATTATTCATTGTCTAATCATGTCGTGACTGTTTATTTTTGATCCATGATTAATGGTATGTGGTTCTACTTTTGTTTTTTTGTTTAAATAATCCCATTATTTTCATTATTTAATTGAGAGAAGTTGAAATTAATCTTTGAAACCCCAAATTTATATGATTTTGAATTTTACATTTCAAATGGAAAAGATTTTGTGGTGTATTTTGAAATTGGGGTGTAACATCACAGTTCAATAAGCCTACCAGAGGCGCCCCGTACCCGGTTGGTCACATGGCCTCAACTGCATTTACCCGAACGCCCGAGGCTGCTGACTTGCAGCGAGGGCCTTGGGTGTGATAGTGGGGAAACTATGCCCTCATTGGAAGAGTACACAGTGGATGTAAACTAATACTTATATAATCGGAAGCAGTAGAAATATCATACAAAAATAAACATTGGAATACTAATAGAACAAACTAGAGCACATATAAAAAATCATGATTGATACATGCGTCTATGAAAGCATCGAAAAAAATCACAATACTAAAATACATTACTAAACCAAGTATAAAAGAAAAGACTAATCAGTTCCACAACATCACAAGCCTATGCTTGGTCACGTGCTCTCCAGTTCCACATCATGTCAAGTACCTGAAGTAGAAGGGTGTTTTACCTTGTTTATACCTTCAACAATATAATCGTTTTGGGTCCAAAATCATGGCCCAAACAGGGTGTGAGAATAATACCAATAGGGAACCACCATGAGATCCATACCTAATAGTAACCAATCCACAGTTTCAATATCAAGCAACAACTAAACAAACAGATAAACACAAACAGGTAACCCTTTGGGAAGCACACTTAGTCTAACCCCTCTGGTCCTACCTAACAATTACAAGAAAGAAGCTAACACCAGGTTAACCCTCTGGGCAGTACACTCAGTCTAACCCCTCCGGTTCATATTTAGAATAGACTCTCTAAGGAAGAACTCGTCATCAATTCCCCATATAGTCTCGTATCTTAATTTAAGGTGCTCTAGGGAAGAAATTACGTCACATTCCCTTTGTGGCCCGTGTCGAGGAACTACAGATACGTTGAGGAAGCACCCAACGTCAAATCACCTTGTGGTCTCACATCGTAAATAAAAAAGATGCTCTGGAGAAGCCTTCATTGTTCATTCTCCCTATGGTCTATACATCAGGTTCTCACAGACCTGTGTAAGTCAAGCAAGTGTAGTAGTACGTATCAGCCAATGTAAAACTCAAGAATTACTTGGATAGCATTCTACAACATAACAACATAATAAAAAAATAGTCACACCATCCTACAATACTAGGCATAGGAAATTAAACAACATCCTAACAAGAAAACAAGACCCAAAGGTCAAAAAAGTAAAAAAATGAATGGGAATCATAGACAAAGCAAATCAATTCACCTTATTCCCAATCAAATATCATCTACTTAATCATACAAGCATAGTAGAAAAATAATAGGGCTAAAACGGTAAGCGTGCAACACCCCGTTCATGGGTATTGGGCTACGTTTCACATAAAAATCCAAGGAAATTCAGCATAAAGTCACAAACGACCTACCTTGGAGTTGGGAGATCACTATATGTGAACCTCGAGGCATGAATCACTTTAGAACACTGAATATCTACAAAAACATCTACAACATTCAATGGAGGATAACTTGAGGAAGAATACGAATCATGAAACGAAGCTCAAGTAGAAGAGAGAGCTTACCTAGGCGATCCCAAAAAAATCTGTGGTGGCCAAATCGGAGATCGGATGGAGTCGTGGGGGTTGAGAGAAGGATTGTGGTCATACGGGTTCTCTCGGATGACGAAAACCTAGAAGAATATGTTTCTTGCGATTAGACATGTCCCTATAGCGTTTAATGAAAAAAATAAAGTACATGTTGTTTAATTTTTAAGTACACAGCTTGTACTCGCCATTTCCATACTCCGCTTTAAGCGGCCTCCAAGTCACCCCCACACAATCATGTGCTTGTCCGCTACATGGCCAGCACCCGGCTACCTACAGTAAGCTAGTACACAGCGTTTACTTCGAAAATTTCCAAAAAAATAATTTTCCTAAGAAATGACCAGAAAAGGAAAACGTACCTGAAAACAAGATCTGGGTTCTTACAAACATGCCCCGTTAAATAAATTTGTCCCTAAATTTCCATAGTAGGGTGGTGTAGAAGAAGAAACCCCGAACAACTCTGGCCACTCTGCTCATACATCAACCTCCCTCTCCCAAGTCTCATCTTGTACTCGCTTGTGCTTCAATAGCACTCATACTAGAGGAACTGACTAGCCACAAATAACCTTTTTATTGTGATCAAAAATCATGATAGGATGCTCCTCGAACGAGACATCCATTTTGATCTCAAACTCCTCGGGTTTTAAAATATGAGACGGGTCTGAAATGTAATGTCGAAGTTGAGAAACATGGAAGATGTCGTGCATAGCTCGGTACCTCTGTGGTAACTGCAACTGATAGGCAACTATCCAAACTCTCTCTAACACCTCAAACGGCCCGACGTACCTCGGAAAAATCTTACCCTGTCTCAAAATCCTCTTGTGTCCCAACCTCTATGTTACATGCAGGAAAACCTAATCCCCGACCTCGAACTCGGGAATTCATCTTCGCTGATCAGCATAAGACTTCTATCGATACTGTGCAGTAGTCAGCCTCTTCAGAATCAACTCTATATGCTCTGTGGTCTCTTCGACAAGATGCCTCTCCTGCCTCCATCCAACATAAGAGTGGTCGGCATGGCCTACCGTACAAAACCTCATAAGATGTTATCTGAATAGTTACTTGAAAAATATTGTTATAGGAAAACTCCATAAGAGGTATATGCTTCTCCCATGAACCTCCAAAATCTAGGATTCATGCTCGTAGCATATCATCAAGCACCTGAATCGTACGCTCGAACTAGGTATCAGTATGAGGGTGGTAATCTGTACTCAAACCCACCTGTATACCACAATCCTTGTGTATCCCCTGTGAGACCTGAGAAGTAAAACGTGCATCCCTTTCTGAAATGATGGAGTGTGGATGTCCATGCAGATGTACAATCTAACGGATGTTCAACCATCCCAACTCATCAACACTGAAGATCTCCTTGATCGGTAAAAAGTTATCAATCGTGGTGAGTCTTTCAATGACAACCCAAACTGCATCATTCCCTTGAGGCGACCTCAGCAACCTTGTTATGAAAACAATCGTGACATCATTCCACTTCCACTCAAAAATGGATAGCTACTGCAAAAGCCATGCCAGTCGCTGATACTCTGTCTTCACCTGCAGACAGGTGCAACACCTCATGATGAAACTTCCAACGTCTCTCTTCATACCTAGAAACCAATACTGAAGGTTTAAATAACGATACATCTTGGTGACACAAGGATGGACTACCCAAAATGAGGAATGAAAGTCCCGCATTAGCTTCTCGCGTTTGTCTGATGGCACCCATACGCGCCATTGGAAATGAAATATCTCATCCTCACCCATGGTCCATCTAGGAATAAGGTCCTCTCCTGACATGCTTTCTCGTAGGACTAGGCCTTCATAATCTGATAGCTGCCTCATTCGCACTCGATCAAGAAGAGTAGAGGTAAGATCTACAGAAGAAAGAAAAGTCTTCCACTTCCTATCGTGAACCTCCAAATGCATCTCGGATAACATAGCCATGAGCATCCATTCACTAATGGCATCCTAAAATGCCTATAACTGAGCCCTCCAACTCAACACATCAGCCACAACGTTGCCCTTCACAGGCGTGTAGGCAAGATCTATGTCAAAGGACTGTAGGTACTTAACCCACCTTCGATGTCTCAAATTCAGATCATATTGATTGAAGATGTACTTGAGACTCTAGTGGTTGGTGAAAACCGGAAAATTCTCTCCCAGAAGATAATGTATCCAACAGCGTTAGGAATGAACAACTGCAGTCAACATGAGATTGTGCGTTGGGTAGTTCCTCTCATGTGGTCTCAACTGCCGAGATTCGTATGCAACGACTCCATCTCCCTGAATAAGAACAACTCCTTTCTTGATACCTGAAGCATCACAATAAATACTATAGCTCTTTCTGGGCTCTGGAAAGACATGTATCAGTACTAAAGTCAATCTCCCCTTCAGCTTCTGAATTGCTGACTCACATGAATCTGACCACAAGAACATTTCACCCTTCTTAGTCACACTCGTTAGTGGTTCTACTAAGCGTGAAAAGTCATGTATGAAATGTATGTAGTATCCAGCCGGCCCTTGAAATAATCATACATCAAATACGTTCTTCGGATACTCCATGGAAACTACTGCACTCACTTTCTCTGGGTCTACTAATACTCCTATCTCTGAGATAACATGACCCAAGATGTGAATCTCATCCATCAAAAAGTGAAATTTTGAGAGAATAGCATATAAAATATGTTATATCAATGTAGACAAAATTATCTCAAGTTGGGTAATATGGTCGTTTCATGTGTGAGATTACACCAAGATATCGTCCATGAAAACCACCACGATAGAATCCAAGGATGGATGGAACACTCAGTTCATTAGGGATATGAAAAATGGAGGCGCGTTCGTGAGACCGAACGGCATAACCATATAATTGTATAAACCATACCTACTCTGGAAGGATGTGAGAGGTATATAAGATGGTCTAACATGCAACTGATGACAACTGGACCTCACTCCAATCTTCGAGAATTCTTGGGCTCCTCGAAGCTGATCAAAGTGATCATTAATCCTTGGTAAAGGATATCGGTTCCTGACTGTCAACTAGTTCAACTTCCAATAATCCACATAAAGCCTAAGGTTTTCATCTTCCTTATTCGCAAACAGGACAGGTGAAATCCAAGGAGAAGTACTGGGTCAAGTGAAATCCTTTTCCTGTATCTCCTCCAACAGCTTCTTAAGCTCTTGAAACTCTAGTATGGCCACCCTATAAGGAGGAATGGACACCTATGCCACTCCTAGCACGAGTTCAATAGAAAAGTCCACCTCTCACACCAGAGGAAAACCTGAATAGTCCACTTGAAATACATCCCTAAAACGATACAACACAAGAGGAATGTCTAACTGAGAAGTCCTCTAATAATATAGATATAAACTAGAAATCTAGATTGTAACTCCTCCTAGACCATGATGCTCTGGACCCGCTCTACTCGCATGGACATCCCACTTGCCCTTATGATGAAACGATCCACCCTCTGGTAACATAAAACTCACCCTACGGCGATAACAGTCGATGAAATCCTGGAAGGGAACTAGACTTTATATTCCAAGAATGACATCATATCATGCCATGTCTAGGACATAGTGTTCCCACAAGAAGTGACACCCACCAACCTCTAGGGAACACTCCTTGCACTGACGTACACTAGTCGTTCTAGTTCCCAACAGAGTGTCTAGTGTTAAGATATCAGCAGAAGAAAAGATGCAGAGCCCAAGGATCTCCCCAACCGAAATAGATATAAAGCTATGGGAGGCCCCTGTATCGAAAAGAGTATAATCTAAAACTGAGGAAACTAAGATCATAGCTCAAACTTTAGAAGGTCTGGGATCCTGCTCCGGCAGGGTCTTCTCCACTACAAAAGTCTAGCCTACTCCATGGCCCTATGACCCAGTATGACCACTCTAAGCTGATCTAGCCTCTTGTTACTATAAACCGGGCGACTTTCTACCATGAACACGACATCCACCACAGCCTGAATGGCCGCAAGAACTCCAGTTCCCATACTGGTGAGAAACTAGCAGTGCTGCTCCCAAACGTGGAGTCATAGAAGAACCCATGTCACCAGCTGATGGTGAGATGATCTGACAGAAGAACTGAAGGTGGCCCATCTTGCTACATGATCAGCCCTCTACTAGGTCATTCAGTCAATGTGGCCTTGTATGCCTGCTCTTTCCGCACTAGTAGCACACAACTTTGCCACCACAATATGTGTCTCACCTCCTTCGATCACCATGAGAAGACCTCTTTTGGAGCTTCCTACTGTCAGTAGGAGGGATACTAACTACAGATGTCGAGTCGCCCTGGCTCACAGCTTCAGAAACCCTCATATTGCACTTCGTGATTAGTTCCTGGTTGATGATAGTTGTGATCAAAGTCAACCTGAAGATGTTCACTTGCGATTGGATGTCATTCCTTAGACCATTCTCGCACTTCCTTGCCATGAATAACTAATCACCTCCTGGAATAGGTGTGAAGTGCTACAACTCGGTAAATTGGGAGGAATACTCAATGACAGAAGGAGTTACCTACTCTAGATTCATAAAATCTTGGGCTCGATCATCCCTTAAGGTATCTGGATAGAAGTAGTCATAGAATATGCACTAAAACTCATCCAAATCCATGATCTATTGGTGTCCCGCCTGTGAGATCGCGTCCCACCTCTTCTTGGCAGAATCTCTAAGCATATAGGTAGTGATCTTGACCCTCATCTATAAAGGAATCCCCAGATTCTAGAAGATCGTAAGCATGGATTCTAGCCATGAATATGCAGCCTGGGTTCCTCCATCCCCTAAGAAAGTGAGAGGATGCTACCGATGGAAAACCCACGTCAAATCAGCCATCAGTGGGGAAGGAGGTGGTGCCCCCTAAAAGGTCTGCATCATCCTCGAAATGACTTCCCTGAACTGTGCATCAACACCTATGTCTGGTATAATGGTTAGTGCCAAGATTGGCACAACAGGAGGATCTGCAAGAAGTCCCTGATCAGTCATATCTGGTGTCTGATCACCACCTAAAAACTGGCGTACAACTTGAGGACACATCGGTGGCATGACTCTACAAGGTCAAGTGCACACCTTAGATCAAGATTATCAAGGCCTGAAAAATAAAAGTGAGAGAAGGGAAAAAAGAGGAAGAAGGCCTTCATTTTTTACAAAACATGACTACATGGTGTGTACAATTACTACATGGTCTGTTCCCTTAATCAATTCACATGGGCATGTACTCCTACTGAAAATGGTTGTGTAACACCCAAACCACATGGCGTGTTGTTGTAAAACACAACGTGTACTAGAATCCTCTTCCCCTACCCGAGTCCTTCTACACCACTAAGCCACACGGCTCTCCTATGGAAAGAATACAAGGAATGTTCAATATAGGCACGGCATGCACAAAAAAATATTCATCTGGCATGTGTTGTTAGTGGCATGGCCTAACACATGGCTCACACTACACAGCGTGTTCCATACGGACACAGTGTGTACGAGAAAGGATAACACCAACCCTTGTTGTTGTTGACACAGCCGGGTACCGAGGTTAGACTACACAGCGTGTTTAGACAGCACACAACCTGGATTAGATAAGACTTGGACAACCTGTAATGTTAGTGACATGGGTAGGCACATGTTTGAGACAACACGATGTGTATGGAAGATACACGGTGTTTTCACTCCAGGTTTTCCCTATCATGTGTCCCTGTCCACAAGGCTTAACACATAGAAAGAGACTACAAAAAAATTGTGTGTGTTACACGTTGTGTACATAAGAAAAATATTTTCTTCACAAATAGAAGAACACATGGCGTGTATTCTGGGTTTTTCTGGATAGTAAGCCTCATAAACTACTTCGGAGACCAGAAAAACACCGAAACGAACATTGAAGTGCAAAATTCTAATCTGTGAGGGCCCACACTCTAAGCGAATCAAATCTTGGCATATGTAAATGTTATAAACAAGGTAAACAAGGCAACAATCCACCAATTTCAAGTCTATGAGGTCCCATAACACCATAAGAACCAAAGTTTGGAATCCATTCAACAAAACCTTACACTACTGGAATTTTACACTTTAACAATTGTTGTAAACCGTTGGTAAAGTCCTGGAAACCGTTTGTATATTGTACACAAATGGCTCACTCAACTGTGGCCAAGTAAGGTGTGAAAATAGGATTATACCAATGATTCTATGAAAATCGTTGGTATAGGTGTCAAAATAGAAGTTATACCAAAGTTTTTCTACAAACTGCTGGTATTTGTGTGTTAAATTATAACATATACCAACGGTTTGTAAACCGTTTGTATATGTGTGTTACACTTCTACCAATGGATAAAACCATTGGTATAGAGGGAATATTCCAAGCCATAAGGCTATACCAATGGTTTTGTTATAACCGTTGCTATAAACCTATACCAACGGTTATAACAAAACTTTGGTATAGTTATATAATAGTATATATAACAGTGGTTCTAAAACCGTTGGTATACAATTGCTCAGCTCCACAGCAGCATGACCCTCTCCCCTCTCCAAACCTACAATAACACAGCAACCCCTCTCCCGACCTGCAACAACACCAATACAAAATCCCCTTCCAAATATTCAAAATTTAGAATTTATTCCAGAATTTAGAAATTTAGAAATTCAAATTCTATAACACCCATAAGAGAAAACTCCTACATGTTATAGGAAATACAATAACAACCATAAGAGTATTCCAAATTTAGAATTCATTCCTCACTCAAACCACAACACCAATACACACAAGATAAAAAACCTACATGTTATAGGAATCACGTGGGATGTTTAGGCATGGTCTTGGGTTGGGTATCTTAAAACCAATAGAAAAACATAGGTAGAATGGTAAGGATCATGATACCCATAAGATAGACAAGGGTAGTGCTCATGTGATTAGACCTAGGATGATTTATAGGAAGCACATGGGATGTTTATATTCCACTAATGATTATGTATCCATGTATAAATGTTTCCTGATGTGTTAGTTGGAAACATTGGCCTATATCAACATATGCGATGGGTTATCAGAATATCCTACATGTTTTTCTTATATTTTTGAATTAGAATAAGGGGGTATGTGGCTAATTGTAATTTTATCTCCTGGGTGTGATGTGAGATGAATCCCCATCTTGGGTAGTGGGTATGAATATTCAATTAAGTCTTTGGTATTGGGTTCCCGAAGGGACTTTGGTTTGGTCCTAGAACACACTGTTTGAGGATGGGGTTGAGGTGATACACGAGGCTCTGGTGTCACCACATGTATTCCTCGCCATTGGGGTATTTTTATCGGACTTTGAAACTTAGTTTTCAAGAATCTATTTATATCCTTGTGGACCAATTTGTTATATGGTATGTTTGAGTGTTCATTGCTTTCGTATGAAATCACTATATGATATTTATTTGCTTTATCTTATTGTGTAGAATGAACAACCCATGATTGAGAATTAGAACATGAGTGTTGGTGCATGTTCCTGATGGGACGTGGAGACTCATTCCTAATATAATTCATGTTTTTCTATAGATATTATGACCCATTGTGTTTCAACATATGCCTTGTGAATATTTTCTTCTAATAACATATGACCAATAGACCAAATTTTATTTTTTATCCCCTAATTCAAGAATATATATGTAGACTTGTGGAGATTCTCCGTATATCAGTTGTTGTTTTAACTGAAAATTTTGTCCATTTCAAACAAAAGTGAGACACATTGAATGATACCAGTCACACCGTGCCTCATATTAAGGTGGGGTTGACTCGTACCCATCACAAATGATCCATGGATCATTGAGTGTGGGGGCTGTCCAAGGTGGGGGGGCTGTCAGGGGGGATGTCCGGGTGGGGGGGAGGCTGTCCGGGGGGTGCGGGGGGCTATCCAGGGGTGAGGGGGGCTATCCGGGGTGGTGGGGGTGGATGTATGGAGTGTGTTTTCAGCTAGCACAGTCACAAGACACCTCTAATTGATGTGTCGTCTGGCTGACCATTTCATAATTCACCCACCCTTTGTTGTCATCTGATTTCATGGCATTCTGAGGTCATTCGGCCGGTTTCGACCACCCCTCGCACGTTTTTCAAATGTGCCAAACACCTAAAAAACACATATTCAGTCGTGCCATGCAAAGCGCGGGTCTGAATAACATGAACTCTTTTCTTACACCTCGCAAATAATTATTATGGTGTTTTCGTGTGATTTCAAGTTATTCTGATGTCGTTCGGTATGCATTTGACCATAAAACACATGTTTTGGCCATTTATGACACACAGAGTGTGTTTTTGGCCACTGCGGTCCCACGAAACCTCTAATTGACATTCTGTCTAGATGACCATTTCACAATTCACCCACCATTTGTTGTTGTCTGATTTCATGGCATTCTGAGCTCGTTCGGCAGGTTTCGATCACCCCACACACGCTTTTCAAGCGCGGCAAAAACCTAAAAGACACATACTCAGTCATGCCGCACACACTGTACGCCTGAATGACATGTTGTCTCCTCATACACATCACGAATAATAAATAGGGTGTTTTCATGTCATTTCAAGTCATTCTGATGTCGTTCGGCATGCATTTAACCATAGGACCCTGGTTTTGGCCATTTACAACACGCAGAGTGCATTTTCAGCTAGCGCGGTCACATGACACCTCCGATTGGTGTTTCATCTGGCCAACCATTTCACAATTCCCCCACCCTTTGTTTTCCTCTGATTTCATGGCATTCCGAGGACATTCATCCGGTTTCGACCACCCCACACACGCTTTTCAAGCGCGCCAAACACCTAAAAAATACATATTCAGCCATGTAGCACAAACCGCACGTCCAAATGACATGTCGTCTCCTTGTAAACCTCATGAATAATAATTAGTGTGTTTTAGTGTGATTTTATGTCATTCTGATGTCGTTCGGCATGAATTTGACCATTAAAAGCATGTTTTGGCCATTTATGACACGCTGAGTGCATTTTCAGCCAACGCGGTCACACGACACCTTTGATTGACGTGTCGTCTGGCCGACCATTTCACAATTCACCCACCCTTTTTTTCGTCCGATTTCATGGAATTCTGAGGTTGTTCGGCTAATTTCGACCAACCCACACACGCTTTTCAAGCACGCCAAACACCTAAAAACACATATTCAGCCATGCCGCTCAAACCGCACATCCAAATGACGTTTCGTCTCCTCATACACCTAAAGAATAATAATTATGGTGTTTTCATGTGATTTCAAGTCATTATAATGTCGTTCAACTTGCTTTTGACCGTAAAACCCATGTTTTTTCCATTTACGACATGCAGGGTGCATTTTTGGCCAGCGCGGTCACACAACACCTCTAATTTATGTGTCGTCTAGCAGAAAATTTTACAATTTACCCACTCTTTGTTGTCATCTGATTTCATGGAATTCTGAGGTCATTCGGCCGGTTTCGACCACCCCATGCACACTTTTCAAGCATGCCAAACACCTAAAAAAAACATATCCAGCCATGCCATGCAAACCGAGCATCTGAATGATGTGTCGTCTCCTTGTACACCTCACAAAAAATAATAAGGGTGTTTTCGTGTGATTTCAAGTCATTCAGATGTCGTTCGGCATGCATTTAACCGTTAAAATTAGGTTTTGGCCATTAATGACACGGGGAGTGCATTTTCGGCCAGCGCGGTCACACGAAACCTCCGATTGACATTTTTTCTAGCTGACCATTTCAAAATTCACCGACCCTTTGTTGTTGTATGATTTCATGGCATTCCGAGGTAATTCTGCTGGTTTCGACCACCCCACGCACGCTTTTCAAGCACGCCAAACACCTAGAAAACACATATTCAGTCTTGTTGTGCAAACCGCACGTTCGAATAATGTGTCGTCTCCTCGTACACCTCAAGAATAATAATTACGGTGTTTTCGTGGGACTTAAAGTCATTCCAATGTCGTTCGACATGCATTTGACCATAAAACCCATGTTTTGGCCATTTATGACACGCGGAGTGCGTTTTCGGCCAGTGCGGTCACACGAAACTTCTGATTGACATGTCGTCTGGCCAACCATTTCACAATTCCACCACCTGTTGTTGTTGTCTGATTACATAAAATTTTGAGGTTGTTCTGCTGGTTTCGACCACCCCACGCACGATTTTCAAGCGTGCCAAACAACTAAAAAACACATATTCAGTCGTTCCGCACAAACCGCGCATCCGAATGACGTTTCGTCTTCTCATACACCTCAAGAATAATAATTAGGGTGTTTTTGAGAGATTTCAAGTAATTATGATGTTTTTGGGAATGTATTTGACTTTGAAATGCATTTTTTGGCCATTTACGACCCAGAGAGTGCGTTATTGGCCAGCACGGTCACACGACACCTTTGATTGACGTGCTGTCTAGCCGACCATTTATCAATTCACCCACCATTATTTTCGTCTAATTTAATGGCATTCTGAGGTCGTTCAACTGGTTTCGAACAGACCATGCACACTTTTCAAGTGCGCCAAACACCTAAAAACACATATTCAGTCGTGCCGTGCAAACCGCATGTCAGAATGATGTACCGTCTCCTCTTACACCTCGCAAATAATAATTAAGGTTTTTTCGTGTGATTTCACGTCATTCTGATGTCGTTCGGCATGCATTTTACCATTTAACATATGTTTTGTCCATTTACGACACGTGGAGTGCGTTTTTAGCCAACGTGGTCACACGACACCTCTGATCGACGTGTCGTCTAGCCGACCATTTCACAATTCACCCATCCATTGTTGTCATCCTATTTCATGGCATTCGAAGGTTGTTAGGCTGATTTTGACCACCTCACGCACGCTTTTCAAGCATGACAAACACCTAAAAACACATATTTAGCCATGTCGCACAAACTGCACATCTGAATGACGTTTCATATCCTCCTACACCTAAATAATAATAATTAGTGCGTTTTTCTATGATTTCAAGTCATTCTGATGTCATTTGGCATGCATTTGACCGTAAAACCCATGTTTTCCCTTTTACGACAAGTGGAGTGCGTTTTCAGCCAGCGCGGTCAAACGACACATCTGATTGACATGTCTTATGTCCGACCATTTCACAATTCACCCACCCTTTGATTTCCTCTTATTTCATGGCATTACGAGGTCGTTCGACTAGTTTCAACCACCCCACGCACGCTTTTCAAGCACGCCAAACACCTAAAAACACATATTCAGCCATGCCGCGCAAATCATGCCTTTGAATTACGTGTCATCTTCTCATACACCTCATGAATAAAAATTAGGTTGTTTTTTGTGATTTCAAGTCATTCCAATGTTGTTCCTCATGCATTTTTCCGTTAAATGCATGTTTTGGCCATTTACGACACGCAGAATTCATTTTCAGCCAGTGCGGTCACATGACACCTCTGATTGATGTGATGTCTGGCCGACTATTTCACAATTCACCCACCATTTATTTTTGTCTGATTTCATGGCATTCTGAGGTCGTTCGGCCAGTTTAGACCACCCCACGCAAGCTTTTCAAGCACGCCAAACACCTAAAAAACACATATTCATCCGTGTTGTGAAAACTGCACGTCTGAATGATGTGTCATCTCCTCATACACCTCAAAAATAATAATTAGGGTGTTTTCGTGTGATTTCAAGTCATTCTGATGTTGTTCGTATGCATTTGACCGTTAAATGCATGTTTTGGCCAATTACGACACGTGTAGTGCATTTTCAGCCAGCATGGTCACACGACACCTCCGATTGGCGTGCCGTCTGGCCGACCATTTTACAATTCACCCACCCTTTTTTTCATCTGATTTCATGTAATTATGAGAATGTTCGCCCGGTTTCGACCACCCCACGCACGCTTTTCAAGCGCCCCAAACACATAAAAACACATATTCAGTCGTGTCGTGCAAACCGCGTGTCTGAATGATATTTAGTCTTCTCGTACACCTCATGAATAATAATTATGATTTTTTCATGTGATTTCAAGTCATTCTGATGTTGTTCGTCATGCATTTGACCGAAAAATCCAAGTTTTGGCCATTTAAGACACACAGAGTGTGTTTTCGACCAACACGGTCACATGACACATCGGATTGACGTGATGTCTGGTCGACCATTTCACAATTCACCCACCCTTTTTTGTTGTCTGATTTCATGGAATTACATGGTCTTTTGGCCAATTTTGACTTCTCCACGCACACTTTTCATTCGCGCCAAACACCTAAAAAACACATATTCAGTCGTGTTGCACAAACCGTGCATCCAAATGACGTGAAATTTTTTCATACACCTAAATAATAATAATTAAATTGTTTTCCTAAAGTATATACACAATATGAATGTGTTTGGTTTGTTTTCCGTATATTGGTTGTTGTTTTCACTTAAATTGTTGTCCATTTCAAAGAAAAGTGAGACACTTTGAGTGGATCTAGCCACACCGTGCCTCGGATAGAGATGGGGTTGACTCGTACACGTCACAAATGACCCATGGATCATTTTCCTAAATTTTCAACAGAATCCGAATGCATTTTGTCAGTTTTAAGTATGCTAGTTGTCGTTTTCACATAAAATCTTGTCCATTTCAAATAAAAGTGAGACAGTTTGAGTGGTGAAGGCCACACTGGCCCTCAAAATGAGGTTGGGTTGACTTTTAAACATCACATATGACCCATGGATATTTTTTCTAAAGTTTCAACAGAATCCAAATGCCTTTGGTCAGTTTTCTGTTATTTAGTTGTTCAATTCACTTATAATGATGTCCTTTGGAAACAAAAGAGTGACTTTGAGTAGTGACAACCACACCGCGCCTCAGATTGAGGCGAGGTTGACTCGTATATGTCAAAAATGACCCATGAATCGTTGTGTTTAAATATAAACACAATCCAAATGTTTTTGGTTAGTTTTCAGTATGCCAGTTGTTGTTTTCACTTAAAATGTTGTCGATTTCAAATAAAAGTGAGACACTTTGAGTGGTGTCGGCAACACCACGCCTTGGATTAAGGCAGGGTTAACTCGTACATGTTAGAAATGACCCATGGATAGTTTCCTAATGTATCAACACAATCTGAATTTTTTTGGTTGGTTTTTCGTGTGCCAGTAGTGTTTACTTAAAAGAGTATCCATTTTAAATAAAAGAAAGACACATTGAGTGGTTCCGGCCACACCGTGCCTCAGATTGAGGTGGGGGGGGCTATCCTGGGGGCTGTCTGGGGTCCAGGGAGGAGGGTGGGGGCTGTCTGGGGTCCAGGAAGGAGGGTGGGTAATGTATTTAATACTCTATCTAGGTATGATACATCAAATTATGACAGGACTGCGAACCGCTGCGGGGTGTCGTCCTGGAGCAGGGCCAAATCACGGCATTACCGCGGTGTGACCTTGGCGTGACCGCGGCATGACTGCGGTGTGTCTTCTCAGTCTATCGAAATCCGTGGGGAAGAATCTTTCGGCAAGGATTCCGAATAAATTCTATGTATTTGTCCTTCACATTATAGAAACTGATCTTATGTTATAAAAACAGACTCTTGATTCAGTAATGTGGGTATGATAAAGATATATATTTAATATGAATTGTTTTTAAATGCGGTACTAGGTAGTTTAAAATACTAATTGAGTGTCAAATTATCACACCCTAAACTATCACTGTGAGTTTTAGTAGACAGCGCTCCTCCGTTGGAGGGTTTTATTATAAAAACATGACATTATTTATCAATGAAACAATTAGATTAAAAAACTTATTCCAGATATGCAATTCAATATAATTAAGAAGAATTAATAAAGAAGCTAAATTAAATTTAAATCATTCTTAAATTATAGAGGCTTCCATATTTTGTCAAAAATAAAGAGTTATACTGAATTAAAAAATATCCATACTAGAGTGAAAAACCAGGAGCAAAAATAAAGATTTATATAGAATTCAAAAATGTAATGGATCAATCATCCCCTGATCACCATCACCATCACAACTTTCATCATCAGCCTCATCCTCACCGCCCTCTATGTCCTCGTTGTCATCCTCATCCTAGCCCTCAACCCCATCCTCTCCCTCAGCCCCATCCTCTCCCTCGGCCCCATCCTCGACCTCATCCTCATCCTCATCCTTGCCCTTGTCCTCTTCAGCATCCTCATCATCACCAAGAACGTCATCATATAGACCGCCACTAGAGCTGTTACCTGGTGCATTGGAAAATTCACCCATCAATGACATATATGTCTGACATACTGTGTTCTCCTCTGGTGGAAGTGATAAGGATAAATCTTTGATCAATTTCATAAATTCTTTCTCCCTCGTTTGAACCTATTATTCCAACTATGTGACCCTTTTATAAGAATGTATTTCATGCTCCTTGACCGGTTTGAAATTGGTGGTACTAGAATGGATACCTAAAGAGGACCTATACCTCATCGAGACTATATTTTTACCATGTCAGCAACGTACTTGACCAGAGTTCTCATCTCCCAAAACCTTATATAAATGATCGTGTGGCCCTAAATTTTCAGGCTCATGGGCATCAAGGGCCTCTAAAGAAGCCTGTTAAAAATATTAATAGATTATTAAATTTAAAAATAGATATTAAAAATTAAAATAAACAAATTAAAACTTATAATTTTTTCTTGTGTCGTTTCATTAATCCTAGTTCCATATTTTTTCCTTCCACTCAAGCCAAAAATATTTTCTCGAGGGATATGTCCTTCAATATTCAATTTGTGATTCTGTAATGAAATTGAAACAATATAAAGTGAAAGTATAATAACATATTCAATATTCAATAAATCACATAATTTAAGTACAAAACAATAAAAAGGGAAAGTCCTAAAGAAAATTTATAAACAACTATATCCTACGAGCTGCCACTCATGGTCTGACATTGTTGTGCGCCCCAATGTGTGGAGTTATTTCTTTGAATCATTGTTTTTGTTTTTTTCAGAATATTCCTAAAAAATGTTTAATAATAAATAAGATAATATTAATGAAAAATATGAAAACTATCATTTAAATAACTCAAATGGGATTAATACCTTAAATTTGGCAGTCGCCCAATTGGTAATAATTTAGTGATATTTCTCTATCGAGCAGTCATCCACGATAGGTAATGTCTCCAACTCCATGCCCACTATATCACACCAGCCAACATACATCTCATGCTTATATTCTCTCCAAATAACTCCTAGCTCTTCTAAACATTCTGTTCGTGCACCTTCGCCATCTGGGAAGTTAAACCGAAGCTAACACCCAATAGATTAATTCATATAAATACAAAAAAAATACTACATTAAATCCAATATATTTTTTACCCATATTTTTGCCCACTCATTATCCTTGACTTCATGTGGCAGATGTCTCCAAGAGAGAGGGATAACTGGAATGATGTCGGACTATTTGGCTACCGTTGCCAAAATGCCCCAACATTCCTGCCCAGATTTAACAATCATTTGTCCATCATCATTGTATTCAACCATAAAATGTGTTTGGAAATTCAATACTACATGCAAGAGAGTATGCTCCTACCCCCAACTCCTATCAATAGATGAATAAGTTATTAATGAAAAAAAATATTAGTACAAGTTATAATAAAAATAAATATTGGTATAAAAATTTATTAGAGTTATATAAATATACATGTGGTAGTCGGATCAATTGGTGTCAATGGATGTGCAGTAGCTGAAGGAATATCCAATACAGGTGGAGTGTCCCTCAGTGTACACTCCTTATCCACATACTGTGTCAGAGCAGGAGTCGAAGAAGGTGGAATATAATAGCTCGTAGATAATGAACTAGAAGAAAAATATGATGCCACAAACATCTGGCCAACTTTTAGTGTAAACATCGAAGGCCTAAATATCATGTTTGTCACTAAAGACACACTAGGATCAAAATGGGGCATAGAAGATACATCTGTGGTAGGGGAATAGTCCCATAAGGTACGACCAGTGGATCATCTAACTCTCGCAACACGAGCCCTCGTACCACCAGCCTCATTACCGGGACCACCATATGATCATCTAACTCTGAAACCCCCCTCCTACCACCAGCCTCTGTACAGGGATCAATATCAGGATCCTCGTCATATATGTCTCATCTAGGGGGTGGATGCTAAAAAAAGATTAACACAAAAGTAAACACATGATATTATAAGTTATTAAAATATATATATCTGAAATAAAATACTCACAACTGGGATGAGTAGGGGAATTCCCATCTGTATCATGCGATAATTATTTTCTATCAAATTTTTCCACCATCTCTCTTCAAGGGGTGTCATTTCCTACCATATGGAAGTAATTAGAAATGGTTAACTAATGTGTATCCCAAATAACAATATATAGAAAAATCATTCTGATAAAAAATAAAGAAATAGATGATTTGTGGTGTTTTGAAGGTAAGTACGAAGAAACACACTTTTAATGATATAAGTGAAGCATGTAGATGAGGATTCGACTATATGATTCTATATATTTCCGACCACAACTTAGGGTTTACAATCAACTCTGACAACTGAGCTATTTGAGTCATCATAAGTAATAAAAATATTTCTTCCAATTGCAGTAGGGATAGTGTCAACATCATCCTCACCATCATCAAAAACATTTTTTGGATTTACTTCAATAATTACACCAAATTTATGATGAATATGATCTTTGACATAAAAAAAGTGTTTAACCATTGATGCCAAAACATATGGTTCATTGGTGGAAAGAGTGTGAGTCATGTTAGTAACTCGAAATCCATAATCATCATTAAAGGTTCCTTGCCTCATCATTGAATAAAACCATTGACATTTCATCATCGTGACTCAACCATGCGAGTAATAATCCAAAATTATTATTTTCTCCAGGACTCCATAATAAGCTAAATTTTCCGAATGAGGTCTATTATCTGATGAACTATCATAACAGTATGTTTTCATAGTTATCATAACAACATAATGCTGTGTTATCATGTTTCTTTCTTGTTCAGTGATAATAAATTTGTAGCCATTGAACACAAGTGATTTACAAGCACGAACCATGGTATTAGGACCAAAATCCAAAGATCTTATTTCCTCAGAAACAGAGTCTGTAAGAAAACTAGATACCTAAAATATTTACAAATTGTAAACTTAATTAAATATTATTTTTATTTTTTTATTACAGAAATATTTTTACCTTCAATTTCAACCAAGAAGAAAACCCTTTTCTATGCAATGTCTCTTTCCTTCTCAAAGATAAAGAACGATGATTTCTATATATTAATTTTTTATGTTCCCTGTAGATAAAAAAAATAATAGTTTAATAACTGTTTAAAAATACAAAATATATGATAAGAGATACATGTACAATTTACTTACTTGATATACTCATCGAAAAATCACAATTGAACAACATTGTGCGATGTGCCATCTCTTTCTCTTCAAGGATTAATGTCGTCAATGTATATGATCTCGGAATTCCTCCTGTCTGAGGAAGTGATGAAAAAATATGTTCAATTTTCTCATACTTTTATTCTTCATTTCTCATTGGTCTGTTTATTCTCGTAGTAATATCAGACAAATACATTGAGTAGAAATCCCTACATTCTTGTGCCAAGTAACCATTCACAATTGAACCTGTGGGATAATTCCTATTTCAGATATATGATTTCAATGTGTACATGTTTATTTCAATTGGATACATCCGATGGAAAGCAATGAGTCATCCATGAAGTATTTCGGTCGTAAGATGGACAGTCAGATGCAATATGCATATAAAAAATTATGGAGGGAATATTTTCTCTTACTCACACAAAATTAATGGTGTCTCTGCCAATAGTTTTTGCAAGAATGATTTGGACAAATTCATTACACAAAGGTCTCTGAACAAATAGAAAAACCACATAACTAAGACTCTTACATTATTGGACAACAGATGACTGATTTCTATTGGAATCAACTCATGAAAAAGGACATGATAATCATGAGTCTTCAAAGATTTTAGCTTCAACTCTTTTCTATTGAGCCATTATGATATATTGCTTGAATAGCCATCAAGAACATTAATAGTATCTTTCACTTCCAGAAATTTATTTTTTTCAAGACGTGTCATCACATAAGAAACACATGGAACATTCCATTTATTTTCACTGATATATACAGGATGGAATTTTTGGTCTAATCCCCTAATCTACCAAGTCATGCTGAGATCGTAAATCATCTTTTGTCTTCCCCTTGACATTTATAATAATTAAAAGAAACATCTCACATATATTCTTTTCAATTTGAATTACGTCTAAGAAATGACGTAACAAGTTGGTTGACCAATATGACAACTCAAAGAATATACTCTTCTTCTTCCAATTGTAACAGGTATCTTTGGAAACATTTTTCTTCTTTCTAGATTTCATTACACCCTTCCGAAATGAATAACTGAAATCCTTCAATTCATTAAGCACATCACTTCTAGATATACGCTGAGGTGGATCATCAGTCTCCCTGGTATTGTAAAATCTTCGATGATTGTTTCTATATGGATGGTTCATTGGAAAGAATCATCGATGTCCCATAAAAATAAAACTATGATGATTTTTCAGTCTTCTCTGTCGAGTATTATTCATACAAATAGAAAATGAAAATTTTCCTTTTTTCTCCATCCAGTCATCATTCCATAAGTAGGAAAATCATTGATTTTCCACATCAGCACAGCATGCATCTAAAATATGTCTTTCGAACATGCATCGTATGTAGGCAGACCCACATCCCAAAGAAGTTTCAACTCTTTTATTAACGGTTGCACGTATACACATATATCATTGGCAGGATCAAAATGGCCAGATATTAGTATACTCAAGACACTGTAATGCTTTTTCATACACAACTATGGGGGAAGGTTATAAATGTGTATGAAAACCGGCCATGTGATGTGCTAAGTAAGCATATTCTCAAATGGATTAAAACCATCACATGAAAGTCCCAGTCTCACATTACCCATGTCGGCTGCAAATTCAGGATATCGAGCATCAAATCTCTACCATGAAAATCCATCTGCAGGGTGAACCAACTCGTCATTATTATTTTTTCTCTTGGTGTCATGCCATCACATTTTTACTGATATTTCATCTGACATGAAAAGGTTTTGTAATCTAGGGATCAATGGAAAGTTCCACAATACTTTTTGTTGCACACGAGATGTTGTTCCATCATCTTTTGGCTTTCATCAGGAGGTTCCACATTTGATACAATCATTTCTTTCAGTAGTTTCATACCAAAATAAGCTTCAATCATTCGGGCGAGCATGATTTTTTTTTGAGAATCCAAGTTCATCAGCTAACATCCATTCCATATAGTGGTTTGAGGGAATATCTACATCATCTAGAAGTAAGTCCTTTAAGAAGGTAAGAATTTTATCCATTGTAGTATTTTAAATCCCATGCATAGTTTTCCCACGAAACAATCAGATTAAAAATTCCAACTTTTTCATTTTACCACATTGCCGATATACTGGAGTCATCGCAACATCATTTAATTTTTCACCCTATCAACATTATAATTTTTATTGGATGCATCATGTGTGCTTGTATAGAAATATTGTTGGTTGGACATCCTTTCCTTCTCATTATGTCGAATAAATGGAAACTGATCATATATCAAACTATCCAATTCAGTCCTGTCATTTGGATCGTCAACATTTTGAGATTCCATTTTCTCTCCATTATGATACCACACATAATAGTTTTTTTGGAAACCATATTTGATTATATGATATCTAATTCCTTCACAACTCAACCATGGTCTTCTAACACAATTAAAACATGGGTAGTGTAGGCGACCACTATCTGATGCCCTGTTGAATGAAAAATCTAAAAATCTGTTCAAATTATATTGAAAATCAGTTGAAATATGATCAGTTTCGTACATCCAACTTCTATCTATTTTTTAAAAAAATTGCAATAAGTCATTTAAAATAAATTAAATCATATTGAAGTTCAATCAAAAAATTATTTAGGTAAATGACAATTGTTTACATTAAATAAAATCATAACTGACACATTACTCTATATGAGAATCATATTAAGAAATAAAAAAAAATACAGTGTGTATAAGAAAATAAGATACAAAATTTCTAATTCCTATATTCAAGGATTTCCCAGTAAGATATTGTATGTGGATCAAGGAATACATAATCCTTAAGGTTCTTGTTGGTAGTAAATGAGTTATATACATTAACATCTTTAGAGAGATCAGGATGAGGAGTAGGATGAGGATCACATCAAAAGTAGTTATGGCCTCATGAAGTTTCACCATAACCATGGATTAATGAATCCTAGGTTTGGGGCCATAGATCATAGGTTGGTAGGGTGTATTAATTGAATCTTGTCCCAATTTATTTTTGAGAGGGACCTTCAATTGTTATAAGTATATATTTGATTGTATTAATTTTATTAGTTCCCTAATGTACTACTCGGTCTTCACATTCATTTATTTCTGATCTCATTTCTTCTTTTTTGTGGTTCTTGATAGATTCTTTCCCCCCTATTTTCTAGGGCCTTAATACAAGCCTTTAGAAGAGGATGGATCATTATTAGAAATGACCAATTTTTATTGTAGTGTTTGTGTGTTATACACATTAATGGTTTATCATGATCCAATATATTAATAACATTGATGTTATTTTTGGTACTAGACAGTTTTCATATTATAAATATCACATTGATTTTTATAATAAGTGTATTTATTTTACCACCCCTAATGACTCGGAGTACATTATTACTTGGGATTGAAACCTAGAGGTATGTAGAGAATGTCCATGCCTAGCCATGATTATGTCAATTATGGAATAGATTGAGGGTGTTGTTCTAGGAATGAGGAGGCACTGATTTCCAGGGTCCAAGGAGGAGGGTGGGGGGCTGTCCAGGTTCGAGGAAGGAGGGGGGGTTGTCCTAGGTCTAGAAAGGTGGGTGGGGGGTGTCCGGGGTCTAGGGAAGAGGGGGATATCCAGGCTCCAAGAATTATGTGGGTTGTCCTAGGTCGAGGAAGTAGGGGGTTGTCCTGGGTGGACCTCAAAAAATCAGATGGGGTTCCACTCTATAGTTATGAGAATATATTATCCAATGCTACAAAGATTACACATGTAAATATGATTATTTTAAATCAGTGCCTACTATATTTTTATGAAATTTAAGGGATATGTTTTTTTGTGAAAATCCTATACATTATAGTGATGTTCGTGAATAATGGTTATTTTCCCATATGTGTATGGAATTCAGTAATGATGATGATTTATTCCATTTTACCAATGTTATAGTGTATGTTTGGGATGAATTCTTGCATTTTACCAGTGTTCTAGTTTATTTTTAGGTGAGGTGAGTTAGAAACCATGTTAGGCATGTCATTAGAACATGGGTTCTTCCATTTATCCATGTAGTCTTGAATTTCAGGGATGAAATTGTTTTGACTGATCTAATTACTAACCACTCTATAGTATGGCCAACCCATCATGTATACATACCCATGAAACAAATCCATGTGTAAATGGGGCGTTTTCAGCACCCCATTTGGCCAGTCATACTTTTCATCATAAGAGATAGGCCATGTACATTTACATGGTATCGAAGTCATGTAGTGTGTGTACATTCCCATGTACATTCCCATGACACTAGATTATCGTAAATACCTTGTCAACTGTTATACACACCATGTGAACCCTTATACCTTATCGTCGTTATTACAACCATTAAAAACAACTTATTAAATAACATCACTTTTCAAATATAATCAAATTGAACATAAATCAATAATAATATTGGATATATCAACTAAAATGAAGTCATACTACATTACAACCAAAATGACCACCCACAACCATGATTAATGACCAAAAATATCCCCTTTCGTCCAAATCAAAAGTGAAAACAACATCACTAGTAATAAAATTGAACATAAATCAATAAAAATATTGGATATATCTAGTAAAATGAAGTCATACTTTTTTACATCCTAAATGACCACCCACAACCATGGTTAATGTCCACCAAGATCCCCTTTTTGCCAAATCAAAAGTGAAAAAAAAGACACATAATTGCAGAACAACAAAATCAAGGAATCACTTAAATATTTGATGTGTAGAAGAGAAAAATTCCTTGATTGAATTTGGATCGATATGTGGAATAAGTTTGGCAGGAGGAAGATTTGATTTAGGGCATGGAGCGGAACTACAATCGACTAGATGGGGAATGGATGGCCGATCTGTTTTTAGTGTAATTTTTTCCCAACGTTTATTAAAATCCATTTGGAATGTATGTCTTTACAAACGGTTTACTTAAACCGTTGATAAAAAATTGATAAGGAAGGACTTTAAAAATGGTTCTGAACTTTTGGTAAAATATTTTATAAAATAATATATACAAATAGTTTACATAAACCGTCGGTATAGATAGACATTCCCAACAGTTTACATAAACTGTTGGGTTATAAGTGTTGGTAAAAGTGTAATTTCTAGTAGTGTTATAAAAACAATACATCATCAAATAGTAGGTATTTTATCAAGGCATCTATCACAACATCATGTGTATTCTACACAACATCTATCACAACATCTTGTGATTTCTAATGCACCCTAGATGGCATGGAAAGAATGCATGACATGTGATTTCTAGAAAATGCCTATATGATGCAGGATATGGCATACCCTCATCTCATCAGGTTGCAACATAAATAAATTTTCAATAACATAAATAATAAACATCACAAAACATGAGAGTAACCTAACCGTAAAAATCAAGGCAACCATAAATTGCAAAACGAAAAAATTACATTAACGAGGAAGATTTGCTTTTCCATGTACACTGGTAAGCTACTCATGGTCACTGCTTATTAACGAGTACATATTCTATCTTATCCCTGACTATAGGCTCCAAACAGTAAGTCAAGAGAAAATAATACCTCTAATACCAAATAATACAACCTGGCCCCAAAGACTGCACAACCATCCTGCTATAACATGGTTGTCAGGTCCTGGCCCGCCAGGTAACCCAGTTGCCCCGCAGACACGTAGTCCCCACCTTGGGGACCACCCATGTGCCTGAACATGTCATATAAGTAATGATAGTCCCCACAAGCCAACAAATTTCCTTTCTAGTGTGCTTTTTCCTCACTCACACACACCCTGGGTAACTTCCCAGAAGGTCACCCATCCTTATCACTACTCTACTCCAAACATGCTTTACTATGGAGTTCTAATCAGGTAGGCTCCCAAAAAGTAAGGTGCACCTTGTTGACATGAGTCCTATCATTTAGTCATTTAACCCATTATCATTCGATGGTGTTACAATCACCCCCCCCCCCCCCCCTTAGAGAACAACATCCTCATTGCGGACTCTACATCTCAACCCAAGTAGTGCACAACACATAAGGCAGGGTACCACCCCTGATACCACTTTGTATCATCCTGGTTCTGAAACAAAAAACCCAGAGGCACCCTGTACACGATTGGTCACATGGCCTTAAGAGCATTTCCCTGAATGTCTGAGGTCGCTGACTTGAAATGATGACCTTGGGTGTGATAGTGGGGAAATTGTGCCTTCATTGGAAGAGTACACAGTAGAAGTAAACAAATACTTATAGAAGCGGAAGAAGTAATAATATCATACAAAAATAAATAGCGGCAGACTAATAGAACAAACTTAAGAACATATACAAAATGATGCATGATACAGGTGTCTAGGAAAGTAGCAAAACAAAGCACAATGCTGAAATATAGAAATAAACCAAGTAGAAAATAAAAACAACAATCATCTCCACATCATCGCAAGCCAAATATTGGTCTTGTGCTCTCTAGCTCCACATCAAGATAGGTACTTGAAGTAGAAGGGCTCTTTACCATGTCTACACCTATAAAACTATAATCAGTTTGGGCCCAAAAACATGGACCAAATTGGGTGTGAGACTAACCCAAGTAGGAAACTACCATGAGATCTATTCCTAACATTCAATGAGTATATGGAAGGTAAAATTACAGGAAACAGTAAATAGGAATGTTCTCAATAATAAAAAATTCACAGTTTCAATATCAAGCAACAGCTAAACAAGAAGACAAACACAAACAGGTAACCATCTGGGAAGAACAATCAGTCTTACCCCTATGGTCCTACCTAACAAGTATAAGCTAGAATCTTACACAAAGCCAAACCTATGGGCAGTACACACAATCTAACCCATCTTTTTTAGCTTAAGCATAGACACTCTAAGGAAGCACTTGTCGTCAATTCCCCCTATAGTCTCATATCGTAATTTAAGTCACTCTAGGGAAGCACTTACATCACATTCCCTTTATGGCCTGTGTTGTGGAACTACAGACACTCTGAGGAAGCACTCAATGTCAATTCCCCTTGTCATCTCACATCGTAAGTAAAACAGACACTCTGGAGAAGCCCTCAACGTCCATTACACATATAGTCATTACACTAGTTTCTCACGACACTGTGTAAGTAAATAAAGTGTAGTAGCATGTACCATCCAAGTTAAACCTACAGAAAAACATGGCTGGCATTCTACAGCATAATAGCATAACATAACAACAGTAAAAAAATCCTACAATACAGGGCATGGGTAAGTAAACATCATCCTAACAGGCAAACTAGACCCAAAGGTCAAAACAAGAAAAACATGCAAGGGAAACACATCCAAAGCACAAAAATTCAACCTAGTCACAATCAAATATCATTTAATTAAGCATAAAAGTATAACAGGCAAACAATAGTGCTAAAATAGTAAACGTGCAATACCACGTTCATGGGTATTAGGCAATTTTTCGCGTATAACTCAAGGAAAGTCAATAGAATGGAACAAACCACCTATCATGGCATTGGGAGATCACTATAAGTGAACCTTGAGGATTGAATCACCTTAGAACACCGAAGATCTACAAAAAAATCTAAAATAATCAATGGATTATTACTTTAGTAAGAAGAGGAATCATGGAGTGAAACTCAAGAAGAAGAGAGATCTTACTAAGGCTATCCCAACGTAATCGACGGTTTCCGAATCGGATATCGGATGGAGGATCAGGGGCTCAAAGAAGGATCATGGTTGTACGGATTCTCTTAGATGAAGAAAACTTCAAAGAATACAGTTCTGGTGATTAGACATGACCCCAGTTAATTTAGTGAAAAAAAAGAAAGTACATGACATGTACTTTTTAAGCACACGGCGTGTACTCATGATTTCCATACTCCACTTTAGGCGACCTCCAAGTCACCCCCACAAGGCCGTGTGCATGGCTGCTACACGGCCTGCACTCGGCTACCTGCAGTAACGCTACTAGAAATTTAGGCTATAGCCACGATTTAGAACCGTGGCTATAGGCACAAAAACTATGGCTATAGGTTATAGCCACAGTTTCATGAACTGTAGCTGGTATTTCTGTGCCTATAGGGAAGAGCCTATATCCAGGGTTGCAAACCGTGGCTATATCCCTATAGCCACGGTTCCAACCGTGGCTATAGGTCTATACCTACGGTTTCAAACCGTGGTTATAGGTTCTGCCCTATAGCCACGCCAATACCAGCCTGGATTCATAAAATCGTGGCTATAGGCCTATAGCCATTGTTCAAACCATGGATATAGGGATTTAGCCAGGGTTTAAAACCATGGATAAAGGGCTTTAGCCACGGTTTAAAACTGTGGCTAGAGGCTTTTCCATTTCAAAAAAAAATCAGCATGTTTCATCATGCTAGCTGTTGAGAGGACACTACCAGCACCCCCTACCCCCTCCTTCTGCACCCCCCTTCCCTCCCCCATGCACCTTGTACCCCTTGTGGCTATAGGCCTTTCCATTGCATAAAAAACCAGCATGTTTCACCGTGATGGATGTTGATAGGACACTACAATAACCCCCCCATCCCCTACTTCTGCACCCCCCCCCCCCCCGCCATCCCCCTGCACCTTTCAACCCCCCCCCCCCCCTTCCTCCTCCTCACTGCTCACCCCATCCCCTGGACAGACCCCCTCCCTCCCACTATAACCCCCCCCCCCCCCCCCCACTCCACCTGCATCCCCCCTCCACCCCCTGGACACCCCCTCCCACCCTCCAGACAGACCCCTGCCCCCTCCTCACTACATAACCCCTCCCCCTGGACTTCCCCCTCCCTCCCCCTAGACCCCCAGCCCCCCACTCCACCTGAATACCTCGTCCACCCCCTGGACACCCCCCCCCCCCCCCGCTCCACCCCCCCCCCCCCCCCCGGATAGCCCCCCCTGCCCCCTCCTCACTACACACCCCTTCCCCCTAGACAGCCCCCCTCCCCCCCTAGACATCCCCCCCACCACTCCACCTGCATCCCCCTCCTTCCCCCTGGACTCCCCCTCCCTTTCCCTGGATATCCCCCCCTGGACAACACCCCCCCTGGACAGCCCCTCCCCACCACTCTGCCTGCAGCCCCCCCCCCATGCAGCCCTCTCCCTTTCCTTGTACATCCCCACTCCCCCTGGACAGTACCCCCCACAACTCCCCCTACAGCTCCCTCCCCCGGGATAGCTGTTCCCCACCAATCTTCATGTAGCCCCCACCCCTCCTTTGTAGCCCCCCCCCCCCCCCCCCACCACCACCACCACCACTCCCCATGCAGCCCCCACCCTCCCCCTGGACACCCCCCTCCCCCACAACCAGTCCCCCTGCAGCCCCTCATTCACTGGACAGCACCGCCCCCACTCCCCCTTTATCCCCCCTTCCTGGACAACCCCCCATTCCTTGACAGACCCCCCCCCCCCCCACCCTTACACACCCCATCCTGAACACCCCCCCCCCGGAAAGGCCCCCCTCCCTACACCCCCAACCCTCCCTACACACCATTCAATTGAATTGCGAAAACCAAAAACATGCTAATATATGGTATTATACAAAATAACTCCAGTCAAATTAACTACACTAATCAAAAATGTACTAATATTAATAGAAATAAATCAAACATCATCAATCCAATTTGAGTAAAGTCGAACCAAACCAAATGGTTTGGAAAAAGATAAAATTGAACCAAACTGAAAATAATGTAACCAAACTAACTCAAACCAATAAAAACTGACTTTAATAAAGCATAATTGAGCATGAAAAAAATGAAACTAATGAAACATACATGATTGGATATAAAATTAATTTAATTGAACCGAATAGCCGCAGATCGAACAAAATTAACCTGTTAAAATTGACATAAACCAAAAAAAATAAACCCAATAAAAAATAACTTAGCATACCTAACCTAGACCAAACTGAACCAAGGAGTCTGGCCTTGTGATGAACTTTTAGAAGGCCTCATGCCTACATGTTGAGATGATATCCCAGTCATTTGGTGCTTCACTATCCTCAACACGATCCAAAACACACTACAAAAAGATAGGGAACCCAAAAATCACAAAAACCCTAATTAAAATTGAGGCAAAGAATAAAAATGGAAGAATCCTTACCTAAATCCGATGTTGAACTCACTACCTTCTATGGTGGTGGGTAGAATAGACCTCACCATAAATAACCACCTGTATGTAGATAATAGGAAACAAAGTGAGATATAAAAACTTCTTATATATATGTGATCACTGTGTCAACTGTATATGATAAATGATACATAACTCCATAATACAAAATGAACAAAGAATATTCAGATTGATATGTAAATCCCAATACTGAATAACATGATCGTTAATAAAGGTTTCTTGTTCAAATGAAATCCAATTTCATTCAATACATACACAATATAAGAGTTGGAGTAATATTATTCTATATCTTTTGAGTATTCCATAATGGAGTAGGTTGCGCCACTATCGGTGGGAAACAAGAAAGATATGAGGGGATAGTGATGCAGTTTGACAACCCTTGGGTTGTGTTGTAATTTTTGACAAAATGTGTGGACTTTTCCCAAGGTGATTTGTTGAAAAGATGGGGAGATTAATGGACACCCCTAAAGTTAGTTTGAGTTAGATATGTTGACAATTAGATGTGGTCGACGAAGAGTGGTGATGGAGCTTGGCCATGAGAGGGAGTTCATATATTTAAAACTATAAATGTAGGTGTTTTCAATTCTAGAATGTAAGATTACACAATATCTGGGTTCTTCATGTAAGAAATGCTCTAAGTCATGGAAATTTTTCAATACCCATTCAGAATGATTTCTTTCTCTTGAAGGAAATTTCAGATACCATCAATAGGCAGATAATTCTTCCATGTTTCCCACTGCCTCTAAAATAGGTTATATATGAAATCTATAGGGATGAAAAACTAGAAAGATAGCTCGGTAGCTTGTGACATGGGGATGTAAATTCTATTTTAGTGGGTCATGCCTAGAATAATCAAATATTTCCCTCTACATTTCATAAATGAGAGGATTCCTTGGTGAAATACCATTTACCATCCTTATTGCCACATTTTTTGAATCTTTATCCCCCTGCATCCCACCTTCCACCCTAGACAGACTCCCCCCCCCCCACTCCTTTCGGACAGACCCCCCCTACCACCCTAGACAGACCCCCCCCCCCCCCCCCCACTACAGACCGCCCCTACTGGACAAACCCCCCCCCCCACCCTGCACCCCCTGGACATGTGTCCAGGCCCCCCACTGTAGACCGCCCCTACTGGACATACCCCCCCCCCACCCTGCACCCCACTGGACATGTGTCCAGGCCCCTTGATATTTACAAGACACAACAAAACAACAAAACAAAACAAAACTCTACCACCTAGCATTTACATTTCCAAAAAAAATGAACCCACTAATCATGATAGAACCATATCCAACCAATAAACCAACAGCTCAGTCATCATATGCTACAACTATTAATACAGATAAAAGTCCTGAAAACTAAACGATTAATCATTTTTGAAACAAATATTCCCAATATAATAATTCAATAAAACATGGAAAATTCCATTAAATAACCCCCCTAGCTTCATGCACAGCTTTTGAGAAATTTGTGCCACAATAAAGCATTTTGTTGAGCCAAAAAGAGGATATAATGGTTTCTAATTACTATGACTATAACCATAAAAAAGCTAACAAAATTCCCTTTAAATGCAATGAAGCTTTGGTGAACACCCAGTTGTCAACTGGGAGTCTACCGGTTTCCATTTTAATTTCTTATATATATGTATCTAAATATATTTGTGAGGAAGGGGAACCATACTAGCTTCATTGCAGCACGGGGCTAGATATTGGCACTTCCATAAATAAGAAGCCCAAGCTGTTCGGTTAGAAGATCCACGTTCTGAGAACTCTCTTCCAGAAAGACCCCCCCCCCCCCACACTCCATCTTGGACACCCCCCCCCCCCACCCACCCCCCCCCATGGCAGGCCCCCCTGGACACCCCCCATGGATAGCTAAAATCTCACTCCTTCCGGACAGACCCCCCCCCCCCACTCCATCCTGGACAGACCCCCCCCCCCCCCCCCCCCTCATTTTCTGAATCTTTACACCTACAAAGCCCCCCCCCCCAATCCAATCCCCCCTGAACATCCTCCCCTCTCAGTTTTCACAGATTTCCTCTGGAGTCTAAATCCATTATCTAGACTCAATCCAGTAATACATCTGAATCAAGAATTAGGCATTCATCATGGAACAAGATATTCATAGGTCTATTGAACGTTGGTCTTATGGAGTCTTCGAGAAAATCCAAGGGTCCTTATTATGGAAGACCATGAACCTTCCCACAAAAGAGGTAATTTAACATGAAACCTGGTTGATAATCCCCACCATAACAGTATAATTATTGTTACCACATAGCACTCACATCATTCTACCTATACCTCAACTTCTCCTACGCTGAACGCAATGACTAAAAATGATTTCCAATTCAAACTTGATTTCCAAGATACTGCCAAGTATTGTATACACCTAGATTACCCAGAACAAAACATACTGCATTCAATGATTGACATGAGTTCTGGATTTTAGTAACCTAGGTGTGGGATATGAATTTTTACCTAGATAGTTTTTATCCACACATAAATTCTGCTACTTCAAGCCATAGTATTTCTAATAAATGACAAACTCTCATCAATCGCACAATGGTACCAAGATCTATCATTGATGTTGTCTTACACCATGGAGACATCTGCACACACACACACTCCTTCGGGATACCAAGGGCTATTATATTAACATTGAACACGTCGGTTGCCAACTATATGGGTGACCCTAAAATAAATTCCCCAGTTACCTACTATCACAACCTCCTTGGAGATCATCCACATTAATAGAAACATTCTGAATGGTCATCTCACAACCTCACTCTATCATTTCAATGGACCACGCATGTAACCACAATGTGAACTCTCATTAACCAATTCATTCCCATCAATTCATGATTACACTACTATTTACTATAACATAGTGATTCCCCCATGAGTCAAGGACCTCCAGGCCTCGGCACACATTCCATCACATTTTTTCCCATTCTTACAGCCTTAAAAACACCATCAACTATCTCAGATTCCTGTATCTAATATTTATCATTTTTTCTATCATATTGATGTTCCTCAACATCATCATAAGAATATTGTTCTTGCTCCTAATGCCATTTAATCTTTAGATCTTCAATCACTTCCGGTGCCAACATAAATGGTCATACCTCTCCCACAGATTGCTTTGTTTTACCAGATGATCTAGTAGCCCAATGGAATCATTACATTTTGAATAATACTTCCAATGCATTATTCTTTTCCCTTTACTGACTGGATAATTCCATGACTCATGAATATATTTCTTCAAATTCCTTAAGACAAACCCAAATGGAACTATCTCATAATGATCCTACTCATAGTTTAAAGAAAATTCGGAATCTACTTATTTATCACTCTGATCTGGTTCTGCATAGATATTTGAACCAACCTACTTCATTTTTCACCTAGGAATGACTATCTTCCACCCTTAAGAATCATTATCACCCTCGACATTTTCATTCAAATATTTGAAATGGTTGTGAATATGGATTGTGTTAGGGGGGGTCACATCTTAGAAAACAACTACATTTCAGAATCACTGGTATCTAGACCATAAAATGTCTAAGGATTCAGTTCTGCCGCATTTTTTCCCAAAAAAATCTATAATAATACTAGAAACACCAACCTAGAATGTTGATATATGATCTAAATCTAATGGAATCGGACTACAGTAATTCAAAATTCCAAAAGTAGTGATCAGAACAAAACCATCATCAAGCTCCTTCCCTTTGCACCCATTTATAGAAGTCGGGGATTCAAAATAGGTGGATATTGAAGTGGAAGAGCTTGGCTCTGCCTCTCCCATGACTTGAATATCCCACTTGGATCATTCCAAGTGTTTCCTCAAACTAACAAAGATATATGGGCCCCTTAGTTCTAGTTGCAGTGTCCTCACCCCCTTCCAGTGAGAATCATTTATTATACTGCCCCTGATTTATGAGTTACATATTGAGAGGCCTACATGATGTTAAAATTTCTCCCCATGCTGGAAGTTGGATAGATCATGACTCATGTGTCTACATGATGAACAGAAGTCATCCCAAGATTCATACAAGACCTACTGCTTCTAAAAAAATCTCCCCTTCAATATCAATGCATATAAAATCCATCATTACCTTGGATACATCGAGCTCAACAAATATTTTAGGATAAACAAGGTGGAATAAAGTTATGGTGTGATTATTAGTACATAAGAAGTGGCCAACATATTACCAACCAATTTAAGAACACCAAATTCTGAAATTGGGGATGAAGGATAGGGACCTAAATCCAAATCACCATGGAGGGAAGATCCTGTTTTAGGTGTAACTTGAAAAACCAATAGAAAATAGAGAAGTTTAATCTAGTTAAATCATGTGGAGCATTCAATCAGGGAGAGATAAGGGAATCTTTAGTTGAAAAATGATTCAAAAATTTCCATAGATCCATAATCCCTATAATCACCCATTCAAGAAAACCACATGAATCAAAAATAAACCTATCAAAGGTTTCCATCGAGGGAAGACTCTTGTCGAATTGATCCCCTAAAGTGAGATTCAATAGAAAAGAAACATTTTGAAATTCTAGGGGAAACTACAGTCTTAATAATTTCTTCATCTCATGAGAGAATTTTAGGGCTAATTTAAATTTTGGGAAGCTGTGAAAAAGTCTAGGGTTAATGAAGGGGGGTAATGGTAAGAACTATGAATCCAGAGTAGTTAGGATGAATCCTCCCCACACCTTAAGAGAGGGTGGCCCATAGGGCCATCCATGAAGTCTAAAACATTATTGAAGGAAGCCACATGATTGAAATAGGTCTATCATTAGAATTAGAAAAACATAAGAGTTCTTTCAAAATAATTTCATCAAAAACTCATATTAGTGCTTGCTCCTCAATAAGCCTAACATCTAAAATGTTCCAAGTGTAATCACACAACCACCCATAAACTAGCATCTTCTCAAACCTTGAGTGTAAAATTGTACTCCATCAATCCAAGATTAGACCATTTAGGATCATAATCATCTACGTTATTGGGATTCATACCCAAAAATAGTTAGGCCATGTATCCTACCAATCCTTCCCTTTGAAATCCAAACATCAATACGGAAACGCCTAAAGCGGTTTTCATCATGGAAGCCTAAAGAATCCCCATGCCTGTACCACATACTCGATAGTACCTATAATAAACCAATATCATAATTTAAATCATCTACCCATGATTTTGTCTCTAAAGGAACAAACAATTCCAGGCTAACGCCTCTATTAAATTACTATCATATATCATATCTCATCTCAAGCACAGTACCTGAATAACCAATATCTTGAGTCATATCTCCATGGAATTAGGCCCTCCCACCTAGCTCAATAACCACATCTCACATAGGTCAATACTCATAGGGAAATATCTATTTTTTCCCATTTGTAATATCTTAATACAACAAATGTGCTGACACCCACTTTAAATTTCTCAAATATACGCATATCAGGCATTACATAAAAATCACTATCCTACTAGGGAACTGATCCTAAAAAAGGTTATACTATCATCCCCAATCCTCACCTCATCCCAATTTTCAATATCATCCATGATATCTCAATAAATCTTGAAACTATTGGCTTCTTCCCAACCTGAACCTAGGGTTATTGAATTATTCTTAGGTTCCCAAGCATCATGGACACCCAATAAGTGTTTGAGTTCAAGAAAGTAGAGAAACACCAATGGGGTACTATGTATAACCAGTAAATATAGTGTATGGGTAGATGATATGCTCAGTTGAATAAATAAGTAAACTGTGGAAGCGTAAATAAATACCCATCATTGATCCTTGGGCTATAACATGACACTCGGTATTGGTTATACCTCCTTTGGTTAGTGTCAGAGTTTTTTTAGCATGATTCATGATCATTCCCACTTGTACATAGCCCAATAGAAATGTATTATAAGTTGAAAGCATCGATTTAATGGAGGTAATTATAGTAAATTTAATTGTATCAAGCCCATGCCTAATTCTAAGGAGTGTGTTCTAGGAAATCTTATAGTATCGATCATATAACAGATTCCTAGTGGGATAGGCATAGGAAATCCAGTAGTATCATCAATAGAATCGATTCCTTGGGGGATGAACCTAGGTAATCATATTGACCCAAAGATGGAATCCCAATATCCTGGGAATTCTATATAAACAAAAATATTGAATATAAGGGGATTTCCCAATGCATTAATATTGTATCAGGATCAACATCCAGACCCTAGGAACACATCCCAAGAATCCTATTTTGACCATACAAGCGAATCCTAGGTAAAATCTTGGGTATTCCACTTAAATCCTTGAGGGTAGTGTGTCCCTCCCATAATATCTCATATAAAACATTATATACAAGTTGTCAATCTTCTCAAACTCATATCTAAAAACAAGGGTTTCCCCCTCAAGCGCATGACCTATCATCATCGCTAATGCCATATCATCATCACTAATTCCATATCTGGATCACACAAAATTGATTTGGGTTCGAAAGTGACACCTACAATCATCTATAATCTTTATTGCATGCAACCTCACAAGGTTCAAAATCACTGAGGCACCCTTATGGGTTCCCTAGGTTACATTATAGCACGAACACCCTATGTAGATTCCTTTATCAAATTCACATCTATCATGTCAATACCCCCCACTGGGAATCACAACCAACGAAATAGTCATAAACATATCACGACCTCGCTATACTCATATGAACATCCTCACTTGCAAAGATCTAAAGAGATGGAAACCTTCCTATATCACTTTCCAAGTCACACTATGTCGGTCCACTCACCAAACCTATCATCAATTTAGCTAAATTATACCCACCAAGGTATCTAAACCTCATTAGGGGAGGAACACCTTCCTGCACTCATCTCTACTAGTATGAAGGTTTTAAGGAATATTAAGGATATTTCATGGCCTACTAGGTATTATAACTATATCTCATCATATCCCTCCACTTGAAGGTCACTAAGGAACCTAGACTAAGGTCGACTACGCATATAAAATTCACTTTATTTTATATACACCTTGTATGGGGTTCATGTTTCTCAAGGCATAAAATTATACTTCTACTCTTAGAAAAATTCAATCGGGATATATATTCAGTTCACAATGGTCCATCATGGACCTTGGAACTTTCCACATTTAATTCAAATGAATTCTTTTATAATTAAACTAATTAATTAACTTATAAAGGTTAATCTCTTGAGGTCGTGAAACTACACACATCAAATTTCACATAAATCCTATATAAACCGAAGGGTTATGCCCAAGAAACAACTGACCTTATTTGATGTTATTTCCTTTAAAGAAGCATGGCCACCTTCTATTCTTGTATAAGATCTAGCATCAACTGAGGCTCCTAACCTGGCCCCAAAATTACAAATAATCAATTATAACATTTTATAATTAATTATATTATCATATTAAATTAATTATATTGATTATAATTAATTTCATAATTTAAAACAAAAAGACATAAATGATTAATCAATCACTAGGCTACCTCAATGCATTGAAATCATGAACAAACACACATGGAGGTTCTATGGAATACACCCGATACTATCATGGGAAAATACAAAAAAATGGTATCTATTTTATAGGTGATTTTAGAAAATTTAGCATAAACCCATAAATAAAATCATCAGGTGACGTACCTTTGATGACATAGCATGAAATAACATACAGACTTTATCTCAAGACATCCTCTATCTAAACCAGGAAAAATCCCCATCACGTGGGACAATTTCTACCATCCTTTGGGGGAAATTTCCAATAATCCCCAACTTAAATATTCTAAAATTATATACTAAGGATGAAAACCAAAACAAAAGGAAAGGTATGGAATAACTCACTCGAAATCATCGTCTAATAATTCCAGAAATTGATCCCCTCTCAAGGTGGATCAAAGGAGGGACAGTGTGGTAGAACCATCAAGAACTGGCCTTCTCCTAATATCCAAAACCCATAAACCCGAATCACCTTGATTTCAAATAAACGGGACTATCCCCATGTAAAAAAGAAAATTCGGCTCCATTCATGGCATGAACAGGGGGTCATGGAATGATTTACCTTTCACCTAAATAGCTTTCGTGAAGGAGTAACCGCAGCAATCTTTGCAGAAATTATAGGTGCTGGCTCGCACGGATCCCACTCATGGAAGGTCTCAGTTTGGCTGATTCACTGATTGGAGGAGGAACACGCAACGTAGGGTGTGGAGGAGGAGACGAAAGTACGAAGAAGGGTATGGGAGGGATCGCACGAGGGAGGGGTGAACCGAGTGGAGAATCCAATGAGGATCGGCCGAGGGAGAATTCAACAGTTGGCGACAAGGGAGAAAGGTTTCGCAGGTGGGAGATGAGTCCCGATGAGGGAGAGATGCGCGTGGGAGATGAGTCCCAATGCTGGAGAGATGCGGGTGGGAGATGAGATGTGATAGAGTTAATCTAATTGAATAACTATTTCAATGGACTCATTTTAGCTGTAGGTTTAACTATTCTAATTCCATGGTTTTCAAATAATCGTGGTTTTATTTTAATCTATAGCCACGGTCCAATTAAACTATGGCTATATTTCCATGTCTATAGATCATTTTTCTAGTAGTGTAACTGAGTACACGGTTTTTACTCATAATGTACATTGTGTGTACTCATAAAGTACACGGCATGTACTTCAAAAATTTCTAGAAGACCCTCTTTTCATAAAAAATGTACAGAAAAGGAAAATGTACCTTAAATTAAGATTATGGTTCTTACATGGGTTAATTGATGAAATTATTTGAGTTTTGTTTTATGAAAAATGGTTTAAATTTAAATGTTGAAAACATGTGTTTGGTTTTTTTTTAAATCTATTAAATGAAAGAATCCACATGTTTTTGCTTTAAAATTTTATTTTTATATTGACACTAAAAGTTGGGATTTTGAATTGTAAATGATGATTAATTTGAAATGAGATTATATAACAATTATTTATTGATTTATTGATAACTTGTGAGCCTAGGTAGTTAGTAGATTTTTGGGAACATGTATATTATGATGTTGATTCCCAAGAAATGTACTATTGTTGAAAATTCTAACAAAAACCTAGTCTTACATATCTTACCCCCAAGGAGATGTTGATGAGTCCTCCTTGACTCGAACATGAGGGAAATCAATAAATATTTCTTTTGTGATCAATGATATCTGATGTGTGAGGATTAAATTAACAAAAAATATAATATTATAGTGAAGATGACCATGGTTATTGTTTTGATTATTTTGATTATATATTCAAATAATTATTGAGTTTCTTTCATCATTATATTTGATTCATATAATTTTTTATATAAAATATATATCCAATACATGTTTGATACTTTTACATCAATTTTAAATGAATGATAATTTTACTTTAAATTTTAATATGTATTTCCATTAAATATTTTATTTAAATTATTACAATTAATTGGTTTATTATTAGGGTATCTATTATAGAACATGTGGTGATACCCAACTATGAATTGTACCATAAACCCTACCTTTTCTTTTTGGTGTTTCATTATTTTCACCTACCATGGATGAGAAAATATAAGGTTCAACCTGTAGGGGGTGGATGTTCCTGATCCATTAGGCATTGGAGTGATGTTTCCTTTAGAATTTTTTTATTTATTTTGTGTACATTATGATGTTCTTCTAAAAAATTTTTCATAAATTTTTTATTTTCCAGTATTGTTTATCGTCTGAGTGTTGGTCATGTTGACATGTGTATTTATCTTGGGAAATTTTGTAGAAAAAATCATTCACTCTTATTCTTGTATAAATATAAGTCCTAGTTTCCAAATCATGGGGATCATAATTGACATTTGGTTATATTTCATTTATCTCATTTTTTTGAGTATCAGGGTATCCAATGTATTTTATGAAAAATTCGTATCATAGTTGAAGTTTAGTTATCTTTTCATGATATTATTAGGTAGTTTATAATATCCTGTGGGGATAGAAGAGGTAGTTATGTGTGTAACTGGGCTATATCTTGTCAAACAAAGACATATATGACCATGGGTGGTCTAAAAAACATTTAATGAGAAATATGATTCTCTACTTCTAGTAATTTACCTTCTTTTTATTTGTTTAGTTTTAAATAAAAAACATTTTTCTTATCGGATGCGATAAATTTTCCTGATACTTATATTTGAGATGTTGATCTAAGTGATCTTTTAATGTCCAAAACATTGTTTAATGATGTTTTGTAGAATAATTCCTAGGATAAAGCATTTAAAAAGGATTCATGATAAAGCTTCTAGTGAACCAGATTGGGAGAATCCCTCTTATGTACTATAATCTAGATGAGAATATTATATTTCTTATCCATGTTCTAGGATAAGAGCTTGTAATCATTCTCATTTAGGAACTAGTTTTGGATCATGAAATGGATTAATATAAGAATAATGATTAGGATTTACTTCACTAGAATCTAGCAACATTACAATGCTCTAATTATCTTCCATAATATGAGTATTGGTTGTGAATGGTTGAGATTTTGATTGAGTTCATGGAAAATCCTGATTTGAATAAGGTGAAATGTGACACCTTCAGGATATAAGTATGTTGTATGAGTTAGTAAGATTTTATTTTTATGATGGATAGTAATGATTATTTATATTTGAATGAATTTAGGTTTATTTTCTCACTAACAAGTTATATCCATTATCTAGGGTTTTATCTAATGATCTAGAGTTTTTGAAAATTGAACAGGCTAAAAAGACTGTAATGGAACATAAAAACTACCTTTTTTATCAATTGATGTTATCACTAGGGATTATATCAACTGTGAAAATGAATACATGATGGTTTTATTTTGTTATTCATCTTGATATTCATTATTAGGTTTTCATTGTTATATTATCATCTTATGCTGACATGATGGATATGGCGTTAAAGGTGGAGCATGAACTGGGAAGTATTCTGGGGTGTAAGGGAGTTCTATTTCAAATAATTGGACGTTTTGGAAGTTCCTAAAATGGAAATATATCAAATTATGAGTCTCATTGGGTTTCTTGATATAATAGTTCTCTAACACCTTCTATAGTGTCTGGAATAGGCCCATAAACTATGTTATAGTGTTTAATGGATGGTCATTCCAAATGGGTTTGTACTTACACCCCAAATATCTATTGATCATGTGATTCCATAGGGAAAATGAGTAAATTATTTTATATGTTTTATTCTCCATATAGTGTAATGGGACTATTATCAACTATGAGTTCTTTGGGGTAATGATATTCTTATCGGACAAAGGGTTTACATCCATAGGCATCTGGAATGAAGCATCCTCACATAGAGAAAATATCTCTAGAAGAAAATGATATAAGTCCAGGGAATGTTAAAGGATCCATCACTATAACTTCATCCTTGGTGACTAATTTATTTGATAAATGTGCATCCCAAAATTTATATCATCATATATTGATAAATGACTAAATCCTTTTATAAAGCTTGTGTCTTCCGTGATGGTCATTATTATACCCCTCAGAATGAAGAGAGGGGAGGGTATTTCTTTTCTTGATTTTAATTTCTCTTTATCTCAGATTTACATTATATATAATTTTATTATTCATGGAATGAAACATATTGATTTAATTTTTTTACGGGTTGTATCACTATTAAACAAATTTAATATTGATTTTTATTTTCGTTGGGTCGCTTTTATTGTACCTCCTGGGGTGATCTATATATTACATGTGGAATTGGACCTGAGGTCAATTAGTGGTATACCTTCATATATAGGGTTCGAGAAAATAATATTTCTTTTTTATTTCTACATGCGGTGGGAATCGTTTAGTGACGATATTCCTCTATTTTTAATGGAGATTCCCATTATGTTTTTTTATTTATATAGGTTACCACCGGTAAGTCAGTAACAATGATCTATTTATTTAATACCTGATATGACACCAATATCTATACCATCATATAGTATGGATCAAGTTGAAATGAAATATTTTATGGCTCATTTGGAAGATGTTCTTAAGAAATTATTTATACACCTGAGTATGTCACCTTGGGAAGTTCCTAATCATTTTTAAAGAAAGTTTGATATTAATTTATCTTCTATGTTGATTACTAGAAACTCAACCAAGATATGGTAAATTAGTAATTTTTTTCCACAGTTTAATGATTTGTTTTACAAGTTTAAGGGTATTTGAGTTTCTCTAAGATTAATTGTATGCATGGTTATCACTAGTATAGAATACAAGAATATTATATTCCTAAAACTACCGTACAGAGTAGGTATGGACATTATTAGTATCATGTCTAGTCTAACCAATTATCATGTATCCTTTATAAATTTCATTAAAAATACCATGTGTATCTTATTCATTGTGGTCTTTGTAAATGACATTCGGGTTCACTCTTAGTCCATAAAGGATCATGTACGTATTATGAGACATGTTCTAGAATTGATGATAAATCATAGACATTATGCCAAGGTATTGAAATGGTATTTATATATTTCAGATGTCATGTTTTATGGACATATGGTCTCAGAACATGCTCTCTATGTTGACCCTAGAAAATTGAATTTCATAATCAATTAGAGGAACCAATAATTATATTCTTCATTTGGAGCCTCATGATTTTATTAGGGAATTTTCATTTAGTGGTAATATATTTCTCATTTTTTTCCTCTCATATAAATATTCTCATGGATAAGGGGTTAATGTTTTTTTGGTACAAAAATTTTCTATATAATTTTGTTAGGAATAAATTTTATTCAACTTATTCACTATTCATGACTCTTCTAGAGGATGGAGTAGAGCTATGTGGGTTTTTTGATTCCTAAGGATTAGGACTGTGTTGTGTTCATAGGCTGGTAAATCATGTGGTATCCTATGGTTATCAACATCTTAATCCATGCAAGAATAATTTTTGGACCCGTTCCCCTAAACTAGAAAATGTGATGCATGCACTTAAGAGTTGGTGGCACTATGTTTTTTGATAACTTATTTATGTGTATTCCATACAATAATTTTTTATTTATATATTCTATTTAAAATATTTGTATCTCCTTCAGTGGCATTTGGTGGAATACTTTTATTATTTATAATTTGTTATTGCCTATACCCTGGTTAAAGTTACGGTCATATCCAAAACATTCAGTAGGAATATTCTGACCTAGTCTTTGAGATAAACAATGGAAGACTGTACCATGTTAGAATATTTTTCAGAGTTCTGTATTGTTATTAGGAATAAATAGGCGGAGTTGTCTAGGATAGTGTTCAGTGGACTTCCTCTCACATTGAGACAATTTATCTGGAACAAGTACATGAAGATTACTTTTATGGCATTAAGGACTATATTTATAGTGGGTGATAGATGTTGATAGATTTTTATTTTTAGAGTGTATTCCATTTGTTCAAAATTATTGTTTTCCTTCCATTATGCATGAGAAAAAATGTGAAGTGTGAATTTCATAATTTAACAAGGGATTGGAACCTAGGAATGATAATGATGATCTATGAAATAAGATGCTGATTATTTTCATCAGGTATGAGGTGTGACCTCACATTCATCATCATTCACTTCAAGACATGTCAAAAGGGCATGGTTGAGATCTACAATACTTCAGGATTGATTCAACCACTTTCGATTATAACATGAATGTGGAAAAAGGGAAATATGGAAAGTGTGGTCGATTTTATAATTACCCATTGAAATAAGAAAAAAAATTGGTTTGGATGGATATTATGACAAAATCAGATCACAAAATACCCATTCGTGATACGAACAACATTTAGGAGTTCTGAATATCTCTATGTAAAAATGATTTTCTACTTTAACAGAGTTCCAATTACAATAGTCACTGGTAGAGATCCATGTTTTATTTATAGATTTTTGAGTGTCCTTCAATAGGTAGTGGGATCACACTATCTATTGAGTAATTCATACCATCTACATATGACTGGCCAAACAAAAAGGACTATATATATCATTTAGGGCATGATTCAAGCCTAAATCCTTCCTTTTGGTGAAGCTTGGGATCACCATCTGGTACTGGTTGATTCATATTATAATAATAGTTAGGATTCCAATATTAAATATGATATTTTTAGTCTTTTTATGGTATACTAATAAAACCTCTATTATTGTTTTTAGAGATTGGAGAATTTTCACTATTTGGGCCCATTTTTTTACAAGATGGGATAACAAAGATTCAATCGATTTTCCAGAGACTGTTGATGGCACAAATTAAGTACAAATATAATGTTAATCTTCATTATATACCATTTTACTTTTTAGTTGGTGAATTGTTGTTATTAATAATTTTGACATGTTTGGGTCATCAATATCTTGTGAGGAAAAGAAATATCTCCTCCTGATTTTATTGGACTATTGCAAGTTGTTGAGTTGGTTGGGATAATGGATTGACATATATCACTTCCTTCATAATTGAAATTTAAAAATAATTTTTTCCTTATTTAAGAGCTATGGATTTATTTATTTTTACCCATATCATGTTTGGAGATTTAGGGACCTTGATATTGAGACTTATTTATCCAAGACTGATCAACCAATAAGGATTCAAGATTCTGTGACAATTTTTCTTCATTGGGTGAAAATACCTTTAGTCACTGTGTTATTGATTCATGGTTTTATTTAATGGGACATAGGAGTTATATGAACAGATGAGATATATGTGGGATCATCACATTAATCTAGAATCATCTTGATTGGATTTCATGGGATATATAGTTATTATTGTACAAATGTTGAAATATCATGTTGCCTTTTTCATGTATTCCATAACCCATGTAAGTTTAACTTGTGGTTTGATCTTATCTAGGAGTTATTAGGGGGGAATTTTTAAATGTTTATAAGCTTTTGGGGATGTGCATGGTTGTCACATGATTTCTCCAAAATATTCCCCTATATAAAACCATGCTACCATCAATAGTTAGGGGTTTCTAGGTAGTGATATTTTTTTGACACAACATTAACCCATCAAGTAGAAACCATACACCATGGATACTTAGTCTATAATGTCCCATGTCTAGGGATCATGATTTTTATAACAATGTGACCCTCTCTAGAAAAATGGGCACACAGGTTTCTTTTATTCCATTAATTGTTTTAAAATCCCCCAAACCCCCTTTTATGTTCTAAATCAACCCCATTCAACCTAAATCGAATTTCATGTATTATGAGGGGATTATTAAATGGTTTTGACTTAACAACTCCCTTCTATGGGTGCATCAAAGTCTATATGATCACATTGAATCTCTTTTATGTAATTGAATATCCTATCATGTGTCTTCTTCTGGTCTCTCTATATTTTTCATTGGATTTTGATATATCATCATGTATTGGATAGATATAAACATCATTTAAATGGAACAAGATTATTTTTTGGTTTATTTATCACTGAAATCATCAATATTCTTTGGTGATTCCAACTACAGGTGTTGATTTTGGATTTTTTGATAAAATAATGAGATTCAGTTTGTGTTTTGACATATAATTTAATCCTTTTTTATGTCATTGTTTTTTTTGAAATAAAATTCAATTGGGTTGTAAAAAAATTGATATGATTTGGAATTGTAAATTTTAAATGGAATGGATTTTGGGGAAAACCCCAATATTATAATGGAATTTGATTTAGGTTTTAAATATCGAAATTTGTGGAATTGGAGAGAAAATTAGATATTTTTTATAAAAAATGGCATAAATTAATATGTAGAAATAATATGATTTTTTTGTATTGAAAAGGCTTGGAATGATGAAAACCCGTAGTTTTAGTTTTATTATTGTATTATAATATTAAAAATAAAAATCCAGTAATTTAATTGAAAATGGTTATTAATTTTAAATGAGAATTTTTTTCCATTCATTATTAATTGATTGTGAACATTTGATATTGGTTAGTTAGTGAATTATTTGGGATAATAAACCTTGGATTTTGATTCCATATAAATAGATAGATGATGAAAACTATAAAAAATTACATTCTGGAATATCATATCCATGATGGGATATTGATGAGTCACATTTATCAATATCCAGAGAGAATTGAGTACACATTCATTTAGTGATAACAGACATGAGATGTGTTAGAATAATATGACTAGAAACGATCGTATCATAGGTAATATGACAATGGAGATTTTTTTGATTGTTTTTATAATATAATTCAATGATTATGGAACTATATTATTCACTCCATTTTTAATAAAATATTTCATATAAAATTATTATTAAATTCATGTTTGAAATGTTTTCGGTCGATTCAAAAAGAAATCATGATTTTTTAAAATTTGAAACTACCTTTACAATACATGTTTTATTTAAATTTAATAGTTTATTATGATTATTTTTATAAATCTATTATATATGACTCAGTGAGACCCTTATAGGATTTATAAATCTAACTCATCCTTTATAATATTGTTTTTTTATTTTATTCTACCAGGTCCCCACAAAGGGAATGTGTCACTTATAGGGTTGTATGTTTTTTATCACTTTTGAGATGCTCTAATTCTTCCATTATGATTTTTTTCTTTCAACCGAGTACATGAAAATGTATTTCTTCAGGGTTTGTTGAACCTCTTGGGGTTTCTTTTACTTTCTACTTTTGGAGTGTTGAGTATAATTAGTTGTATGTTTTCTCTTCTGCTTTTTTATGGAAATTTCATTTCCTCTGGTCATTTTATGATTCTAATTGATAGTATCCAACCCATGAGGATATAGAACTTTCTTTTGGATATGTCAGATCTGGCTCAGGTATCAGGTTACTAGGTTATCTGTCGTAGTTGATGATACATTTTATAGAAAATGTAACTATTGATTATATAAGAATTAAATCATAACACATGATTAAATAATTCCTTATATGTTAGTAATGAAATTATAGAAATTTGACTAGTATTTTATGATAAATTAATTTGTAATAATTAATTATATTGAATCATCTATAAATTAATAAATTAATATTCCAATGATATCTCTATTTATTTTATGCGTATGAAATAACTAATATATTTTAATAAATTTATGTGTTTAAGAATATTCACAGTATAATAAAGGTAATATGATAACCCAAATTTTTTAAACAAAATTAATTTTTATAAACCCTCTATGAGGATACATAAAAATAAAATCATTATCCATGCCATATCAGTGTTTGGTAAAAATATATGGAATCTTCAAAAATGCACTTCTCTATAAAAATACCTTCTTATTGGATTCAAATTTTGATATACCCTTATTGTAAAAATATATAGAGTTAGAAATATTTATTCATTTCAAGTGGTTCAGACTTCAATGTTGGATATCTCTTATGAAGTGATTTATCTAGTGAATCATTACCAAAAAAATAATATTTTTTGGAATAATATCACAAGTTAAAAAAAGGAAAAAAATTAATACCCCTGTGATATAAAACGTCATGAGGAATATAATTTTTCATATTATTATTCAATATATAACAATTAATTACATATTTAGTGAAGATTGTTTTTTAGAAAAATACAATTAATTTATTTGGGTAAAAATTATTATATCAAAAATATAATTATTTTGATTTTAATAATTTTCACGTATTATAATTTTTTAATGAAAAATTGTAGATGTTATTTTATATAAAATATTTGAATATTAAATAATATAAAAATATAAAATATAAAATATCATTTTCGTAGGATGAATGTGTTCTACTATGGAAATAAAATTACACCTATAATATAATAAAGGAAAAAACATCATTAATTTATCTATGAATGATGTATAACATTTACATGGTTCCACCACTTTTAAAAAAAATATGTATCTAGTATCTTTTAAAATAAACTTTTACACTCATTGTTCTTTTATATGGATGATATCTAAAACTATGTCTATAATTCAACCACTTAAAGTAATTTCATTTTAAGAAAATCGTCTCCTCCTACAACAATATAATGCCATTGATATTGAGAAATATTTATCAAAATAACATAACAATTATTAACCGTTTCAGTTAGTTCATCAGTCATTTAAATAGAAGGTGAATGGCCATTTAATTTCATAATGAATGTTTTTATCCATGGTCAGTATCGATGGATTAAAGGTAAAACATATAATGTAAAATAAATATAGGATTTTATTTTTATCAATCCTAATAACCTTTATAAATTATCTAAAAGTGTACACCATAGTCATCAAATATTGTTCCACCTATAATATATTATAACAATATTTTTAGGTAATAAAATTTCTCAAAATGTTATTTTATCATTTTTATATGAATTATACACAATAAAGCTGAAAACATATAATTTTTTAAATAATTATATTTTGGTATAAGTTAATTAATTTCATTATAACGTTTTTTAGTCAAGAATTAGTCAAATAACTTAGTTTTGACATGAAATTTATTCATATATACCATTTTATTTTAAATTTTCATAATAATAATAAATATATGTATATATAATATATATTATACATTATAAAGACATGATTTTTAATTCCATATAAATATAATAAATAATAATTCTATCATAAAATATTTACAAAATACGGATACTATTTTACAATTTTATTTATCCTAGGCGTATCTACTTGATATGATGTTTACCACCATAAATTATTTTACCGTTATTACATGTAAACTATAATTTAGACTAAAAATATATGAATAATCATCAAAATTATTATAATATTTTAATTTACCATGAATAATCCAATAGACATGATTAAATCATCATGTATTAGTATTATTTTATCACGAAGTAGTTCCCTTATTATTTATCCTCAATAAAATGTAATATGAAAAAATTGTTGAACGAGTTTGAGAAATTTCTTTTTTTTATATTTTTCAAATAAAATCTTTGTGGAAATGATATTAGTTCTAATAAATGTATTCTATTCGATATTTTGTCAATATATTTTTATAAATTTAAATATTTTATGCAAATTTAAAAATATTTTAAATAACAATTCATTTTTGGACAAATTAAATTAATTATGAATAATGTTTGAAACTATGATTTTAAAGAAGTAAAATATAAAATTACTTAAAATGAAATTATAGTATTATATATTGTACCATAAAAAAAATTCCTAATAAAAAGTGAAATACATTTATATATAATGAAGGTAGTATATACATTGAAAATTTTAATTATGGTTTAATTTTTTCGATAGAAAAACATGGAAAAGGGATACACAATGGAAAAAAATTATTTTCCAAAACATAAATATTGTTGGTTGATTTTATTAAATAATAGAATTTTTTATATGTCATAATGTTATATTATTACACCATACCTACTTAGTATCATAATTGAATGGAAGGTGATTTTTATATACTATATTATATAACATTATATATATTTATCAAAATTATATTGAGATAAATTTATTTTTTATATTAGTTTGCCTTAGAGAAATAGAGATACATTATTCCAGGAGTTTTTATGAGTTGATATCAAGGTTCTCCACAATATTTTATGTCTAAATTTTCATAAAAAATCTAAATATATTAATTTATTTAAGGGTGACTGTAATATATTAACACATTATGTCATGTTGTAAGTCTTATTGGTGTAAATAACAAGAGATATAATTCCCAATATTTATGTAGTTTAAAAATAAATGAAGGCACGATTTATGAAATAAAATATAATGTAAAATAATAAAACTATAAAAATTATTATTACAAATAAATGTTTGATTTATTGTTTATTTTTCATGATGTATTTTTTTCCAATTTTTGATATATTCAAAAAAATTATTGGTTTATTTGAATTATATTATATTATTTTGAAGTCAAATTTGAGGCATATATGTCAAACTATGTCGAGAAATTTTTTTGATGTATTAAAAAATTAAAATGACAGTTTTTGTATAATAAACTAGTATTAACATACAAAGACATTACATTATTTGTGTGGATTACTTAATACATTCTAAGAATAGTCACCCAAATATTTTACTAGTTTACATAAATTGGAAACGTTGAAACATAAACACTATTACATAAGTCAACTACATTATCGACTACTAGGTTCTTCATGACTTTAACCATTCTTGGAAAAATCATATGTAATAAATATCCTTATAACCTAGGAAAGGTGACATAAAATTTTCTAAGTGAAGATACTTATAAATTTTTAAAAAGATATACATAAAATAATAAGAATGAAAACATGGGAATTAAAACACAATCATAACATTTGAAGATCATAACAAGAATATCATACGATCATAATCATTAATGGTGGAATACATATTTGTAGTTCATAAGAAACAAATCATAATAAAATAATGAACATAATCTATAAAGGAATAACTAATGAATAAGACATGGAATTGTGGAAAACACATAATAATATAAAATATAATTTCAAGAGTTCCTTCCAAGGAATTTATAACATGTTACTGTGGGGTTATGACCCATGTACCATCTTCATGTTTGGTATAACAACCCATATACCCCCTATTTTTTGGATGGGACTACAACATTTGTTCCATCTTACTTTATTCCTTCGGATACAACCCAAATTTCTTCTTAAATTCATGATTGGGAAAAAACCCATATACCTTCATGCTTTTGATCTTAGGCTACAACCCATGTACCCTCTTACTTTCATTCTTGGGCTACAACCCATGTACCCTATGATTTCATTTATAATTTATCACTAAATAAGGCATTGTACGAAGATAAAAGTCCCTCAAATAACATAAAAAATTCATTGAATCATCTTCCACATCATAAAAAAATCAACATATCATGACCCCTAATAGGATAGGGGTTAAATAAATATTTAATCATAACCAATGAAATAAAATTGATATCATTAATATCCAATCAAAAAATAAAATATGAAAATATATAGTTTTACAAATAGTTTCTTTAAAACATAACCCATAAAAATTTGTGGTTTCAAAGAACATATAAACTAGGGATGAGTAGGGAGTGTCATTAGTATCATTACATCAAAATATAAAACATTAAATAAATAATATGAATGGAACATTGGAATCATTTACCATAAATGTAAGAGTAACACCATTAGATGTCATTATAGATAAAAAAAATTAGAATGATCCTTAAAAATCATGGGGAAAGTAAAAATTCTTCATTGAAAATTTATTTTTGGACCTAAAACCTTTTAAATATGACATTCATTGAAAATAATTTTGAAACATAATAAGAATTATTGGAATCAGTTTGAATACCATTTATTCCAATATAATTTGAAAAATTATAAATAAATAATCAAAATGTTTTAAAAACCCTTTTCCCCTGAAGACTTATAAAAGAATATTAAAAATATTTTTTAAAAAAATCATTGAAAATAATTTTAAAACATATAAATGAATATTGAAAGTGATTAAAAAACATTGTAAAAAATAAATTTTTTTAAAACCATTTAATATAAAAATATCATTAAAAATTAATGTCTTGAATATGAAGAAAACATTTTCATTTATTATTAACAACTTTTTAATATTATAAAGGAATCTTCAAGGGGATATTAGTTATGAGGGTGAGTAAATACGTACAGTCAAACATTAATTTTTTTTAGTAAACATGATAGAAAAGTACATCGACCAAAAAAAGAAAATAATATTCCATTTTTAAAACATTTTTTAAATGGTTAAAAATGGGAAATAAAATTAAATCTCATAGGATAATACTATAATTTTGTTGGAATCATTTTTGATAACATGGGTTTTGAGGAACATAGATCTCCAACCAAAGAGAGAGATAAGGTCATACATTCTTAAAAACACCTTCATGATCACCTTATCTACCAAATAGTGTAAAAATGGTACCATTACATGGATATAACATGACTAACAAGATTTTACGAAACCTCATGATATTTATTGAGATATTTATCATAATATATCATCAATTTAAGTTTAATCAAAAATAATATAAATAAATTGTGAGATTGGAGCTATAATCTATACAAATTAGGTAAAGTCAAATCATAAAGAATATAATAATAAATTTTTGTTGAATCTTATATTATAAATAAAATACAAAGATTAATGATATAATATATCAATTCTAGTATATAAATCTCATGGAATAATATTGCTGCATAACATGACATGTGTCTCAAAGAAGGAAAATGAGGAAAAATCACATTACAGATTTGGTAATTTTAAAAGCATTGGCCCCATGAAAGAAATATAATAAAATGGACTTGTAAATACCAGAAACATATTGTATAAGTATCATATAATAAATATGTTGGCAGTATACACAGTCCAAAAAAGGAATGGGTGGTGAATAAAGCATGTGTGTAACAAAAATTAAAAGTGATATGAAACTCCCTTACCTTGTGTCTTGACTCTCATCATACTCATTCAAGCCTTATATATTATAAAAATTATTTTATTATAAATATACCAAATAGAAAATTTATATATCGAATAACATGTAACTTTTGATTATGAATATATGATACATTCATATTAACAATTCAATGTTAAGGTTTCACTTCTGGTAATATTTGCTTTGTTTGTTGCATGTGTCTTAATTTATTATATACTTGGTGCTCATAATTATATCATGATTATAATATTTTAAATCATGATATAAATTCCATTTATATTCCTTATATTTTTATTATAAAAATTTATATAATATAGATGTATGAAATAGAATAAACAGCTCATGTAGATGGTAGGTTATACGTACAAATGAACATTGTTTCTGTTTTGCTATCATATTGAAATAAAGAGAGTATGTGAAAAATAAGTATATATATTTTTTGTGTAAATAATAATTTTATTTTCATATTTATATAATATATATCATATAATTTTATTAAACCCTTCCTTAATAAAATTCATTTAGTTTTTGAAAGAATAACATCACTTTGATAGGATAGTAGTCCACACATTCTCAAATAAAATTATCGTATTCTCACAAAATAGAAAATATAAATATATATATTGTAAAATATTTTTTCATGATTAAAAAAATAATAATTATCAAATAAATTACATATTTCCCATCATAATTACCACCATGAAATTTGTTAAAGGAAGAATGAACAAGCATCATTTAATGATATTGTATTTCATTGTACACATAAAAGGTATGTTTACAACTCTTTAGATTGAATTATGTGTAGTTTTAGAAAAAAAATTCATAAAAACATATATTTATATTTTTTATATAGTTATTTTTGTATAATAATAGAATATTGATGGTGAAGGTGTGGAGAATGAAAATAATATAAAGGATATTGAGGGTGGGTGTGACCTCTTCCTTGTGTAACTACTTTTGGTTTTCACCAATGGGCTTCCAGGGATTGATTTATGAAACAATAGAAAACTCATGGTGTAACTAAGTTATTTTTTTAATTTTATTGGGAATATATTTTCCAAAACAAATTTTTTTGGGACGTTTGAGGAAGTCAGAGAGGTAGTGCCCTTTTATATGGAAGGCAAATCACTAACACTATCTTTTTTAAAATGAGTTAGGTGTAACAACACACTAACCTAAAAAAATTCATAAAAAACCAAAACAAATGTTAAAAATGGAATGTTCTTGTAAGAATTATGGCTATCCAATAGGTGTTTTACATGTTTTAGGTTATTTGGGCCCTTATGTTTAAGGGTTATTCCATTGTTAAGATTAAATTTTCTTTAACAATTATAATTAATTTTAGTAACATTACCTAATATTTTTTGGCCCAAAAAAATAGGTTAAATTATTATAAATTATAAATTATTCTGATTTCAAAGATGGAATCCATTTTTTAAAATTTCAAAAATATAATTGTATGAAATTAATTTAAATTTGATTTCAAAAATGGGTGGACAATGCTGGTTTTTAGTAAAAAAATATTAAAAATATTTCGATGTTATTATATTAAACTTCAATGTGAAATTGATTTAAATGAAATAATTTTCATTAATTGATAACAATTAAATCTAATTTGACATAAAAATTAAAAATAAAATTTTATTTAAAAACACATTTGATGAACAAGTAGTTTTGAATTAAAAATCATTATTTTTCCCTATTCATCAAAATATGATACTTCATATAAAAATATCAAAAAATCTTCTGAACCTAATATTTATGTTCTTAGTTAAAGTATTAAGTTAGTTTTGACATATATTCATTAAAAAATATCCATAAATATGATTTAAAATATTTTCCCCATTAAAAGGTGGTAAAACTGCCATAATAAAAATCTAGGTTTTTATGTTTGAAATTTAGATTGTTCATATATCATGTTTATCAAATATATTGGATAAATATAAAAAAATATTTTATTAGATATATAATATATATATATATATATATTTCATTAATATCACTCAATAATTTTAATTAGTTTAATTTATCAGTATAAAATATCATTATGAGGATAAAAATAGCAATCTATAAACAATTTACCACTATATTAAATCAGTTCTTATTTCATTTCAAATTAATTTGTAACTAATTAATTTATCCATTGATTTTTATATGTTATTTAATCATTTCACAACCCAAAACATACTGACTAGGGTATATTTTATTATAATAAATAAATATTATTTTTATTATATTTTACAGTTTGGTAACACTCGATCATCTATGTTATGTATGCCATCAAGGAAAGTCAATACTGTGTATAATATACACTATACATAGAGTTCTTTGTATATCATGTTAATATTTATATTGAGTGTAGTTAATGGTAACATAGTGTTTCATATAATTCAATACAATCATCGCGATTTAATAGAAAAAACAAATTTAAGTGTCGCATAAAATGAAAAATGTCAAAAAGATAAAATTAATTTGGGAAAAAAATATTTCCAAAAATCATAGGGTGTTACATTTTACCCTCCCCTCCTAGAATGAATTTCAACCTAGAAATTCATCTGGTTATCAAATCTATAATAATTATATTTTCAATTAATAGAAACCCACAACATAAAAATAAACAGTAAAACATCGTTTAAAAATTGAAGTTATGACCATAATCGTTACACAGAGTAACACATTGTTGGTTTTACTAGTAGTAAAACCATGGTAGATAGAGAAAACATGGACATGGAATATAAATATAACTATCCAAATCTAGTGTGGAGTGATTGATTTGATGTCTAGGAGAAATTTATTAATCACAAATCCATAAATCAATGATTATCTAAGTGACCATTTGAATCATCCGAAAAAAGGTAATAGGATAAATTTTTTGGCATGAAGTTACTTTTCCTTAAAGTTGAAGAACATTCACAAGACAATATACTTACTATATTTTATTTCTTTTTTATTGATAAATTCACCCTTGGGTCTTCCCTTGATAGATTTCCACTTCATCTCTAATCCTATGAAATGAAGGATAATTTCCCATTTCATGAAGTACTAACATATCATGAGTTCCATTATTTGTGATATCACCTATATTATGTTACTATCCACAAAAGTATGTTTTTAAATGTTATCCAATATGATTAAATCCTCATGTGGTGTGATAATATCTTAATCTCACAAACATTATATGAAGTTTAACTTAAGCATTCCATAAATGGTTAACCTTATATCCCTTATGAATGATGAAAGTCCAAAACATTTGAAAGAATGAAACTAAATCATCTTAATATTGATCTCACATATATCACAAATCATCTATCAGTTTTCACATTCCAAACATTTGAATACCCTCATCGTATATTCTCATAAAACACTGTAATAACCTGAATTACCTTAAATACATTCTGAAAACATACATGCCTCCATATTCCAAAGGTTACTGGATATATTCCTTAAATCAATGAAGTAGTAAAATTCATAAATGATAACATAGAACACTTTCTCAACAAGTTAGTAATCATATCCATGATAATCAGTGTAATATTGTTTAATTTATCCAAATCAGTCATATCATTATCTAATCATAACATAATTTTCTCTACATATTGATCACATTAAGGTTTATCATCCATTAATAAAAATAACACATTTCTATGTATTTATCAACATTGAAAATATCATGCTCAATCGTTAATAAAAACATATTCTTAATATACTATATATTTCATGATTCCTATAACAAAATATATGAATTAGAAAAGGTAAATACATTATTTATACAACTTTATTTTTAATCCATTACTCCGGCTTCATCAAATTATACCTTAATACCACATTACTAGAATATGAAAATTTTGTCATGTATTATGGTTTCCCATATTCAATATGTACATAATTATTATGTTCAATGTAAATAATACTACAAGTAATTCACATAACATTCACATGTCTTTTTCAATATCGTTATCTTCATATGTATAAGCAGTACTCATACCAACACCATAATTATCTATGTGATATTTCATCTTGGAAAATAGATTTTCATAATGATCATGCATTCCACATCTGAAACATTCCATGTTAAAAATGTTAAATTGTGTTCTCTCTATTGACTAAAACTGAAAATCATAGGCTGACAAACACATTGCCTATAAGAAAACCACATAATCATGAGAATTTACTTATAGTATGTCAAAATAATGACACTAACGTTTTAGTAAATAAATCCTTATGTATGAATTAGATTACTCGTATTAATATTCTATTTATCATCTTCAATATGGTTATTGAAGATTTTTTTCCAATGCACATCCCACAAAAGTTTCAAACTAGGTGGATAGTATGACCAATTGTCATGTACTAGGTTACGACGAGTTATGCCCCACACACGTTTCATAGTTCTTACTCCTAGGTACATTTGTTTTATAACCATTTCCACATGAAGTGTCTATATAATGATGTATTTCATGTAAACCAATCACTCTATACTTTACCAAAATTCCAGGATATTTTCCTAAAATTGTTTTCATCCTTAGACTTATCATTAGATACATCCATAAACATATCTTTATAAATATTCCTAGGGATATCACTAGAGTTTTTTCATCCTATTTTACAAATATTTTCTATCCATTCAATCTAATACCAAAAATAACAACCCAGTCTTAACCTACATATACATTACATCACTTTTGTAGAATACATAATACATTAAAAAAATATTCCAAAAGACCATATTAATTTATTCATTTTTTGAAACAAGGAAACACAAACACTAGTACATAATTTAATTACATTATCTAATACTATTATTTTTATGACTATCTACCTTCTTAGAAAAATCATATTTAATTCATATCTTCATAACTTGGGAAAGGAAACATAAAAATGGGTGAGCTTAGATGCTCAATAATGGTGATCAAGGGATACATGTAAGGATAAGCATGATAATAGGGCTTTGAGAATGTAATAATAACATTATAATATCATACACTTCATATCTTTATATCATAATCATGAATCATGGCACAAATCATGGTAGATTATAAGACATGAATGATATTAAAAAAAGAACACAATCCATGTAATAATAAGAGAGGTATAAGACACAGAATTTTGGAACACACATAAGAATAGAAAATCTTATGTGAAGGAAACCTACCAATACCTTTATAAAAAGGTAGTCTTGGGTTACACCCCATGCACCTGCATCGGGATGGGGCTAATAAATCATGTACCCCTGTACATTTAGTCTTTTTCTAAAACCCATGTTTAATTTTAGGTTTGGTATTCAACCCATTATCCCTCTAAATTTAAGGATTGGAATATAACCCATATACCATCTTTCTTTCAAGAATGTTATATTACCTTTGTACCATATTTCTTTCATTATTAGGCTAAAACACATATAACCACTAATATCATATATAAATTTTCATTTCCCAATTCCTTGGAGGTAGATATAGGTCCCACCAGTAACATTAAAAAAAATAAAAAACATGTTCCAAATGATAACAAATCATTCACTTTATTGTGACCAATGAAAAGAGATGGGATCTGTAAATATCACATCATAACCCATGAAATGAGATGGGTATCCAAAACATTCAACACAATCATAGCCAATGGAAAATAGTTCGGTTTATGAATCATTTATATAAATAATTACCCATGAATTGAAGTCGGATTCAAAAGTATATGGCATATGGAAGATTAATGGGAGTCATAAGAAACATTCAATTAAAAAATTAACCATTCAAGAAAAAATATTAATTGATCCTTTGTATCATTTCTAATAATGGCATGAGTAACACCAATAGATAACGTCTTATATGGAATATAATTTTGAATAATCATTAGAAACATTTTATGAGGAAATAATTTTTTCTTCTTTGAAAAATTACATTAAAAAATAAAACCATTGAAAACCACACTCTTTAAAAATACATTGAAAACATATAAATATTGACTGGAATCATTTTGAGAACCATTTCTCTAAAAATAATTTTATAACATATAAATAGTACTAGAAAATGTTCAGAAGCTCTTTATCTTGGAAAAATTTTAAAACAAACTTGAAAAAAATTTAAATCCTCTATCATTGAAAATACATTGAAAACATCTAAATAAATCTATAAAATTATTAAAATCTTTTTAAAACATAAAACATTATTAAAAACCATTTTTGGTAAAAATATCATTAAAAACAATGAACTTCTAGAATATTGGGAAAACATTTTCATTTAAAATTAATATTTTTTATTATTTTAAAGTAATATTCAATGGAATTTTGGACATTATGGGAGGAAGATTCATACATGTCAAACATTTGATTGTGCGCTGTAAAAGGTCATAAAAGAGAATCAACTGGAAACATACAAGATGATTACTTTTTAAAACCCATTATTTAAAATATTAAACATAGGGAAATTTTATTTAAAATATCATAGGATAATAGTAAAATATATTTATAATACTTTAAAAAAACAAGGTGTTTAATTAATCCAAATTTTTTATCGAAAAGAGAGGTAGGGTCGTACGTTCTTAAAAACACTTTCTAGATAATCGTATGTACCAATGAGTGGAGAAATGGTTCCATTAATTTGATATGATTAGAATAACCATATTTTGAGAAATATCATGAGTTTTTTTGAGAAATGGATCATTATATTTCATAAATGGGATCATAATAATAAACATTCTTGATATATGGTGATATTGTATCTATAAACTGTTACCAACATGGTAACATTAAATCATAAGAAAATTAAAATAATAAAACTACATAAAGATTAAAATTTCATTAAAATCATTATATTCATAAAATAACATTTCAATGTCATTATATACACATCATGTAAAAATATAGGTGCATTACATGGCATGTGTCTCAAATAAGAAAAATGAAAAAAAATCACTTTACAGATATAATGACTTTTGAATCATAGACCCCATGAAAGGAAGATCATAAAATAGATATTTAAAAAACACAAATTTAATTATTATAATAATATAATAAATATATCCTAATTATTCTCACACCCCAAAAGTAATGAGTGTTTAATTAATCATGTTTCTCATGAAAATAAAAAGTGAGCTACAATTCACTTACATTGTGTGTTGAATCACATTATAGTCATTAAAAATTCTAGTATAATAAATATGAGTTTATTATGAATATATAATAGAAAAAATTGAAATAAACATATTCACATATTATTTTATTTTTACTTTATAATACAGTATTTCTAATTATTCTATATTAAGGTTTCACTTCAGTTAATTTTCACCTTGTTTTCCACATGTGTCTTAATTTGTTGTATCTTTAGTATATATACTTATATCATGATATAAAAATATAAAAATGCTATAAATATCATTTATATTAATTTATTTTTTATTATAATAATGTATATAATATATAATTATTAAATTCAATAAAATGTTTACGGTGACAGTAGGTCCTACGTACGCATGAATTTTTTTTCCATTTTATTCTCATATTTTAAGAAAGATAGTAAGTGACATATAAGTATATAAACATATATATACCATTATTATATTAGATTTGTTATATCATTTTTTTCATATATTTTTACTAATTCCATCCATAATATATTCCATGTAGTGTGTGCATTAATCACATTGCTTTGAGTGGGTGGTTGTCTGGACATCATCAAATAAAATTATCGTATTTACAAAAAATAAAATTATAAATATATGAGTTTTAAATAATTAAATATTATTATAAACATAATAATTAACATATATATTTTATATGAATATAGTTTTCATCATAATCCTCAGAAAGAGATGTAGTAAAGGAAGAATGAAGAATAATTGATTTGTGAGGCTCTAGTTCGATGTACACATAAGCAGTATATTCCTCATCCATTGGATGGAAATGTCTGTATGGGTAGGTTGAACCCTTATAATTAAATAATAAAACTAAATTTATTATATATTATTTTTAATAACCATGTAATGATGTTACTGTATGGTTTGGAAAATAAAAATAACAAAATGGAGCTTGATAGATAATGTTACATCTTCTCTAGTTTACTCTTTTGGATATTCTCCAAAGGGAATCCATGGATTTCATTATAAAAAAATGAAGTATTAAAAGAGAAAGTTATCAATTTGGTTAATTGAATTTGAAATATATGTTTTTATCATAATTGGTTTGATATGTCATAGGAAGTGGTAAATTTAGTGGACTTTTATAGGGAAGGGAAAGGGCTCACTATTTTTTTTAAACAAGTTATGTGTAACCTTGTTTTTACCTATAAAATTTCATAAAAACAAAACCAAAAAATAATTTAAGGTTAATGGACAAATATTGGACATATAATGGGTGTTGTACTCTTTTATATGTCATTTTGGCCCATTATGTTTGAGGTTTATTCAGTAATTAAGAATTATATTTCTTTAACTCTTGAATTAATTATAAATATCTTCGCTAAATTTTCTTTTCAATAACTAATATGAATTTGTCAAAAATTAAAAAAAATTATGAATAAAAAAATTAATTTTCTCAAATTAAATTCATAGATGTATTAGAAATTAATTTAAATTTAATCTCGTAGACTGGAAAACAATTCTATGATTTAAAGTAAAACAGTTCAAACTTTTTATCTCTTTTTATATTTAATTTCAACAAAAAATTTATTTCAATGACCTCAGTTGGATTATATGATACAATTTTCATCAAATTAAACATCAAAACAAATTATATATATAATTTATCCATATAATTAAATTTTATAAAAATAAATTAAGTTAAAATTCATTATTTTTCACTATTTATAAAAAATTAAACATCACTGAAAAATACCAAAATATTCACACTAACCTGATTTCAATGATCAAATTTTAATGATTAATATTATTTTTACATATATGATTAATTAATGTTGAAAAATTTTTATTTCAAAAATATTATTATTTAAAATGTTGTAATAGATCCTTAATAAAATAATGGTTCTAATTTGTGAAATTAGGTTTGTTCTAATCTTATGTTTATCAAATATATTGGATGAATATAAAAAATATTTTAGTGTGTAAAATATGTATGTGTATATATATATATATTAAATTAATATCACAATATAATTATTAATAATTTATTTTATTAGAACTAAATATCTTTGTGACCATTAAAATATTTTTCTATAAAACATTTTATTAATATTCAATTGGTTCTTATATTAATTTATAATTTAATTTTAAAAAATTAATTCAACCATGTATTTTCATATGTCTGTAAATAATATTCAATACCCTCAACATAATGGATATGTTATATTTTGTTTTATTAAATAATAATATTTTTAATAATATGTTTTAATTTGTTAACACTCAGTCTTGCATGTTACAAAATACATGAAGGAAGGTAAATATTTCATGTAATTAAGACTAAAATTTGTGTTCCATGTATAGAATGATAAAATTAATATTCCATGTAGTGCATTATAACATTTTTTACATATTTCAAGAAAAAATGGTTATTTATTATAAAAAACCCATTTTATGTGTTGTGTAAAATAATGAATATCAATGAGATAAAATTAATTCAAAAAAAATCACAAAATATCGGCATGTTAAATTTTGGATAGACTATGAATTAGTAAATTTTAGTGACATTTTAATCAAAATTTATTAAAATATAGATCTTTCATGTATTATATAAAATGTTAATTATCATTGTTTAATGAATAAGGATATAACTTGATTTTGATTCACCCCTTATAATTGGTGTTCAATTATTGCATTGATATTATTTTCACGATGAACCATACAAAGTTGAATATTTTATTCTATATTTTTTTTTACTTTTGGACATTAATGACCATTATGTATAACACTTTTTTAGTGGGAAAATATTTTCATTTTATACAATATTTTCAATGTCTATACTAAAACGATACCTTGTCAATATAGACTCCTTGACTATTCTATTAGAGATAAAAAAATAAATTTATTTTTAAAATAGGCTAACATTCTATTTTTTTATTTTTTTATGATATTATGTTTAATATGTTAATTTTATATTTTTAAAAATAAATAATATGATCTATATAATGTTGAAAAGAAAATTAGAAATATTAATTCACTACAACATTGAGTTACTATATTGCTATGGTTAAAATAATGTATTTCATATATATAAGGACTATTAAAATATTCTATTTCAGTGATTCTATAGGAATATAATTCAATATAATTACGACATGTTTTCTAGGTATAATGGGAAGTATTATTAAAACCATTGAAATCATATTAGATAATTTATATAGTATCTAGGATTTCATTCTTCCAAAAGACATAAACATGGAAATCATGTGAATTATCGTAATGTGGTCTCATTGATTGAGAAATATACAAGGCTTATCATTATTGATGTGATAAAAAATCCTTCTACATAGTTTTATCAAATAAAATATAAAATGAAGATGGATGAACAGGAAACATGGAAGAATTGGATCCTAATGATTTATGATTATTGGACTACCCTTGATCTCCAATTATGTTTGAATCGCCACTTTAATGTTTCAAGTTAGTTTAAGGGTCAATAGGGTCTGATTTAATTATGTAAGGTAAAGGGGAAGTCATATTATTAATTATGTTTTCCAAAAATTCAATATATTTTTTGATGTTACTTTATATCTTATAGAAATCAGTCTTCTAAAAAATCATTCAGAAAAGAAACAAATATCACAATTTGGATTTGGTGATTCTATATTTGAATGGTAATATTTATGTAAAACTGATCTATTTCACAAATTTACTTGTCAATTAGTATGAAATGCTAGTAAATTGTACATGTAGTTTCCCATGTGGCCTGGATTTTGGGGTTTTCAGATTAATTTTCGATTTTGAAGGTTGTGGAATCTTCCATTTCGTATTCCAATCTAAGGAATTAAAGGAAAAATCCTAGAGTATTGGTTGAGTTAACCTCAAACCGGTTATTCAGAGACTTCATGAATGGATTTTGAATTCATTATTATTTACAATAATGATAACAACCCAAAGGTATGGATCAAAATTCATGGTCTTAACATGGTTTTATGGAATATGAAAATTTTATTTTTCCTCGGTTATTTGATTGGTAATCTAATCAGGCAGGACAGTGGTACTGAATTAGTAAAAATTGTCCATTTTCATAGGTTTTGGAACTGTTGATCTGTACTCAAATTTCATATATAGTGTGGATATCTCCAAATCACTAGATTAAATTAATCTTAGTTTTTTAATTTTATAAAACCCGTATGTTATTTGCTACATTTCGAGTTATTGGACATGACAAGTCTAATTGTTGATGATAAATTACATGTTCTAATTTTCAATTCAGGGTTCATGAAACTCACTATTGTTAAAGTTAGCCTAAGGGTAATGATTTTGCTCAACTAAATTTGCATACTACTGATAATAATGTACATTTCATAGGCCCTAAAGTCCCAATACTACTAGATTGTTTGAACCACCCTTCATTGAATAATGGATGTATAGTAGTACCAACATCCAAGTCACCTCCTCCATAGAGATTTGGTTGGTATTGTTTCGTATTAACATGTTAAATACAAACCCCAATAATTTTCTAATTTTGTAGATGATCACTTGGATGATTGAGAAATTACATTTAAGGATGTCTTATCTAGATGAATAAGATAAGTTATTTATAGATACAACTCTAATGATAGTAAATATTCCAATGGGATTATGGAACTAGATAATGTGGACCTAATTAATGGGGAATAACAACCAATTATTAATTATAAATATGAAAATGTAATACAAAATTTGACACTATCACATCTATGAATTCTATGTCTAATAGGTTTCATATTCATGTGAAATAAATATCTTCACCTATAAATGTAATGAATGGGTAACAGATAGGATAAGTCTTCATCCCCTGGAGTATAATATATGGATTAATTAGGTAAGATTGCTATTGTTATCTCAGTTTACACTACTCTATTGTTGGTTTCTGGTCATGTAAAAGGTCGGTAGACACTTGGGAGAAGTCACAAGCTTAATGATTCTTGTATAGAATAATTCCAAATAGTCCCTAGTTATAGTGTGAAAATATCATGGACTATGATCAATTTATAAATTCTCATTATAGGACGCACATGGGTACCGACTCTAAATCCTTGAATTCATGGACACCTTACATTGATGAGGCTGTTTCTTCTGAATCTGGTTGAAAGTAGTAGATCAATGATGTCCTTGGTTACTATGGCATGTTATCCCCCACTATTGCAGCTTTACAACTATTCTTTGGTATAGAACATTATCTTGTTAATGATAGGGAAGTAAAGATGATTTTTGATCCTCCATTGTCTTCTTATATATATCATTCGATGAAATAAACATTGATTTCAACAGACCTAACACATAAATATTTTGGATTTATTTCCAATGGAAGCAATGAGGAAGAGGTCCAATGTCTGGTTGATGTGCATATAGTGGAATAAATGAATTAATTAAAAGATATTGGACTCCTGGATGATGAATGGGGGCTATAGATGCTTCTGAAATCTTGTCAGAGTGGTTGACATCCTCACGACAGGTTTGGGTGTTCCTCTCACTATAGTATGAGAACATAGTCCTGTGGAATGTAAGGGTTTATATTTTTCTACTTCTATATTTTTTATTTGGTTATAAATATTCGTAGTATCCTCTACCTGTAATTATTTTTGTTTCATAAATAGGGAAAGTGTGCGTCAACCATTTAACAAATAAACATTTATAACAAAGATATTCATAAAAAATATGCAATATAAATTTTAAATAATTCTTTCAAAAAATATATATGGGGAAATATAGTGACACAAGAAAAGTTGAATATACTACATAAAATGAATAATTATTTTAATAGTAATATATATTAAAAGGTTAATGTTTTCCTTCATTGATTTTTAATGGGTTCTTAGAAACCATATATTTATAGTAAATATTTGAATCAAAATATTCTCTAAAATTACATATGTAAAATGTAGTTTTATGTTCATAATGATATTAAAATTAAATTAAATAAAGAAATATTTAAATAATGTGTTTTAGTTTTAATTTTTGAAATACTAATTATTTTTTTCTCATATATTTAAATTACTATAATAATAAATTCATATATTATACATATATTTTTCATGATATTAATAATGTAACAACAGAAATATTGTGTTCAAATATAATAAAAAATAATTTTTATTTATTATTGAATAATTGGATTTTATGAATTGAATTTGTTAAAAAAATTATAAATTTTGTTATATTTTATTCATGATTCATCATGACCACTTACCTCCATGGATACCATCACGTGGGACGAGAGAGAATAACACTGGAGTCTCTCCTCTAGTAGGTTGTCTATTAGAGATATGCCATGAGGGTATAAAAATTTCACAAGATGGAGGAATTAACCACTATAAAAAAATTGGATCGGTATATGGGATAAAACACCATGAATAACTCTATAATATTATATAAAACTAAACAAAAAACCATCACGTAATGCTAGAATAATTTGACACTTGTAAAAATCTACAATTTAATTATTAAAATACTAGAGATATAGCTACCAGTAAACTATAGGAACATAACCCAAGATATTTTTCTATTTGTCATCCCACATTATCATCCTGGAAACCAGAAAAATATTATATATATATATAGTGAGCATAAAAGTACACATAATAGGATTAGACATAGGGTCACAATTTAGAATGTCATAAAAAAGTATACTAATATGAAATAAAAAAAATAAAAGAACCAGTAGTAACCCACATAGGCCAACTAAAAAACCAATCTATCCTATCAAATACTTACAAAATCAGACAAACAATATAATATTACTACATCGAGATAAAAAAATATGGAAGTCCCATTCCTCCTTCCCCATTTAGTTTCATCTCACATTCCCCAACCTTGAATGTCACATTCCACTATTCCATACATTCATATCACATAACATCCCATCACATAACATCCATATAAAATGTGGATCATGACATAGACCAACCTACCATGGCCTTATAATGTTTAGCATTCAGTTCTATCATAAGTTAACGTCAAATAAAGTCTCTCAAGAAGAAACATGGGCCATCACATCTCATCGAGTGATCCTCATTTCAAATATTGAAAAAAACCACCAATCCCATCACTAAAAATCTCACCTAATGGAACCAAGGATATCAGTTCCAATTTAAGAGTAAAAAAGAGGATATAGCCAAAAATCAGTATCACCACCATCCTTGATTTTGGGGAAAACAAAGAAAATCATAGAACAAATGATCATTGGTATGGTTATACAAATCAAGTGGGAAAGTTTATAAATAACATAAAAATTCATTATCCATAAACATCACACAACACCTGACTTATGGGTTCACAACAACTAATCTTGTGAACACCACATCTATACTAATTCACCATAGATAAACTATCTCAACCAATTCCCCCACTATATATAATAAACCACACCACCGCCATAAACATCCACATATACTCCAAATATCAATTACATGTTTCACCAAATTCTAGATAAAAAAAGAAACACATAAATTCATTACTATGACACTTCATAACCATTTACATGTCCCACTCATGTATTCAATTCATTTAATTGATATACTATATATCATATTCCACCCCATTGATTTATTCATTTTTTGTATCATTAAAATATAAACCAAGTATAATTCAGAAACTAAAACAAATATTCCCCACCATATCTATCCTAAGAATCTACCATTAAAAACCTAGGTATTGATAGAATAAATCAATTTTATATTTATAAATATTAAAATAATAATTACATTTTTATTCTAATGGAAATAGTTTTAAATGAATTCTTTTCATATAAGGTTTTTAAATGAAGTTATTTTAATAATATGCATAATTTTATTTTTAAAACATAAATACCGGTTTCTAAATAACAATATAAGAAATTTACATACGATTAATTTTTCATTTAAGAAAAGAATTATTTTCTTATGACTAGTAAAAAATACCATTTATTTAAAAAGGTATTTTTTAATTATTAAAAACATACCACATTTATAAAAGTGTTTAAATTAAAATAACTAGTATTAATTAAAATAATATTCCATTATAATAATTTTTAATAAACATTATATTGGGTTTTAGTAGAATTTTGTTCTTGGATTTAGAAATGGTGTTCTCAAAATACTATTCTAAAATGAATAATTTTTCTCCATTTAAATTAATTAAAATAATCTATAACAGGAAATGTTTTAAATGATATTTATATACTATGTATAATTATGTATTAATTATGTTTCATATAATTATTATAATTAGTTATATAGTTAGTATAAAATAATCTGTATCTAAAAATACTCAGCATGAAAACCCACTTTTTCGTCATGTTTGATGGATTTTTTTTAAAATTAAATCATTAAGAAAATGTAAATCGAATTTGTTTAAATGGATTAAATATATATATTCAGAATAATATATATTTCTAAAAAACCTCCACCTAGTTTTGGACCACTATTAATAGTGAAAACAATAATGTCTATTTACTATGGTTAAGGTAAAAACGAATTTATGGGGTGGTTAAACATAAAATATATATACTAAAATGACCTAAAAACTTTTTTTAAATCTATTTTATATCAATATATTTAAATTATATATTTTATTATTTGGATTTTCCCATTATCGTATCCTTTTGACATGACAAAATGAGGGTGATATTCATTATTTTCAAAAATTTATAAATGTTCCAGTCACTAGACTTATAATATGACACACCCTCTTCTACTCCCTTTAAAAAATAATAAAAGATTAAATCAGAATATCACTTCCCAAATAACATATATCATTTTCTAATATAATCATATAATTATTGTTTGGTTTAAAAAAACAACCATGTAAGGCCTTTGGTTCAATTCAAAAGAATGTACCATAATAAGAGGTAATATTCCTCAAAAACCATTTTTATTTTAAATTTTCCACTACCACCTTAAATTATTTGTAAAAAAATATTGTATAATTATATATTTAATGTTACATATACATAAATGTTATTATGTTAATGTAATGACAAAAATCCTCATCCTCTTCCACCTAATGGGTTACAAAATCATCATTCCTTTGTACGTAGGACAACCACCATGTGAACAGATTTCATTAGTTTTTCCTTAACCACCTCTCACCATTGAATATGATGTTGGATATAAAGTAAATAAATGTTATTTATAACATTATTATACCTCTGTATAAATTATATATTATTTTTAATTTTTACATTCCATTCCTTAGGGGTTATAATAATGTTGTTAGTTGGTGCATTAAAATATCATATCTTGAAGTGACATGATTCATTTACATTAATGAATTTTATGGAAGGTAAATAGGGTGAAAATAATAAATTTATGTAATATAAAAAGAATAATTATTATTTTCATGACATATTTATCTTTATTATATATTAATTTTTTCTTACATTTTCATTTACTATGAAATGATATCACTATTCGAGAACTTGTAGATTACATACTTCACAAGGCATTGTGACTCACTTTTCATCACCACACAACATATAATATTTTTGTACATATAGTTAATGAAATACTATGTTATATATAATATTATGATAAATCTATATTAATAAAATTTTTCTTACATCGTTTCTCTAATATTCATTGAAAAATGGAAACTTCAGTCCTACACACATATGACCTACCGTCTCCATGATTGTAACATATATGATTTCTCAAAACCACATTCTATATTGGTCATAAAATTATAATATATAAATATATATATATTATAAATAAATCGGGATTATTATGCTATATATTTTTTAATAATAACTTCTTTGACCAATGTCCACCTATCAATGTAATTTGCTAGAAAATAATCCAAATATGGCAAAAACAATCAATATAAAATTAAGTAATTAAGTAATATAATATATAATGGTTATAAGTGAAATAAATATATTAATAAATTTAAAAAAATTATAAATAAAGTTAATAATTTATATACGTTTTTTATTCAGTAATATAAATACACTTGTGATGTTTCAAACTCAAGGGAAGGGACATCATCTAAATTTCATTTTATTAAAGAATACTTTTATTATATGAAATTATATTACATTAAGAGGTATATATATAGACACATTAACATTTTATATAATTAATTTATGTATTCTCATGGTATTTAATTTTTTTAGTGTTTTTTATCCATGTTTATTATGATTCAAATATCTCCAAATTGATAAGGGGGTTCATTTAAATTACATTTTGTTGTGGAATATTATTATTTTATATAACTATATTCTTTTATGATTGTTATATATAGACCATTTGAAATTTAATATATTGAATTTATCTCTTCACATGTTAATTTATATTTTGTTTAATTCTATTCAATCATATGGATTATGATGCAAAAGTTTTGAAGCTTATAAGGGACTTTTCATTAAAAACCCTATTTAAAAGTTTTTCTTCCAACTCATTCACCTCCATGTACATGTTGTTAATGTTATATTTCTGATTTTTAGGGAATTATTTTTCAAACAAAATTCATTATTTCTATTTTTAATTTATTTTAATGTTTTTTAAATGAATAAATTTACATGATTTATATGGATTTTTTGGATAATTATAAATGAAATGTTATATTTAAAACTAATATAGTGATAATGCCTTTTAATACCACTGTGATCATTATTTTATTTTATCTTCATTTGTAAACCTTTATGTTTTCATCAATTTAAATCCATCAATCCATTTTCTATGTATTTATTTACTGAATAACCATTTTTAAATAAAAGAGTATCTTGATTTCTGAAACGGTTTTCATATTTGTTTAAAATATTATTCTTATAGGATTAATAATTAATAATAGAATGTATTAAATGTTTTATTAATGGTATGGTACTTGGGAATTATTTGTAAAACTGGATGTTCTAGATAATATTTATATAAATGGTTTATCACTATTATAGCTCATGGGTGATGTTGATAATACTTATTTAAATTGATGAGCTCTATTTCAGTACATGAAACTTGGTTGATCATGATATATCATATAAGACTGGTTGATCTGCATTATAGATAATATGCGATCCACATATTGCTAATAAGAATTTCTGATCTCCATTATATCTTATAGGTGAGACACGTATAGCTTAAACAAAGGGCGATCCTCATTATACCTCTCCAGTGAATTTGGTAATAATTTTGTACCCTGAATAATTATTTTGGATGTTGTACATATATTTATTACCATTTTTAAGGGTTTTGTAATGGTTTTTTTACGGGTTCTTCGATATGATTTCCCAAGGTACCTATATGAATTTCTATCTTTCTAGTGTTCTTTTAATTAAAATATTTGTTTTTAAAAGTTAATAAAAATTATATATTTAAAAACAATTATAACTTCTATATTTTATAATGTCTTATTTTTTTAACATATGTGTTTTTATGTGTTTTCATTTTTTTCACTAGAAAAATGGTTTTTTCTTTTTATGTTCCTTGATGAAAATTTCTTTCTCATCCTATGTTTTTAAAATTACATTCACATTATTTAAGTATGGGTGTGTGAATGTAATTTTTAATGATGAGTGTCATGAATAGTTTTCATGAATGGGAATCATAATTTTTTTATATTATATATTGCGGAAAAATTGATAAAAAACATAATAATAAAATTTTTATTATATGGGTTTGTTATGTATGATTTCTAACCTAATTAAATAAAATTATAATCTTAAAAGCATACAACAAATGTAGGTTAATTAATTAATGATGTAAAAATCAAGATTATATTTCTTATAAGGATATGTCCTTATATTTGGTATCAAAGGTTTTATAAGATAACAATAGAGGTTATTATGACATCAAGTAAATTCCCATGAATGATTTCACTCTATTTATATGCGGAAATTATATAGAATATTAATACTACCATGTTTCTTTATCTAAAACATGTGTTTCTAGAAAGGTTTTCTAAAGAGGAAAAATTAAATATATATTGTAATTCCCGAAGTTGAAATGGTCTCCCTAAATCAGCATAATGTGATGGTCATAATTGTATTAGAATAGCTTTTTATAGTAATTCACTAGTTTACCAAAGCATTAAATGGTAGTAGAATCTATTCTAGAGTGGGACCTGATTTACCAAAAAATTATAATGTCTATTGGGGAACATTTAATAAGGAGGTGTACCTTGTAATTTAGTTGATCATATAACCATGTGGTAATTGATGGATCTATCAATTCTCTCTAAAATATATTTTAATTCATCTAATGTATCAAACTATAAAATATAAATATTTCTATTTTTTGAAGATTAAATAATTAGATTGTGTTATTTGGTTAACTAAACAGGAGATATATATGGAATTTATTCCATGGAATGAGTACCATTATAGGATCTTATCCATGATAAATATTTTCCTAATATTTTTAAAATCCTAATAGATAAAAATTATTGCATTTGATTCAATAAGATGACGACTTTGTGGCCATGTATAATGTTAAATTTACATGTCTATCCAAGTACGTAATATTTTTTTAATGACATTGACATTTAAATTAATAGTTTTAAATTAGTATTAAATCCAAGAGTATTAAGTGATTTGACAACACTAGAATTGAAAATATATTGGGATTTTGTTTGTTGTGTTAAAAAAGATGAGATGGAATTTTCAAACTCTTATGTGACATTTTATAGTGACTATAAAAAGAATTTATAATGGAAGGTGATGTGGAAATATACAAAAAATAAATACTGATGTAAAAAAAGATGTAACAATATTATGGTAAGTGTGCTAAAAACGTACTTGTGAAAATTTCATATTAAATAAGTGAAGGGTAATCAATATTGATGTTTGTTTATATGGCCTGAAATTGTATGGAAATGAATTTTGATGAATCAATGAATAGTTTAACCTATATCTATCAAACATTGATGTTTTATAGTTACAATGAGTCTGCTAATCATTCTAACATGTAACTCATGTTAGTAACTCATGCTAGAAATCATAATTATTGGATGCATAAGGATGTGGTAAAATATTTATAAACTATTAAAGTTGATTTAAGGTTGTCATAGGAAGTAGTGATCAATATATAAAATGTAAATAATAATTATTCCATTACCGTTTGTAACTCTGGATCTTCAAAATCATTAAATTTTTTGAAATATTTATGTATGTTTTGAATATCATCTCATGAATGTAAGATTAAAATTTATTTTAAAAACATGGTTAAAATTATTAAATCAATGACGATTTGTGGGATTTTTCCTATTTTTTCATTTTAGTGGTCTTTCTATCGTTTTCTATTGAGCTGGAAATAGAATATTTTGATTTTATTTTTGGAATGGATTTAAAAGGATTACACAATGGTAACATATATTTAAATACTAATAATGGTTTATTTAATGATTTTATGCCTATGATAACATACCAAGATGTTGGGATGTTTATTTGAGATTTTATTGAATGTTTCCTAGTTCATATTGTTATAAAGAATGAAACTATAAAAATTTGTGATGTGTCTTTATTTAATCAATACATTATTGTTTTAGGGATCATTTTCTGAATCTTATTTTAAATTGGTAATTTGACATTAATATTTCCTTAGTTCTTAATTATGATATTATTTGAAAACCCCCTTATATAATGTATCTGGTGGAAATTTTATAATTCAATAAGAAATTATTCAAATTATTAGATAAATGTTTCATTCAAACTAGAACTTCACCATGGTGATCTCTTATTATGTTTTTAAAAGATAAACTCAGTTTAGTAAGACTAATAATTGACTATATAGATTTTAATAATATCTCTATTAATAATTATTTTTATTTTCCTCATATCAATTATTCTTTTTTATCATATCTTGATAACATTGTATTTTTCGATTGGTGATCTAATGTTTGAGTACCATCAGCTAATGAAGAGGGAGTAAAAAAATTATAAAAACAATATTTTGGACTAGATATAAGAGTTATGAGTTTCGTTATATGAACATTGGGTTTTCCAGATACACCTACTATATTTATGGAACATTGGAGTATTGTTTTTCATGAGTTTATAGAAATGTTTTTGGATTCATTTAATTATAAAATTTTATTATATTATACTGGTAACAAGGAATATAGAATAATTCTATGATTTTTTTTCAAACCCTAGAAGAAATGAAAATATATAGGATGTTTAGTGTGTGTGAATTTTCATTGAATCAAATTAATTTCATTGGAAGTGTTTTTTCTAAATATTGTTTAATTATTTACCAGAAAAAAATAAAAAAAAATATGAATGGTGAAAATGAAAACATATCAAAAATATTCATTGTCTTCATGTATTAGTGGGATAATCCAAATGTTTAGTTTAAAAACATTCTCTATTGGATTGCCCTAAGGCTATGTTAACTCATAAAGGATTTAAATCCATCGAGAAAAAATAATATGATGATTATTTTCAAGAACGCAAACGAAGATAGGTGAATGATACAGTTTTTGGGCCCATCAACTAAAAATGTGAAATTTATCATCTAAATTATTATTAATTTAATGGAATTGGTTGTTTCCTAAAACTAAATGTTTAGTTAATTACTTATTCACATTTAAATTGAAACCTCGCAAGTTCAATTACCATATATTTGATCTTTAATTATTTTACATGGTTTTTTCATCACAAAATTAGAGGCATCATATTTTTGTAGTAATGTGTGAAATATATATTGATCATAGAATATTAAAATATATATTAACACATTATAAGTTAAAAATATAAATAAAAGATATATGAAAATTATAGAGGATTTTGATTACATGATTCGTTTCCATCTTGTAAATGAAAACAATGTGGAGGTACAGGCATCTGGGAATTATGGCATGTGTCTGGTTCTATTTGGTGAAGGATCTGGTGATGGCTGTGAAGGCCTAGGTCAAGTCACTGGCAAGGCAGAAGGCAAGTCAGGTTCAGGAGGGTTAGAGAAGAAAAAACCACAGAGGGTTGTACCTCATGAACCAACTGTTAGTGGAATTTTCAACAGGCTGAAAAGAGATCTGGTGAGTCCTCCTAGGGACTCTTTAATTCTAGGTGATGCAATAACCTGTGAAATGACTGTAGCTAATTCGGATAAATAAAAGGCCGATCCCCAAGATCCGGTGGAGTCTCCTGGTGTTGATGTTCCAAAGGCTAAGGGCAATGTGGCATCTAATCCTTACACCTACGCCATGGTTGTTGGAGCAGGGAGTAGTAATATCTCGGAGAGAATGACCCCTTCGTCTGGAAAGATAATGTCTCTGGATGCCCAAAAGAGGGAACAGACACCACATGGTGTAAGTATGCAGGTGGATCCTGGACAGGAAATGAGGAAGGCCTTGGAAGGTCTAAATTTGAGCAACCGTTTTGACAGCATGAGTAATGAGGGAGGGAGTGATGGAGACTCTATTTTTTCATCTAGAAATGAATATGATGGGGATGGAAAACTTGGGGATGAGAATGTATTAGGTGGGAATTATTCATCCGTGCACAATCTAAGAAAGAATAAAGGGAACAAAGAGAACAGGGACCTGGGAAAATGCATTGTTTCCAGGAATCCAAAATCAAAGGGGAGTAAAGACTATTCCCATCTTCCGAAGATGATGAAGACTTGATTGGCTAAAAAATATTGAATTCCCAAGGTTTATGAGACTCAGACAGTGAAAGATAAGGAGTTCCAGTTTGTGGGAGACACTGAGTCCCATGAACAATCCAAAAAGTCTTTTATGGCAGAAGGTAGCTATGTAGCATTGGTAACTCCTCAAGGAGATGAAGTCGGGATTGTGGTTGGCTATCAAGGGGAGGTGAATCGGCAAGCGGGGGGTGGTTCCCTTACAGATTTCTCTTTCCCCTAAGGAGGGACAGTAGGGGCTATCAGGTCAGGAGGCTGAAATTGTTGAATCTCCTTTGACAATCTCGGTGGATCCGCAACAGGTTGCTGATGATGTGACCATGGAGAAATCATGGGACCTTCTTATGCACTCTGAGGAAGAGATGATGGAGATGTTTTTGATCATTCATGCTTCTAAATAGGATGCGAAAAGGATGAATGGGAGACCAATTCAATTTGAGGTAGGTAGGGAGCTGGGATATTGGATTGATAAACAACATTTAATTATGACTAGAGGATTCAATGAGAAGAAGATATCTGTGGTGGATTTCTTGCAGGCATGGGAAAATCTGGATTCTCAATTCGAAGAGAGTTTCAAAACCGAACCGGATATAAAGTTATCATGATTGTCTTGGAAATTATTTCGGGAGGTTTCTTCTAGTAGTTTTAAGATGGTTTTCAATAACTCCAATATCTGTTATAGTATTGTCCCTTGTTGAACATGTGGTTTCTCACTTTATTCCATAAAAGTGTTTTGTAATAAAAAAATTTACTTTTGAGGGATAATAAATTGAGTCAAAAAATTTTGATTTTTGAATGTATTTATGTTTTTAATGTAACCCTCTGGTTAATTTTTAGACAATTTTTTTCTTAGATGTTGTGGATATGGTGACATGGTCGTTTAATTTCTGGTTTAGGTTAGGTAAAATTTGTAAAAAATAATTAAGGTAGATCAAAATGATAATCAATATTTTAAGAAGAATGGTAAAATCTATTAAGGAGGTTAGGTATAAAGATTTTATTAATAATGAAAAAATTATTTTCTGATTTCATATGTGATTAAGGGTTCCTTGTGTTTCCTAGTATAATAAATAGCAATTAATTGAAGATCATAGTTCTTCATTTTCTATTCATCCAAAAATAACTATGATGTACAATGTCCATAAATACTATTACTGTTGAGATGGAATAAAAATTGATATTGCTGACATCACTAATAAATGTTTATCTTATCATCATGTTAATGGAAAAGGACAACTAGCAAAGTGAATGCTTCAAAATTTTGAATTTCTTGAGTAGAAATGGGAAAATAGATCAGTGGATTTTATTGTAGTATTTCCAAATACATATCAAAGTAATAATTTCATTTGAGATATTATAGATCAAATATCTAAAAGTGTACATTTACTTCCCATTTAGATACAAAATCTTTAGATCTTAATTTAAAACACTATCTAAATTATATAGTTAGGTTAAATTGAGTGACTCTCTCCATTTTATTAGATAGTGATCTGATGTTCATATCAATTTTTTTTAAAGGTCGTCCGAAGTAATTGATTATAGAATTCATTTTTTCTAAAAAAAAATTATCTTCATTAACCTGGATAGTCTCATTAGATTGTAATGTGTATATATATATGAATCAGTATAATATGGGATAAATTTAATATTAAAAAAATTAATTTTTATGTTTAAAGTATACTTAGTTTAATATAATTAGACTAATCATATATATAAACCAATTTTGTATTAAAACTATAATCGGACAAGACCCTAGTATCACTACATAAAATAGCATAATCAGTGTGTTATGATAACTTCTCCATTGGTAGTATTTGAAATTAATCATATTCACAAAATAGAAATGATTTAATCAGAGATAGTGTGTAATGAATTATAATCACAATGGATACAATAATCAAAGAAAAACAAAATAATGATTCTATCATAAAGCATAGAGAATTGTATTGGGTAAATGTATTAATGGTAATCACCAGAATCATAATCAAAAATATCATAATCACTAAAAAGAGAATAAAAAGACGTATAAATAAAATGATTCAGTTTCTATTACAAAGAAGAGAAAATATAAAAAATTAATAGAATAAAATTATTTTAACCCATAGATATGGGTATCAGATAATCATTCATATAGTTCCATTTATTTATAAATTAAAGAATGTATATATAACCCACAAATGACTAATATATTGATACGATGATTGGTTTTTGTCTTTCTATCCCAGCAATCTCATGATCATGAAGGGGATCAGAGCCTCTATCTTCTTATCCATGGAAGCCCTTGTTCTACAAACGATCAATATATAGGTCTTAATATCTATATAATCCTTTGATTTTAATCACCAATGATCATTTTCCGACATAGAAAATTAAAACTATTGAATGTAACCAGTATGTATAATGATCAGTTCCCACTATGAACTCTTAATAATCTTTTGCACAAAGTAGAAATTTGACAGAGGTCTCTCAGGGTGTCATTAATTTTTTATAATGTTATGATCTCTTTCAATTGACATGTTATATATATTCCAATAATTTAATGGCCATCTTTGATTCTAAGCTTAGTAATTTATCTAGAAAATATGGAGGGACTTGGAAACCTAAAACTCCAATGGTCTTCATAAAACTGAAACAAAAACATTGTTTTATTAACCATATCGACATAGAATTCACTGCATCATTTTGATTTAAATGTTTTCATTTTATTATGATACCTGTTTTCGTTCAGATAAAATTATTTTTGAATGAGTCTGATAATTTTCATAGTTATGGTGAGTACGATTTATAATATAGTATGATAAAGGATACTTTGTACGATGAAAACCATTTCAAGTTTGTATAATAAAAAACATATTTTTTGGGTATGATAATATCATATACATGCTCACAATGAATATCATGGAATATATCATTTCAATAATATTCGTGAGTTCAATTATTATCATATTCATAAGATAAATCATAATGAAAAAAATGAAAAAAAAATCTTAACAATGTGAATTTATATAAAGAGTTTTTTTTATTTCTGAAAAAAACTGAATAAAAAAGTTAAAATAATACTTTTGATTTAATAATATTACCCATTTTGGAATATACAAACCACGAGATAAAAAATAGAGTCTTAAAAAATAAAATAAATTTTGTATTCATATGTGAACTCTTATACATTTTTCCCTTTTAATTTTAAATCTCTTCTAAATATGTTTTGAATATGACTAACCCCCCCCCCACCCCCTCATAGGACAACAAAATCCATAGGGATAGTATTCTATGAAAATTATCCCCTTAACAAAAATATTCTCCTTTTTTAAATTTTATTCTCCTCTTCTTACTTTTATGATAATTTCTCTGCCTGTCAAATACATTCCCCCTATATGAAACATTCACCCCCTTTATGATTTCTAAAAGAAATATGGATTCCATTTTATACCTAAAATAACGGATAGAGAAACAAAGAATTCTATGTAATAATGAATTTTAATATCTATAGTATGTGAATGAACATTCATCCAAAAAATATACAGCATTCAATCAATTGATATATAGATGTCAAATAATTTCATTAATGTTTTAAAATAATACATCAATAGTTTAGGATGTTTATTTCTTCTCCTTTTAATTCTCTTTGTCATTCTTCATGAGGTCTATATATTTTTTTTAATTTCATTGAAATATTTTCTATCATACCTCATATTATCAAAAAAATCATTTTGGTACTGGAAGTATTTTTTTAATCTCTTCAAATAATTAATCATGGGTATTAAAAAATTCTTCCTAGGATTTTAGATTCTCTTCCAAAGTATGATTTTTTTATTCCTGGGACATTTTGACATTTTCATGAACATAAATTATATTATTCAAAAAAATTGATTTTTTAGCTCAATAATCTCATCCTTATAAAACATCATCTCTGAAACCTCATTTTGAATAACATAAATATTCATTTAAATCACTATTGAATATTCAGATTAGCATCGATGTATGCCTCTGAACATTTTAAATTTTGGAGTAGTATCACTCTTCAACATGTTGAATGTAGCTGATATGTCATTCACTTGATTTCAGATATCTTTTATTGTGTATTCGTGAGAATTGATACATTCATTAATCATATGTGGCCATTTTACCACTTTATTAAAATCCTTTCATTGTTACTTGGTTCTTTCTTCCAATATACTAGTGTCAACCTCGAGCTTCATCCGTATTTTTATTTGAAGCTTGGTAGAGTCTGATATTCTATTTTTATTTTACGCAATAAAATAAATTTTCCCTTCAATTCATGGTAAATATTGAATTTTTTATATAATTATTATAAGGGATTAATCAATGTATTGATAACTCTTAAATGAGATAGTCTTATCTGAATCTGTGAATTCGTTATAATATGGATGCTTGACAGAATGACTTCCTACAGAATAATCTTCTTCATCATCATTTTGATTACGATTGTCATCAGATCTGGTTTCTTCTTCATTATATTGGATATGAGTGACTTTTCAATCATTGGATTTCTGATCATATTTCATTGATGGTTTTACCTTAGGGGATGTGTTTTTTCTTGATGTGGCTTAGGAAGATCTTATTGGAATTGCATCGTACTGAGCCTTTTGATCCTAACCAGTTTCTTTATCACCTTTCTCATTTACTCCTTCTTCCCTTTATTCATTTTCTTCACTATTCTATTAGATTTCTTAATCTTATTCATCAATATATTAATCTATTTGATGAAATTTAGTGACCTGTTGATCTCTTAAAACATGTTCTTTATAGACCTCTGGTGGTTCTGATTATTTTCAATCTTTTTGTTTCTTATTTCCCTTATATTGGAAAGATGGGGTGACTAATTCATTATGAGCTATTTCAATGAAAACAATTCCAAAACTCTCTATTTCCAATAATATTAACAACTTCTCGATATCGACAATAAAAACATTTCTCTTCAGCAGCTTCTTTTTCTTCTTATTACTTTTTATAGTTTCATAAATTTATTTCTTTATGGAATATTCATACATGAATTTTTGGTATCCCACATTTTTATTACATAACATTTCATTACATTTCACATACATAGGATCTTTAAACTTTATTGTCTTTTAAATAAGTTACAAAAATCAGGAAAACATATAAAACTATTCTAATCCACAAAAAATTATTTTTCATTTTTTTCACGCTATATAAAATTAATCCAATTTATATCCTATGGACAAACATCAAATGAAATGGCGAGAAGAAGGCCCAGTTAAAGAAAACTATGGAAACAATTTACATGTGAACTTGAGAAATATAAATAGGAACATATGAAAATTATAAATGCATAATAAAGAGAAATATATTAACAATATCGTGAACCATAAGATTAAACATTTTCTACAAAATTTAATTTAACCATTCATAATCATATCACCAAGGTCTATCCATATGGTTTCATAGAAATTACCATGGTAATTCACCGAAGTATTGAAAAACTGGTCATATCTGTAGATTAAGTTCATTACCAAATGAATTTGAGCACTGTGAATGTGAAACATTAATATGTATTTTTTCATGTGATACACACATATCATAGTCAAATATTTCATAAATAACCCAAATAGAACAAACTATATGGGTTTTATATCAAAATCATTGTGTTTTACAAAGTATGTAAAAACATGATCATTATGTACTTTATAACCCACAGGTAGGGAATGAGGGTTTCATTTATGTCAATTTTGAAATAAATTAAATAATATTTATTTATATATCAATACCAATATAAATGAGATATGATTTGGTATTCACCCAATGAAAATTAAAAATAATTGGAAAAAAAGATAGATTATGAGTTGAACATTCTCCAGCATAACAATTATAAAACATTGTCTTATTAAACATTAAAAAGAGATGAGATAGGGTTAAACTATTCATAAAAGGATCCTAATAAATTTTATATATATAATAAAGTGTAAATAAAAACATTTTATAGAAATTGGAAATACATACCACCTAAAAGTGAAATTGAAAGCTAAATAAAAGATGGGAATTTCTTTACCTTGAAGAGTAACATCTAAAACTCTAGGATCGGGACCTAGAGGGATTGATGACACATTATGAGGACTCCTTGTATGGTATAACTATATGAAAATTGTAGATCATGAACTTGGAATGAATATAAATGAAGGAAATTGTGGGTATTTATAGAGAAATAGAGTGAGATTTTTATTATGTTTAAATAATAACTCATTAGTGGTATTTACAAAACTGTGGGCTTTCCCATGGTATTTTCCCAAGGTATTGTAAACATAGAAAACCTCATATAATATTTTATTCCTCATGATTGGACCATAAATATGACATCATTATTAAATCATTAATTATGTCATTTAATACACTGAACACTCACAATTGTATTTATACTACTCAACGTAAAACAATGTATTTTATAAAAATATCATAAATTCCCCATAACCTGATATCGACATTATGAATTCAAAAAATGATATTTATATTATCATAATATAACATTAAATATGATAAATTTAACTTTTAACAAAAAAAATTACTTTATAATTAAAAATAATATTGGATATAAAATGCAGTGACATGAATTGTAATATTTTCAACACTAGAAAAAAAAATTGATAATTTTTAATTAAAATAGTGTGTTCTTATAAAAAAATTTCATTATAATAAAAATTATTATTAAATACTTATTTTAATATAGTAATAAATGTACAATTTTTACCCGAAAAATCAATTTATCAAATTCTATATCAATTTTTATGCCAAACTGTTCCTAAAACAAATATGATGAAATAAAAATGTTATTAAAACAATGGTATTGAATTTTATGTAACTAGGGATGGAATCATAACCCTTTTAAACACCCACATATGACTTAATGGTCAGTTTTTCAATGGTGGTGGACTCTTGGGGTGGCTCGGTTTAAAAAAACTGAGTGGTAATCTTCAATAACATGAACTTCTCTCACTAGCGATTTGATTCAAGCTTAACATGTTGAAGCTCAGCTTGGGATTGGTCCAGAGCGAAGCCTAGTGATGCTAACTCCTTCCCCTACATTGACAAATGGGATTTTTATGGATTGAGTCTACTTTAGGAGGCCATCAAAGCTTCTTTCTATATTAATTATCCATTATAATTCCCATTTATAAAAAATAAATATATTGTTAAACATTATTATTGATTATGTCATTCATATTGTCCAACAGTCATATAACCATCAAAATTCAATGGTATAATTTCATTTATAGTTATATATTTTTATTGATTATGACATAGTAAAACATACATTTTCAAGAAACAATATATTATTCAAATGTTTGGGTTATCACATCTTTCATCTATTTTTTTAAACAGTCGTCACTAATTGTTTTGGGATTCCATCACTTCCTCCAATTACTTATTTTGAGAAATCATCATTAATATCTAAATAAACATATTTGATTCAGGATCAAAAATAAATTTCAATCTCTTAATTGTATCATCATTTATCTAGGGATATTTTATATTTCTCATCACTTACTAGAGTGGGATATTACAACACATTAAACATTCAATAATAATCATTCCAGTGATTTCTTAAAACATGATGAGCTGATATTTTATTTCACCGAACATCAAATTATAGATTGTTACAAATATGTAACCCATTAAATTTAGGTTCCCCATCTTCACCATGAAATCAGTAATGAACTCGTATGAGTCCTTGAGAGTTAATTTATAACCTCTCTTAGAATTAAGAAACCTTTCATCAAAAGTGATGTAAGGAGATTGTTGGCTAAAAGTTGAGTGGGTTTTCTTTTTGGGTCATGAACCATGAAAAATGGATTGTTTATCTCTACTCTTATTGGAAGAAATATTTTTTGGTAACTTATGCAAATGAAAAAATAATTCAACCTCATATGGAACATTTTGGAATATTTTCCCTTGTTTTTAAAGAATACTTATTTCTCTATCCAACAAAGAAAATGTTACTTCAAAATTTTCATCATCAACATCCACTTATTATTAAACTACCTTACTTTATCCACAATAATCACATCTTGAAATATATTGAGAGTTTCTACATAAGAAAATCCTCGTCCTAGGAATTTAGTTTTTTATTAAATATAATAATAATTGTAATCATAAATATTTATTTTGAGAAATATTTCTAAAAATACATTCATGTGGTTGAAATATTTTGGGGTCATTTTCTTTGGATAAGTAGTGGATGAATAAGACGTGAATGTGGTCAGAACTGCCGAGTATGGAAACAATAATTTTCAGATATTTTTGTCGAATTTAGCCTTCAACATGCATAACGAGACCACTGATGTGGCATAGGGACTTGTTCCCATTATATAAGGGATGTAAATATGACCGTTGATATTCCACATAACAGATTTGATTGAGGTGATCCAAAAGATAAAATAATTGAATTGTTATGGTTTTATAATTAAATAAATTTAACTTATTCAATATGAATCCAATATAGTATTCATAATAAAATTATGTACCAAAAAAATAAATTAATTGAAATAGTGTAGGGTAATAATTTATACCTTTTGGAATCTCGGGATTTATTTTCTTATTTAACTAGACTATTCTTCAAAAAGAAATAATATTTTGAAAAAATATTAGAGAATGATAAAATTTTGAGTTTAAAAAATATGACTTTGAAAAATTTTGAGTACAAAATGAAATTTTATGTATGAAATTATTACTACATCTATGATAAGAATTTTATGTGAATAGTAAATATGAGTATAAAATTTTTCAAGTGTGAAAAATTTTTTACTAAGAAAAAATATTATATTTTTTATATATATGGAGATAATGAATTATTATATAACCATGGTCATCATTTTATTTCTATACTCCTTTGAAATTATTCTTGTTTTATTAAACAAAAACACTTTTCCATTTTTTGTGCATTATTCTCTTTAAGTGGTTTATTTTTAAAACAAATGCTTATTTTGATTTCCAAAGATATCATTCATATAGTTTTAAAATAATATCTTTGGAATTTATGATGAAAACATGAAGGAATATATATTTTATTCTTGAAATTTTTCTTTTTCATCTTATGAACAAATGGATGATCCTAAAATTACATATAATAAGGTTTTAACCCCATTGTAGTTAATAAATGATCCTAATATATATATTATTAATGGTAGAGCTTCCTTACCGCTCAAGAAAAATAATTTTCCCTAATAAAGAATATATGATGGTTTGAGCCACCAATATATCTCATGGGTGAGACTAATATTTATTATACAAAGGGTGGTCCCCATTATATATCTCCAATTCATTGGGTAATGATTATGTTCTCAGAACAATAATTTTTTATGTAGGTTGTATGGTTATTCTAAAATGTAGTTTTTTAAGGGATCTGTATGGGTTATATGAGATTATAACCCAATATACATAAATTATGATTTAATGCAATGTAAGAGGATTCCATGGATTTTTTTTCATAAATAAATATAAATGATATTTTTAAAAATAATAATAAATACCTTCAAATGCTTATTTTTTTCTAAAAAATAGTTTTTTCCTGGGTGTTCTTATTTTTCAGTGTAATGGTGGTTTTCATCTATTTTTTCTCTTAATCAGGTTTTTTTCTCATTCATAATTTATAAAAAAAATTCCAAATATTTAAGGATGTGTAACATAAGGGAAGAGATAATTTAATGTCATTAAGAGTATTCATGAAATTAAATAATATACTATTTTATTAATTTTATATGGTGGTAAAAATGGATATTGAATGGAAGAGTCTGTGTTGTATTATATAGTAATGTTATATATGATTTATTACTTAATTATCTAAAACTATAATTATTAATAGATCCTCAAATGTATTATAATTAATTAATTACATAAAAATCATGTTTTTTAAGATTATAGAAGGGTCTATATGCACATATTTTAACAAACACCATGTATTCATCATTTTAATTATGCCACACCAACCTAGCCATGTCAACTGAAAAAACACACACAGTTCATCCCAAACACATCTCACAACACACCCTCAATACAAAACTACTGAACATCACCATGATACATCACTACCACAAATCACCACCACCCAGCATCACTAGTTAACACCACAACATATACACTCCACAACCACAAATCTTCCAACATTTCATCCATGCCAACCTAAAACCATGTCAGAACCACAAACATCATAATTTCTATCCTATCACTACAATTAACACACAACAATTACAATCAACGTAAGTAATCACAACATGAATATCCACATCCAAAACCACCATATACTGGCTTCAAATTTTAATCTTTGAATTTAATCTAATTACTTTAAAATTTAGAATGCATATTATAATGAAACCAGATACCCTGAGAAACTATTTATTATCCAAATAATATTTCATTATTCATTAATTCAAGGTGTGATAACAAAAAACAATTGGGGTTTCAGGACATATCCAATACAGTGAAACTAACTCTGAAAATATCAATTATATTTGTATTGGAAGAAATCATGCATAATATTATCATCATATTTATTTTAGGTTAGTAAATATTACAATATCTACTCAATACCATTAATGTTTGTTATTAAAATTAATAATTTTTGTTACATATACCCTTACAATCCACCCAAATGAATGAAAAATACAAAAATACAACAAATAATACATAAATAAGGAGAGAAATAGGATCTATTTCTTTAATGAAGCTTTCTAATCATGATACACACAATATGGTTACGATGTAATAACATGAAAAACACAACATCACTTGGAAAACATTTATCACTATAAATTTCTTTAATGTATTATCAAAAAAACCACCAAATAATAGAGACCAATTAAAACAATATAACCACAACATATCCCTAACTGAAGAATATAATAAACATAATGGAGATGGGATGAACACTCAAAATTGATCACAAAATCCTTATTGGAAGCAATGATAAATTAATGAAAAAATTAACTTTAAGATATTCCTTTTAATCTATGGTTTTATATAAACTAAGAGAGACGATGGCCAAATATCAATAGAATCAGATAAAAAAGATATGTAAACTGTATATTACTCACCTTATTTTCAATGTTCTATTTCAAATTTATGACATAATTTCTACATGCCTCATAACTTAATTAGAAAAAACACTTTTTAGGATGTACCTCACATTTTCCATCAAAAAATAACTCATTGGAATTTTAATGATTTTTACCGAAACAATCTATTTTAAATTGTAAGTTCATTTAACATGGAATTCCCACACATAACACAAGACATATAACAATATCATCTAATTTCATAAACAATAGATTAAAGAATTAAAATCCTATTTTATAGATAATATGATATTTTGTAGCAATAATACAACTCCAACATCAACATATTATCCTTTACGCTAAACTGATAACTCTCTAACCACAAAATTATCAATTAAAAATATCTTTAAGGAACAAACCATTATATTTGATACCTGTAAAATTTTATTCATGCATAGGAATCAAAAAAAATGGAGAAATTTATAGAATCATAAAATAAACCCAAAAGATAACTCTCAAGGTTCTCATGAAACCAAAAATTCCACAATCCAAACTAGCTAAACATTAACACATAGTAAACAAATCACACATCCACATCACCACCTAACACTATAAAAACCATATTATCAAATTAAATTGAAAATTAATGACATACCGAAAAAACTACATCACTCCATAACCACATCACCCCTCAACCATCTCAACATCCACACAACCCATTCCAACAATCACTTCAACCAACAGGCTCAACACTGCCACAAGAACACAATTCATGAAATTTTAATATACATTTAAACATATTTTATGATTTGTGGATCACTGAATCAATGAAATGGTTTGAATCATGTAAAAGTATTAAATGTATCAATTGTGAATAAGTTCACGCAGTCCTCATATGTAGAAATCATTATTACATATCCCAACATCATGAATAATCACATATCATAAGACAAAAATATCTAACAAAATATCATGAAAAAATAGGGAAAATATAAACTTAATAAAACTAAGGGTAATTGTCATGAAACTACATATCTTATTTCCATGTACCCTCATACATGCCACCATGCCTCCAAAACACACTACACAATGGGATTGTTCTTCCATTAAAAACATACTCTTTATGATTCTGTATAACTACTAGTCTCTCAATAAATTTATGTTCAACCTTGTTATTTAACTATCACATGTCAATGTTGTGGACTTCATCATGAAGATACAAATGATGCTGAAATGGAAATAAGATTCTGTAGATCGTATCTACTCATGGGAGAAATTACCACCAATACACAACCTAACCACCACACCTAGTCACCATAATTTTCCTAATAATACATTTATAATGCTTACACTTCTTCAAAAAATCTTATACCCATGTCAATGGGATACTCCAAGAAAAAAGTTATTTATCCTTAAATTATATGGGCCTCCATCTATGACCATCATAGGTATTATAATTGGATTTGAATTCCCTAAATCTATATTGAATCAACTATATTTTGATGTTCATTCTACTCACCACATCAGATCAAAGGATATCAAGACCCCAAACCTCTTCCCATAAAAAAAGATAAACAACACATAAACCCATAAAACACATTGAATAGATCCAAGAAAATGGATGAGTGTTAAATGTTGTTTTGTGAAAATTAAATCAAACGTATGTTATTTTTCCATGAATCACCAATGTCAAAGACACAAAATCACTATATATTCTCTATTAGATATATGGTATACTCCATATTCATATCTGTCTATCGACGAAGATAATTACTAAGGTGCTACATGGAGCTAAGTGGTTATAGAAATATCCTCTAAGACTATGAGGTAAAATGAGGATATCGATCAAATATTATAGTTCCTAACACCCCATTAATTCAAACCATATATTCTATATACTTGTTTTTTAATCATAAAAAACACTCGAGAAAAGTATCCTACATAAGTAAGCCAACTAATTCTGTCATTAAACTATCACACTAACATCATAACAATAACCCTAAGCCTAAGTTAACCCTATAATTAATTCATTATATGTTTCTTCCCATATTCACTCAACAAATGGAGATTATTTTATCAATCCTAAAAGAAACAGTCGTACTTCATTTACAATAGGAAAAATAAACACATCCTACAAATTCTCCCAATGATGTTTTCATATCTACAAACCATGGTTGTCTATTCCATACATGATACATCTTTGTCACTCCAAGATGTACCACTAATGGTGAGTTGTGGAACTAAAGGATAACACTCTCATAAATAATATGTTTAATGAAAATCCAATACTAGATTAACATATAGTTACGATCATCCTATGATCATTTTTCATGAGAATCTTCATGACCACCACAGTCACACATAACCTATTACTCTAATTGTCTTCATAAAACTCTGACACTTGTTGGAACAATATTGAGTCTAATGTCATCAAAAAAGGACAAAAATTTCCACTTATCTCTCTAATGTCATGTTTAAAAGTGGTTATCTCTTCCATCCCCTTAAAATAATTTGTATATCCTTGAGCGAAAACTACTTGTGAAATATTACTCAACATGTTCAAAAAAATTCCCTTTTCCCATGGTGTATGCTATCTCAAAATCATAATAAAGGTGAAAAACTTTCAACCTAAATTGGAATAGATTACAATATGGATTATATAAAACATTTTATAGACTATTATGGATGGTGAGAAAAATATATTTAATGATAATGAGTTATTTAAAACATAAATTGAGTTAAAAATTTTACCTCAAAAAACCATATCATTATTGGCATTATTATTCTAGTGGGGTCTAAAACTCAATGAATACAAGGGATCGCTATTCTATACTGCATAAAAATGTATCTAAAAAAAATTCATATTCATATCATTAAAACTAATATATAACACCACCCTTTGGAAATTAAATCTCTTGATCACTAATTAACTTCTCTTTCAAATAACTGAACACTGAATTCCACTGATTAATCCACACAAAAGCATGGTCCCTCTATATCATCTGTGTTAGTTGTGTTGATATTCTAGTTTATTCTTTATAAACATCCCAAAATATATTATGAGACAAATTAAACAATTAAATTTATATAAATTCTTGCATTCTCTAAAAGAAACAACTGCATCATTCTTAGATGGTTCCCTGGGAACACCCTACTAAGACACAACATGTATTTGGACACACACCTCTCACATCTAGAACTCACACATAGTCAAATTATATGAGGGATATTTCGATTGATGAACCTGTAGTACTGTTATGTGATGATTTTCATGGTATTCATCTTACACCATGTGGTTCAAGATGTCATCAATAAATATGAAGAAGAACCGGTCAATGAATTCAGGTATCTCAGAGTTCATGATTCCCATGAATATGGATGGTGTGTTGGTAACAATGAACGATATGACCATGAACATGATATTTCAATAATTTCATATAATGTAATTTTATTGGAAATCTTCTTCCTTCACCCTCACATTCTGAAATCCAAACTTCATTTTATTCTTCAAGAACTATGAATATATTCTCAACTAGTCAAAAAGAACATCGATCATTAGAATAGGGTTTTGGTTCTTGATCTTAACCATATTGAACATCAAATATTCGATATAGGATGAGAAAATATTATACTTCTTATAGAACGATGATGGAACCCCCCCCCCCCCCACCCATTGATACACATTGTGATATATGATACTCTTTTAATCCAATCAACCAGATAATTCATCAACTAATGAATATATGTGTGTATCATTTGATTGGGGGAGATTTAAATTAAAGATTTTATTTTTCATTCCTTAATCCCAAACATGATATCATGAGAAGGGGTCAGGTTCATGACTTCATCTATTAAAAAATTATTGAACTCCTCCATAGCTCATAGAACATTCATAACCTATGATTAAAACGATATATCTTCCAAATATAACAAAAGAGGTTCCACTTTACAATGACCAGTCAAATTACATCTCTCACCAACAAACAACCCTCACTGTCCCTCCCTATACGAAATTTAAAATCTCCTCAAAATCCATTTGGTGACTATATTAAGGACATAAAACCCAACCATTAATTGTATAGCAGCATGTGATTGTATATGAATCATGTGGAAGTAACTCATAGACTGGTGTTTCACCTCACTATCTTACACACATAGAACCCATCAGACAAAGAAGATAGACCTCTATCATTGATGATAACACTAGGTAAACTAAAATCCTCTCAATGTACAATAACAAAACATATAAAAATGTAGGAGTTGCATTGTATTCCTAGTTTACTTGATAAAGAAGAATGAACAAGGGTATATGGAAAACTGATTATACATCAATGAATCCCAATCTCTACCAATACTACTACATCTAATGTGTGCACCTAACCACACCATTCTCTTATGCCTCTCTTATTACACCCTAAACAAAAGTTTTATTGTCCATGATAATATGTATGGGAACCATCATGAGGTTGTCCACTAAAAACTAAATAGAAAATAAGATTATGAAAAATAAATTGTTCTCTCTCCTACCGAATCATCATTAATGGAAACTACTACTACGGCAACAAATGGGAATGAGAAGCCACCTCATTCTGGCCTACCAAATAATTCATGGATTGGGTCTAGTTGTTCTCATTATATTTATATATGTAACACGATAATATGAAGTCTTATATTGTTGGTATGAATCCAATTAGCCTAGATTAACAAAATGAGATCTTCGATGGTTTGTTCCCCATTTATCAGAAACCGAACATCATGAAAACATGATGCCCACAACCTAAATATATACTCCTTGAGATGCCATGATAGACATTATCTTGATTCTAATCTCTAAAACTAGTTTCATATTGATAACAAACCCTTTTTATGAATATTTAGATATTTATGGTGCTAAAATGGACTGATTTCATACCCGATCATAGAATGAAAATAATCCTCTATAGGGTACGCTCGGGAATCCTCTTCTAGGAAATCATCGAATGTAATGTGTAATATTTCCTTAAACTAAATCCGAAACTCTTACAAACTATTGATCCTCAGATGAAGGGAAATATGATTTTCCCACATTTCTACCCTAATCGTCGATGATAGGAATTCTGATCTAAAATCTATCTATATGTATTATGATAACACATCATCCTTATTATAGTGAACCATAAAAAACATCTAACACTATTGTCACACCCCAACCCATGTGAATATTTCAATTTATTATTTTATCTTGCCTTAAATGATCATTTTTTGGGTTTGGGTGAGTCCCAGATGAAATATTTCACTGTGTTATATTTAAAAGTTTTCTTTTTGTTGCTGATGTCATTAGGAATACAGGCGTAGCATGAATTTGGAAGTCGTGCAGCATCACCAAAGAAACTACGCAACAACCCTTTCTTAGAAAATGAAAATAGATAAATTTCTTAATTAAAAAAACACTAATTACTATAATTTTTTTTGTTGTTAAGTATTTTATTATAATAAAATGTCGTGAATAATTTTATTACTTTTATTTTTACTATTAGAATTATAATTAGTAGTATTATTATTATTATTATTAGTATTATTAGTATTTTATTATTATTCATTTTATTATTATTATTATTAATCCATTACAATTTTAATTAGATTTTTATATTGTTTTTATTCTTTTTTTTCAGATCGTCTCCATTTCTCTATCCAATTACTTACCCACTCCCCCCCCCCCACCCCAATTCTCTGTCTCTTTGAGGCATGACCAAGCACCCGTACACCCCATCTTCATCTGTGTGTGACATGTTTCACCCTATGGCCTCCTCCATTCACAACAATATTCTCCATCTAGCTCTACCACTAATCAGTGCATGGAAAACCCTCCCCTATCGCTCCCACTCCTACATGAACTAGCACCATCATAGCTCAGTGATCTCCCTTCTCCCAGTAGTGCAAAATTCCCTCCCCACTCGGACCTCCTGCTCCCAACCAGTGTAGATCCCTCTTCCACTTGTAGCCTATCCTCCTATAACCTTGCCTTTGGCCGACCGACCCTCTCCCCCCAGGAGTAACACTTTTTTGGAACCCTCTCTACTGGCGTTCTGATTTCCAACGTCACCTGCCCAGTCCGGCTAGCTTCACAGCAGGCATCAAAACCCCCCTCAGATGACCCACCTCTGGTCACAACAGCTTCACTGTCGGCAACCTATTCGTCCAATGGTCCCCCTCCGACCACCCTCTTCGAGAGTTGTGTGAATTGTCTCTTGGAACCACTTAAGGTTTGTGTCAGTGTTCACCATTGAAGGCGATATGTTTCAAATCATTCGGAGTTACACTGCAATTTTAGGTGGAGGTCTTTTCCCAACCACTTGGTTTCACATATATTAACTGAGGTTTTGTGTGTGTTTTTTTTGTACTTAGTTTTAATATGTAGGGCATTGGACCTTACCATGTTTTTTTAGATACCCATCATTTTTTTTCATCTTTGTTCCGAGGTTGGTCTCCCTTGCACATTCCATTATAATTTATGAGATTTTGATTTCATTGTTTTTTCACATTAGTTTCTTTCTAAATATTTTCCATATGATATTTAGATTAGATGCATGGTGTTAAAAGATGATTTTTTCATTTTCTTATGACATCAGTGTTATTTAATCATAAATGTTCACACCTAGTGTTTGGGAAAAAAATTTGTGTTGGAATTATCACGTAGTTTATGAAAATTAAAATGAGGTTCATCACATTAAAATAATTTAAGGAATTAAACTAATTTTTTTTCGCTTTGTTGAGTGTTGATTAGAAATTTTTTCATTAAATTATACTTTTTATGCTGATAAATGGCATGTTTGGCGTTTTTGTGAAATGTTTTTCTTCTGTGTGTAATGAAATTTGTTTTGGGGATTTTTGTGGATGGTTTGAAATGTTGTGCGTTGTTGATTTGTGGATAATGAGTGTTTATGGATTGTTTCTAATTAAATAGAAATTTATTTGGTAAATTCTCATGTCTTGTATTTTTTTATTTATATATAAAATAACTTCTTACTCATTACGGGTTAAGTGTGATTTAACAAATGGTTTTTTGAGTTTTTAAATGTTGTGGAAACCTGATAAATTTATATTTTGGGTTCCTTATAAGGATTCTAAAATGGTTTTGGAATTTATAAATGAATAATATTCAGGTTTCATGGTTTTTTGGTGGGTTTTCACCACCTTTGTAAAAAATGCATACCTGTGTTGGAAAATGTGGGTTTTTTGGAAATGCATTTTAAATGGTTTTTAATTAAAAGAAAGATTAATTGTGGATTTTTAAACCAGTTTGATGTGGAAAGAGGAATGATTTCCCAGTTGTCATTTTTGTATGAATTTTCCTTTTTCAGTGTGCGAAGAAAATGTTTTGGAGAATTTTTTTGAATGTTTTAATGGAAACAGTGTGCTAGAAACCACTGTTGAAAAGTGTTTGTATTTTGATATAAGGGTTTGTTTTTGAATATTTGCGGTCCTGTTTGTCAATTTTTTGAAATTGGTAAAAATGTTTTAGTGTGAAAACCCTTGTTAGATTTTTCTCATGCCTCATTTGTATGTTATGGGTTGGTTTTCCATGTTAGGGGATTCTTGGGATCCGTTGTTACGTTTCATCAGTCGGAATTTGTTTTAAATAATTATTTTTTGGCACAAGAATGATCCTATCGGAAACATGGTGTAAGGCCTATTGTGCATTGTTATTTCATATATGTTATTTGATGCTCGGAGCAATTTTTTGGATCACCTTCTTTTATACAAGAGACATATGATCCTGGTATATTGAGAGAATGGTATGAGATGAGTGTTGCGCTGGTAGGTTTTCGTACTGACCAATTTTCTATAGTAGGCAAATGTGTTTGGGTTCATTACTATGGGATTTTTCCTCATCCTATAACAATAAATTGAGGCTGAGCATTTAGTATATTATATTTAATCATATGTGGAATGCTACTGTATATTGGGTCGTAGGTATTAGTGTTTTCTGGATTATTCTCAATTTTTCGGGTTTGCCTTGGACTAGTTGATTTTAGCTATTTGAACTGTTGTTGATATACTTTCATACCTATTTACATTGCCCTTTCTATATATGCCTTGGTTCCCTTTTATGGTGTTTTTCATGAAAAGTGACTTTTTGGTTTCCTTATATCAATAAAATTATTTTCTAATGAAAATGTGTATCGCATTCTTTAGTAATATTTTTAAATAATATCATTACTTTTTACTTGAAAAAACACAGTAACACCTATGCTTAGAATATGGTTTTAAAAGTGATTAACGATAATGGATTGTAATTTATTTATGTAAAAATTATAGAAATGCATACTATAATAGCTTGTAGTTCAAACATGGAAGTGGTTTTTCTTAAATTTTAAAGGTATTTCATTAGGAAATAGAACACAAGGCTAGAAAAATGAGTTTTAGTAACCACGCCTATAGTCCTTTCCTTTTTTTATTCCCTGTATAGGTTTCAGATTGGGTGTGTTAACCTTGGGAAACATTTTATCATTGAGTTTGTGGGATACCAACAGGGTCACATGGAGTTAGTTCGGTCATCGAGTTCTATTATATTTACTCTTCTTTAGTTGTTGTTTAGTCGTTTGTTTTTTTTCATTATTTTTATATTATCTTTATAATTTTACACTACTTTTAATTATTAATATTGTGTAAAACTATTCCCATCATCACTCTTCTGATGCCCAGGCACGAGTCTCTATCCCAGTAGGATCGGGAATGCCTCTCGAGCAATACTATGGATCGACTAGGTTGACCGGTTCTGGGTCAACCTTTGTTGGTTCGTGACAAAATTTTATCAGAGGATTTTGTCTCTCTGTGGGCCTCGCATTTCAAATCTACCTTTTTTTAGAATATCCCAATATATAGAGTAGTATTGTTGGTACACAAGGGGTGGGTGCGGGAAGAGATTTGGGGACATTGGGTTGTTCAGATCCTAATGTTTCCATGGGAAGTCTTTCTTAACTTGTTTCTTTGGGGTTTTAGGGTATGTTTTTCGATTGGGATACTACAAAGAAAGTTGGGATAATAGTCCTCATGATCTACACAGCATGGAAATCCATGTGGTGCTAGGGGAAAAGTCTTAAATGGATTTCTATGTCGGTGACATTTTTATCATATGGCCACCAACTGTATGGTCAAGCCACCCACCAACATTAGTTCCATGTTTGGGTTGTTTTGTGTCTCCTCTAACTTTTGGATGTTTCATGAACCAGAAAATTTGGTATTGAAAAAAATGGTTGTTTGTAACAAAATCTTTAATTTGTGTATTATTTTAATGGAAATGTGTGAATGATTTTTTTGGAAAATAATTTTTTTTTCTTTGTGTTCCTATGGGTGCTCACATGCATTGTGGTATGTGGGAATATGAATGGATGTCTAGTATAGTGGGTGAATGCCCAGGGTGGAACCAAAACATGCCTATGAATAAGACTCTAAAGAATAATAATGGTGACTATTTAACCCACACAACTTGTTTAAAATTAAAGATGTTATCATAAAAGGATGTTTTTATGTTATGATAGCTTGTATTAAATAGTTTAGCTCTTTTCACCAATGTGGTGTTAGATCTTGAGGATTTTATTTATTGAGTTGGTCTTGATTGGGTTCTCGATTTTTCTTTTCCAATGGTTTCCCCTTGAATATTTGATGGGTGATTTTAGTATGGTTAATCAACCTAAGGATTTAATGCTGGAGTTTTTGAAGCTAGATTCACCACTCTTTTATGGTCAAGAAGACCTTTCTGTAGAGGAGGAGTGCATGTGAAAGATAAAAATGGGCTATAACCTCATTGAGTTGTTTGATTCATTTAAGGTCATGTTTTTTGCCATCATGCTTGAAGGATCACCATGTATGTGGTGGAAGTCAGTGTCTCGAAACAAGCCCCATCAAGAGCTTACATGGGAGTTTTTCTAGGATTTGTTCCTTTTTCAGTATTTATTTGAAAAATAAAGGGTGAGAAAGGGGATGGGGATGTGTTTTCAATAGTAGGGTGATGGATCATTGTTGGATTATTTTTAGTGATTTGTGGAGATAGTCTCTTATGATTCAAGGTATGGCATGGATTAATCCATGAAGGCTCGGCATTTCGAGGCGGGTCTCCATCCTAATCTTTAGTTGAAGGTGTCATCGTCTAACCTAATTTCATTATTCAATATGGTGATACATTCTTTTCATGTCGAAGCTATGATAGATGGAGTGCTCTATGTAATCCTGCCTCTTTCGATTCCTAGGAGTGTTGTTGAAGATTCTGGTAATGATATGAAGAAGTGATTGAACATTGATGGAGTGAGTCATGGAATCAAAAGGCCTAATGATCTTTCATCAAACTCTTCCTTGAGAGAGATCCTCATGTGTTATCAGTGTAGAAATCCAGGTCACAAAATGTTTCCATGTACAAATGTTGTGAATCTCTTTCAAACTTGTGGATTCTTGGGTAACTTGCAATGATTTTGTCAGGATGTTTCTAGAAATCATTACAGAGGAAATTCATTAAAGTGATGTATTGTTTCATTTTTGCTAAAAGATACATGGGTATGTTTCCTTCAAATGTATGTGATATATTATCATTTCATGTATACAAATGTTGTTTTGGGTTTTCAAATGTATATGAATGTCTTAGGTATTTCAATGAACTCTGGTATTTAATTCCAGTGTGGTTTTCATTTGAATATTTTGTAATTTTTTTCTAATCAATATGTGTATGTTTCTTGTTGGGAATATCAAAACCTTAATATGATGTAGGAGATTCTTAATCCATCAGATCTCCATCCAAAAGGCCTCAGATTGAAGATGGCGCATATTCTGGAACCCCAAAGGTTTAAGATTCTTGGTTAAGGTTGTACCTCTATCATGTGGTGAGAAAGTTTTAGGGTTTATATTATGGTTTCCATGTCGTTGTAAATTTCATCTTGTCGTGAACAGAAATATGGGCTTACCCCTCATGAATTTTCAGTGTTTTTTTATTCGAGTTACCAATCAATGTCCTTGTGTGGACAGCTCATGTGGATTGAGTGAGGTCTTGGTTTTTCTTCATCCTTAGTTAAAAAGGTAGGTGATGGTTTATGTGTTCATTTTTTATTGCATTTAGCTTGGATAAGGCCCAATTCTAGCTCATGGTGGATTTCCATTTGGCTACTTTTAGGATGGTTCTTCATGGTGGGGAGACCCACTGTGAGTCCCTTTGGGTTTTCTATTATGTCATTATCCGATGCAAGTTGAATTATTATAGTGTAGAGTATGTTCAGGCCTCCCCTCTACTGGTGATCTATTTCTGGCATTGAGGATGAGCCCCATTGGTAGTTGATGTAATTTCAATGTATTAAGAGGTTGAATTGTGTATATATGAAATCCTTAGGTGTTGATCGATCGATTGGAGGGCATTAAGGATTTTTTGGGACAGAAAGCATTATGGTGTGAAGAATTTTTACACTCCAACCTATGTGACTATTTAATTTTATTATTTATCTTCCTTTAAATATTCGTTTTCGAGGTTCAGGTGAGTACTAGATGAAATATTTCATTGAGTTATATTAAAAATTGAAATTTTTTGTGTTGACGTCATCGGGCACACGAGCGGATTGTGAATTTTGGAGTCATGCGGCTTCACCCTAGAAACTGTGTGACTGCCTGTTCTTGAAATAAATATATAAATATTTTAATTACAACAAACCGTAAATGTGCTCATTTAAATTTTTTTATTTTTTTTAATATTTTATTATATTTAAAATTAATGAATACATTTATTATTATCTTTTTTATTATTATAAGTATTATTATTGTTGTTATTATTATTATTATTATTATTTTTATTCCATTAAATTTTAATTAGATTTTTTTAGGTTCTTTTAATTTCTTTTAATTTTTCCCAGCCGGCTCTACTATTCTCTCCAATTAGCCCCCCCCCCCCATTTTGTGTGTGTGTGCAACGCGACCCTACCCCTGGACACTAACTCCTTCCTTGTGTGTGACCTGCTTCACCCAGTACTTTTCTTAGTTCACAGCAGCATCCCCCAACCAACTACCCCATATGCAGTGCGCGACTAACCCTCCTCTATCGCTCCCTCCCCCTCATGCACCAGTACCGCTGAAACTCACCTCTCTCCATGCTCCTAGTGGTGATGCTCCCCCCAGACCTCTTTGTCCCAGTCGGTCTAGCTCCATCCATCACCTACGTCCCATCCTCCTCCTACCTGGCCTCCAGCTGATCATCCCCCATCCCCCTACTGCAATGCTTTTCTGGATCCTTCCCTACTATCAGTCACCTTACCGATGGCGCCTGGCCTGTCCGTCTAGCATCCCAAATGGTGCCAGACCTCCTTCTGATGAGGTCACCTATAGTCACTACCATTTCCCTATCAGTGACCGGTCGAGCCAGTAGTCTACCTCTGACCAGCCTCTTCCTAGGGTGTGCGACTTCTCTCTCAGGACCACTTGAGGTGTGTCTCAGTATTCTCCATTGATGGTGATATGTTTCGAACCATCTCAGGTTATGTTTCCATTCCAGGTAATGGGTTTCTCTCTTCCTATTGGTGTCACATAACTTATATGGGTTTTTTTGTGTGTTTTGAGTCCATAGTATTAAACTATAGTGAGTATGACCATACCACATTGTTTCAGACGCCCATAATTTCATTTCATCTTGGTTCTGAGGTAGGTCTCCCTTTCACTTGACATTATAATGTAATAAATTTTCACTTCATTCTTTTTGAACATTTGTAACTTTATAAATATTTTTCATTTTATATTTGTAAGAGATTCTTGGTATTAAATAGTGATTTGTTCATTCTCTTGTCACATAAGTGTTATTTCTTAGTAAAGGTGCACACCTAGAATTAAGAAAACAAAATTTTAATTTTAATTTTCACATATATTATGACAATTAAAATGGTGTTTATCTCCTTAAATCAATTTATGGTATGAAATTTTTGTTTTCACTTTTTTGAGGGTTAATTGTAAATTTGTTTAGTAAATGTTGCATGTTCCTCTTATAAATATCCCATTTTTCATTGTTGTGAAATGTTTTGTTTCAGGGTGTAATGAAAAATGTTTTGGGGAGATTTTTTTAACGGTTTGAAATAGTGTGTTTTGTTGAGTTATAAATACTGGGTGATTATGATTTGTATTATATTAAATAGAATCTTATTTGGTAAATTATCATGACTTGTTTGTTTTTCTTTTATATATAAATTTCCTAGTTGGATTTACGGGTTATGTGTGATTTAACAATTGGTTTCATGAATTTATAAATGTGGTGAAAACATTATAAATTATGTGTTGGGATACTTATATGGTTTCTAAAATGGATTTTTATTTATAAAGGAATATATTTTTCTTTTGAAGGTATTTTGGATGGTTTTCACCACCCATTATAAAAAGTGCATGTGTGTGTTGGTTAATGTGGGTTTTTGGAATATAATTTTAAATATTTTGGATTTAAAATAATGATTAATTGTGGATTTTGAAACCAGTTTGATTTGAAATGTTGAATGATGAACTTGTTAGAATTTTCATATAGATTGGCCTTGTTTTGAGTGTGAGAAGGAAATGTTTTGAAGAATGTTTATCAATGTTTGAGTGAAAATAGTGTGTTGGACAACATTGTTGAAAGGTGTTTGTTTTTTGAGATAAGGGTTTTTTTAGTATTTAAGTGCCCATTTGTCAAATTTGTGGTATTGGTTAAAAGGTTTTATTATGAAAACCCTCATTTGATGTTTCTCATGCCTCATTTTTATGAAATGGGTGGGAGGTCCTTGTTAGAGGATTTTTATGATCTATTGTTAGGGTTATTTAGTTGGAACTCGTTATAATTGTTTTATCATAAGTAAAGAGAATGGTCCTTAGGGATTATATGGTGAGACCTGTTGTGCATTATAATTGTATATTTGTGATTTTTTACTCGACGAAATCTGTTGGATCACCTCCTTTTATACGTGTGATATACGTACCTGGAATATTGAGATAATTGTCTAAAAATAGTGCTAGATTGGTAGGTTATAGTACTGACTAGTGTCCCATAGTAGGCGGATGTTTTTGGAGTAATTACTATGGTATTTCCCTCATCCTATCCTAAAAATGGTGGATGAGCATTTGGAGTGTTATATTTCATTGTATGTGGAATGCTACTATAGATGGGTTCGCAGGTATTAGTGTCATCTGGATTATTCTCGATCTCCTAGATTCACATATTTCGAGTGGAATTTAGCTATTTTAATTGTTGTTAACATACTTGTATACCAATTTATATTTCCCTTACTATATCATCCTTGGATCCCCTGTGTGGTGTTTTTCATGAAAAGTAACATTTGGTTTAATAAATTATATGAAAATTTTTTATAAAGAAAACGTTTTTCTCACTCATTTGTTTCAACATTAAATAAAATCATAAATTTTCCATTCAAAAAGAATGGTATCACCTAAGGTTAGAATATGGTTTTACAAATGATTAATTAAAATGGATAGTAATTTGAGTTTATGTAAATATTTTGGAAATGCATACATTAATACATTGTAGTTCAAACATTGAAGGGTTGTTTCATTAATTTTAAAGGTAGTGCATTGTGAAATAGAACTCTAGGCTATCCTACTATGTTTTAATTCTCTCACCTATAGTCCATTTCTATTTTTAGTCCTTGTACAGGTTTCATCTTGGGTGTGTTTTCCTTGGGTGATGTTTGATCATTGAGTCAGAGAGTGACATGCGAAGTCACATGGAGTTAGTTTGGTCATCAAGATTGGATTGTGTTATTCTCCTTCAGTTATCCATTAATCGTTTGGTTTGGTTATTTATTTTTAGAGTCAATTTATTATTTTCATCTTATTTTATTTATTTATATTTGGAGAAATCGATCCCATCATCCCTCTATCGATGTCCAGGAGCTTGTCGCCAGCCCGGGATGATCGAGAATGCCTCTTGGGACTTGCCGCGGATCGACTCTGGTGATTGGTTCAGTGTTGACCTAGGTTAGTTCATGACAACTATTTTGAATATAAACACAATTTACTAACAACCAATGAAACATAGATCAGACCAAAAGCGATCTCACACTCCTATATCAAATTATTAATAACCAATTCTGAGACATTCTCATCATAGATTCCTAACTTAATTGATAAAATGGACATAATTCCATCATCAATTCATTCTCAACCTCTATAAATTAAACCCTCTATGTACCAACATAATCAGTATTCCAAGACTAAACATACATAATCATTCGTGAATGAATAAAATTATCCATTACTAATATGAAAGGAGGTCAACGTAATCCAACTAGTATAACATTATTTTCAAATTATTATTCATTTTATTTTTCCACAAAAACTAATTCCAAGAAATAAATAGAAATAATCATGATGAATGTACCTCTCCCATGTCTCTATCCTAAAAACAGTTCCACCTCACATAGGCATTCTGTAATAACATATTTTTTTCTCCAAAATATGATGGGATTTAATGTATTGTGTGATTTTTAGTCTTCCTGGTTTATATCAGATACCAAAAAAATCAGGAACATTTTCACTACCTGCATAGAGAATACATAATGTTCCAAACAACCATCTACATCCATTCTCTCACCCAAGACATCTAATACCACATTGTCTATAACATACAAATATATATACCTAAGTGTAGTAAAATAGATAATGACCCCATATTCCCACTTCATGAATCACTCAGATTGGAAAAAATAATTGCAGGTGATCAAATCAAACCTAAGAAAGGAAATGTCCTTCATAAATAAAATAGTATTGGGATATAAAATTAGAATGAACCCAAAATTTATAGTAGATAATTTAAAAGTATACACAAAACCATCCAACAATGAACTACTAGTGTAAATTGATATATATAGAAGTCTCTAAATAATGATCCAAAAATAGGAAATATCATATCGACTTGACAACATATACAAAACCCAATCTAGTAATTTCCATTTTGAAACCTAATGCCATCATGGAATCCTAAACCACAAAATATATACAATGATTCAATATTAGTATACTAAATATGATAAATTCTAATGCCTCAATTATACATTTGAAATGAGAAACATAATGTGTCATTCAAAAAATTGCCGAACACACAACCACATAAATAGATCAACTAACATAACCCAACCTTGCCATGGAAAACTCAAAAAATCACATAACAAAAATAATAATATATAAAATAGATCATAATAAAACATGGTTCTCATCAACTTCTTCCCAAGTTATTTTATTCTTTAACATGCTGACTTTGGATGCCCTATGCTCCCATCTCTTCTATACCAATCCCATCAAATCACATAACATACCATCAATCACTAATGTAGATCAAGACATATTCCCACTGACGACACCCTAAAAATATCTATAATATAGTAATATCATTAGAAAACATCACATCACATATCTCCCAATGACCCCCAGTCCATTTCATCCCATCACAACCTCGTTGTATAAAATAACATCCAAAAACACATGGGACATCACTGTACATCTCACCCAAAGACACTTAGGATATCATGGATGATGTTCTGAGAGGGGAATAGGGCATATACATCCATCCATATCACCACATTCTTTTATGTTACGGATGAAAAATTCAACCTGTAACCTCTAATAATTTGTGTGAATATCCATATGATTTGGGGTTTGTATAGAAATTACCTAGAAACAAATTATATAAAATTACCTCTCAATACTGATCCCATAGGTCCACAACTACACTGGATTACAAAAAAACTCCCCCAATACATGACACATCAACCATCATAACCACTAACACCACTATATAAAACATAGAAACCTCTATTAATGGAAACCACACATATTATCACATTCAAATACTAGTTTCCCTACTTTATTGATATAAGAACATTCACTAGCATTCATTACTAATCCTATAATATCTCATATTTACAAACTATCCATTTATTAATTTCATTTAATTTATTTAAAAACTATTATATTTACACCTATTCATTTATTACTTTTTCAGATTCATTAATTACACCGTGGATAATAGGGAAACTCACACAACCATGCCTTTTAATGACTGTGTCAACTCTTACAATATGTTTAAAACCACCACAAATCCACCATTACCACCACTATACACCAACCAATCCATGTTACCCCATAAAGAACACATCTTTTATCCTAAAAAAATCTCAAAACATAACCTCTACACATATTGTAACACCCCAGGTAAAGAAAGAATATGACATCTTTATATTTATCCATATTTTTGAATAAAATATTAGTATTACTTTAAAGGGGATTCTATGCTCGATGGCGTACCCAACACGTAACAACGAGTTTCTTGGGAATCTTACATTGCACTCTAATAATAAAATAATATTATCTTAAATGGTAGTTAATTACATGTCGTTGTAATGGAGGGAATGAACAGAACTAACTACAAAATGATTATATATGTTTGTAAAATATTTTTACTTTTTACAATAAATGTTATAGGATTAAAAATGTGAATGAATCAAATTTTTAAGCATAAACATTCCAATATTCTTTAAAAGGTCGATTAACCGCCTTTTGATGGTGAACCCCTTTTAAATCCAATTTTTGACAATTTTATGTTTTATATTTGACAAAATAAAATTCTTCTTTAGAATCGGGACATCAAAATTTACTTTGTGTAAATTTTTGGTATTTTTCCGAAAAAGTTCAATTTTTAATGAATAGTGAAAAATGTTGTATTTTAATTCAAAACCGCTTTTAAATCTAATTTATTTATATGATTAGAGTATATTTTAAATTTGTTTTAAAGTTTAATTAGAATATATTTTTACCATTTAATCCAATAGTGGTCGTTATAATTAATTTCATCTTGAAATTGGGCTTAAACTAGAGTCAATCTTTTGATACTTATTGTTTCTTAAAAACACGCTATTTGTTTTGATAGTGGGAATTAATTATTATATTAATTATTGCAAAATATATGTTTTAAATTTTGTAAAATATACTTCATTTTTTAATTTGTAATATCAAATATAGCTTAGGGTGAATTTTTGGTATTTTTCTGAAAAACTTCAATTTTTGATGAATACTGAACCCACTAAGTGGTAGTTAAAGAAACTGATTTTTCGTTTAAATGAAACTTTGCCACCTCTGTTTTTTGAATTTCAAAAATCCGACATACATGGTTGTCATTAGGATGTAAAATGTGGTTCAATGGGATTAAAATAATTTTTTGGTGAATAGTAACTTTTATGTTCTTCATCGCGAGTAGAGGTAATTAGTGTAATTTAAGGTAAAAATAATGTTTTAATAATGTGAAACGACCTAGACACAAGTCCTACCCTCATTGGATGTGTCATGGCCGACCAATACAATCCATGGGTCAATTTGGTGACCCCATGGTGCCACTTTGGTTGGAAAATTACATAAATAACTTTTTATTTAAAGATAAAATAAAAATGTCACAAGCATGAGATGTTTCAATAAAACAATTTTTAAATGGTGTTATACAAGTCATATTTTTGACTATAAATATTCATTAGAAAGATAAAAATATTTCCTACATAATGATATTTTTTTATAATATTTAGACATTAAATAAATTAAATTATTTATGACATCATGATGATGCAGCGATGACCTCATTATTTAACAATTTAAATAAAATGGAAAGATAATGTAAAATATAAGACCTAAACATGTCCAAAACCTATTTTATGATTATATTTAGAACCCTTACCACCTTATACTCTAAATACATAATTTTGGGACCTTTAAAATCCGAAACTCATTTGAAAATAAAGTAACATTTTGTAACTTTACAAGAGTGCCCCTCCTCTCCTCTTATAAAAGGCCCCCACCTCTACCTCCTTACCCACACTTCCAAAGCCTTTTTCTCAGACAAACCCTGCCCATTTTGTCTCTCCAAATCCCTATATAACTCCTTGAAGCCTCACATTGGGCACAAGTCATCCCAAGGAAGCCTTTGAGCTCAAACCAAAGGGAGTTACCCGATTTTAAGGTAATGTCTTCACTTGTGTCCATTTGTTTTATTTTGCTTCTCCATCCCCCTAAAATATTTTTATTCATTTATATTGTAACAAATCCAGTATATTAAATATACTATGATGTTGTTATATGAATCTTTCGAGCTACACTTACACACACCTACATCTAATGGTTAAAGAACATACTATTTCTGTGGGTGGCGAATTTCTGCCTCACAAAACGATGATTGTTCAACATTCTTCTAACACCTTCAAAGGTGGCCATTAAGATGACACTGTATTTATATATGATATATAATAAGTTTTTGTTTTAATTAAGCTTCTGCATTTTTCATTTATGGCATACCTTTATGGTTTCCATTATGGGTAAACGTAATATCTTCATTTAAGGAAGTGCGGACTACCGCCCCCTCAAAGTGATTTGATTCGTTAATATCATATGTGGTACGTATAAAGGATATATTTAATGATATTATATATGATACCATACTGGAATTAAAATACTATTATGTATCATTATGTTTTAATTCCATTAAATATGAAATAGAAATGAAAGTAGTGTTCATACGTACGTACGGCTTACCGTCTCCATGAACGGTACATTTCATTTCTTATCTCAAAATGTTATGTACTATTATAAGTACATATATATAATGGATATATATGTAATATATTACATCTAAATTATGAATATCATTATGGAATTATAAAATATATATCTCTCTCATTTTGTTTTAATTCCATTAATATGACAAAAAATGAAAGTAGCATTCATGCGTACGTACGGCCTACCGTCTCCATGAACGGTGCTTTTAATTTTTATCTCCAAATTCTTGGGAATAGTATAAAATGAATATATAATGGATATATATGATATTTAAAACATCAATACTACTCTGTATATGATGTACCTATAACTACATGGAAGATTATTTTCCAACAAGTTCAATTTTTGACTCATGTACCAAACATCGTCAAAAATGTCTGATATGAACTCATATTATTAACCAATTATTATAAAATTAAAATATGTGATATGAACTGAAAAATAATATTTATATGAGGTCCTTAAGAAATTATAAATAGAACAAAGTTTATTATTTAGGAATATAATGAAACGAACAAGACATGTTGGACTTGAGGTAAGGGATCCTACTCCTCTCTTTCTTTTTAAGTACACTCTTTTATGTTATCCCTTTTAAGATCATCTTTCTTGTGATTGGGATGTTCTTTTATATTAATCTTACTGTAGTTTTTATGTTCATTTTATGAGAGACCCTATTCTCTCTCATCGATCCATTTTGGATGTTTTGAGTGGTGCCGTTAGACTGCCGAATTTTCGTAAGAGATCTAACCTCTCTCTTTCTTTTTAAGTACTCTCCTTTATGTCACTTCTTTTAAGCTCCTCTTTGTTATGTTGGGGGATGTTATTTTAAATTCCTCTTTCTGTAAACATTATCTTAATATGATGATAGATACTATTTGATCTCATCAATCCATTTTTGTATGTTTTATGTTGCGTCGTTAGGCTGCCGAGTTTTTGTAAGGGATTTTTCATCTCACTTTTATTCCAGTGAGATTTATGTTACATTTGCCACAATTTCCTTTCATTGGTGTATGTACTGCCCATTATTTTACTCATTTTTTAATATAATTTCATTTATTATTATTTACAACAATGTTGTATTGTCCTTCTTTCACGGGGTGCATGTTTCGAAAGACACCCATGTCGGTAAGGGAACCTTTCACCCTCCTCTTTTTAAAAGACTTCTTTTGTTATGTCTTTTAATTCACATACTATTATGTTGGGATATGTTCTTTTATATTCTTATTGATGTAAATTTTATGTCCAACTGATGATATGCCCTTTTTATCTCTCATCAACTCATTTTCTAAATTTTTAAGTGATGCCGTTAGGCTGTCAAATTTTACCAAGGGAACTTTTTAACCCAATTTCGATTTCTTTGGGTTCAAAATGTAGTTATTAAATATTTCGTCCTTTGAATATGTTTGAATGACCTTTTATTGTTTTACACTTGATATCCAGTTATATTGTGTTTATTTATATTTGTCACACATAATTTTGAGATTGATTTAACCTTAATTTAAGGATACCTTCTTTATAAGGGATTTCATCACATTTGACATTTCTATTGAGACTTCATTGTTGTTATGCACCAATTCACTCTTATATGGTATATATATTGTCCTTTGGAATATTATATCATGAATCCATTTTTTCTCATGATATTATAAAGTTCTGACTAAATGTTATTCCTCAATTATTGTATTCAAGTGTCTCTAATTGTGGTAAAACCCCTTTAACCAAAATATCGCTTTAAATGTTTTAATTATTTTTTCTTATTAATATCCATGTTTTCAAAATGGTTTTAAGGATTTATTTATATGGATATTAATGGTTTAAAATTTTAAAAGCTTCAAGGTGGTATGGGACACTTTGATTCAAAAATCTCTTTATTAAATGTTTTAAATGGTTTTGGAAATGGTTTCTTTTTGAATGGATTCATTATTTCAATATACTAAAATGTTATATTGTGATTGAAATGTGGAAATGTTATGTTTACGTTATGCATGTTTTATGTGATACGTTTATGTTATGGTTCTTGGGCATTTTTATGAAAACGGGTGGTTCCGTGATAAACTAAGGGCAGGTGAGCCCGATATAGCTCTCTAATGCATTGGGTAATGCGAAGGAGTGAAACGTTAAGGTTTCTTCGAAGTGATTTAAGGAATATACTGTGGTGGGTATTCCAAACGTAAACAAGAGGGTTACTCCCTATGTAAGAATGTTATGAATGCCTCAAGTTACCTTTTATGTCTTATGATTTCTATGATTTATTCATTATTTGATATTCCTATGTTTTATGGGTAAAGTATGATTTCATTCTTATGTATATATGAAATCATGTTTCCTTTCCATATTTTTATATCCCTTACTGAGATTTTTATGCTCATCCCAAGTTTTTTTGAAATGTTTTTCACAGGTCAAGGGAAATGTACATGATATGATGATATTGTCAAAGAAGCGTCAAGAAATAATCCATGTTTTATTTTAAATATGTTTCTGTTGATGGAAAAAAAATGAATACTATCTTTATGTAACCAATTTGTTTAAATGTGGAATGTAATTCAAGTTTTATGATCTAATTCTCTAAAACTCTAAACCTGAAAATATCCTCAATGTGTAATCTTGTATTAACTCAAGATTAAGTAAGGTTTATGGCTGGGGCCTTATAGTTGGTATCAAAGGTCGGTTTAGATAACTTTAGGGGTTAGGGTATTCTTTAAGCACAAGTGACATTACCATAATGGTTAGGATTTCAGAAAGAGTCCTAGTTTTAGGCAAAGTGAATGAGTAAGTATATCTTAGTGTTTACCTTCCTCATTAGTACATGATGGTTTTGTTAATATACTCACACTGACATTTCTGTTTTTAGTGAATGGATGGATCTAGCAGGAACCAAAGAGACAACAGGTTTGAAGGAAACTATGGTGGTTCTCTTATTAAGATACTAGATAAAATGGTGGATTCAATGAGGAAACTCGCGGTTGTTCTAAACCAACTATCAAGGAGTCATGATCAACCACTTGAACCTTGTTATGTTCTGTAATGAATCATGTACGAGATGACCAATCGATGTAGAAGTTCAGGTAATAATTATAATGGTTACCATTAGGGTTTATATGATCCTTACTTTTGAGGTAATTATGGGTTATTATATGTTATGATGGAAAATGAAAGGCATGAGATAAACTTGAGGTTAAAATATGTTATGATTATTTTTGATGATTTTATCTCATTTTGGGGAATGTTTTAAGAATTATATAGTTTTGGAAAAAGGACAACACACAGACCATGTGACAACCCGTCGTGTTGGACAAAGCTACGGGAATTGAACCCACAACCAAAGTGCGACTGGTTGTTATCTCCTACCACTGGACTACGTGAAGTCCTTGGTTAGTTTGAATGGTTATTTTAGTTAGATGATTTTATGAATTAAGAGTAAGTTGATTTTGGGTTATCTATGGAAATTTATTAACCTATCATGGAGGATATGTGATTAGGTTAATTACTTTTCAATACGAGACATTAAGAGAAACTGATGTTGTTTAGAGATAAATGTTACGATTTAACTTGGAAGACTATGTGACTAAAACCTTCAAATATTTGGGTTTCAATCTTAGTTTGGTTTACTTTGAAGAATTTTATGGACAAATTGTTTATCGAATGGTCCTCGTTGAACTTTGGGTTTTGTTGGACAAATTTTGGAGATTAAGAATAGGTTTTCTTTTTATAAAGGGTTATCCTTTTCTAGATTATCTGATCTTGTACTAACCTTTTTGGTTCTGGTTTTGGTTAAAGTCTAAAGACATGGGAAGTATATAGCTCTCTTTTTTGGATTAGGTGATTCTCTAGAAGTTGATTATAGTACTCTTAATGTGAACAAGTCTTCCTAAATACTCATCTTTTGGAGAAAATATGAGTTTGTGTAAGGAATCTAATAAAAGTTGAAAGTCAACATTATAAGTGATTATGTTTCCTTATGAATAAATTCTTCAATAAAAAGTAAGTTAAAACAAAAATGTTGTCTGTTATATTTTCATACTAGGGAATTGAATACCGTTTAACCCTTCACAAGTTTGTGATTTTCTTGTGGTTAACTTTCTCCTAGACATGTTTACTATCACTCTCCATCAGAACATTCCCCTTTGTTTTTTCCTCCATGTCCATATTTTCATACTTGGAATCCTAGTATGGGTTAACTCGGGTGACCTTTGTACTTATCTTTCTTTATTTTAATGTGATTTTTTTACCGACTCTTGTTCCGATGTGGGACGTTCAAGGTTGTTTCCATGCCAAATTTTAAAATTGCGAGGACGCAATTCCCAAAAGGGTGGAAGGATGTAACACCCCAGGTAAATAAAGAATATGACATATTTATATTAATCCATATTTGTTAATAAAATATTAATATTACTTTAAATGGGAAGCTATGCTCGATGGCGTACCCAACACGCAACAACGAGTTTCTTGGGAATCTTAAGTTGCACTCTAATAATAAAATTATATTATCTTAAATGATAGTTAATGCATAGCCGTTGTAATGGAGGAAATGAACATAACTAACTAAAAAATGATTATATATGTTTGAAAAATATTTTTACTTTTTAAAATAACTGTTAGAGGATTAAAAATGTGAATGAATACAATTTTTAAGCATAAACATTCCAATATTATTTAAAAGGTCGATTAACCGCCTCTTGATGGCGAACCTCTTTTAAATCCACTTTTTGACACTTTTATGTTTTATATTTGAAAAAATAAAATTATTCTTTATAATCGGGACATCAAAATTTACTTTGTGTAAATTTTTGGTATTTTTCTGAAAAAGTTCAATTTTTAATGAATAGTGAAAATGTTGTATTTTAATTCAAAACTACTTTTTAATATAATTTATTTATATGATTAGATTATATTTTGTATTGGTTTTAAAGTTTAATTAAAATATATTTTTACCATTTAATCCAATAGTGGTCTTTGAAATTAATTTCATCTTGAAATTGGACTTAAACTAGAGTCAATCTTTTGATACTTATTCTATCTTAAAAACACGCTATTTGTTTTGACAGCGGGAATTAATTATTAAATTAATTAATGCAACATATATGTTTTAAATTTTGTAAAATAGACTTCATTTTTGAATTCGTAATATAAAATATAGCTTAGGGTGAATTTTTGGTATTTTTCTGAAAAACATCAATTTTTGATGAATAGTGAAACCACTAAGCGGTAGTTAAAGAAACTGATTTTTTGTTTAAATGAATCTTTGCCACCTCTGTGTTTTGAATTTCAAAAATCCGACATACATGGTTGTCATTAGGAAGTAAAATGTGGTTCAATCGGATTAAAATAATTTTTTGGTGAATAGTAACTTTTATGTTCTTAATCGCGAGTAGAGGTAATTAGTGTAATTTAAGGTAAAAATAATGTTTTAATAATGTGAAATGACCTAAACACAAGTCCTACCCTCATTGGATGTGTCATGGCCAACCATTAAAATCCATGGGTCAACTTGGTGACCCCATGGAGCCACTTTGGTTGGAAAATGACATAAATAACCTTTTATTTAAAGTTAAAATAAAAATGTCACAAGCATGAGATGTTTCACTAAAACAATTCATAAATGGGTTTATACAAGTCATATTTTTGACTATAAATATTCATTAGAAATCTAAAACGATTTCCTACATCTTGATATTTTTTTATAATTTTTAGAAATTAACTAAATTAAATTATTTATGACATCATGATGATGCAGCGATGACCTCATTATTTAACGATTTAAATAAAATGGAAAGATAATGTAAAATCTAAGACCTAAACATGTCCAAAACCTATTGGATGAGTATATTTCGAACCCTTACCACCTTATCCTTGAAATACATCAATTTGGAACCTTTAAAATACGAAACTCATTTGAAAATAAAGTAACATTTTGTAACATTACAAGAGTGCCCCTCTTCTCCTATTATAAAAGGCCCCCACCTATACCTCCTTACCACACTTCCAAAGCCTTTGGCTCGGCCAACCCCTGACCATTTTGTCTCTCCACATCCCTCTATAACTCCTTTTGTTTTATTTTGCTTCTCCAACACCCTAAACACTATTTATTCATTTCTTTTGTAACGAATACAGTATATTCAATATACTAGGATGTTGGTATAAGAATATTTCGAGCTACACTTACACACACCTACTTCTAATGGTTAAAGAACATACTATTTCTGTGGGTGGCGAATTTCTGCCTCACGAAACGATGATTGTTCAACATTCTTCTAACACCTTAAAAGGTGGAAATTAAGATGAGACTATATTTATATATGATATATAATATGTTTATGTTTTACTTAATCTTCTGTATTTTTCATTTATGGCATTCCTTTATGGTTTCCATTATGGGTAAACGCGATATCTTCATTTAAGGAAATGCGGACTACCGCCCCCTCAAAGTGATTTGATTCGTTAATACCATATGTGGTACGTATAAAGGATATATTTAATGATATTATATATGATACCATACTAGAATTAAAATACTATTATGTATCATTATTTTTTAATTCCATTAAATATGAAATAGAAATGGAAGTAGCGTTCATGCGTACGTACGGCTTACCGTCTCCATGAACGCTACATTTCATTTCTTATCTCAAAATGTTATGTACTATTATAAGTACATATATATAATGGATATATATGTAATATATTACATCAAAATTATGGATATCATTCTGGAATTATAACATATATATATCTCTCATTTTGTTTTAATTCCATTAATATGACAAAAAATGAAAGTAGCGTTCATGCATACGTACCGCCTACTGTCTCCATGAACGGTACTTTTAATTTTTATCTCCAAATGCTATGTAATAGTATAAAATGAATATATACTGGATATATATGATATTTAAAATATCAATACTATTCTGGATATGATGTACCTATAACTACATGGAAAATTATTTTCCAACAAGTTCAATTTTTGACTCATGTATCAAACATCGACAAAAACGTCTGATATGAACTCATATTATTAACCAATTATTATAACATTAAAATATGTGATATGAAATGAATAATAATATTTATAGGAGGTACTTAAGAAATTATAAATTGACCAAAGTTTATTATTCAGGAATATAATGAAACGAACAAGACAAGTTGGACTTGAGGTAAGGGATCCTACTCCTCTCTTTCTTTTTAAGTACACTCTTTTCTGTCATCCCTTTTAAGCTCATCTATCTTGTGATTGGGATGTTCTTTTATATTAATCTTACTGTATTTTTTATGTTCATATGATGAGAGACACTATTCTCTCTCATCAATCTATTTTGGATGTTTTGAGTGGTGCCGTTAGGCTGCCGAATTTTCGTAAGAGATCTAACCTCTCTCTTTCTTTTTAAGTACTCTCCTTTATGTCACTTCTTTTAAGCTCCTCTTTCTTATGTTGGGGGATGTTATTTTATATTCCTATTTCTGTAAACTTTATGTTAATATTATGAGAGACCCTATTTGATCTCATCAATCAATTTTTGTAAGTTTTATGTGGTGTTGTTAGGCTACCGAGTTTTCGTAAGGGATTTTTCATCTCACTTTTATTCCCGTGAGATTTATGCTACATTTGCCACAATTTTCTTTGATTGGTGTATGTACTGCCCATTATTTTACTAATTGTGTAATATAATTTCATTTATGAGTATTTACATCAATGTTTTATTGCCCTTCTTTCACAGGGTGCATGTTTCAAAAGATACCCATGTCGGTAAGGGAACATTTCACCCTCCTCTTTTTAAAAGACTTCTTTTGTTATGTCTTTTAATTCACATACTATTTTGTTGGGATATGTTATTTTATATCCTTATTGATGTAAATTTTATGTCCATGTGATGAGATTCCCTTTTTATCTTTCATCAACCCATTTTCTGAATTTTTAAGTGATGCCGTTAGGCTGTCGAATTTTACCAAGGGAACTTTTTAACCCAATTTTGATTTCTTTGGGTTCAAAATATAGTTATTGAATATGTCATCCTTTGAATATGTGTGAATGGCCTTTTATTGTTTTAAACTTTATATCCACTTATATTGGGTGTATTTATATTTTTCACACATAATTTTGAGATTGATTTATCCTTAATTTAAGGATACCTTCTTTATAAGGGATTTCATCACATTTGACATTTCTATTGAGACTTCATTGTTGTTATTCACCAATTCACTATTATATGGTGCATATAATGTCCTTTGGAATATTATATAATTAATCCATTTATTCTCATGATATTATAAAGTTCTGACTAAATGTTATTCCTCAATTATTTTATTCAAGTGTCTTTAATTTTGGTAAAACCCCTTTAACCAAAATATCGCTTTAAATATTTTAAATATTTGTTTTTATTAATATCCATGTTTTCAAAATGTTTTTAAGGATTTATTTATATGGATATTAATGGTTTAAAATTTTAAAAGCATGAAGGTGGTATGGGACACCTTGATTCAAAAATCTCTTTATTAATTGTTTTAAATGGTTTTGGAAATGGTTTCTTTTTGAATGGATTCATTATTTCAATATACTAAAATGTTATGTTGTGATTGAAATGTGGAAATGATATGTTTCCTTTATGCATATTTTATGTGATATGTTTATGTTATGGTTCTTTGGAATTGTTATGAAAACGGGTGGTTCTGTGATAAACTAAGGGCGGGTGAGCCCGATATAGCTCTCCAATGCATTGGGTAACGCGAAGGAGTGAAACATTAAGTTTTCTCCGAAGAGATTTAGGGAATATACTATGGTGGGTATTCCAAACGTAACCAAGAGGGTTACTCCCTACGTAAGAATGTTATGAATTCCTCAAGTTACCTTTTATGTTTTATTATTTCTATGATTTATTCATGATTTGATATGCCTACGTTTTATGGGTAAAGTATGATTTCATTCTTATGTATATATGAACTCGTGTTTCCTTTCCAAATTTTTATATCCCTTACTGAGCTTTTTATGCTCATCCCATGTTTTTTTGAAATGTTTTTCATCGGTAAAAGGAAAGGTACATGATATGATGATAGTGTCAAGGAAGTTTCAAAAAAGAATCCATGTTTTATTTTAAATATGTTGCTGTTGATGGAAAAAAAATGAATACTATCTTTATGTAACCACTTTGTTTAAATGTGGAATGTAATGTAAGTTTTATGATCTAATTCTATAAAACTCTAAACCTGAAAAGATCCTCAATGTGTAATCTTGTATTAACTCAAGATTAAGTAAGGTTTAAGGCTGGGGCCTTATACATATGAACCTTATATAGAAACCACACATCCCCAACACAAATCATCACCACAACACCCCCCCACAATCTTACATCTTCCAAAATAGTGTCTATCCAAACCAACCACAATATCACATACCCAAACATGAAAAAACCCAAACATTCTCCACCATTATTGAAAAACAACAACAAGTCACACAGGAAAAAAATAATAGAATAACCACAGAAAATAAAAACATAATCTGGCAATACAAGCTATTCAGAAGATTTTCTTTCAATACATTTCTATTCTTCATGGGCATTATATCACTGTCTATATTCCATGGAACACCAATAAATTATCCAAATAAACATTTATTTTTTTTAATCTCGGAGAAATGAGTCAATAAAATAGAAAGGGTATTTTTATATATCTTTTATTGTCCAAAAACATCTCCCAATAGCTGTTATTTTCATTATTAGAAAAAATAATTCATTATGTCACCATCAGCATATATAAGTGTTGTAAATAATGTGATATCTACCCCAATACAAATAATTTTAATTTATGATAAATAATTTTATTATTATAATACCCTTACTATTCATCCAATAATGTAAATAATCAAAGAAATATAACACATATAACAAAAATAAAAAGATAATGAGGATCCCAAATCTCAATGAAGATTCTGAATCATTCTAATAACAATATATTTATAATGAATTAATATGAAATCCTAAAATTAATATAGAAAACCATGATCAACCATAACAGTACAATCAGATAATAGAAATTATAACCCTACAGAACACCCCGATTTTAAAAACATATCAGCAGTAGATCACTCAAAGAAGAATGCATGTAAAATAATAGTGATTGGATTCGTGTTCACCTCATATCACCAAAATGCTACAACATGATCTAATGATCATGTATGAAGGTTTCTTTAATATACAACTTTTTTATATTGGATTTTCAAAAAATGAAGGGAGACAATGGCCAAATTAAAATATAATCAACATGAAAATATATATATATATATGAGATAGAGCTCCCACGATTTATGTCATAAATATCATATTTCGGATGTAAAGATCAGGGACCACTTTACATATGTTGTAAAATGAATTTTATGGCCATAAACACCTTTACCTCCAAATATAAATATCACAAAATTCAATAAAATATTTATCCCATAAACATATTTGAGGCATAAACCCTTTTCCTATGGCATTCCATGACAAAACAGAACCTAAAACAACTGAATTCTCAAGCCATAAAACACTCCATTATGTCATAAACTCTACATTTATTGTCAAAAATGTTTTTATTGGTATATTTCAAATCCAACATCCTTTACACCACCTCTAAGATCCTCCAATAACTCTATATCCTAAAAACCCTAAATGTAATGGGCTCGGAAGGCCTAACCATTACATGATTTGTCATCATATTTAATTTTATTTGATAAGAACCCTAAATAAATTAATATTTTAAATTTTTATATATTTTTAAATATTAATTTATTCATTGATAAAATTATCAGAAAATGAATACTACATTTTTTAATAGTTAAAATAAATATCAACATTAAACTATCGAATGTTATGTGTTGATTTGTATTGTCATATTTCAATATATATTAATAATATGAAAAAAAATATGAATATATTTTTACCCAAAACTAATTATCATAGTATAAATTTTTTATATTATAAAATTTTAATGCTTAAATTATTTATATCATATACTATGTACATGTGTTATTAGTCATTAAATATCATTTTGATACACTGATTTTCATGTTTTAAATTGAAAATTAAAATATGAAAATTATTGCCTCAATTTTAATTCCATAAATAAATATTTTAATATAATAAAAAAATATTAATTAATTCTTATAAATTAGTTGTTGTAAAATTAAAATAGTCATGGATCTATGTTTGTATCTAAAATGTATAATGTTAGATAACGAAATTGAGATCCAAAATATATATTTTAAAAACTAAATTCTTGTTAAATATAAGAATAATTTTATTATATTCATGTTTTCACTTTTACAAATAATTGTATATATATGGTAAAAATTATAATAAATTTATGATCTTAGGAATGAATTATAATAAATAATTATACATTTTAATAATGATTTTTACGTAATTAGTAAAATAATAAATTTTTATAAAAATTTAATTATATAAATTTGAAAATTATTTTTGATATAATATATATTTTATTATTATATAAATAATATAATAATTTGGATTAATAAAAGATATAAATTCCATCATTCAAAATAAAGAAATAATAATTTATTGTAGATGAATTTTAATATTCAATGTAATTCGTGATATTTTTTAAATATAAATGTTCAAATTTAAGAAAAATAATTGGATAAAGTGAATTTATATATTGGAATCATCATGTCAAAAAAAAATTTTAATTTCAAGTATTTTTCAGAAAAAGGGAATTTTTTGGGAATAATTCTAAATTATTGTATTTATTAATACATTTCCTTTTTAAGATGTGATCATAATGCAGACATTGAATAAAAATTCACAAAAAAAAATCTAGACATGAATATTTTATATATAGTATACTATTTCAAATATATATATATATATATATATTTTTTTTAAAATATTATTTAATTCCATGAACCTATGAAACATTTTTTTATCTGAAAAAAAATTATTCAATAATTTCATGAAAATAGTTTCTAAATTGATTTCAGTTTCAATTTTGTAAAAATGTACAATAATTCATAATTTTAAATTAATACAGTAATAAATTTCATATTAATTATCACTATTTAGATACAACATCATGAATATTTTAATATTAAAATTTTTTTCTAAAATATACAACCCCATCGACTTTAAAATCACCCCTTCACCACCACATTCTCTCTACAAGAAATACTATTTTATTTTAAAATTTCATACCAAATTTGTAACATCCCAAGTAAGTAATGAATAATAGATATTTTTATCTATGTCTATTAATGATTAAGATAGTGTTATAGAGGCTTAAAATGAAAATAAATACAATCTTATGCATGGAATACACTAATATTCTTAAAAGATTGTTTTACTGCCTTTTGATGGCAAACCATTTTTGAATCTATATTTGGACAATTTTATAAACTATGTTTGTCAAAATAAACTTATCCTTTATGATTGGGACATCAAAATTTACCTTGTGTGAATTTTTGGTATTTTTCTGACAATGTTCATTTTTTAATGAATAGTGAAAAATACTGCATTTTACATCAAAACTGCTTTTTAATCTAATTTATTTATATGATTAGATTATGTTTTGAATTGGTTTTGAAGTGAAATTAGAATATATTTTTACCATTTTATCCAATGGTGGTCATTGGAATCAATTTCACTTTGAAATTGGACTTAAACTGGTGTCAATCTTTTGATACTTATTGTTTCATAAAAACACGCTATTTGCTCTGACAGCGGGAATTAATTATTAAATTAATTAATGTGACCTATATGTTTTGAATTTTTTAAAATAGACTTCATTTTTAAATTCGGAATATCAAATATAGCTTAGGGTAAATTTTTGGTAATTTTCTGAAAAACTTCAATTTTTGATGAATAGTGAAACCACTAAGTGGTAATCAAGCAAACTGATTTTTCAGTTAAATGAAAGTGTACCACTAATGTGTATTGAATTTTGAAAATCCGACATACATGGTTGTCATTAAGAAGTAAAATGTGGTTCAATGAGATTATAATAATTTTTTGGTGAATAGTAACTTATTAAGTTCTTAATCGCGATTAGTGGTAATTAGTGTAGTTTAAGGTATAAATAATGCTTTAATAAAATGAAATGACCTAGACACATGTCCCAACCTCATTGGTTGTGTCATGGCCGACCATGACATTCCATGGGTCAACTTGGGGACCCCATGGATCCACTTTTGTTGGGAAATGACATAAATTACTTTTTATTTAATGTTAAAGTGAAAATGACACAAACATAATATGTTTTACGAAAACAATTTTTAAGTGGGGTTATACAAGTACAAATTTTTATTATAAATAGTCATTTGAAAGATAAACATATTTCCTATATCATAGTATTTTTTTTATAATTTTTAGACATTAAATAAATTAAATTATTTATGTCATAATAATGATGCAGCGATGACATCATTATTTGACGATTTAAATAAAATGGAAAGATAATGTAAAATATATGAACTACACATGTCCAAAACCAATTGGATGAGTGGATTTCGAACCCTTATCACCTTATCCACGAATTATATCAATGTGGGACCTTTTAAAACCGAAACACATTTTCAAATAAAGTAATATTTCATTACTTTCCAAAAGTGCCCCTCCTCTCCTCTTATAAAAGGCCCCCACCTCTACCTCATTTCACACGCACCTCAAGCCTTTGACTCGGACAACCCCTGCCCATTTACTCTCTCCACATCCCTCTCCTCATCCTAGAGGATTCCCGTTGGTCATAATCCTTTCAAAGGAAGCCTTTAGGCTAAAATCAAAAGGAGTTACACTTTTTAAGGTAATTCATTCTCTCATGTTCATTTGTTTTATTTTGCTTCTCCAACCCCCTAAATTATTTTTATTTACTTCTTTTGTAACAACACCAGTATCTTTAATATACTAGGATGTTGTTATAAGATATATTTGAGATACACACTCACACAACTACATCAAATGGTTAAAGAACATACGGTTTCCGTGGATGGCGAAATTCTGCCTCCCGAAACGATGATTGTTCAACACTCATTTAACACCTTCAAAGGTGGAAATTATGATGTCACTATTTTTATATATGATATATAATATGTTTATGTTTTCCTTAAGCTTCTGTTTTTTTCATTTTTTTCATACCTTTATGGTTTCCATTATGGGTAAACATGATATCTTCATTTTAGGAAGTGCGGACTACCGCCCCCTCAAAGTGATTTGATTCGTTAAATACCATATGTGGGACATATAAAGGATGGAACTATGATATTATATATGATATTATACTGGAATTATAGTATACCTTTATATAATTATGATTCCATTCTATAAAATACGAAATAGAAATGAAAGTAGCGTTCATGCGTACGTACGGCTTACCGTCTCCATGAACGGTGCATTTCATTTCTTACCTCTAAATGATTATGTAATATTATAAATGCATATATGTACTGGATATATATGAAATATATGATATCTACATCATGAATAACATTCTGGATATAATGAACCTTTGACCAAATTAACAACATGTAAGTGTAAGAAGTCTATTTTTCACTTAAGAACCAAATACCGACAAAATGAACATTATTAACTTAACTGATTACATGATGTTCATAACATGGTATAAAAGGAATAATGAACTTGAAAAAGATTCATAATCAAGTAGAGATTAACTCAAGTTTATTATTCAGGAGATTAAAGAACGGTCGAGTCAAGTCGGATACGAGGTATGGGACTTTGTCTCAATCTCCTTTCGCTGAGGCATATTTTATTTTATACACAACTTTCTTTTATACGGTGTATAAACCCCTTTGACTTTTATGTTTATTCAAAAGGAATCTTTTTTATACGAAGCGTTTACTAAACGACAAAAGGGAATGTTTTTGTCGTACGTATGCGGCGACAACGACTTCCCCGCCGTCGTAACCGTTATTTGAGTTTCGGCTTCCTCTACAAGCCATACCTTCTTTTTTTTAAAGAAAAATAAATACCATGTTTTACTTTGGTATTGAAAATGGTTTTCATAATGTTTTTATTATATCAATGTGTTGTATTGATATCTCGTGATTGAAATGTGGAAATGTTATGTTTCCTTTATGCATGTTTTATGTGATATGATTATGTTATGGTTCTTGGGAATTATTATGAAGACGGGTGGTTCCGTGATAAACTAAGGGCGGGTGAGCCCGTTATAGCTCTCCAATGCATTGGGTAACGCGAAGGAGTGAAACGTTAAGGTTTCTCCGAATAGATTTTAGGGAATATACTGTGATGGGTATTCCAAACGTAACCAAGAGGGTTACTCCCTACGTAAGAATGTTATGAATGCCTCAAGTTACCTTTATGTCTTATGATTTCTATGATTTATTCATGATTTTATGAGGTATGTTAAAGTGCCTATGTTTTATGGGTAAAGTATGATTTCATTATTATGTATATATGAACTCATGTTTCCTTTCCATGTTTTTTTTATAACCCATACTGAGTTTTTATGCTCATCCCACGTTTTTGAAATGTTTTTCACAGGTCAAGGGAAAGGTACATGATAAGATGATAGAGTCAAGGATGTGTCAAGAAATAATCCATGTTTTATTTTAAATATGTTTCCATTGATGGGAATGAAGAATACTATCTTTATGTAACCACTTTGTTTATATGTGGAATGTAATGCAAGTTTTTTGATCTAATTCTCTAAAACTCTAAACCTGAAAAGATCCTCAACGTGTAATCTTGTAATAACTCAAGATTAAGTATGGTTTAAGGCTGGGGCCTTATAGTTGGTATCAAAGGTCGGTTTAGATAACTTTAGGAGTTAGAATTCTATTAAATGATTATCCAAAAATATTTTTTTTTTGAAATGATATAGCATTTAAAGATTACCATGTTGCTTCATCTAAGACACGTTTGTTCAGAATGGTTTTCTGCAGAGGAAACAGGGAAGCAGTGCTAGGAAGGCATACAGAAGGAAATAACCTTCCGAATCAGCATCCAGAAATGGTCGGAATTGGAACTGAACAGTTTGTTGCAGTGATGGAGTAGTTGACTCAAGTGATAAATGGCGGTGGTATCCATGCACGAGATCAGCCAGATCAACCGCAGAGGAACATGTCAGTGGTGGAACATTTCATGAGGCAACATCCACCATCATTCAGAGGATCATCTGACCCTGTGCTAGCTGAAGGGTGGATTAAAGCACTGGAGAAGATTTTTGATGTCATGGGGTGTTCAGACAATCAAAAGTTTAGTCTTGCTATTTACCGTTTGGAGGGTGAAGCAGATCAGTGGTGGTCTATGGTTAAAAATATCAGGGACGCCGATGAGATTGATGCTGTTAACTGGGATAAATTCAAAGGTATGTTTCTTGAGAAGTATTTTCCTAAGGATGTTCGACTTAAGATGGAAAAGCAATTCTTGGAATTGAGGCAAGAGGAAGACTCAGTGGCTGCCTATGAAGAAAGGTTCACTCGATTGGAAAGGAATGCTCCAAATTTTATCCGGGACCTTGATAGTAAAATCAATCATTTTTACTCAGGATTAAAGCCAAAATATCGAAGGGCATTAGCTTCTCGTGAGTTTAAAAGTTATGAAAAGCTTGTTCGATGTGCTGAGAAGGTGGAAATGGAGTTTGCCGATGACCAAGTGTTCTATAACAACCAGCAGAAGAAGAGACCGAGGTGGCAGGAGAAAGGTAAGAATTCTTCAAAAAAGTCTGATGGTAAGAGAACTAAGTTTCCAGTTTGTGATAAATGTGGCAAAAGTCATGCTGGGGAATGTCTTCTGAATTCTGGGAAGTGCTACCGATGTGGTAAGATGGGACATAAGGCTCGTGATTGCACTGAAAAGGATAAAGGTGAAGGTAAGAACAAATTTGATTTACAGTTAGTGAAATGTTATAAGTGCAATGAGATGGGTCACTATGCAAACGAGTGTCCGACAAGGAGCTTGAGTGATGGGAAGCAGTTAGACTACAAGCAAAAAGGGGTGGTGAAATCCTTTGCAACTACTTCAGCCGATGTCGGGCCATCAAATGAAGTTTTATCAGGTACTTTGTTTGTTTTTTCAGACTTTGCCAGTGTGTTGTTTGATTCAGGGTCTACACATTCTTTCATCTCTGAAACCTTTTCTAGTAAAATGGGAATACCATCTCAAGAAATGACTCCTGAACTTTTGGTAAAAACACCTGGGGGAAGTGTCGAGGCAAAAAGAATTTATAAGAATCATCCTATACTTATCTGTGGAAAGAACCTACTTGAAAACCTTATTGTTCTACCTCTAGTAGAGTTTGACGTTATGTTGGGTATGGATTGGCTCTCTATTTACCATGCTAAGATTGACTGTAGAGCTAAATAAGTTTCTTTTTAGAAAGACTTTCAGTTTGTTTACAAGAATGAACCCTTACTTTTGATAACATATCAAGAGGCCGAGAAACTTGTAAAAGATGGAAATGAATGTTACCTTGCACATGTCGTTGAAAATAAAGGAACTGTTCAAATTAATGATGTTCCAGTGGTAAATGAGTATCCTGATGTTTTTCCTGATGAGTTGCCTGGAATAATACCATATCGAGAAGTTGAGTTTACTGTTGACTTAGTTCCTGATGCTAAGCCAATTTCAAAACCCCCTTATCGAATGGCACAAATTGAACTTTTAGAGTTGAAGGAGTAATTGCAAGATTTATTAGAGAAAGGTTTCATTAGACCTAGCACATCACCATGGGGTGCTCCTGTTTTATTTGTTAAAAAGAAAGATGGTTCTATGAGACTTTGCATTGATTATAGAGCCTTGAATAATATCACTGTTAAGAACAAATATCCTTTGCCTCATATCGATGATTTGTTTGATCAGCTCCATGGAGCTCAGTTTTTTTCAAAGATTGACTTGAGATCGGGGTACCATCAGCTGAAGGTAAAGGAGGCAGATATTCCGAAGACCGTGTTCCGTACGAGATATGGCCATTATGAATTTGTAGTAATGCCTTTTGGGCTAACCAATGCACCTGCTGTATTCATGGACTTAATGAATAGATTTTTCCATGAGTTCTTGGATAAGTTTGTAGTGGTTTTCATTGATGATATTTTGGTGTTTTCTAAAAGTAAAGAAGAGCATGAAAGACATTTAAGGGTTATCTTGCAAACCTTAAAAGAAAAGAAACTTTATGGGAAATTCAGCAAGTGTGAGTTTTGGTTGCAACAAATTTCTTTCCTTGGTCACATTGTTTCTAAAGATGGAATAACTGTTGATCCTGCAAAAACAAAAGTTGTGGAAGAATGTCCAAGACCCACAAATGTAACTGAGATTCGTAGCTTCCTTGGTTTGGCGGGCTATTACCGAAGGTTTGTTAGAAATTTTTCACGGTTATCTAGTCCAATGACTAAGCTAACTTGGAAGGGTGTTATGTTTATCTGGACAAAAGAATGTGATGATTGTTTTCAGGAATTGAAAAGAAGATTGGTGAATTCTCCAGTTTTGGCACTACCTTCCAGGAATGGTGAGTTGGTTATATACAGTGATGCTTCATTGAAAGGACTTGGTTGCGTCCTAATGCAGAATGATCAGGTAATTGCTTATGCTTCACGACAGTTGAAAACTCATGAGGTAAATTACCCTACACATGATTTGGAATTAGCTGCTGTTGTTTTTGCTTTAAAAATTTGGAGGCATCATTTGTATGGAGTAAAGTGTGAAATATATACCGATCACAAAAGTTTAAAGTATATATTTACTCAGATAGAGTTAAACATGAGACAAAGGAGATGGCTGGAATTAATCAAATATTATGATTGTACAATTCATTACCATCCGGGAAAAGCAAATAAAGTGGCTGATTGTTTGAGTCGAAAAAGTAATGCTTCATTAACAATGTTGCATTTGGAACGTGATCCTTTGGTTAAGGATTTGATGAACTTTGGCATAGAAGTTGTTGGTGCAGGAAGTCCTTCTGTTTTGTTTCAGGTATCAGTGAGATCATATCTATCAGATAGAATCAAGCAAGCACAGAAGCAAGACAGTGAGTTGCAGAAAAGGGTAGAGCTGGTTCAGAAAGGTAAGTTGCCTGAATTCAACATTGATAATGATTGCGTTTTGAGATTTGGGAAGAGATTGTGTGTGCCTTGTGATTCACAGTTGAAGAGAGAGTTGTTAGGTGAAGCTCATAGTTCTCCGTTTTCAGTTCATCCAGGCAGTACTAAGATGTATAGAGATCTGCGGGAGTATTACTGGTGGGATGGAATGAAAAGAGATATTGCTGATTTTACTGTGAAGTGTTTGACTTGTCAGCAGGTTAAAGCAGAGCGGAAGTTACCGAAAGGGATTCTTCAGCCTTTACCAGTGCCAGAGTGGAAATGGGAGAATATATCCATGGACTTTGTTGTTGGATTACCGAAGACATATCGAGGTAATAATGCAATCTGGGTTATTGTTGATCGCTTGACCAAATATGCTCATTTCCTTGCTATACGAGATACTTTCTCTCTTGATCAACTTTCCCGTTTGTATCTTAAAGATATAGTCAGGTTACATGGAGTTCCTCTCTCCATTGTATCAGATCGTGATCCCAGGTTTACTTCTAACTTTTGGAAAGGCCTTCAGAAGTCGTTGGGCACTGAATTAAATTTTAGTACAGCTTTTCATCCTCAATCAGATGGGCAGTCAGAACGAACAATCCAGACATTGGAGGATATGCTACGAGCTTGTTCTATGGATTATCAGGGAAGTTGGGACCAACATCTTTCTTTGGTTGAGTTTTCATATAATAACAGTTTTCATTCCAGTATACAGATGGCACCATTTCAGGCATTATATGGGAAGCGGTGTCGCACTCCAGCTTTCTGGGATGAAGTGGGTGAAAGGAAGTTGATGGGACCAGAATTGGTAGAAGAGATGGCAGAAAAAGTTCAGCTGATACAGAAACACATGAGAACAGCTCAGAGCAGGCAGAAGAGTTATGTGGATAACTGGAGGAAAGATCTATCTTTTGAGGTAGGTGATCATGTTTTTCTCAAGGTTTCTCCTTGGAAAAGTGTGATGAGATTTGGTAAGAAAGGAAAGTTGAGTCCAAGGTTCATTGGGCCATACGAAATTCTGGAGAGAGTTGGGTCAGTTGCATATCGAGTGTCTTTACCTCCGAGTTTATCTCAGGTACACAATGTTTTTCACGTTTCGATGTTGAGAAAGTACATGCCAGATCCATCTCATGTTTTGAGTCCAGAGGTAGTTCAGCTAGAAGAGAACCTATCTTATGAGGAACAACCGGTCCAGATTCTTGACCACAGGGAGCAAGTGTTACGGAATAAAGTGATTCGCTAGGTAAAGGTTTTCTGGAAAAACCACATGATTGAAGAGGCAACATGGGAATCTGAAAATGCAATGAGGGATAAGTACCCCCATTTATTCGATATGTAAATAAATTGCGGGGACGCAATTTTCTAAAGGGGGGAAGGATGTAACATCCCAAGTAAGTAATGAATAATAGATATTTTTATCTATGTCTATTAATGATTAAGATAGTGTTATAGAGGCTTAAAATGAAAATAAATACAATCTTATGCATGGAATACACTAATATTCTTAAAAGATTGTTTTACTGCCTTTTGATGGAAAACCATTTTTGAATCTATATTTGGAAAATTTTATAAACTATGTTTGTCAAAATAAACTTATCCTTTATGATTGGGACATCAAAATTTACATTGTGTGAATTTTTGGTATTTTTCTGACAATGTTCATTTTTTAATGAATAGTGAAAAATACTGCATTTTACATCAAAACTGCTTTTTAATCTAATTTATTTATATGATTAGATTATGTTTTGAATTGGTTTTGAAGTCAAATTAGAATATATTTTTACCATTTTATCCAATGGTGGTCATTGGAATCAATTTCACTTTGAAATTGGACTTAAACTGGTGTCAATCTTTTGATACTTATTGTTTCATAAAAACACGCTATTTGCTCTGACAGCGGGAATTAATTATTAAATTAATTAATGTTACCTATATGTTTTGAATTTTGTAAAATAAAATTCATTTTTAAATTCGGAATATCAAATATAGCTTACGGTAAATTTTTGGTAATTTTCTGAAAAACTTCAATTTTTTGATGAATAGTGAAACCACTAAGTGGTAATCAAGCAAACTGATTTTTCAGTTAAATGAAAGTTTACCACTAATGTGTATTGAATTTTGAAAATCCGACATACATTGTTATCATTAAGAAGTAAAATGTGGTTCAATGAGATTATAATAATTTTTTGGTGAATAGTAACTTATTAAGTTCTTAATCGCGATTAGTGGTAATTAGTGTAGTTTAAGGTATAAATAATGCTTTAATAAAATGAAATGTTCTAGACACATGTTCCAACCTCATTGTTTGTGTCATGGCCGACCATGACATTCCATGGGTCAACTTGGTGACCTCGTGGATCCACTTTTGTTGGGAAATGACATAAATTACTTTTTATTTAATGTTAAAGTGAAAATGACACAAACATAATATGTTTTACGAAAACAATTTTTAAGTGGGGTTATACAAGTCCAAATTTTGATTATAAATAGTCATTAGAAAGCTAAACAGATTTCCTATATCATAGTAGTTTTTTTATAATTTTTAGACATTAAATAAAGTAAATTATTTATGACATAATAATGATGCAGCGATGACATCATTATTTGACGATTTAAATAAAATGGAAAGATAATGTAAAATATATGAACTACACATGGCCAAAACCAATTGTATGAGTGGATTTCGAACCCTTATCACCTTATCCACGAATTATATCAATTTGGGACCTTTTAAAACCGAAACAAATTTTCAAATAAAGTAATATTTCTTTACTTTCCAAAAGTGCCCCTCCTCTCCTCTTATAAAAGGCCCCCACCTATACCTCATTTCACACACACCTCAAGCCTTTGGCTTGGCCAACCCCTGCCCATTTACTCTCTCCAAATACCTCTCCTCATCCTAGAGGATTACCTTTGGGCATAATCCTTTCAAAGGAAGCCTTTAGGCTGAAATCAAAAGGAGTTACACTTTTTAAGGTAATTCATTCTCTCATGTTCATTTGTTTTATTTTGCTTCTCCAACCCCCTAAATTCTTTTTATTTACTTATTTTGTAACAACACCAGTATCTTTCATATACTAGGATGTTGTTATAAGATATATTTGAGATACACACTCACACAACTACATCAAATGGTTAAAGAACATACAGTTTCCGTGGATGGCGAAATTCTGCCTCCCGAAACGATGATTGTTCAACACTCATTTAACACCTTCAAAGGTGGCCATTATGATGTCACTATTTTCATATATGATATATAATATGTTTATGTTTTCCTTAAGATTCTGTTTTTTTCATTTTGGGCATACCTTTATGGTTTCCATTATGGGTAAACACGATATCTTCATTTTAGGAAGTGCGGACTACCGCCCCCTCAAAGTGATTTGATTCGTTAAATACCATATGTGGGACATATAAATGATGGAACTATGATATTATATATGATATTATACTGGAATTATAGTATACCTTTATATAATTATGATTCCATTCTATAAAATACGAAATAGAAATGAAAGTAGCGTTCATGCGTACGTACGGCTTACCGTCTCCATGAACGGTGCATTTCATTTCTTACCTCTAAATGATTATGTAATATTATAAATGCATGTATGTACTGGATATATATGAAATATATGATATCTAAATCATGAATACCATTCTGGATATAATGAACCTTTGACCAAATTAACAACATGTAAGTGTAAGAAGTCTATTTTTGACTTAAGAACCAAATACCGACAAAATGAACATTATTAACTTAACTGATTACATGATGTTCATAACATGGTATAAAAGGAATAATGAACTTGAAAAAGATTCATAATCAAGTAGAGATTAACTCAAGTTTATTATTCAGGAGATTAAAGAACGGTCGAGTCAAGTCGGATATTAGGTACGGGACTTTGTCTCAATCTCCTTTCGTTGAGGCATATTTTATATTATACACAACTTTCTTTTATACGGTGTGTAAACCCCTTTGACTTTTACGTTTATTCAAAAGGAATATTTTTTATACGAAGCGTTTACTAAACAAAAAAAGGGAATGTTTTTGTCGTACGTATGCGGCGATAACGATTTCTCTGCCGTCGTAACCGTTATTTGAGTTTCGGCTTCCTCTACAAGCCATACCTTCTTTTTTTAAAAGAAAAATAAATACCATGTTTTACTTTGGTATTGAAAATGGCTTTCATAATATTTTTATTATATCAATGTGTTGTATTGATATCTTGTGATTAAAATGTGTAAATGTTATGTTTCCTTTATGCATGTTTTATGTGATATGATTATGTTATGGTTCTTGGGCATTATTATGAAGACGGGTGGTTCCGTGATAAACTAAGGGTGGGTGAGCCCGTTATAGCTCTCCAATGCATTGGGTAACGTGAAGGAGTGAAACGTTAAGGTTTCTCCGAAGAGATTTTAGGGAATATACTGTGATGGGTATTCCAAACGTAACCAAGAGGGTTACTCCCTACGTAAGAATGTTATGAATGCCTCAAGTTACCTTTATGTCTTATGATTTCTATGATTTATTCATGATTTTATGAGGTATGTTAAAGTGCCTATGTTTTATGGGTAAAGTATGATTTCATTCTTATGTATATATGAACTCATGTTTCCTTTCCATGTTTTTTTTATAACCCATACTGAGTTTTTATGCTCATCCCAAGTTTTTGAAATGTTTTTCACAGGTCAAGGGAAAGGTACATGATAAGATGATAGAGTCAAGGATGTGTCAAGAAATAATCCATGTTTTATTTTAAATATGTTTCCATTGATGGGAATGAAGAATAATATCTTTATGTAACCACTTTGTTTATATGTGGAATGTAATGCAAGATTTATGATCTAATTCTCTAAAACAGTAAACCTGAAAAGATCCTCAATGTGTAATCTTGTAATAACTCAAGATTAAGTATGGTTTAAGGCTGGGGCCTTATAAAATTACCACACTAAAAACCTCATATATATGAAATTAGTCCCATGGTGTAATGAAATGCCCAAAATTAATATTATTTATGGTTATTCCAAATGGGGAGATTGAAAATTCACAAAAAGGGTTCCTGATCCTTCTTTGTTTTAAAATTTGAATTTTTTGAATCAATTTTTAACATCAAACAAATATATATTCACTATTATAATTAAATTTTATTCAAATACATTTAAAATATTTCCTAAAATATTTCATTTTTGTATTTCATAATTCAATACTAAATAAATGTACATGTTCCATAATACCTGATTACTATTTTTAATTAATATTCTTTTACATTTAATATTTTTGAAACTCTGCGTATTTTCATTACAGGGTTCTTAAGATGATCTATAAATATTGTTTTTAATACAAATTATGTGAAATATAACTCATTGTATATCTTATAACCATTTCTTATAATCCTTTACAACATCAATATGTGGTAATTGAAAAATTATTTCATTTTTTTAAATTTTATTCATACAGATATCAATAAAAATGGCAATATTAAAAAGTACTGATAATAGACTGGATTATTTAGAGTATATTTTTTTATAAAAGATAACCACTAATTTTTCCCCTATTTAGAAAAAAAATTAAAACATTTCACACTCTTTGTGGTTTTATTATTCCAAAGTGAATAATTATGTTTTCCTATATTTACTCCATTTTTTTATACATATGAATTAAATATTTGAAAATAATGTAACATTATGTAAATAATAATATATTGATTATGGTTTCATAATGGTAATATGTTCAGGATAATATTTGTAGTGAATTTGATCAATAAAATTAAATATATCATTATAAATAATTGTAGGTAGAATTAAATTTTCACTCAGAACTGTTATATTGATATATTGATAAATTAAACTATTATTAAACATTAATGACATAAAAAATATAAAAATTAATATTTATATATTATTAATCAATTAAAATGTTCCCATTTACTATTACCATTTCACTTGTGATATTTTAGAATGACAAATGGTACTAGCACAGAAAAGAAAATAAATGAAAAATACAAATTATAAATTATATATGATATTAAAAAATTACAAATATTCATAATATTTAAATAATCAGTAATTATTTTTCTAATTATGTAAATTGATATTTAAAATTGATTATTTAATATGATATATTAAATTCCAAAAAATTCAAGACACAAAGTTAGATATTATTTCCAAATCATCATTCATTTCAAGTGTTGTTCCACAATGTATTATATTATATTATATATCTCAAATTTTTTGTATTTAATATATATATTATTTAATTAACCTCATTTATTATGATATTGTGAAACTCTATCACCCCATGTAGTTTTATAAATCAAAAATTACATAGAAGTTTTAGGATTTTCTCTCATATTGTTATATTATTTATATCTTGTCCTTTATAACACTCAATAAATCCCACTATTTTTTTGATATTTTCCAAATTATTCCAATATGTACTTTTTCACTATTCTCTAACCTTTTTGGGTATACCTATTTTTATTTTCCCCATATTATATATCTACTAGGTAAAACTATAGATATATATGTAATATTATTTACATTTTTAATCATTCACTATACATTTCAAAAATTATGGTCATGTTAATTTTAGACGATATATTATTTAGAAATTTTTATTAATAAAATATTTTTTTTGAATCTTTTTTATTGGATTTTTTAAATTATCTGGTACTGTGATATATTTCATTTTTTATGAAAACCTAGAAAAATTTAGGAAAATTAATATTAATTTTTCACTTAATTTTTCCTCTATATTATTATCATGATTAATTCTCAAATATTATTATTAATATATGATTGTCTAATAATAAATATTTTTTAGAACTATTTTCCATATGTTGGTAACATTAATTAAAAATTACATTTTCATTTTTATTCTAATTTCTTGTAAAGTCAAAGAAAACATTTTATTAATTCATGTTCAATTTCTTATCTTAAAATGAATGGTTTTATTCTATTCAAATTAAAATATATATTCCACTCTTTATGAATTTGTTATAAAATAAATAAGTTGAAATGTGCTTTTTTAAAATATGGATTCCTTGTAGAAATAATTGAATAATTCATTATAAGAGTGATTATATTTTTTTGATGCAGTAAAAAAGAATAAGAAATGATGAAATTAGATATCATAATATATTTCTTCCCCTATAATATCTTATATATATTTATATCTATCAAGAAACATTCCTTATTTTTTGGAACAACATATACTTTCGTCTTCAAGTGAAAGGGTTTCACCAATATATCCTTATAATAGATTGATTGGGATAATTATTTACTTGATCATATAAACTTTATTTTATATAATTTTATTAAATTATACCTCATTATATGGATGAATGGTAATTTATATTGATGATAACATTAATCATTTCAACAGAAGTAATTTTTCATTGAATTAATAATGATATTATATGGGAGGTTTTTTAATTTTATGTTTAATATATATAAGGACATATCATTTCAGATATTTCATTGTAGAAAAATATATAAACCTTCAATCAAGTGTGTAATGATTATATTTCAACATATAATTTTGTGTCGAACACATGTGGTTAGTATTTTCCATAATATTATGCATGGTAACAAATTCATTTAGACATTCCCATAATGTTATGAATGTGCCTTTTGTAATTATAATTTTATATAAATTTTTGATTCACATGGTTGATAACCATAAAATATTGTTTTTATTTTCAATATCAATGAATATAAAGCGTTATTATGTCCCAAGGGAATTAATTTAGTAAGGTATTATTCATTGAATCTATATATGATATTTAGCTACCACATAATATTTTGACGAGTACAAGCCTTGATTTTAAGATTTGTCATTTTGTTTAATTTTAAATATTATTCATTATTATTATTTTATTTTTAAATAGTATGAATTCATATTCATAAAATTTTAGTAAGGACTCATTCGTGATCGATTATCTCACATTACAATGATCTATTAGTAATTATGCCGCATAATTTATATGGTTTTACACATTTGTAGGAATTTGATATCACTAATTTTGTATGGTTACCTTTTTATTAGGTGATAATAAGTGATTAATTTATGTTTATTAGATTCTATAGTGTATATTTGGATGAATTTTTTACATTATGGAGGATAATGGTCCACTACACACCTAGTTCCCAATAAATGACATATTTTGATAAGTGAAATTTATTGTAATTCACATAATGTTTTAAAATATTATAAATTTATCATTAGAACTGGATGTGTGAATATTGGGATGCTTCATTATTTGATCCATTAATGAACATAATCAATTAATAATTTCATTGGGATATAGTGAGGAAAATATAGAGTATATATCCTCCCTTACATAATACAATCATTATATAAGTAGTGTAAAAATATCTGTTGATTCTATAAAAAATGGTTTATGAATTATAATGGTTGATTATGATATATATATAATGAATAACGCATTATTAAGCTATCCATATATGGAGAAGAAAATTTATTTCCTGTATAAATTTTACATCAATAAATTTTGAAAATATAATGGCCACATAAGTGAAGAGAAACTGTAACATATAGATTTAATATTTTATCAAATAAAATGATGATTTATGGTAACATTAAAATTTTAATGGTTTATATGTGGAAATGTTGGACACAATACACTAAAATATATAGGGATACATGTTTTTGTTAAGGAAAAGATGAGTATATAGATGTAATTTAGTGATGATTAACACATAGAAAATCCTAAAATATTGATATATATATACAAAAATAAGATTCCATGTAATAGTGTATCTTGTAAATTACATTATAATGAAGATGTTTCTAATTTTAAAGGTGGTAATAATTTTGAATTTTATTTATACGATTCTATTATGGAATCTATTAGTAATGGTCAATATTGAATTCATAATTCATCCAACTACAAGTATTTTTGAAAATTATTTTTAAAATAGTTGGTTCTGTTTAAGATTGTGATAGAAAATTTTATTAAAAATGAATATTTTAGGTGTTATAAATGTCTATATAGTGAATTCTAATGATATTTCAACTGAAATACCTCCTTTAAAGATGGTTTTAGAATAAATCATCATATATCAATGAAATCAATAAATTTTTTTTGATCTTGTGTATTAAAATTAGGATCATTCTCATGTAATCAATGAAATTAACACCTTTCTTAAGGAGTGAGAAATTAATATTAAAATATAAGAGAAAAATATATATGATATTGGGAGAGATACATTATTTTAAATAAAAATCGACTAATGAACTTTTTTTAATTTGTAATGTTTTTAGGTGATAAATTGATTGTATGTACTAAAATATGTGTGAAGAGTGACAAGAATGACATGAATGGCCAATAAATTGGTAGCATGGGTAGGTTATGAATCATCTTTATGGTTTAATCATCAAACAGTTGGATACAATATGTTTCATACAAATTAATCATTATTATAAGATTTATCACATTCATAACATTTTATTAAAAACTACAGAGTTATTTTGAGTTATATAATATGTGTTGTAGTTCTAGTAAAATTTAAATCCTAATGAATTTTGAACTTTTTTTCAATATGGGTGATAATTTATTTATTATCTGGAAGATGAAAATCTTAAAAATTGTGATTGACCTAATATCAATAAATGTAATAAAAACACTCTCACATGTCGAATAATAAATTTATATTATTAATATGGATTTTATATACATTACTCTAGATATAATGCTAGTGAGCATTGTAAATGAATGAAAAAAAACAATTATTGTATAATTTAAACACGTATTAATTCATGTCTTGATAAAATTACTCCAATAAGAACTATTTTTTCCACTTTAGGGGGTGATGAAGTCTATTATCCCATGAGAGATAAAAGTATGAAGAGAGACCCAAACGTTTATCCTCTCAATATGATGTATTGGGTACATGAAATAAGAATAATGAAAATGTTATACTTCTGAAAAAGATCATAATTAGATGAATAACTATAGAGTTATTATTGATCATGTGTTTTCTTCCAATACTAATAGGAATAATAATTTTAAAAAAAATTTAATCGCACAAGTTAATTGTAACATCCTATAGATATTTCCACCAATTTAGTAACAAGATTGTGTCACTACGTGACATTAGGATCACCTCCCAATTTGACATATTTTACTAAATATTAGTGGGGGTATAAGATATGACATCATTGAGACTATAACCACGCATAATATTATAAATAACAAAACCAATAACAATGGTATCAACCAATATCATCTATATATGTCAAAATAAATGGAAGGAATAAATAAATTGAAGTCATCAAGAGTAGATAATGATGTAAAATTGTTATACCTCACAAAGACTCTATACTAGACTGGTCACAACTAAACAATAAAATAAATTACTGAAATACATTGAGATTGTCTCATATTAGTATATCATACCTGATCCCAATCATTTATCCCATATATATTTTCATTATATTAAATTCTACTTATATATCTATCCAAACATTATCTTATAAAAAATGATGGAATCTTTGGTATGAAACTGAAATGTTCTCCCAATCACTGTTGGAGTATGTAACTCAGTAGGGAACCACTAATGTGGTCTTATACATATAATGTAGTTTAGTGATATGTTCCAATAGAATCCATAGAAGAATAAATAAATATATAACTTTGAATTTATAAAATAAATAATATGTATCCACTATTTATCATCATGTGGAGTGTGACAACTAGGATTGAGACTACTCATTTAATCTAATGTAGGATATTTGTGTACATAGTAGTGTAGAAATTATTAAAAAATTCTGGGAACACAAAAATTATTGAAATTTGTCCATGGGCCCCTGAAAGAATGCAATAATAATGGATAATCTAAATTTTAGGAAGAATATCTATGGTCCTCCAGTAGTATATTAATGTTTGTACCATATCACTAGATTTATCTCAATATGATCCAAAAATATTATCAAAATTATAGGCCTACGCAATCCTTAAAATCGCATAATGGAACCCCAAAAATATCATCATTTTAATGAGAATACCATATTCTTCAAGTGAACTTATTGTCTCTCATATAAATAGTTATAATAAAAGATACACCATATATAAAGAATCACATAATATCCCCCTATAAATATATTCCTAACAAGAATACCAGATCCTGGTAATCACATTAGGGAAACGTAACCCTAAAATCAAAAAAATTAACACATTTAATCAATTTCTTTAATTAAGAACACATTATTTTACACATGTACAATAGGTCACATCCTATGAATCATAAAAATAATAAATCAATAACCAAACCATTTATATGATAGTCTCACATCAATGTTTTTTAATATATCCCTAGATCTCATCCAATCACAGTGAAACCACTATAGCCTCTCAATATAACCTTTTAAGTCTTTTATTTAGGTTAATTCAATGTTTTATTGTAATACGTATATAATCAATCATAACAAAGGGAAATATTATGAATCATATTTGGACTATTACACTAAAAAAATATTGTCTCAACACCCCTCATGGTGTTTACAAGAAATAAGGTACATCATTTCTGTTATACTACTGAACATTAGTGGAAGAGGTGTCCAACAAGTTCATAATATTCCACCATTCCCCTTGGAACATTTTGTAATATATATATGGTAATTTTAATTGATTAATATTATTAAATATTGAATTAAACATTGTATAAATTTTGAGTTCAATAAAAAATAATAGAGAAACCATATATCATATATCATATCCAAAGAAATAATAAAGTAATATACTATAGTGTAATTTTTAGGACTTTTTACCTCAGGTATAGAAATAAAAAAAGTAATTATTCTTTTGTAAACACTTCCTGTGATCTTTAAGATTCATCCTTGTCCTATAGACAACCACTCATCAATATGATTCTTTATCCCTCTTAAAGACATTCACACACTAGAACCATATCCGACCACAAAAATGTGTTCTACAATGCATCAACTGTGTCTTTTTCACACAAATACATTCTATGTGACACTATGTTCATGTTCAATAAAATAAAACTAATTCCAAATCCTTATATAAAATAAGGGAAATAACTTACCTCATATATAATATTCATGGATAGTATGAAAGCAACATCTCATATTCTACTCTACACAAGATAATCAAAATAACGAAACATGGTAAATGTTAAAAATAATAAACTAAGTTCATCATAAACTATGTTAAAACATATAGGCTAGAATTCCAAAATCAAATAAAAATTTGAAAAATTGAAACCATCATCATATTAAAATATTTAGACAAACTTATAAAAATCCTTATCATCCATAGATGATTTCACCATCCTCTAGAAAAATCACCATTAAATCCAGGGATGCATTCAATGGAATATCAGCACCATATGAAAATATTTAATAATTGATTCATAATAAATGATCATATAATAAATTCATTATCTAATTCCAATTAAAATCATCAATGAATCTTGGTGAACCAAGGAGGATTGTGTGGTGGATAATCTATATGAAAACCCCTCTGTTATGAACCTCTTCATCATAAAAACTGATGGTGGTAAAAAAAAAATATGGAATTGAACTTGTTCTAAAAAAATATCCAAAGCTCCGTAATTGATAATTTATACCTAAAAAATCGACAATATAACTTAAGATCCCACCATCGAGCCTGTGGTGGACACCTGCTAGCTGATGGCTAGTACAATATCCCAACCACACCAAATTTTTCTCTATCACTCTTCAAATAATCCACAATGAACAAAGACAATATGAATTGTCATATTTGTTATTTTATGGTGGTAAAAATCTCGAAATATCAACCTGATTTTTTCTGTTCTAATCATACTATATATTAAATTAAAAAATATTTAAAAACTTTAGTGTTTTCAATAATTTCATGAAACTAGGTGTTAAAATATCACCATAATAACACTTCTCATTATGAGAATAATAATTCATCATTAATATATAATCTTATACCTATGTTGTTTTTTAAATTCAATTCCAACTAGATATCTTTCATTTACAATGTATAAATTCATTTACTCTTCCCTATTTCAGATATAAGTTACTTAGTCACTGAAACTCATGTGACCATTCATTATGATTACTAAATCACTGAGATGATTTTACCTTCACCAATACATCCCAAATATACATGATTAATTTAATCATGTATTCTACTAGATGTTGGAACTCCCCACAATAGTACACAACCTATATTTCTAATTAAAATACATGATGTTCCTCACACCCATAATTACATATCGAAATTAATATCCAAATAGAATAATCAACCACCACATACTAATTATATCATAAAAATATAATATATACTTGTGGAAGTACCAATCCCCCAGCCAGCTATATGAAAATCTAAAAAATTATTAGTATCACATGCTGACAAGCTATTAAAATACTTCACCATTATTCCATATATTACGTATGAATACCTTGATAATCAAATCAGGAACAATATATTACTATAACGTCTCATATTTTTATTTTATAATTTTATTATATTATATCTATTAGTTTAAGGAATATTAACAAAGAATACATGCACTTCTAAGGTAAGGCCTTCCTATAATAAATGTTTGAAAAATATTAAAATATTTAATAGAACACATGCATGGTTTTCGAAAAAAAAATTGAACAGCCCATAAATGGATAACCATATCATAAATATAAGGGTACCATTGGATTCATAATGGATTTTTGGACCTATGAGAAACATAACATTTTTCTACACAAGTTGATTGTGGAATGTCATCACATAGACTTTAATGAATAAGAAAATTAAGAAAATTTATTTTATTTTAGCTATTGATGTAGTGACACAATGAAATTACTATATATCTAAAAATGTATCCCTGTTTAAAAGGCATAGGGTTGGACTCATAATAATAATATCCTATAGATACATTAGATGTAGAGAGATCAGAAGAGTTATCTTGGGTAGGTAACGAATAATGGATAAACCTCAGATTTTTTTATCGGACCACTCTAATCTTTACAGATCTCTCCATCAACAATGATGTGTCGACCGATCATCATCAGTTAATGAAAAATATTAAGATAGGCTATTTTTATTCTTGTGTTTAATCCTAATATCAATCTCAAATGAATATAGATCGATTCAATGAACTAATGTTGACTCATGAATTTTTTATTGATTTCAATTTGATAGAATTGATTTTTTAGTTCATTGATTATCCCTCATCCATTATCCATATATGATAAAAAATCAAGGAAAAATGAATAATGGAAATGTTTCATTCCTCACTATTTTGGTTTTGTATTTCTCTGCAATTTCATTTTACAGTCATTGTTATCATTACCTTGGCCAATGGTTTGATAAATACCCAGTTCTGAATCATTGTGCAATTGTTCCTCGATGCAATAGATCAAAACCATGGGTACAAAATTTGATGGTTCTTGTATATTTAGGGTTCAATATTGGTGATGGTTATATCAAGGATGAATTGGAATGTATATGGGGTTATATACCCTTCCCAAAAATCCCACCGAAAAATGACATCAACATAGATCTTTACAATTAATTTCTAGGTTGAATTCTATCAATTTATTAGTGGAAAGGCTCAGTCAACATAGATTCGGGATCTATGGAGTGGTTTCAATGTGATATCTAGTTGGACATGGTGCATAGTTAATAATGGAGGAAGAACTTCTCATTTGGTAAATCCCATGAAATAAGGTGTTTTAACTCGATTCTACACACCGTGTGAGGCCGCTTTTGTAGTGGCTATAGTTTAGGAAGGAAATGATAATCACTTTTCTTTTTACCCCTATCACATGGTGTGTTATCCTCTATATATTACTTGAAATTTACTCTAGAGAGTACGTAGACACGAGTAGTAGTACATGGCTAAATGGAACGTCATGTATTTAGACATGGACAAGGCTTGACATACATGGACCATTAAACAGACACAGTTGTAGTACACTGACACATCTGGGTGACATGATTCAGGAACCTTGTTTCTTTACAAGCCATATAGATGGATACTACATCATGTTTGAGGTTCTTCCACAATGACAAGTCTTGGGATTGTTGGACATGTTGTGTACCCCCTAAACCACATCCTATAATCCCACCTTGAGTTCATGAGGCTCCTCATTTTCCATGTTTGACAAGTATTGGTTCAGCGTGTTCTATTGGTACTTTCCTCTAGGGTACAGTCTTGCATTACCCCCAAAACACTATATTGTGATCCCCAGAAGAGGTTGAGTCTCTGATATAGTTTTAGAGTCCCTCCATGAGTCAAGAGTGTGATCCTCTATCACCCCATGTTTGATTTTGTGTAATCATCATGACCTCTCTAAAGAGGGTGTTGATCCTCCATCTAGCAGTCCATATAATTAAGGTTTTTGGATTTATTGGAATGTGATCCCATATGTGGTGGGTTGATCTAGATGGGGTTTTTGGTGTCCCCTAGTGGTTCTGGGTATGACCCCTATTTGTGTATCACAGACATCATTAACCAATGGTTTTTCTTTGGGTAGGGCCCAAATGAGTTGGACCTCTTCATCGACCATCTCTAAGGATATCATGGATCAAGGGGTGAGTCCTCTTGGAACGAGTGTTCTTATTAATGAATCATGTGGTTGGTAGTTGGTTATGATAACCTGATGGCATGGTGTCTCTCCTAAGTATATTTTGGGTTATTTTTCTTGTATCAGTTATTCATACTTACATGTTTTATTGGTCTAACTATATGTGGTACTTCAGGTTTAGTGTTTTCGGGGTATCCAACTTTGTATTTTTATAATCACCCATGTATGGGATTTTCCAACATATATCTATTCTTGTGTAGATGGTGGCCCATGTGATGGTTTCCTAGGAGGATAGGGAGTGTGTGGAGTATTGATGGAGTTGGGTAGACCATGGTGTTTAACAGGGGAGTATTTTGACTTATTCCACAACCTTGGAAGAAGTTGGAATTCTTATAGTTTTAGATGCACTTGTGTGCAGAATTAGTATGGTGGTCTTGTATTTGTATATGTTTAAATTTCCATTACATCCTCTCATACTCTGGTTGTGGGATAATAGTTTTATGCATACATTCTCTCAGTTTTTTTACATTTCATCATGGTGTGGCTTTAAGACATTTGCATATATAAAGGTAATTTAAGATAATTCATTCCATTTGTAAGATATTCCAACATAGTTCTAGTAACCAACACATGGACTATTAGAGGAGGTCTTGGGGATGTCACAGAACAAGCCCCTCTAGGATGGGTCATGATAGAGTGGTATTAGAGGGGTTTAGTTATATTTTAGGACCAAGAGTCTGTGAGGTGGGATTCAAGAAAGAGTGTTTTGTGTTCCAAGTTTGAATTTTAGTTCAAGGACCCTAGTGTAGGTGTGGTGGACGATGTATCCATACACTAGTACTCTGATCACATGCTTTTATAATTTTAAAATTTGTAAATTTGTCGTAGGGAAAAATAATGGTACAAGTATCTTATAGGAATGTCTGTATTTTTCTTGTACTTCTTATGATATATCTTAAAATATACTCTACTAGCTGCGGTACATATTTTTTTTATTTCATGTTTGTCCCTTCTAGATATACAACTGGGAATCCAATATGTGATCACAATGATAATGAACCCAAAGAAGAGGCATACGTTCAACGGCATGTACCAGAGAGAGCACCATCAGGTGGTTGACCCTCTATACCACCACCCATATAGAATCATCTAATACCAGCACTACCAAGTGATGATACACACAGAATGAGTGTGTCGCATGAGTTTCATAGGTGGTGACCTCCTAGGTTTCATTGTGATACAGACCCCTATATGGATGAGGATTTTATAGAGATAGTCAACTGTGTTTTTGCCTTATAAGGACCTCTACCAATAAGATGACATTCCCAATCATGAATCTTCTTCAGGATATATGGGGAGATAGTTGAGCTTTGTAACTTTGTCACATTATGAGAATCTCATTCATGGATATAATTTGAGCGTCGATTATGATAGGACTTATTTTCAGCCATGTTTGGATTGGTACGCATACGTGAGATTCTACATCTGTAGAAGGTCATTATGATTGTGGGTGAGTATTAATAGGAATCTACAGATCTCTCAAAATACTATTTGAGTATGGTACGAGACCAGTTATTCGGGGCTGAAAATTTTGAGTAGGGCTTGTGCTTGGACATCACGACATCACTGTCATCCCATATCATTTCTACCTATGTTGGTGTACTTGTGAGAGCCATGTTAGTGGACTATTTTCATGCTAATTAGACACCTGTAGTGGGAGCTAGCTATCGGAACCTGGTAGGTGAGACCTCAGTAGCAAGTAACTGATGGTTGACTGAGGGATCCAAGTGGGTTAGAAACTCTAGGATGAAATCTAGGACTAAGGTACAGTGGTTCATGGCTCTCAGGGTGGCTTGAATCAGACTACGAATAGGAGGTGTTTCTCTTTCAATCGTCATGGACATCTGGAACGAGATATCCCAACCCTCCACACAACTGATCGAGAGACAGTCAAGGTAGCATTGAAATAGTGATAGAGACATTATCAAGGTGTTATATAGGGTGATGGAAATAGAAGAGGGGTATTAAGGAAGTGTGGGGTGGTTATCAATTCATTCTATAATCACCACCACCCATAGGTGGTCCATGCCAAGATCATGTATCTGGTGAGCATGCAAAAATAAAACTACAGTCTATGAAGGCCTATGACCCTAAGGCTCCATGGATGATATGAGGTACAATCTATGTCTTTTCCACTTTAGTTTTAATATGTATAAACACGTTTTCTTGTCATTATTTTCATTCCACCAATCATGTTCAAGACTAGGAGATTCTATTTGAACAATTGAATCAACCCTTACGCATGAAGACTCCTACTATAGGGGACTCGATGATCACACACTTGTGCTAGTAGTGTGACCTGTCTATTGGAGGTGAGAGTTTTGGTTGGGATTTCATTGTAGTAGTGTCAAGGCCATACATATTCATTCTTGGTATGGAGTAGATGTCCATAGTTCATTATTAGATTGACTATTTTAGGTGGTGATTGTGGTGTGTCTATAGTGACATGGCCATTATTTCATTAATTTATGAAATAACAATCCACACAATGATGGATATGATCATTCATATGAAGGTTCAACTTGTTACTAATCTATTGGCCAGCCTTACCATCAATGTTGTGGATTTTATGTGTCCTCATTTATATGTAGTGGTGGGAGATTATGATATCATCTTTCCAGAATATGTTTTTGGTTTATGTCCCCATAGATAGATAGACTTATGTATTTATCTACCCCTCAGTATGAAACTGATATCTATAATTTTATATCATATAGATCCTATTGAACTTCATGAACTGGGGCTAGAGTTGGAGGACTTATAGAGTAAGTGTTTCATGAGACACGGTTTTTTTCTAGGGGTTGCCACAATTTTGTTTTCCAATAAGGTCTAAGAGAGATTTTGGATATCAATAGATTACCAATTCTTAAACAATGTGATAATGAAGAAAAAATATCATTTACTGAGTATTGATAACCTCCTCAATTATTCAAAATTTTCATGATGGTTCTCAAATATTGACCTCACGTTTAGATACCACCAACATCGAATATCGAGTGAGAATATACAGAATATGGAATTCAGATGTCATTATGGTCACTATGAAAACATGTTGATGTCATTTAGAGTGACAGACACCTAATAAATGATTATTGGAGTCATAAACTTTTTCATTCAAACTTTTTAGATATATTTATTATAGACTTCATTGATGAAATCCTAGTGTTATCGATGTCTAAGTAGCGGCATGATAGATACTTGAGGATGGTCCTTGATACACTCCGAGAGAACAATATTTATTGGAACCCCTCAAAGTGTCTGTTCTAGATTAAAGAGGTTCATTTTCTAGGAAAAATCATCTCAAAGTCGATAGTTGTGGTTGATCTAGTAAAGTTTGAGTAATTGCATTCTTTGAAGCTACCAAATAGTGTTACCAAGGTGCATAGATTCTTTAGATTAGCATGGTACTATCAATGGTTTGTACCTAACTTCTCTAGAGTGGAATAACCGTTGAGAAATTTGACATGAATGGGGAATCCATTTAGGTGGATGGAAAAGTGACACTAGTGCTTTTTTAAGATGATGAATAGGTTGAAGAGTGATCTCATCTTTATGTTATTAGAGGAAGGTGTCATGTACATTGTATTCTATGATGCCCCAGGAACCATGATTGGTTGGGTCTTGATGTAGATGAATGTGGTGATTGTGTATGGTTCACACCAATTCGGGTACCTGAGTAGAACTACATGAACCATAATCTTGAGTTAGTATTTGTAATATTATCATTAAAGATGCGGAGACAGAACTAGATGAGGGAGAGATTTTTCATCTACTCTGACCATAATAGCTACAAGTATTTATTCTCTCAAAAGGATTTGAACATGAGATATATGAGATGACTAATGTTACTCCATGACTATGAATTTGAGAATTTCTATAATATTTGGAAGGGGAAATTGATGGAAGATGATCTCAGCAGGATATCTATTTCATTATTCTTGAATGAGGAATCATAGCAGTTGGCCTCATTGGAGTTATCTGTTGTGGAAGGAGATGGAGTAGGTTACATCCAGTTGAGGGTTGTCACCCCTATACTCTTATAGTGAGTAATGAAGTCACATATTTGGGATAGTAACTGTGATACCACACATCCTCATATATCCATAGTGCATTCTTCTGATGTATAGTCAAAATGATATTGGAACATCAATCTTTTCAGTGGATGAATTGTAGAACTAGTGGAATTACGAGATGTGGTTATGTGGGAGTCTCATACATCCCCAATGGGGGTACACCTATGTGTGTAACGATTTTACTAGGACACCCCGATATCATTTTTGATGACCAATGGTGAAGAAAGGAGACTTGTATTTTTTCCAATGTCTTATTTTTCAACAAGTGAAGGCTCGACACCAGTGTCCAGCAGGTCCAGCTCAACCCCTTGAGGTGTCAAAATGGATGTGGGATGAGATATAAATAATCTCCATGATGGGAATAGCATTTTTGTCTAGGGGAAATGATTATATCTGGGTGATTATTGACTGAATCACCATGTTGTCCCCACATCATAGATATCTGAGAGAAGAGTACATTAGGGAGCATAAACACCTCTACATTAATGATATTGTTTTTCTTCATAAATATCAATCGAAGATATTTTTTTATTGAGATAATTTATTTACATACTAAGATTATAGGGGTGTTTGGGATGCAGTAATGCTTGAGCACAGGGTTTCACCCATAAATAGATCACCAGACTGAGTGGACCATTCGAGTTCTGGAGGACATGATGTCAGCATGCTTGTTAAACATTGTTTGTATTTGGTAAGGACACATACCACTAGTGAAATTTTTATTCAAAAACGGATAACATTCTACCATTGGTATGGAACTATTTGAAGATTTTTATGTGAAACCATACAAGTCACCACTTTTCTAGACTGACCATGGAGAGTCTTCACTCATGGGCCTGGAAGTGGTTTTAGATACTATAGAAAATGAACAGATCATCCAAGAGTGGATGAAGACTTCACAGATCCATAAAAATACATAAGATAACAGTCTACAGAAGCCTTTGGAGTTTGAATAAATATACTATGTGTTCCATCAGGTTTCATCTTGACATAGATTGGGGAGGTTTGGCCATAGTGGAAATATCTCTCAGATGTTCTTCATCCCTTTCAAGATACTAGTTAGACTTTGTGAGGTGGAATACATTTTGTACTACCTTCTTAGATAGACCAAGTACATGATGTTTTTAATTTATCAGAGAATTAGAGGGACATTCATGACCCATCCCATGTCATCAACTGGGGTGAGTGGGATATCGAAGATGGAGTGACTTTTGTTGAGTACCCATTATAGATCTAGGATCAACAAGAGAGGATCCTTCATGGGTGATCGATTATGTTGGTGTGTGTTCGTTGGAAGCATGGGAATATCCAGGAGAGCATATGGGAGTGGGAGGATTAAATTTATGCCCAGTACCCTCATCGGTTTGAGTATCCCTTGTTTTGGATTTATGGGGACGTAAATCCCCAATGTGGGGAAAATGTAACATATACTATTTTCCATATATAATTTTTTTTTTATTTTATAGATTATTTTCAAGACCATATACTGAGATTGTTTTCGATTATGGGGCCCTGTGTACTCAGAATAAATGATTGAGAAATATTAAAATATTTAGTAGTATGCATGTACTATTTTCCAAAAAAATTGGAATAACTCTTAAATGGGTTCCCAGATTAGAAATATGACGTAAAATATTGATTCCAAATGGAATTTTTACCCTCAGTGAAACCTAAAATTTGTCTTGGTAGGTTGAATTTGTAAATTCTTCATAGATTATTAAAATAATAAAATAAATTCATGTAATATAGTATATTTTAGTTGTTGATGCAGATATGTGGTGATGAACTATGGTGGAACCTCATATCAGCCCTCGGTGCACACCAATCATGGAGGTTGTCACCAACAACAACATGATGGTGACTGTTCATCATCATAAAATGATCTAGATCAAGGTATGATTTTTTATAATTTCATCCTAATCATAGTCATAGATGGATGAAGATCAGTTAAATAAACAAGGGTTGAACCTCCCATCATCGGTATATTTTAATTTTATTGAATGTTTTATTTGTAGTTCGTTGGTTATCCCTCTTTGATTATATTTATATGATAATGAGTCTAAGAAAAATGAAAACTAGATGAGGATCATTCCTCTTTATTATGTATTTTGGATTTCTCCCCAATTCCATTGTATTATAATTGTTGGCAATCCATTGGCCAATGATTTGAAAAATACCTGGTTCTGTATCATTGTGGAACCATTCTTCAGGATAACATATCAAAACTATAGGTTTGGAATGCGATGGTGGGGGAAGATCAAGGATTTCATGGTTCTGATGGGTATATCGAGGATGTATTTGAATGGATGCTGGGGTTTATATATTTGATGAGTGGTTTGTGGAAAAAAATAATCATCAGGGAAATTTATGATGCATTTCGAGGATGAATTATGGCGAGTTACCACCAGCATGTATTGCTCAATGTAGATCTAGGTTCTAGAATGTGATTCATGTGGAGATCAACAAAGACAAATCATGCAAGGAATAAGAGAGGAATAAATATGGATCTATAAAATCCTAATAAACAAGGCGTGTAACTGGGTACTACACGTAGTGTGGGGCCCCTTTAGTGGCAACTATGATTTCAGGAAAAAGATGATGATCACACTGATTGTCGCCCCCATCACATGGTATGTGATTCCCCCCTTCTTGACTTTTAATCTAATATAGAGAGTACATAAACACAGGTTATAGTACATGACAAGATGGAATGTCATGTACTTAGACCCAAACATGGCATGGAAAACACATACTAGTATATAGACATGGATTTGTACACAAAAACGTCCATGCGACACATGCAGTGAAGAATGACTCTTCAGACACTGTATACATATCCTAAATGATATGTATTTGTATACTATAATCCTTGTGAGTTTTTTTTTCAAATGGGTAATACTTGGGATAGATGCACACGCTGTATACCCCAGGTGACAGGTCGTTTTCTTCCACCAAGAGTGATTTAAGCTCTTCTTTTTCCATGTTCGGACCAGTGTAGGTTGACTGTGTTCCCTTAGACCTTTCCTCAAGGGTAAATTGATATAATACATCCACATCATTGGATTTTGATCCTCTCTTGAGTTTGAGTCTCAAATAGGCTTGGGGTGTCCCTCCGCGAGTCTCGAGTGGGATGATATATCATCCCTAATGGGATTACATGGAATCAATGTGAACTACATTAGTAGGACATTGATCCTCCATCTAGAATGCCACATCATTATTGTTTATGGGATCCTTGGAATGTGATCTTCTACACATATGGTTATCCCAAATTGGGTTCATGGTGTACCTAATCTGTTCTAACCATTAACCTCTATTTGTGAATCATAATATCATTTGGACAATGCATTCTCTTTATGTGGAGCCCAAATTAGATATCCCTCTTAGTCGAGTGTCTTGGATGATATCATGTCTTTATGAGTTATTTATCCTATAATGAGCATGATTCATGCATAATTTTATGGCAATTTATTGGTTATGCCTTCATAATGGTGTGGTGTCTCTCATAAATATATCAATATTTCCTCTTCTTTTATCTATTATAGATTGTGACTATGTTTATTGAGATTACTATAATTGGTTATTCAGGTGTATTTTTTTCAGGATATCCCACTGATTTTTGTTATAATCTACCATGCATGGGATTTTCTCACAAGTGACGTGTCTGGTATAGACGATAACCCTTTTGATGTCTTCATTGGAGGATATGAAGCGGATGGAGCATAGCTACATATGGTAATAAAAATTTGTTTACTGGGAGCATACACCAACTAAACCCGTTCCCTTGGAGCAGATTTTACTTTTTACATTTTTAATTGGAATTGTGCATAGTCTCTTTGTGGATGGATTATATTTGGACATGTTTATTATCTGTTTAATTCTTTTCATATTGTAGTTGTGGTATCTATGTTTTATGCATGCATTCTATTAGTTGTTTTACATTTTAGTATTTAGTTCATTGGAAAAATGTTCATGTGTACATGTATTTTTGGCTAATGTCACCTATTTTTGGGATATTCCTACTTTGTGCTAGTCTCTATCCCCTAGCCTATTGGAAGGAGGCTTGGGGAAATCATAGCACAAGACCATCTATAATGGGTAGTGACAAGTGAAAAAATGACTTTTCATGTGACTACAATATTAAATCAATAATTAAAAAATCAATCATTATTCTCTAATAAGTGTAATGATACACCACTCCCCTCAATAAAAAATATATATTCACTAATATCCAAATGACCTGGGGATGATTTAAATATTTGTCCCACTTCATCAATTAACCATCCAACCTTAGGTTCTTGTTCCTATTAATGATAAGACACTCCCATCCATGATAATATTTCCACTTCCACTCAAGATACCCAAATAACATCTAATCTGATAATATAACAAATTTTTACTGGATATAAGTGATTGATGTTGTTTTCCTACTCATATTCGAGGGATAATAATAAATATCTAAATTTCCTTGTTTTGATATAAAATAATTTCTTAATTAACATACTCTAAGGATATTATTATAATAGGGGTTAATTCTTCGAGGTGATAATTTTTGAGTCCCAACCATATGATTACCCTTATTTTGATCCTCTATAAAATCATCATCTGATTCCATCGTCATATTCATGTAACTCAACCAAAGACAATCTATTCCATTGTCAATACTCAAAACCACATCATCTCTCTAAAACATATCATCATGATTTTTATCATCATCATGTAGGAGAAACTCTTTGTCTCATAAACTCTCTATATAAATTCTCAATGAAATCCCTTAGCTATTGGGAACAACATATTTTTATAAATAATACCCATTGTAAATAATAATCTAATGCATTTACCAATTTACACTAGTTATCAACCTTCACATAGTCATTCATAGATTGAAAACTAAATCCATACTACACATAAACAACATGCTCCATGTCGATATCATCCAAACCCTATGGGTGTACACTTTAGTACCATATGCTCACATATATGTACTGACTATACCATTATTATCTTATTATTAATCCTCAAATTGTACTCATAATTCACTAGAAATTCTCCATACATGAAAATGTAATCATGTTAAAAGAGTCCCTATAATTCCTACATAAAATCATGAATTTTATCATATTCTACATGTTACCACATGTCCGCCCAATGATATGGGTCTAATTTAAAAAATAACTATTTTTTACATTTTCATTCACCACACTCTCAATGTTAATATTAAATTAATAGGTTTAGTAATCATAATGATCCTTCCCTTGTATCCAACAAAATAAGAAACTCATTTTCACTTTATATTCCTAAAACTGAAAAAAAAAATTAGGCATCACATTCTATTATTGGTAGAAACTTAAATGAACAATTATCATAACAGAATTCACCAACATTCAATTACTGCATCTAATGAAATAAGACACTTAGGTCAACAACACTCTCATGATTCCTTTACATATCACATGTCTATAAAAAATGAAAAAAAAATCATTCTTCCAAATTATAATTATTATATGGATCTGACCTTAAAACATTACATAATCTTGAATTAAAAGAATAATTTACATTGAGGGTCTTTTCAGGTTTAGAGTTTTAGATAATTAGTTCATAACTATTACATTACATCCCAAATGTTACAATATAGACACTTCTACCTAGTTGCCATATTTTTTACAAAATAAAAATTCTTGGAAAAAAGAGTCATGACTTGTTCCATGTGTTAGACAACATGACTTTTCATTGATCCCATCCTTGACCCCATTCCAAATTAGGTCTTGTAAAAAACATTTCCAAAAAAAGGATGAGCATAAAAAAGCTCAGTAAGTGATACACAAAGAAGGAAAACTGTTATATTTTGTTAAAACAATATATAAAACAAGAATACATTATCATAAGAAATAATTATCACCTTTATGAAGTAGTAAATACTCCTCACTGATAAAAATTTCATTGTTTAGCCCTTTGTAACCAAATATTACCATAAATACCATATAAATAACACATATCATATAAAGGTATCTTGGGACATAAACATACTTAAATAGAATAACCATACGGTCAGATTCCACACATATCACTAAATGGAATAGCCATACGGCCGACTTCCATACCCAATGCATTGCAGGTTATAACGTAACCAAGCATCCTAGTTTATCACAACACCACCCGTCATTTGATTTATCACGTAACAACCTGTCAAATGTCCAAGTACATTTTTAAAATCATAACACATCCAACAAATATAAATGAATGATAACATTTACACATTTTAATAACAATATATAACTTAAATATATTACCATAAAAATTCCATTATCCAAACCATTTTCAAAACCAAAATACATAAAAGGGAATATGGTATTAATTTTCCATTAAAAAAAATATTATGAATTGTTAAGGAAGCCAAAGATAAAATAATACTCATAGTGACCGAAGTTTGTTATCACCAAATATGTAAAATAAAAATTCTCTTTTTTCATTTAGTAAAATGCTTCGTAGAAAAATATTCCCATTGAATGGAATGAAATGTAAAAGGTGATTACACAGTGTATAAAAGAAAGTCTTGTATTAAAACAAAATATGTCTCAATGAAAAAATATTTAGATGAAGTCCCTTACCTCATGTATGACTTGACCAATTCGTTCTTTAATCATCTGAATAATAAACTAAAGTTAATTTCTATTTTCTTAAGAACCTTTTATTCAAGCTTATAATTCCTTTTAAATCACTTATTACCTTGTTATTGTTAGTATGGTATGTTTGAGTATGATATACTCTATTATACCAAATGTGGGATTGAATATGTAAAATGAGATGCTCAAATACAAGAGGGGGGTGAATTGTATCCTTTAAAAATTCCTTTGGAACTTTTATAGGAAACCAAAATTCACAAAAACTCTAAGATCTATAATCTTTCTTGATTCCAGAAAAGTGATTCCGGAAATGAAACTTCACCAACGTTTACACCAACTATGATTCTACCTTAAAGCATATAGAATCCTATAAAAACAGAGTACAAGTTTAAGGAAGTATAATAAATATATACTTCCCTCAAAACCTAAAATACACAGTGGAAAACAAAGTAGTAACACTACAAGTAACAAGTAGAAACTATTTTAACCCAAAGAAGAGGGTATCCAACAACCCTGGACAAGAGGTCCCGTGATTTATACTTTCAAGAAAGTTTGTCTTAACCAAAACCAAGTAAGCCTTGAATCCGAAGATTGGTATCTTTCTTTCTATCCCCACAAGCCCTCGATTTGTAAGGAAATCGGCACCTCTGACTTCACAACCCGAAGTCTTTGATTTCAAGGATATCAAACCTCTACACTATGCAAATCTGTATGAAGAAAAATTTGAATGAGCAGTTAAAAACATACTGAATGAAGCCTGATTGTTTATAAGAGCCTCTCTTTCTATAAATCAGTTCAACCAAAACTTGTCAAAAGACTCCAAAAATTTGTGAGCTCTTTCAAATGATCTCTTATTTATAGGCGTGGTTCCAACGATCGACTCCCTCCTCTAATGGTCATATTCTTCCTTGAATTTTGGAAGGACCTGTATATTTGTCACTCAAACAATAGTTAGTTGATAACTAAAAGCACGGCATTATTTTATAAAAAAATGATTGTAAGTATAACCACAAAATAATATTCAGAATGAAGGTAAATGAAAGTTTGGAGTCTAAATAAAAATGAATTCAGAGTATACAATACAAGGATATTTGGATTATGTTTTGTAGGAATTCAGAACCTAAATTCTATATAATTCTGGTGTCTGAATTTCAAGGAAATTCAGAGTCTGGATTCACAGGAATTTTGAACCTAAACATACACAGTTCGGAGTCAGAGTTCATGAGAATTTGGAGTCAGAACTCTATAAGAGTTCGGAGTCTGTATTCAGAGAACTCGGAGTCAGAACATGGATAATTTCGTAACTAGAATTCGTAATCTGAATTTGTAGGTGAACTTCATGAATGTTCGTAACCAGAATTTTGAGTTCAACTTCATGAGAGTTCATATCCAGAATTCAGAGATGAAGTTCATGATAGTTCGTATCTAGAATTCGGAGTTGAACTTCATGAGTGTTTGTATCCAGAATTCGGAGTGGAACTTTATGACAGTTCGTATCTAGAATTTAGAGTCTTAACCAGAATGCCTCATATCTAAGTATTATATGATTCTCAGGTTTTAGTTTCTATCTGAATTTTACACATAGAAAAATTATGATTTAATAAATTAAAACATGGTAAGGATAAATTTCCTTGTGGAAGGAAATTATTCCTTATTGGGGTTAAATATAGGGTAAACTGGAATTTTCCTTAAGATAAGGAGTTTGTGATTTTCAAAACAAGTGGAATGGTCAAGTAATAAGGAAACCTTAATGACTAAACAATATCCCCATTCATGAAGTAATGGAAAAGTCATAAGGAAAACCTTATTGACTAAACAATCTCCCCCTTTTTGGAAAGCACAAACATCCTTACGAAAAAGAATATAAGGACATAGAATGAATTTATAGACTTTGAAATTAAATCTTATCTCCCTTTGTTTATGGACAATGGTGAATACGAATAACTCCCCCTTAGGATTTGGAACTCTAAGGATCGTATTCTAGATTTCCGGAATGTGAAATGTGGAAATCTTCGTAATGAGAACTCCCCCTTAATTAGGGATATTACTTATATGGTGAGAAATATTTTTCCTTCTCCTCTTTAGAATTATTTTTCCTTCTCCCCCTTTGTGATTTTCAAAAATAGTTTGAGGGAATGGAAAAAAAATATGGTACCTGAAATATTAGTATAAACAACCAAACAAAAAACAAGCAACCACCATTTCACTATGATTGGAAGAATTAGTACAGGGGAAAACAATTACAAAAAAATATCAAATTTTAGTCTATTTTGTTTCTTTTTCCTTGGGCATAAGCTTCTTCACAATTTTATTCAACTTCTTCAGCTCTTTAAGATCTTATTCATCTTTCTATTCTACGGCTAGGATCCTATCCTCTTGAGCCTTCAGGGCCTCTGCCTGATCCTTTAGCATGTCCTATTTCTTCATAATATTTTCTTCCATCTCAATCTGAAGATCCTTTTCAGTTTTCCATCGTTGAACAAAATAATTCAGCTTCACATTCAGATCTTTCACCTCTTGAATATGGGTATTTTGTTCAAGATTTAGCTTTTCCTGAAAGTTGTCTGAGTTATTTTTGATTTTGTAATCTTCAGTAACAAAGGATTTTTTGACATCTTTATGGAACTGATCAAGATCTTCCATATCTTCAACAATTTTCTTCGACCATTTGGTGATATTCTTGCAGGATTTCTTGTGGGATTCATAGTTGATCAAAAAATATTTGTGATCAGCCTCTATCTTAACACATCTATCCATCACCATGGATACGGAGTTTTTCATTTGATTCAAACGGTGCTGAAGCATCTGGAATCTGGATTCAATTCCTGGAAAAATCGGAATGGTATCCACCAGCTTTTTTAGGGACTCAACCACAAAATCATGTCCCCGGGCAGATGACTCGGAATCAATCATTTTTCTTTGATATGGTTCTTCCTCTATCTCTACTAACATCCTCTTATAGGTTCCTCCATATTCCTTCTTCCTCAGAATATTTTTCATTAGAGTATCAACAAGAAGTTGTTTACCCTTACTATTTTTTGGAATGGTTTCTTCCTCAGGAGATTCATGCTCAATTTCTGAAAAATGAACAATCTTATCTTTATCAACTTTTTCTTTCTCAGCACGAGCTTCAACATCTTCAAGAAGAATAAAGTCATGATTATGAATCTCTTCCTCTGAAAATTTATTCACTTCTTCTTCTTCACCTTTTTCATCAGCTCCTAGAGTAGAAATTTTTTAGCATCTGGCTTGGGAAGTCTGAATTGACAAATTTTCGGATGGGGTTCCCTTTCTGGATATTCTTCAACTTGCTTAATCACATCATCAGAGCCACCACTAATCTCAGCTTTTTTTACTTCTTCTACATCTTCCTTCTCTTCCACAATCTTCTTTTGTGGTTTTTCCAGAGTCTTCTTACCCAGAGTCACTAGAAATTGTTCTACCAAAAAGTACTTCGACACTGGAATATTCTCGGATGAAATTTATGTATCCCTTAGAAGGGATTGACAAATTTCAGCCTCTGATATCTTCTTCTTGAGATTTTTCTCTTTAGCAAGCTTTTCTATCTCATCAACTTCTTTCTCCATCATGGACTTATCCTCTACAGGATCCAAATCGAACTATGGCTCCCCTTCTTTTCTACTCTTCTTATCCTCTCTCAATTTTTCTACCACCTCATCCAGGTATTCTTTTTGGTTATTAGGTTTAGGAGGTGCAGATTGGACTTCCTTAGACTAAGGGGTTTTATCTGTTTCCTCCACTTCCTTCAGCTTTCTTTTCTTTACTACTTTCTTTGATGGTTCATCTTTTTCAAAATTTTCCGGACTGGCTTCTGCCTCTTCCACTATCAGATCATAAAACTCCCATGACTCCTTAGAGAATCCAACATTCATTCTCTTCAAGGTGTCATCACTGACTAACATCACTTTGCAATTCCTTGCCTTAGAACTACAGGGAATCTTGAAAGATTCTAGACACCTAACTATCAGCTTAGAAAGTAGAGTAGGATACATACTAATCTGAGCTCTCAGATTACCATTCTTGATATTCTCTATAGTAATGAGAATATGATTCATAAGGTTTACCTTCCTTAGGTTTACCAAAAAATAAAGGATATACATATCACTTTTCATAAGGGTGTCCTTGTCACCCTTCCTCAGTACAATGAGACCTTGAAACCATAATTGTAGAATCTGATTGTTGGTTGATAGATGGGAGATCATTGTTCTCTTTGCATCCATAAGGCCAAGGCATTCCATATCCTTTACCTTGATGAATCTTCGTTGAACCTTTGGGAGTTTGTGTGAACAAAACTCAACCTCTCCTTCATATTCCAGCCCCACCAAGCTCGCAGCCTTGGTATAAGAGAGTTTTTAAGTCTTCCCATAACTCTTGAAAGAGAACTTTTCCCTACCATCTTCCTTAAAGAAGAAAACTGATTCATAGAATTCTATAAGAAAATCCAGATAGACCACATTCTGAGATCCTGTCTTTGAGATTGATATACTTTCCCATCCATTAATCTTGATGTTATTGGAAATAATAAAGTTATACTTATTGAATAAGTTTAGATAAAATAACCTCTCCCTGTAATTTTTCTATTCTGCAATCGGCTTAAGAGTAGACATATCCTGAGAAGGGACTTCTACAGACATTCGGACTCTGGAACTTCTGAAGAATTCAGAATAGACTTTTGTAGAGGGGCAGAGCTTCGAGACATGAGATCTTGAAAACCGATGTGGGACAACCATCGGGGTCCCCTTTATATAAGCGTTGAAGCGACGGTTGAACTTCCCATTTGAATCCAATGGCTAAGGATTCTTTAGATATGATCTTACAGTTGAAATAAAAGATGCAAGGAAAAGTTTGGTTGAATCTGATCTTTTGAGGTTTTAAAATGAAATCATTTAGATTTAAGGAAACTTCAATCTGAGAAATTTTTTTAAAAACAAAAGAAACTAATAGCAAGTAAAAGATAATTATGAAAAACTCAAGAAAGAATCATACCTTTAGGATTGCTTGGATGATTATCCATACTGAGGAATATTCTTCTTAAAGAAGATTGGATTCCAAAAAAAACATTAAAAAAACTTCACTACAAAAATTTTCAAAATCGAAAATTTCCATTATGAAAATTTCAAATCCTAAAATTTCCATTAGGAAAATATCAGTTCTGAGAATTCTAATTACAAAAACTTTAGGTTTGAAGATTTTCATTATGAAAATTTTAGGTCTGAGTATTTTCATTATGAAAACTTTAGGTCTGAAAATTTTCATTACGAAAACATTGTTATGAAAAATTTTGAAAACTACATTTACGAAAAAATTTCAAAAACTAGATTATGAAAATTTTCATTAGGATAAGTTTGATAAAAACAGCTACAAAAATTTTCATTTCAAAAAATTATGAAAAATAAACTATGAAAATTTCATTACGAAAAATTTGAAAAACCAATTACGAAAATTTTGTTACAAGAATTTTTGAAAAACTATCACAAAATATACTCCTCCTATGAAAAGGAGTTTATTACTATAAGGAGATTGATTCAACATGAAGTTAATCAAGGAATATTACCTTATGGTTATCATTCCTAACTTCTGTTTAATGTATTCAAATCTATCGGTAGGTAATGATTTTGTAAAAATATCAAAAAGTTGATATTGTGTTCCGATAAATTGAAGAATGATATCTCCATTAAGTGTGTGATATCTAAGAAAGTGATGCCTAATATCTATTTGCTTTGCACTAGAATGATGTGAAGGATTTTTACTAAGGGCAATGGCACTTTTTTTATCACACAAAATTAGAGTCTTAGTAAAACTCAAGACATAGTCTGTGAGTGTGTGTTGCATCCACAACACGTGAGCACAACAACATCCAACTGCTACATAATCAGTTGTAGTAGTGGAAAGTGCTACTGAGTGTTGCTTCTTGCAAGACCAAGAATCTAATTAATCTCCTAATAAATGAAAAGTTTTTGTTGTTCTTTTTCTATCCATTTTACATCCACCAGAGTCAGCATCTGAAAATATTTTTAAGACAAAATCATTTCCAGAAGTATAAAATATTCCTAAATCCATGGTTCCCTTTAAGTAGAGAAAAACTCTCTTCACTGCCTTCAATTGAGATTCCTTAGGATTGGATTGATATCTTGCACATAAGCATACTGAAAACATTAAGTCTGGACGACTAGATTTCAAGTAAAGTAGACTTCCTATCATACCTCTAAAAGTTGTCTGGTCTACTGGTTTCCCAGCTTCATCAAGATCAACTATGTTTGAGGTACCAATGAGAGTACTTATACTTTTAGTGTTGTCATATCCACACTTTTTAAGAAGATATTTAATATACTTTTGATGGGATATATAGATTCCTTCTAGTTTTTAAGAAATTTGAAAACTGGGGAAAAATGTTAACTCACCCATCATACTCATTTCAAACTCATATTTCATTTGATCCGTAAATGAATCAGTTAACGATTTATGAGTTGAACCAAATATAATGTCTTCAACATAAATTTGAATAATAAAAACATTTTTCTTATCTTTATTTATAAAAATATTTGAATCTGCATTTCCCTTAACAAAGTTATTTTGAAGCAAAAATCATGTAAGTCTATCATACCAAGCTCTAGGGGCTTGTTTATGGCTATACAAATATTTGGTAAGTCTAAAAACATGATTAGGATGGTTTGTATCTTCAAAACCATGAGGTTTATTAACAAAAAATTCCTCTTGAAGATAACCATTGAGGAAATCACATTTCAAATCCATTTGAAATAGTTTGAAATTGAATAATGCAGTAAAGGAAAGTAAAATACGAATAGATTCAAGTCTAGCTACTAGAGCATATTTTTCTTCATAGTCTATTCCTTCTTGTTGATTATAGCCTTTAGCAACTAATCTATCTTTCTTTCTTACAGTGATTCCATTTTCATCATAATTATTTCTAAAGACCCATTTTACTCTAATAATAGAAGTTTCCTTTGGTCTTTCAACCAAGTTCCAAACATTATTCCTTTCAAATTAATTTAGTTCATTTTTCATGGATTTGATCCAATCATCATCACCTAAATATTCATCAGTGATTTTTTTTCTAATTGGGAATGTAATGCTAGATTTTCTAATTCATTTCTTAAGGAACTTCTAGTCCTTATATGTTGATTCACATCACCAATGATACTATCACTAGGATGATTCTTTAGAAATGACTAATTTGGGTTTTTTAAATCTTTTTCATCAACATAAGGTAGAAAATATTCCGGGGTAAATATTTCAGAAGTATCTTCTTGAACATATTCCTTATCAGAAGGATCTTCTATCAAAGTTTGATAATCAGTTTTTGAAAACACATCTGAAGATGTTGGTTGGGGTTGTTTAAAAACAAAAGGATTAGTTTCATCAAATTTAACATGTACTGTCTCTTCAATAGTACAAGTGTTTTTGTTGAAAACTCTATATGCCTTAGAAGTTTGAGAGTAGCCTAAGAAGATCCCTTTATCAGATTTTGGTGTGAATTTATGAAGATTATCTTTAGTATTCAGAATTAATATCTTGCAACCCAAAACCTTAAAGTAGGAAAGTCTAGGTTTTTTATAATTCCATAACTCATAATAAGTTTTATTAAGAAAATGTCTAATATAAACTCAATTTATAGTATAACAAGCAATACTTACAGCTTTATCCCAAAAATATTTGGCAATAGAATACTCACTCAGCATGGTTCCAGTTATCTTTTGAATAATTCTATTTCTTCTTTTAAAAACACCATTTTGTTGAGGTGTTCTTGGTGATGAGAAGTTGTGAGTAATAACTTTTCTACTTCAAAAAGGTTCAAAATCAGAATTTTGAAATTATCCTCCATAATCACTATGAATAGTTTTCAATGGAATGTTTTTATCATTTTTAACTTGGCCTCTAAAACTTTTGAAATGAGAAAAATCTTCAGGCTTCTTTGCTAGTAAATTGACCCATGTAAATCTAGTGTAATCATGAACCAAGAAAAATACATAATACTTTCCCCCAATGCTTCTAGTTTTTGTAGGACCAAAAAGATCCATATGTACTGGCTGTAATGCATCAGTAGTTGAGACTTCACCCACTGATTTAAAACTTGATTTTTGTTGCTTTCCATATTGACAAGTATTACATACTTTTGAATAATCAAATCTATGCTCTGGTAGATCCTTAACTAGTCCTTTCTTTTAAATTTTTCATATGTTCCTATTGTTACAGTGTCTTAACCTTCTATGCCATAACCTAGAATGATCTTCGATTGCACTAAGGCAAGGTAAATCTTGGCTTCTAAGGTCTTATAAGTTTAGTGTGTATATATTCTCTTGCCTATGGGAAGAAAGAATAAACACTTCCTTCTAATTGTGTACTAAGCACTTGTCATTCCTAAAATTCACAAGGTTTCCTTCATCACATAACTGACTTATACTAATGAGGTTGTGCTTAAGACCATTAACAAATAAAACATTTGAAATCAATGTTTTTTCAAGAAGAAAAATGTTTCCTATACAAATAATTTCTCCCTGAGCATTATCTATGAAAGTTACTTTTCTTCCTTTCATCTTGATAATCTTTTCAAAATAGTTTTTGTTTACCATTCATATGTCGGGAACATCCACTATCCATGTACCACGTATTGTTGTTGGTACCTTCTCTATTTTCCTAAAAATAAGAGAGTTAGACTTTCGGAATCCAAACTATCTTTTATCTGGAATTGTTAGACAACAAAATTTTGGGTATCCAGATTTGTTTAGAAAAATATGCTTTATGAAACCCAAGAGATTGAACTTTATTCAAAGAGCATTTTTTCTTCCAATGCCCACCACTTTGACATTTGGTGAAAAAAGAGCCTTTAGAAGGAACAAAATAGTTATTTTTGAAAACTGGTTTTTTGTTAGTATAACCTACTGCAGTAGTGTTTTCTTGGGGTTTAATTTGAGAATACATCTTGTCAAAAAAAATTCCCAGAGGTAATGTTTGCAAGAAGCTTCTTAAGTGATAATATTTCAAATTTTAGTCTGATGACTAAATTCCTATCCTTGGGAATCATTTCTTTAGATTTAGATTTTTCCTCAAAAACATTTATCTTTTAAGTATCATTCTTATGATCATTATAAAGTTCTTACTTAGCCTAATTTTCTTTCTCAAGGTCTTTAAAAAGTTTTTCTAAAATCTCATCTTTATCTCCAAGATCTCTTGAAAGATCTGAAATCTCTTTTGTAAGAATTTCTTCCCTGGTATTTTCCTTGTCTAATTTTTTAGAAATTTTACAATTTCTTGCTTCAAGCAAATTGGAAAATCAAGATAGTTCTTCATATGAAGGTTCTTCATTTTCTGATGATAAATTATATTCATTAGAAGTATTATTTTAGGAATAGTAATTATTATCAAGAGATAAATTTGTTAAAGCCTCGGCAGAGCGTACCTTGGCCATAAGACCTGTATTAGGAAAAAAAGTAGTATAAATGAATCCCATATTATTCTGTGCTGATGAATCATATTCATAAGATTCACTTTTTGAAGAGTATCCACAACTAGCACTACAAGTATCATTATCTTTAACACATTTCTTCTGCTTTGATCGATAGAATTTCTTTTTGTTACTTTCTGAATTCCTTTCCTTCTTATCCTTCTTTTTCAACTAGGGACAATCAGGTTTGATGTGACATGTTCTTCAACATTCATAACAAGTGACTTCTCTATATTTCTTATCTCTATAGTCTTTATTCTTGTACTTATTCTGAAAAATTTTCTGATATAGAATCCTATACATTCTTTGAGCAATATTAGATAACTCATTCTCTGACTTTTCTGTATCACTATAATCAGACTGAATAATGCCTTTCTATGACTTTGATCTAGTTACCCTTTCTGGGTTCTTGGCTTTCATATGTTTAGAAGTTGTAGTAAAAGTAACTCTTCCATTCCCATTCTTCTTCGTAACATTTTCAACATCTCTCTTCATTCTGGTTTCATGATGAAGAAGAGTTCTAAACAAATCATCTAAGGAAATTTGAGTGACTTTCCTGTTCTCATCAATAGATATTCTCTTGGACTCCCATTCATTTGGCATGATATCAATGATCTAATCAACAAGAGCCTCATCATCCAAACCCTTTTCTCCTATAGATTGTAACTATTCATGATAGTTATAATCCTTTTTTGTACTTTTCTTACAGGTTCTCCATAAAGAAAAACTAAAACTATGGTATTCAGCTCTCAACATAGCTCTTCTTTTCTCTGTGACTTTAGATGTACCAAAATGTGTAACTTCAAGTTTTATCCAGATACTGTTTTTAGATTCACACGATGATATTTGACTATATATGTTCCTAGTCATGGAACATAACAAAGTATTTCTTACTCTGAAGTTTTCTGGATATTCTAATTTCTCCTGATTCGTAAATTTTCTTAATTCCTTATCCTAAATTTTATAATCACCAGTCAACATTAGATAGTTATGAACTCCAATATTGATAAAAAAAGTCTTCATCCTATCTCTCCAGTACTCATAATCATTTCCATCAAAAATAGGAGTTCTTGTGGGATTTAGATAATCAATGGAACCAACATTTAAACATGTCGTCCTTAAAAAAATATTTGGCACACAAAATTGTTAGTAGTATGAGTTTGTAAACAAGAGAAAATTTCCTAAGCAAGGAACTAGATATTTTATTTACAAGAAAATATGAATCTAAACTTTATGAGTCTGAATATATGAATCCAAAAAAAATATGAACCAAAGTAAGAATCCTAAAATATGAATCCAAAAATTCTATTCCTAAATCTAATTCTCTTCTGATTCTAATCATGAGATTAATTCGGATTGAACCAATCCTATGATACCAATTGTTATAATGGTATGTATGAGTATGATATACACTATTATACCAAATGTAGGATCGAATATGTAAAATGAGATGCTCAAATAAAAGAGGGTTGTGAATTGTATTCTTTAAAAATTCCTTTGGAAATTTTATAAGTAACTAAAATTCATAACACCTCTATGATCTATAATCTTTCTTGATTCTGGAAAAGTGATTCCGAAAATGAAACTTAACAAAAGTTTACACCAACTAAGATTCTACCTTATAGTGTATGGAATCCTATAAAAACAATGTATAAGTTTAAGGAATTATAAGAAAGTTATACTATCCAAAACTACTAAAATACATAATGGAAAACAAAGTAGTAACACTACAAGTAACAAGTAGAAACTCTTTTAACCCAAAGAGGAGGGTATCCAACAACCCTAGATAAGTGGTCCCTTGATTTATAATTTAAAGAAAGTTAGTCTTACCCAAACCCAGGTAAGCCCTCAATCCGATGATTTGTCTCTGTCTTGTTATCCCAGAAAGACCTCGATTTGTACGGAAATCAGCACCTCTGACTTCACAACCTGAAGTCTCTGATTTCAAGTAAATCGAACCTATGCACTAAGCAAATATGCATTAAGAAAAGTTTGTACGAGCAGTTCAAAACTTTCTGCATGAATCTTGAGAGTTTATAAGAACCTCTCTCTCTAGAAATCACTTCAATATCACTTTTTCAAAAGTCTCGAAATTTTTTTTATCTCTTTAAAATGAGCTCCTATTTATAGGCGTGGTTCCAATGGTTGGATCCCTCCACTAATAGGCATATTCTTCCTTGAATTTCGGAGGGACCTGTAGATGTGTCACTCAAAAAACAGTTAGTTGATAACTAAAAGCACGACATTGTTTTATAACAAAATGTGTGTAAGTATAACCAAAAACAGATATTTGGAATGAAGGTAAATGAAAGTTCAGAGTCTAAGTAAAAATGAATTCAGAGTCTACAATACAAGGATATTCAGATTCTGTATTGAAGGAATTCAGAACCCGAATTCTGTAGAATTCTGGAGTCTAAATTTCATGGAAATTCGGAGTCTGAATTCACAAGAATTCAGAACCTGAACATACAAAGTTCAGAGTCAGAGTTAATGAGAATTCAGAATCATAACTCTTTAAGATTTCAGATTCTGTATTCAGAGAACTTGGAGTTAGAACTTGGATAAGTTTGTATCCAGAATTCGTAATCGGAATTTATAGTCGAACATCATGAATGTTCATAACCAGAACATGGAGTTTAACTTCATGAGAGCTCGTATCTAGAATTTAGAGTTGAACTTCATGAGAGTTCGTCTCCAGAATTCGGAGTTGATCTTCATGATATTTCATATCCAGAATTCGGAGTGGAACTTTATGAGAGTTTGTATCCAGAATTCGGAGTCTTAAACAAAATGCCTCATATCTACGTATTATATGATTCCAAGGTTTTAGTTTCAATCCAAATTTTACACTTAGAAAAATTATGATTTATGTAATGAAAACATGGTAAGGATAAATTTCCTTGGGGTATTAAATTATTCCTTATAGGGGTAAAATATAGGGTAAAATGAAATTTGAATTAAGATAAGGTGTTTGTGATTTTCAAAACAAGATGAATGGTAAAGTCATAATGAAACCTTAATGAAAATCTCCCCCTTTCATGAAATAATGTAAAATTAATAAGGAAAACCTTATTGACTCAATAGTTATATAATTATTTAATCATTTAAGTTAATAACAGTCATTTTGTCGATATTTGGTACTTGAGTCAAAAATGAACTTCTTATAATTACAAGTTGTTAATGTGGTAAAATAATCATTATCTCTAGAATTATATTCATGATATATATATATCATATATATCTTATATATCCAGTATATTTATTTATTTATAATAGTACATAACATTTGAGGATAATAAATGAAATGCACCGTTCATGGAGTAGGTAAGTCGTATGTATGCATGAATGCTACTTTCATTTATATTTCTTATTTTAATGGAATTAAATCAAAATTATACGTAGGTATATTATAATTATACTATAATATAATATATAACAACATTATCTTCATTCTTTATATGTCCCACATATGGCATTAACAAGTCATATCACATTGAGGGGGCGGTAGTCCGCACTTTCTCAAATGAGATTATCGTATTTACCCACTATGGAAACCATAAAGGTATTATATGAATGAAAACTACGGAAGAAAATAAACAATATAAATATAATATATATCATATATAAATATAGTTCCATCATAATAGCCTCCATGAGAGGCGGTTGGATATATGTGAACAATCATCATTTCGTGAGGCAATAGTTTGTCATCCACATAAACAGTATGTTCGTTACCCATTAGATGGAGGTGTGTGTAAGTTTAGTTCAAATACATCTAAAAAAACAACATAGTATATCTAGGATAATGGAGTTGTTATAAAATAAAGGAATAAACATAGTTTATGGGGTGGTAGAATAAAATAAAACAAAATATAACTAATGAATTTAAGGGAAATTGTTACCTTTAATTCGGGTAACTCCCTTTGGTTTGAACCAAAAGGACTTCTTGAAGTGCATTATGCCTAAGTTAAGGCATCTTGGGGGGAATATAGGGATATTGGAATCATATTTGGGTAGGTTTTGGACGATCCAAGGGTTTTGTGAAGTGTGAGTAATGGGTTAGAGGTGATGGTATTTTATAAGGGGGAGGAGGAGCTCTTTAGGAAAGTGTAAAAATATTATTTTATTATATAATGATTTTTGGTTTTTAATGGTCCAAAACTAAATAAAGATGAACATAAAATGACACATGGTAGAAAAAAATCATCCAATAAGAATTGGACATGTATTTGATATTATTTTAATCTTTATAATATTATTTATATAGATCATTTATTAGTGATGTAAACACTGCATCATTATTGTGTCATAAATAATTTTATTTATTTGATGTATAAAAATTAAAAAATAATTGGATGTAGTAATTAATTTTATATTTCCAAAGCATATTTATAGTCAAAATGATAACTTATATAACCCTATGTAAAAAATAATTTACTAAAAGATTTTTGTTTATGTCATTTTTGTCTTTACTTTATGTTAATTAAAATAATGTGTCATTATCACACTTAAGTGGAACCATGGGGTCCCAAAATCAACCCATAAAATCCCATGGTAGTTCATGACTCATCTAATAATGTTATAACAAGTTTTAAGGTAATTTTTTATTATTATGTTATTCTGTTTACCTTGAATTACCCAATTTACCATTAACTATTGTAAATAAAACTCAAAAGTTACTATTCACCAAAAAATATATTCATTTTATTGAACAAAATTTTACATAATAATAACAACCATGTATGTAGGATTTTTAAAATTCAATTCATAGAAGTGGTAAAATTTCATTTAAATGAAAAATTCATCTTTTTAACTACCACTCAGTGTTTTACTATTCATCAAAATTGATGTTTTTTAGAAAAATACAAAAAAATAAACCTAATATAAATTTAATATTCCAAATTCAAAAGTGATTTCTATTTTAATAAATTCAAAACATATAAGTTGGATTAATTAATTTGAAATTATTTCGCATTGTTAAAACAAAAGGCATGTTTTTAATAAATATTAACTATCAAAAGATTGACCCTTGTTTATGTCCAATTTTAATGTGAAATTATTTCCAATGACTAAAATTGGATTAAATGGTAAAAATATAATCTAAATACACTTTAAAATCAATTAAAAATATAATCTAACAATAAAAATAAATTTGATTAAAATGCAGTTTTGAATTAAAATATAGTATTTTCCATTATTCATTAAAAATTAATTATATCAGAAAAATAAAAAAAATTCACCCAAAGTAAATTTTGATACCCCAATTATGAAGAATAACTTTATTTGATCAAATATAACATATAAAAGTGACCAAAACTAGATTTGAAGAGGGTTATCCATCAAAAGGTTGTAAGTCAACCTTTTAAAGTAAATTATTCTTAAAATTATATTCATTCACATTTTAAGCCTGTAAATTTTATTAGAAAAATGTAAAAACATCTAAAAACATGTATAATCATATTTTAGTCAGTTATGTTCATTCATGTCAATACAACAGTTAGTCGTTAACTACCATTTAAAATAATATTATTATATTGTTAGTGTGCAACGTAAGATTTCAAAGAATCATGTTATTTCATATCAGGTATGTCATTAAACATAGAAACCCCTATATGGTAAAATTAATATTATATTCACAATTATTAATAAATATGAAAATTTCATATTTCTTTATTTACCTAGGATGTTACATCCTTCCTCCATTTTAGAAATTGCTTCCTCGCAATTTTATTCATTTATCAAATAAATGGGGGTATTTATCCCTCATATCATTTTCAGATTCCCACGTTGCCTCTTCAACCATATGGATTTTTCACAAAACCTTTACCTGGTGAATTACCTTATTCTGTATCAGTAGCTCTCTACGGTCAAGAATCTGGACTAGTTGTTCGTCATAGGAGATATTCTCTTCCTACTTAACTACCTCTGGGCTCAAAACATGAGATGGATCGGACATATACTTTCTCAACATTGAAACATGAAAAAACATTGTCTACCTGGGACAAAAATGGAGGTAAAGCCACTTTGTATGCAATTGATCCAACATTCTCTAGGATTTCATAAGGTCAAATGAACCTCAGACACAACATTACCTTTTTACCGAAACGCATTGTACTCTTCCTTGGAGAATCTTTGAGAAAGACATGATCACCTACCTCAAAATAAAGATCTTTCCTTCGATTATCCATATAACTTTTCTGTTTTCTATGAGATGTTCTCATGTGGTTTTGAATCAACTAAACTTTTTCTACAATATGCTCAACCAATTATGGTCCCATCAAATTTCTTTCACCAACTTCATCCCAAAAATATAGTGTTCGACAACGCTTTCCTTATAATGCTTGAAACGGAGCCATCTGTATACTAGAATGAAAACTGTTATTATAAAAAAATTCAACCAAATAATGATGTCAGTCCCAACATCTCTGGTAATTCAGTGAACAAGAACATAGCATATCCTCCGAGGTCTGAATTGTTTATTCTGATTTCCGATCTGATTGAAGATAAAAAGTTATACTAAAACTTAATTCAGTACCCAATGACTTCTAAAGGCCTTTACAAAAGTTAGAAGTAATCCTAGGGTCAGGATAAAATTCAATGGAGAGTGGAACACCATATAAACTGACTATATCTTTAACATTAAACTGATAAAGTTGATCTAGAGAAAAAGTATCATGAATAGGAAAAAAATTATCAGGTTTATTCAATCGATCAACAATAACCCAGATTGCATTGTTACCTCAATATGTCTTTAGTAATCCCCCAACAAAGTCCATGTATATATTTTTTCATTTCCACTCTGGCACCATTAATGACTGAAGCATCCCTTTTGGTAATTGCCTCTCTGCATTAACCTATTGATAGGGAAGACACTTCCCAATAAAATCATCATTACATATTTTCATTACATCCCACTAGTAATACTCTTGAAGATCTCTGTACATCTTAGTACTTCCAGGATGAAATGAAAAAAAGGAACTATGAGCATCACATAATAACTCATTCTGCAACTGTGAATCACAAGGAACACATAATATCTTCCAAAACCTCAAAACACAATCATTATCAAAGTTAAAATTAGGCAACATACCCTTCAGGAACAACTCTATCTGTTTCTGAAACTCATTGTATTCCTTCTACGCTTGCTTAATTCTCTCTGATATAGATGATCTCACTAAAACCAAAAACAAAACAGAAGATTTTACAGCACCAACACCTTCTATGCCAAATTTCATCAAATCAAAACTCAAAATATCTCTTTCTAAATGTACCATGGTTAATGAAGCATTACTTTTTCTACTGAAATCATCAGCCACTTTATATGTGTTTCCCTGATGGTAAAGGATCAGGCAATCATCATCTTTGAATAATTGCAGCCATCTCCTATGTCTCATGTTTAATTATTTTGTAGTGAATATATACTCCAAACTTCTATGGTTAGTATATATTACACATTTTACTCCATAAAAATTATTCCTCCATATTTTTAAATCAAAAAAAACAACTAATTCCAAATCATGTTTAAGAAAATTTAACTCATGAGGTTTCAACTGACGTGAAGCATAAGAAATTACCTGATCATTCTGCATAAGGAAACATCCAAGTCCTTTCAATGAAGCATCACCATAAATAACAAACTCACCATTTCTTGAAGGCAAATAAAAAACTGGAGCATTCACCAATCTTATTTTCAATTAATGAAAACAATCATCACATTGTTTTGTCCAAATGAACTTAACACCTTTTTGATTTAACTAAGTCATTGGACTAGATAACCGTGCAAAATTATTAACAAAACCTCCGGTAATAACCCTCTAAACCAAGAAAACTATGAATCTCAGGTATATTTTTGGTTCTTGTCTATTATTCAACAACATTTGATTTAGTAGGATCAATAGTTATGCCATTATTTTAAACAATGTGACCAAGTAAAGAAATTTTTTGTAACCAGAACTCACACGTTCTGAATTTCCCATATAGTTTTTTTAAGGATTGAAAGACAACCCTTAAATGACTTTCATGTTCCACTTTCCTTTTAGAATAAACCAATATATCATCAATTAACACAACCACAAATGTTTCCAGGATCTCACAGAAGTATCTATTCATAATATCCATGAATAAAGTAGGTGCATTGGTTAAAATAGAAGGCATAACTAAAAATTCATAATTGCCATATCTAGTACGAAATACAGTCTTAGAAATGTCTGCTTCCTTTACTTTCAACTGGTTGTACCTCGATCTCAAGTAAATATTAAAAAAATACTGAGCTCCCTAGAGTTGATCAAAAAAATCATTAATATGAGGCAAAGGATATTTGTTCTTAATAGTGATGTTATTTAATTCTATATAATCAATTAATAGTCTCATTGAACCATAATTATTTGTAACAAAAAAGATAGGAGAACCCCATGATGATGTGCTATGTTGAATCAAACATTTTTCTAATAAATCCTATAATTGCTTCTTTAGCTTTAAAAGTTAAATTTGAGCCATTTGATAAGGGGGTTTTGAAATTGGATTAGAATCAGGAACAAATTCAATAGAAAATTCAACTTCCCGATCAGGTATAATACCAGCCAACTCGTCAGAAAAAACATCAATATACTCATTTACCATTGGCACATCATTAATTTGAATAGTTCCTTTGGTTTCAACAATATGCGAAAGGTAACATTCATTTCCATCTTTAACTAGTTTCTCATCTTCCGGATATGTTATCAAAATTAATGGTTCATTATTGTACAAAATCTAAAAGTCATTCTGAAAAAAACCACTTTATCTCTATAGACAATCTTAGCATGATAAATCAATAGCCAATCCATTCCCAAAATAACATCAAAATATACTATAAGTAAAACAAAAAGGTTTTTATGTAGATTATTTCTACACACAAGGACATGAAGGTTCTTATAATTTCTTTTTGTCTCAACATTTCCTCCAGGTGTTTTTACCATAAGTTCGGGATTGATATCATGATATGGAATTCCCAATTTTCTAGAAAAATTCTCAGAAATGAAAGAATGTGTATACCCTTAATCAAACAACACATTGGCATAATCTGAAAAAACAAATTGTATACCTGATATTACTTCATTTGATGGACCAACATCTGCTGAAGTAGTTGAAATGGATTTCACCATCCCTTACTTCTTGTATTATGGTTTCTTTCCCCCAGTTGAGTTCTTCATTGGACACTCATTTTCATAAAGACCCATTTCATTTCACTTAAAACTACTTTTTAATGGCTTTTCATTTCCAGCTTGATCATCTTCCATACAGGTACAAGCAGTATGACCAAACTTACCTCACCGAAAGATCTTTCCAAACATTGATAAAAATTATCCAAGATTCCTTTTACCACACTTCTCACAAGATAGATATTTATTTTTCTTACCTCCATTATTCTTTAATGAATTATTTCGCTTTGCATGCCAACTGAACATCTTATTTTGTTGTTTTCCAAAGAACACCCGATCATTGGCAAACTCCATTTACACCTTCTCCGCACAACGAACATGTCTTTCATAAATTTTTAACTCATGAGAGGCTAATGTCCTTCGATATCACAGCTTCAGTCCTTGGTAAAATCGATTTAACTTACTATCAAGATCTCAGATGAAATTTGGAGGATACCTTTCCAGTCGAGTGAAAATTCCTTCGTAAGCCTCCACTGAGCCATACTCCTACCTTAATTTCATGAATTGTTTTCCATCCAATGTCAAACCACCTTAGGAAAATATTTCTAAAAGAACATACTTTTTAATTCATCCCAATAATGAGCATCAATCTCCTCATTATAATGGATATTTTTCACTATCGACCACCACGGATCAGCTCCACCTTCAAAACATTAAATAGAGTGACTAACCTTTTGATGTTCTAAACACCCCTTGACATCAAAGAAATTTCCAGTGATTTAATCCACCCTTCATCTAGAACTAGGTCAAATGATCATTTGAGTGATGGGAGATGTTTCCACATAAAATTATTCACTACTGACATGTTCCTCTATGGTTGATCTGGCTGATCTCATGCATGGATACCACCACTATTTATAGCTCGAGTCAACTGTTCCATCAGTGTAACAAAATGTTCAGTACCGATTATGACCATCTCGGGTTGCTGATTTGGAAGGATGTCTTCCTTCGAATTTTGTCCCAAAATAGCTTCCATGTTTCCTCTATGGAAAACAATTCTGAACACATAAATATCTCAGAAGAAGCAACATGGTAATATGTAAATTCTATATCACTTAAATCTTATAATAAATTTATTTATGGATATTAATTTAACAATACCCTAACTCCTAAAGATATCTAAACCGACCACAATTACCATAAATAAGGAACCGAACATAAATAAGTACATAATACTGGATTAAATGAATTGGTCACATTGAGGATATTTTCAGGTTTATAGTTTTATAGAATTAGTTCATTATTGTTACATTACATCCCAAAATTTACAAATTAGACACTTCTACTTAGTACCCATATTTTTTACAAAATAAGAATTCTTAAAAAAATAGTCATGTCTACTTCCATGTTTTAGATAGCATGAAGTTTTCTTGATCCCATCATTGATCGTATTCCACTTTATGTCCTGTGAAAAACATTTCAAAAACATGGTATGAGTATAAAAAGCTCAGTAAGTTATAAAGAAAGAAGTCAAACTGTTAGTTTTCTTAAAATAACAAGTAAACAATGATTACATTATCATAAGTAATACTTTTAACCTTTAAGAAGTTTTTAATTATATTCACTAAAAAAAGTTCATTTCTTACCCTTTTGTAACAAAAATATTACCATAAAACCCATATAAATAACACATAAAAAATAATGTTAACTTGAGACATAAATATACTTAAATAGAATAACCAAACGGTCGACTTCCACACATATCACTAAATAGAATTTCCATACGGCCGACTTCCATGCCCAATGCATTGGAGGTTATAACGTAACCACTCATGCTGGATTATCATGGCACCACCCTTCATTTGTGTTATCATGTAACCACCAATAAAATGTTTAAGTACCATTATAAAATCATAACACATATAAAAAATATAAAGGAATAAAAACATTTCCCCATTTTGATCACTATATATCACATAAATATATTGACATAAAAAATCCATTGTACAAAACCATTTTCAAAACCAAATTACATAAAACAGTATATGGTATTTATTTTCCTTTTAAATAAAATACAACTTGTTAACGAAGCCAAAGACCAAATAATACTCACGGCGGCTGAAGGTCATTGTCACCGCTAACTTTAAAGGAAACATTATTTTTTTTGTTTAGTAAAATGCTTCATAGAAAAATATTCCCTTTGAATGAAATTAAATTTCAAATGTGTATATATAGTGTATCAAATAATTTCGTGTATTAATACAAAATATGCCTCAATAAAAGGAGATTGAGATGAAGTCCCTTACCTTTGTTCCGACTTGACCCGTTCATTATTTAATCTCTTGAATAATAAACTAAAGTTAATTTCAACTTTCTTGAGAACATTTTTTTCCAGTTTAGAATTCATTTTAAATCACTTATTACCATGTTATAACCTCATGTAATCATTTATGTTAATAACGGTCATTTTTTCGATATTTGGTGCTTGAGTCAAAAATTAACTTCTTATAATTACAAGTTGTTCATGTGGTCAAATATGAATTATCTCTAGAATGACATTTGATATATAGATATCGTATATATCATATATAAATAGTATATGTTTGTATTTATAATAGTACATAACATTTGAAGATAAGCAATGAAATGAACCTTTCATGGCGAAGGTAAGTCGTACGTACGCATGAACGCTACATTCATTTCAATTTATTATTTTAATGGAATTAAAACAAAATGATACATAGGTATATTATAATTCCAGTATAATATCATATATAATATCATTACCTTCATTTTTTATACATCCCACAAATGGAATTAATGATTCATATCACTTTGAGGGGCGGTAGTCTGCACTTCCTCAAATTAGATTATTGTATTATCCACTATGGAAACAATAAATGTATTCTATATATAAAAAATACAGAAGAATAGGGACAATATATATGTAATATATATCATATATAAATACAATGCCATCATAATTTCCACCATGAGAGAAGGTTGGAGATATTTGAACAATCATCGCTTCGTGAGGCACTTGTTCATCGTCCATAGAAACAATATGTTCATTACCCATTAGTCGGATGTGTGTGGAAGTGTAGTTCAAATCCTTCTCGTAAAAACAACCTAGTATATTGAGGATACTGGTTTTGTTATAAAATAAAGGAATAAAAATAGTTTATGGGGTTGGATATGTAAAATAATACAAAATAAAACAAAAGAATTTAAGCAAAATAGTTACCTTTAATTCGGGTAACTTCCTTTGGTTTGAACCAAAAGGACTTCTTGATGGGCCTTCTGTCTAAGGTAAGGAATCTAGGTGGAAGAGAAGGATCATGAGAGCTTATTTGGGTAGATACTGGATGACACAAGGGGCTTGTGAAGTGTGAGTAATGGGTTAGAGGTGAGGGCTTTTCCTAAGGGGGGAGGTGGGGCTCTTTAAGAAAGTGTGAAAATATTATTTTATTATATAATATTTTTTGTATATAAAGGTCCAAAACTAATTAAAGTCAAAGATAAAATGGATAATAGTAGAAATAGAATCATCCAATAATAATTGGATAGTTATTGGATATTATTTTAATCTTTATAATCTTATTTATTTAAATCATTTATTAATGAGGAAAATACTGCATCATTATTGTGTCATAAATAATTTTATTTAATTAATTTCTAAAAATTAAAAAAATATCATATGTAGGAAATGTTTTTATATTACCAAATAATATTTATATTTGAAAAGATAACTTATATAACCCTATGTAAAATTTAATTTACTAAAAGATATCTATTTATGTCATTATTGACATTATATTAAGTTAATTAAAATAAAGTGTCATTATCACTCTTAAGTGGCTCCATGGGATCCAAAAATCGACCTAAGGATGCCAATGGTCATCCATGACTAATTCAATAAGGTTAGGATATGTTTTAAGATAAGTTTTTATTATTATGATATTCTTTTTCCCTTGAATTACATTATTTACCTTTAACCGCGGTAAATAAAATTTAATAGTTAGTATTCATGAAAAAAAATATTTTCATCTTATTGAACAACATTTTACATACTAATAAAAACAATATATGTCGTAGTTTCTAAATTCAATTCACAGAAGTGGTAAATTTTCATTTAAATGAAAAATTCATCTTTTTAACTACTACTATGTGTTTTCACTATTCATCAAAAATTGATGTTTTTCAAAAAAATACCAAAATTCTGCCTAAGCTATATTTGATGTTCCAATTTCAAAAATGATGTATATTTTTCCAAATTAAAAACACATAAGTTGGATTAATTAATTTAAAATTAATTATTGTTTTCAAAATAGAGGTGTGTTTTTAAGAGATATTAACTATCAAAATATTGACACCTATTTATCTCCACTTTCAAAGTGAAATTTATTACAATGACCAACATTGGATTAAATGGTAAAAATATAATCTAATTACACTTTTAAACCTATTAAAAAGATAATCAATCCATATAAATAAATTATATTAAAAGGCATGTTTGATTTAAAATACAGTATTTTGGACTATTCATTAAAAAATAAATTTTATCAGAAAAATACCAAAAATTTACCCAAAGTAAATATTGATATCCTAATTATAAATAATAATTTTATTTGTTCAAATATAACATATAAAAGTGACCAAAAATTTATTTAATTAGGGTTCTCCATCAAAAGGTGCTAAATCAACCTTTTAAATTAAATTATACATAAATTTAGATTCATTCACATTCTAAGCCGCTCACTATTATTTGATAAATGTATAAACATTTAACAAACATGTATAATCATATTTTAGTAAGTTTTTTTCATTCCCACCAATACAATAGCAAGGCGTTAACTACCATTTAAAATAATAATATTATATTGTTAGTGTGCAACGTATGATTTCAAAGAAACATGTTGTTGCGTATTGGGTATTCCATCGAACATAGAAACCAATTTATGGTAGAATTAGTATATAACTCACAAATATTAATAAATATGAAAATTTCATATAACTTTATTTACCAGGGATGCTACAATTATCATCCCACAAAAGTCATGATACCAATATTGTGTCATAAAGAGCACATTGTCACATAATCAATGGTTCAAATATCACATAGGTTAATACTCTAGGGTAATATATATATATTCCCATATATAAAATCACATGTAAACTAATAGTCAAATTACAAAAACTAGGTCATCAAGTATCATAACATATTTAATGCCACATGCGATTCCATCTTTCCACTCATGGCGTCCATTCCCACTGGGGATCCAAATATGAGATTACCCCTATATAATCATCATTAAATTTGTGGAATATATATATATATATAAACCATTATATTCTAAAACTCTCTCTGTAGATTAACCATAGAAATTTTTTTTACAATATAAATTTTCATCACGAATCTATGTTGGAAAATCCCTTTAGGTTTTAAAAACATATTAAGAAGCTGAGACTATATAGTAATGTGGATCATGTAGTCTATAATTATTGAATGAGTGGACTAATTCAACCAAATGAGGTATCTAAATTTATTTTTCTAAAAGGTTTGGTTAAATAATTATTTCCACAAATCTTATAATAGAATTTATTTTACCAATTATTAGAAGGAACATTAGTTATAAAAATAAAAATAAATTATATTTCATGTGACTTCTACAATCCAGCATTATGCACGAGTCTCCTTATTAAAAAGGTACTTCTGTTAACTATCAACAAATAGGCCTCTCTCTAGCAAAATGAAAAACAAAAACTATTAATAAATAATAATTTTAAACTTTGTGTGACCTAAATTAGGTAAAGATATCCAACTATAATATAAATTATCCTAATAATAAAACTGTTCCCATGCTAGAATAGATCTTTTTTAGGAGAGGCATTCGTGATACACCAGCTGAATAACCATCACATGATCATAGAAATTTCTTTATCAACTTTTATCAACTCCCAAAATAATAATATAGTTTTAGGAATCATAAAATTCAATATTATAATGTCCCCATCCCATTTTTCTAGAATAACTTTTTATATTGGGATGTTATATAACCTATGGCACATCTTCCTATATTTCGTAGACTATAAACTATTATCCAGTGACAATTATGTAACAGTAGGATGAATTTTATCAAATATTCTAGATTCAGTAAGAGTGGAAAACCCCGTATGTAATATAGTATAATAATTAAGCATCAGAATACTTGGTAGAAATTAATACCCTTGGTTGTGTAATGGGAAACAATAAAGTGAAACAACCAATTATACGACCAACCGTTCATAGACCGAAGTGGTCAAAATATAAAATTATAGAAATAAAAAAATTCATGGTTTTTATCCAAACTCCATAATCCTTCCCTATTCTTAGTCACCAATACAATAGATACAATCCAAATAAGTAATTCTAGTTCATTCTTCTTAATGACGTGATCCTTTGAATAGTGATTACAAGAGTAACTATTCGAAATTTTATCCCACATAGTGTTTAATTAAATAAATAAAAACGAATAATCTAGTTCCTATCACACAAAGATAATAATAAAGTGATATTCTCATGTGATATACTCAGAAGAATAAATAAATATACAAATGTGTATGAATAAAATAATTAAATAGTAACCATTACAGAACATGGAAATATTTTATAAATAGAATCATTTTATTAACCATTATGTGTCATGAGTGTGAACTCAATAATAATATTGTCTAATTTAATGTTGAAAAAGGATATTGAATAACATGGTGAAATCCTTGTCAATCAAACATGATATCAAAGGACATTATTTATATTAATCAATTCATGTCATTGTGTGTAGTATATGTAAATTGTTTTTGAATTCTAAAGAGGTTGGTATAGCATATGAGAGTTTTATTTGTAATGGAGATAATAAAGAATCAATTTACAGTGATTGGATGTAATTAATATATATATTAATTAAGGAATGTATGTAAAATAAGAAAATGTGGATGACAAAATATGTATTCAATTGATATTCAACCAGGAAAAATAACAATAAATACTTCAATAAAAAGTTGGAAAAAATTTATGGAATAAAAAACTATTGATTCCCACTAGATTGTAATTTACATGTTGATGTAATGTAAATACCCAAATTAAATGTACAAATTTTTTACAAATAATTTATTAACATAAAATGAACTCCTTGAGTGAAGGACACCAGGAGAGTCATCCAATCTAGTATTATTATTATATAACCCTTAATGAATTATAAAATACCCTATATATATTTTAATAGGGTGTCAATAATGTGTACTTATAATGGTTATTAATCATCATGTGATGGAATAGTTATACATGGTTTTATAATCCAAAACCAATCATGAGGATGAGGTCGTGGATGATGGGAAAATATCAGGGCCATTTTTTACAATAAGATACCCCCATAGTCATGCTATCACCTCTCATAAAACCCATATTGTGATCAATTATGGGGAGAGAATATATATAAATGAACTCATTTATAGACTCTCTTTATCATGAGATTCATTAGAGGATTTCATTGATGACATGCATCCTAGTCATTGATACAAATGAATCCTAGCCCACATATGTGAAAATACTCCCCTTCCTCATACTCAAGTAAATGTATCACATTTCTTTTAATGGGGAGTAGATACGGGACGTTTGAATCATATAAAATCACTCACTGAAAATATAACCAATAATTTTTTATATTATGAGAAATTTGGAGGAACATAAGTTAATAAAAGATAATCATGTGATTTCATAACCGTTATGATGTTATGGTGATTAAATTTGAGCGATGGGAAGTTGAAAAAATAGGTGCCCACATTTCCAGAATATGAACCATTCCTGAAAGAAATTTCTATATATCCACATGCACAATAGATATTAAATGATTTATCCTCCATTTCATTAAATCATGCAGAACCGTTATACAGTAGATCATGAGATGATTTTTGGGTCATCATACTGCATCATGTGTTAATAGAAACAATAAAAATATACATTTTTGTGTAACTATCATTCTATCATGTGATCACATAACCCCTTCCACTTATCCAAATTAATAACCCTATGCCCTTCATGAAATTACAAAACCACCAAGAGTCCCACATAGACCCTCCCATATCTATATTATCTTCCCCTATTATAAGGTAACGGCCTTTAATATTCATCATAATATTATCTCCTAGTGTCCATAATCCCTACATATTCTATCATACTACCAGACTCACCACTAGAAGAGGAATTATGAACTATGTAGACTTTTATTCATACAATAATTTGGATTAGTGGGATACTATTCCAACAATCATACTCGATTTATAAAATATCTCCATACATTGTCATTATGTGTGGTCATATTCACCCTTAAAAACTAATTACTTCATTGAATTCCCCCATATAAATTTCACATTTAAATGATCCATGTGAATCCTCGAACCTTATTTCATAGATTCGTATTCTACAAGGGACTCATTACAATATTTCTCTTACATATGTCTAAGTGTGCATGTAAATACCCATAATTTCCATGTAAATTGTTTTTAATTAAATTTAAATTTTACAGTTCTGCGAAATCTGACGGCGTGCGATTCTGAGGCTCAGAGTGCCCGCAATGATCCGTATAAGTTTTTGTTAATCTTAAGATAACGCGTGTAAGAGGGTTTCTTGAAATAGTATAATAGCTCTTAAATGGTAACTCAGATCCAAAGTTTGAGGGCGTCGTTGCACTCAGTATGGCAGTTTTACCCTTGGCGTGACTTAAGATTATTCGGCGCGGGCCTCCTCTGAGGAAACCCAAAAATGGCATAACCGTAAATAAAATAATTAAATAAATTATTTTATTTTTCAAATTCTTATAACTCAAAAACGGTAACTTGGATTAAAAATCTGAGACCACTGGTGAACTCATGTGTGTATTCTCTCTGTAAGCAGATACTATCTTTGTCCAGCACGGGCCACCTGAGAAAGTTAGTTTTCGGCAGCAAATAAAATAATTAAGTGTAAATTATTTTATTGTAAAATTAATAAATTATAAAATGTAACTCGGATTGAAAATCTGAGAGTACCGTTGGGTTCGTTAGGTTGTGTTTCACCTAGGTAGATCATATCCTTGACCGCAGTGAGTTGAGGGTGACTGATAATAATTGTTTGAACTTTTTTTCGGGTACGTTTAGTAAACGTGCGAGTGGTGTTTTATATCTTTTGAACCGATGTTCGGAATTGAAATCGGATAGTACTGTTGAACTCGTAGAGTCAGTGATTTCTTAGTGAGACATTCACCGCAGTTGCGTTCTAACGTGAATGGATGTTAGTTATTGGGGTTTTTTAAATAAAATTAAATAAAAATAAGGTGTGATTATTTTTATTTGTTGGTTTTTAAAACCTCCAAGTGGAGGTTAAATGTGGGACCCACCCGCACATAACCTCCCTTGGGAGGATATTATTTTTTGGGGCCCACCCCATGTTTAACACCTCTTGTAATCAAAGAGGTGGGGCCCATGCGGGCTTTAACCCCTTAAACTCCCCATAAATGGGGGAACTCTTGAACTTCCCCATAATGGTGCCAATTCACCCAAAAAATAATTAATGGCTTCAATTAATTAATTTTTGAATTCTTTCCAACCATTAAAATAATAGTGAGTTTATTATTTTGGGTGTTGGAATAATCTTTTGGTGGAGTTTTAGAGAGGGATTGGAATAATTGAGAGAACTACATCCTCTCCACGAAGAACATGAAGAACTCCCCTCACCACCAAAGAACGACGAACACCATCTTCTTCCTTCTTCAACTGGGGAAAGAAAGGGAAGAACCACCACCCACAAAGTACCCCGACAATGTCCTCTCGACTCATCTTCTCTGAGATCTTCCTCCTCCGACATTGAAAGAAGGATATCCGCCTTCCGCGACTCTGTCATTCATCACTGAACTCAAGGTAGGGGTTTGAGTTGGAATTATTTCTGTTATTCATCGCTCAAATTATGGTTTGAGAATTTACTATTCTTATAACCATAATAAGTAGGGATGGTACCGTATGAACACGGCAAAACCCTCCCCCTTTGTTTGATCACGTTTGTTGGTGATAGCGGCGGTGCAACGACGCCATCGGAAGGAAGAACCGCAGCGGAGCAACACGACCAGCAACGAGTCGGCCTCGGAAGAATCCGGTGGTGTAAGCGCCACCAAACCACCGAAGAGGCGTGGCACCGTCACGCCATGCAAGAAACCAAGCCATGGCCAGGTGGGTCGCGGTGGTGCCAGAGGGTCGTGGTGTCGTCACACTGCACCGGAGAGTAACTGCAGCCAGGGGGTCACGGCGGATGGAAGAGGCGCAGCACCATTACGCTGCGCGGAGGAGCTGAAGGCCGCTGCGAGTTTGGGTTGCGGTGGTTGTGGAGCAACACAGTCAAGCCGCACTGAGGGTAGCAGAACCATAGCGCCATAGCGCCGCGGTGGAGGTGCAGTGGTGGCCGGCCAGGCTGGCCGTCGTGGAGCCGGAGCGGCTGGCCGCTCGGCCAGCTGGGAGGAGCGAGACCCCGTCAGGTCCTACCTGTGCTGGACCGGTGCCACCTAGAGCCAATTAGAGCACCACCCGAATCGCAGAGCTGTTTGGGAGCAAGGGGAACATGCTAACCCCCAGGTTGCGGCTTAGGCAGACCCCCGCCAGGCCGCTGGGCCGCCAGTCCGAACGGGCCGCCGGGCCAAATGGGTCATCAGGCCGCCCTCTTAGACTGGGTCAGTTCAGCAAGGGTTGCACAAGACCCGGACCCATTTGGTCTATTTTACACCTTTTCGCCCCTATCTTGGGCTACGAGTGTCCTATTAACGAACCTCCTATGGAGATGGAAAGCTTCGAGCGAGATGGTTCTTTTGGAATACCCCACTTGAGGTTTGGAGTACGGTCAGGTTGGTATGAACCTAAAAACCAACCGAGCCCCTAGAACAGAAATTCCAATAACTCACATATCAGGAATCCTATTGACACACCGTCTGTCGCGTTGGAACCCTTATGACATGGTGGTCCTTTCGGTTACTCCTTTGTGGATTTTAGTGGTAGACAATGTATGACCAATATCTCGAGGGCAGATTCTATGTAACTTTCACGCACCGGGTGCAAGGAATCCAGTGGCTTATAGTGAGGCGGAGGTTGGAGACAGATCATACGGAGGTCAACGCTCTGCAATCCTATGTGGTTCAGCACATACCAATCCTTTGTGGGTCAGATCCTATGTGGGTCAGTGATCATCGATCCACTGTGGGTCAGCGCATACCAATCCTGTGTGTGTCAGATCTTGTGTAGGTCATTGCGGGGGTTAGTTCCTATCGATCCTGGGTGGTTCAGACTCGGTAAGGTCAAAGCAGTGCCTCTTTTCAGAATACGATGATCTAGCTTCACAACTAGTCATCTGCACTTCTATGCTACACTAAAAATCCTGGTTTGAGATAAGTCAATAACCTTTATGTTTGCCTTATGATTGAGATGGGTTAATAGATAACTTAGGTATATGTATGGGGATATACCTAAGTAATGGTTGTCCGTTGATTCGTACTTCGTGGTTTATCCTTTTTTTCTTTTGTGAGACCTTGAGGGTCCTGGGGACCCTACTGATTATCGTTATACTCACCCCTGCACGGGCTATGCCTGCACCTCGTTGTGTTAGTTTCAGATGACGGACAACGCTAATTGGGCCAGAGAGTAGTAGAAATAGATGGTACCGGAGGTGGACCACTCAGTAAGATGTACATGGAGCGGACAGATGGACTTGGGGTGCTGAGGATTCCATCTATACCCACACTTCCGGTGGAAATTCCGGAGGATGACCCAGTATCTTCTGTACTTCCATTCTTTAGTTGTACTAGATTTTTAGTTGTATTCCACTTTTCTGTTGGGCTTGTATTTCCAGCCCCATTACTTTCAGCACACTCTTTCCTATATAGTTTTACTTAGAATTTTAATTCTATTTGTGTACTCTACTGTGTTTGTTTACTGTTATATAGGAAACTCCTTCCCAGTTTATGGATTTTCACCTTTGGTGCTAGTCGCCAGCCCTGGACTATGGATGGCGAGCTTGGGGTAGTCATGATACAAGCCCCGAGGGACGGGTCTTGAAAAATTGGTATCAGATGAGACAGTTCTACCGTAGAATGCAGGACTCTGATCACAATTTTTTGTGAAGCAATAATGTTAAGTGTAGTGACTACAGTTATCAGTTCAGGGAGTCCAGTGTTGGTGTGGCGGCCGACGTATCCATACACCAGGACCCTGACATCTGATTTCCGACTCGGTGCATGAAAACACTGATTGTGTGTCTGTTTTCAAAACTTTTCTTTAAGTCATCTCAACTAGGTCAGATCACCAGGTATAATCTTTTGACAGTGTCACATCTGTTTTGGATACCTCCACGCAGACATCCAGTTAAAGTTCCGAGAGAGTACACGATGACGACCCACATAGCGATGAGGCTTCATTGCAGGGCCCTCTTACTATATTGGAACATTCGGGTGGTGTACCAGCACCACCACCACCCATTGGGAAACATATACCACCATCCTCACTAGCAGACGATGCACACCAACTGAGCGCATTGCACAAGTTCCAGCGGCATGGGCCTCCGAGGATATGAGGCGAGACAGTTTTCCAGGCAGTAGAGGACTGACTGGAGGCTATTTCTATAGTTCTACGCCTAGTTGAGACACCCGTAGAGAAGATAGTGATCATAGCTACTAGTGTTTCTGAGTGAATGGCTATGAGGTTGCACCGCATAGTGATGAGGCTTCGGTATGTGGACTGTTTCTCAAGATTGTACCTTCTAGTAGTGTGTCAACTATATCAATGCCTGTTGCTCAGGAGTTTCAACTGGCAGTACTTGTAGATGACACGTGTAGGTTTAGTACCTTACATGTGTTTCAGCATCAGATACCCCTCAGGTTCTGAGGCAAGCCCGACGTACATGCGGATAAGGACTGGCCTGAGAAGGTGGCTGAGAGTTCTCTAGAACTTCTACAGCTTCGGAAGGATGACATGTCGGTAGCTGAGTATTCATCGAGGTGTACTGATCATTCTTGGTACACGATGAATACGATACGATCAGTGCTTCAGGTCTTGGACCTCCGAGTGACGAGTGTTTAGGGACATCCGAGCCAGCACTTTTTCCACTGTGCATTCCTACCTATGTTAGGATTCTAGAGAGAACCTTTGTGGTTGAATGTTCTTCGGTTGAACAGATATAGCCAGTGAATGTTAATAGTGGGAAATAATGAAACTAGAATCGGTATCAAAGACTTGGGCATTTAAACTGTTTCAGAAAGAGGAAGTGTTAAGGATAGATGAATTTTGAAGAGCAGCAGACATGGAAGCAGGGCTAGGAGAGAAGCACGAGGTGGTGTACATTTCTACATGTTACAACCACCTCCTTTTTGTTGATCCCACCGGGCTCAAGGAGATGGAGGGCGGGTGAAGAGAGTAGTTGCATGTGGTCAAGGAGTGTGACCCAAGGGCTCTTGGAATGATTAGAGGTATGGATTGTGTCTACTAATAGCCACCGTGTCAATAGAAATAGGTATCAATCATTCCTTCCTTCCACAAATCTTCTCCCAGACCTAGAGTTTCCAGTTAAACTGTTGACTTGAACCTCATGTCTGGAGATACCTTTGGGAGGAGACTCGATAATCACACTTATGACGACGGTGTGATCTGAACTTAGAGGTGAGAGTTTTGGTTGTAAACTCTTAGTGGCAGCGTCGAGGCCTTACGACGTTAGTTTGGGTATGGATTGGGAAACCACAGTTCATACACATATTTACTCTATTAAGAAAAAAGTTTGTGGTTTATCTACAATGTTGGGATGAGGTTTTCCTTAGTTGGAGAAAAAGGGAACCCAGGCAACACAGATTAAACTCATGCATAGGAGGGTGCAGTTGATCACTCTTGAGTCGGCCATCCTTAGCCTCGTGGAAGAAGGAGTTTTCAGTTTTCAATTCTAAACATGAGTAACAGAACATGGGGACATCTTTTCTAAAGATTTCTCTAGGATTACCCCCCCCCCCCCAAGGGGGGGGGGGCATCTGATTTGGCTGGATACTAGAGGAGGTCCATTCAAGACTTCAACAGAGTGACAGCACCACTATCATCCTTGACAAAGAATGGGCAACCCTTCGTGTGATCGGAGATATGCCAGCTGAGCTTTCAGGAGCTGAGGCAGAGGCAGACTAGTGCCCCCATCTTGAGGTTTCCATAGGATGTCGTAGGGTATATAGTTTACTTCAATTCATTAGGGACCAGACTTGGGTGTGTATTGATGTAGGGGCGAGCAGTTGTCGCATATGGTGCTCAGCAGCTGAGACAGGACAAGCTGAACTACGCTACCCATGACCTAGAGATAGAAACAGCAGTCTTCACCGTGAAGATGTGGTAGCACTATCTTATGGATGAACGTTTTACCATGTACTCTGATCACAAGATTCTTAGGTATATGTTCCCTCAGAAGGACATGAACCCAAGATAGTGGAGTTGTCTTGAGTTCCTCCAGGACTATGATTTTGAGATAGTCTATACTCTTGGAAAGGGGAACTTTGTAGCAGATGCACTATGTAGGAGATCTGGTATATAGCTACTAGGTGAGGCGACAGAGTAGCTGGATACTTTATAGATATTTTTTATAGATAGAGATGGAGCATCCTTCCTTCAGTCTCTTACAGTCACTCTCCCACTTCTTCAGTGAGTCATGGAGGCACTGCGTGGGGACGTTGACTGCGAGACACGACATGCTCATATATCAACAGGACATGAACCTAAGGAATTTTCTGAAGGTGGGGAGTATTTCATCCTCTTCAGAGGATGTAATTTGGTGCTAGTGTCACTTCAGGAGGATGTGTTGACAGAGTTTCACACATCCCATCTAGCGGTACATCCAGGAGTGGCGAAGATGTACCAGGACCTTTGATTACAGCACTGGTGGCTAGGTATGATGAAGGCAGTAGTGGATTTTTTATTTCGATGCCTCACTTGTCAGCAAGTGAAGGCGGAGCCTTAGGTACCAGCAAGCATGGTTCAACCATTAGAGGTCCCATAGTGTAAGAGAGATGAGATATTCATGGGATTTGTGACGCTTCTTCCACATACGTCCATGGGACAAGACTCTATTTGGGTGATCCTTGACCGACTCACCAAGTCATACCACTTCATACTGACCAAAGATTGTATGGGCTACCAAATAGAATGTACAAATAATCTAGAAGCGGATGAAGACTGCACATAATAGGCAGAAGTCATATGCTGAAGGGAGATGAAGACCTCTAGATTTTGAGGATGGCGACCACGTCTTTATACGGGTCTCACCTCGACGAGGTCTATGGAGATTTGGTTGAGGAGGAAACTTATCTATGAGATTCATCGAACCTTTTAAGGTCCTCAATAGAGTTGGAGAGGTGGAATACCGCTTAACTCTTCCACCTTAGTTGCACCGGGTGCATGACGTCTTCCACATATCCCAACTGAGAAGATATATGCATGACCCTTCCCACGTCATCGACCATGGCAAGATAGACGTTCACGATGGGGAGTCTTTTACAGAGGTTCCAGTAGATATTGAGGATCGACAGGAGTGGGTCCTTCTTGGATGGTTTATACCTCTGGTTCACGTTCTTTGGTAGCACAGGAACCTCCAGGAGAGCACATGGTGAGCAGGAGGCTCAGATGCTTGCTCAGTACCCCCACTTGTTCCCTTAGTTGTGAGTTGTGGCTTACGGGGACATAGATCCTTGAGGTGGGGAGAATGTAAAGACCCGGAATTTCTATATAATTTTTTTTAATTAAATGGAAATTTTACGGGTCCATGAAATCTGACGGCACGCGATTCTGAGGCCTGGAGTGCCCGCAATGATTCGTCGAAGTTTTTGTTAATCTTAAGATAATGTATGTAAGTAGTTTTCTGGAAAAAGTAGAATAACTCTTAAATGGTAACTCAGATCAGAAATCTAAGGGCTCTGTTGTGCTCAGGATGACGGTTTTACCCTTGGCGTTACTTAATACTAGTTGGCGTGGGCCTCCTGTGATGAAACCCAAAATTGGAATAATCGTAAATAAAATAATAAAATAAATTATTTTATTTTTCAAATGATTATAACTCACAAACGGTAACTCAGATTAAAAATCTGAGACCACCACTGAGATAATTTTTTTATTCTCTCTTTAAAAAGATACTATCTTTGGCCAGTGCGGGCCACCAGAGAAAGTTAGTTTTTGTCGCAAATAAAATAATTAAGTGTCAATTATTTTATTGTAAAATTCATAACTTCCAAATGGTAACTCAGATTGAAAATCTGAGTGTACCGTTGGGTTTGTTGGGGCGTGTTTCACCTAGGCAGAGCCTAACCTTGACTACAGTGAGTTAAGGGTGACTGATAATAATTTTCTGAACTTTTTTTCGAGTACGTTCAGTAAATGTGAGAGCGACATTTCATAACTTTTGAACTGGTGCTCGGAAATGAAATCTGAGAGCACCGTTGAACTCGCAACGTCAGTGATTGGTTACTAAGGCCTTCACCGTAGTTTCATTATTAAGTTAATGGAAGTTAGTTTTGGGTGTTTTTAAATAGAATTAATTAAAACTAAGGTGTTCTTATTTTTATTTGCTGGTGGTTAAAACCTCCAAGTGGAGGTTAGAGGTGGGTCCCACCCACACATATCCTCCCTTGGGACGATATTATTTGGTGGGGCCCACCTGATGTTTACCACCTCTTTTTATCAAAGAGGTGGGGTCCATGTGGGCTTTAACCCATTGAACTCCCCATAAATGGGGGAACTCTTGAACTTCCCCATAATGGTGCCAATTCACCCAAAAAGTAGTTAATGTCTTCAATTAAGTAATTTTTTAAATCTTTTGAATTCATTCTTACCATTTAAATAATATTGATTCTATTATTTTTTGTGTTGTCATAATCTTTTGGTGGAGCTTGAGAGAGGGATTGGAATAATTGAGAGAACTACATCCTCTCCACGAAGAACACGAAGAACTCCCCTCACCATAGAAGAACGACAAACACCATCTTCTTCCTTCTTCAACCGAGGCAATAACGGGAAGCACCACCACCCAAAAATTATGCCGATGACGTCATCTCGGCTCTTATTCTCTGAGCTCTTCGTCCTCTGACATTGAAGGAACGACGTCCGCCTTTTACGACTCCGTCATCGATAACCGAACTCAAGGTAGGGGTTTGAGTTGAAATTATTTCTGATCTTGGTCGCTCAAATTATGGTTTGAGAATTGCTTATTGTTATCACCATAAAGAGTAGGGATTGGACCACATGAACATGGCCCAAACCTCCCCCTTGGTTTGATCATGTTTTTTGGCGATGGTGGCGGCACAACGGTGCCACCGGAAGGAAGAACCGAGGTGGAGCAACATGACCGGCAACGAGCCATCCGTGGAAGAAACCGGTGGCATAAGGGCTGCCGAAGAGGCGTGACACTATCTCACCATGCAGGAATCCAAGCTGCGGATAGGTGGGCGGCGGTGGTGCTGGAGGGGCATGGTGTCATCTCACCACACTGGAGAGGAACTACTGCCAGGGGGCCACAGCAGATGGAAGAGGCACGGCACCGTTGTACCATGTGGAGGATTTGAAGGTCGTGACCAAGTTGGGTCACGGTGTCATCACGCCGCGGTGGAGGTGCAGTGGCGGCCGGCCAGGCTGGCCACCATGGAGCAAAAGCGGCTGGTCACTCGGCCAGCCGGTAGGAGCAGGACCCCATCTGGTCCTGCTTGTGCTGGACCGGCACCACCTTGTGTTGGTTGGAGCACCACCCGAATGGAAGAGCTGTTTTGGAGCCAGGGGTGCGCGCTACCCCCCTGGTCACGGCTTAGGCAGACCCCCACCAGGCTGCCAGGCCGAACGGACCGTCGAACCAACCAGGCCGCCCACCCGGGCTGGTCTGACTACTCGGGTTGGGCTTCCCTCTCGGACTGGGTTGGGTCGGGTCAGTCAGACTTGGTCGGACTGGACTCGGACCCGTCAGGTCGAGTTTACACCTTTTCGCCCCTATCATGGGCCACGGGTGTCCGATTGACAAACCGCTTGTGGCATTGGAAGTCTTGGAGAGAGACGGATCTTTTGGAATACTCCACTTGAGGATTGGAAACAGTTGGGGTATGGTTGGGTTGGTATGAACCTAAAAACCAACCGGTCCCCTCGAACAGAAATGCCAATAACTCACATACCGGGCATCCGATTGACGCACCGTCTGTCGTGTTGGAACCCTTACGACATGGCAGTCCTTTGGGTTGCTCCTTTGTGGAGTTTAGAGGTGGTCAAGGTATGACCGATATCTTGAGGGAAGATTCAACAAATCTTGAGTGCACTGGGTGTAAGGAATTTAGTGGCTGATAGTGAGGCGGAGGTTAGAGACAGATCGTACGGAGGTTAGTGCTCGGCGATCCTATTGGGTCAGCGCATACCGATCCTCTGTGGGTCAGATCCTATGTGTGTCTGTGCTCAGCGATCTTGTGTGGGTTAGCGCATACCGATCCTGTGTAGGTCAGATCCTGTGTGGTTCATTGAAGGGTTTAGTTCCTATTGATCATGTGTGGTTCAGACTCCGTATGGTCAAATGCAGTGCCTCTTGTCAGAATATGATGATATAGCTTCAAGACTAATCATTCGCACTTCTATGCTACACTAAAAATCTTGGTTTGAGATGAGTCAATGACCTTTGTGTTTTCCTCATGAATGAGATGGGTTACTAGATAACTTAGGTATATGTATGGGCATATACATAAGTAATGGTTGTCCTTTGATTCGTACTTTATGGTTTATCCTTGTTGGATATTGTGAGACCTTGAGGGTCTCGGGGTCCCTACTGAGTATCATTATACTCACCCCTTTATGCGCTATTTCCGCACCTCGTTGTGTTGGTTTCAGATGATAGACAGCACTGATTGGGGCAGAGAGTAGTAGAACTGGATGGTACCGGAGGTGGACCACTCGGTGAGACGTACATGGAGAGGACGAATGGACTTGGGTTGATGAGGAGTCCATTTTTACCCACCATTCAAGTGGAAATTCTAGAGGACGACCTAGTAGCTACTTTACTTCCATTCTTCAGTTGTACTTCCTTTTCAGTTGTATTCCACTTTACTATTGGGCTTGTATTTATGGCCCCTTTACTTTCATCAAACTCTTTGGTGTACTGTTTTACTTAGTGTTTTACTTCCAGTTGCATACTTTTTTGTTTTTGTTTTCTATTATAAAGGAAATTTCTGCCCAGTTTACGGATTTACTCCTTTGGTGCTAGTCGCCAGCCCCTGGCCTATAGAATGTGGGCTTGGGGTAGTCATGATACGGGCCCCGAGGGACGGGTCATGATAATTATTATTTCTCATAAAATGTAATTAAGAAAGTATTGATAAATCAGCTCTTCTAATTTTTATAATCAATATGAAAAACTCGTCAACCACCTTTTCTCTGTGATCAATTCTGGATAATGACAATATCCTCACCGGTAGTAACTTTTTAGAATAGTTTAGACACCTCAGGTTCTCCTACGCCATGAACGAAATTATTATGTACCAGAGTCCTCATTTTTTGATTTTCCTACCCAAGGGGCGAGTGATGAATATCTCCTAGTCTATGATCAACATTCGAGTGATGCACTTGACGTTCAATGTTTGATGCTATCATCAATGTCAAGTGAGCTCATGAAGTCTCATGAGGACATGGATGCATGTAGAATGCTCGAGCACCTCCGTGGTCTATACCTAGAGAGAGCAATATATGAAAGGTTTGAGATCTCCAAGGCTCTATTTCAGAGCAAGCTTGGAGTGGGTACCCCAACTGGGCCTCATGTTGTCAAGATCATTGGTTATATTGAGCACTTGTAGGTTCTAGGGTTTAAACTCTCTAAGGAACTAGTTACTGATCTCATTCTTGCACCACTCCCCCAGAGCTTCTCTAAATTTGTTGTAAATTTCAACATGAACAACATTGATAAGTCTCTATCTGCTCTTCTTATCTTTACTCGCCAAGTGGATAATTATATGAAGCGTGAAAACCCTTCTATCCTTATGGTGAATAAAAGGAAAGGGAATGTGAAGAGATTTAATCCCAAAGCTTCTTCGAGGACTTAAATGAAAAGGGAGGTCAAAGGGGCGGCAATGGAATAGAATGTTGTTTGTTTTTCATGTGAAATGAAGGGCCACTGGAAGTAAAACTGCACCAAGCCAAGGAATCAAGGGGAGACTTCAGGTGCATTTGTCATCGAATTCAATCTATCTATTTCTAAAAATTGGGTATTAGATACAGCTTGCGGTGATCACATATGTATCCAAATTCAAAAACCAAGTAGATTCAGGAAGATTGATCGAGGGGAGGTAGATCTACGCGCAGCCAATGAAGCCAGACTTTCTGTTGTAGCTTTCAGGGACTACCACCCCACATTGCCTACTAGGATGGTCATGGTTTTAAAAGGATGCTATTATGTACCCTTTGTAACCAAAAACTTTATTTCAGTATCCAGATTAGATACTAATTGATTCATCATCATGTTTGTAAGTGGATGTTTCTACTTTTAATAAGATAGTATTTTTTGGTAGGGCACATTTATATAATGACCATTATGTGTTAGACTATGAAAACCATGTAATGGAAGTCGATGAAAAAGTTAATTCACATGACTCATACCACACCCAACTTTGGCATCACCGGCTAAGTCATTTCAATGATAAATGTTTGACAAAATTATAGCAAGATGGGTATTTAGATTCTTTCAAACTAAAACCACTTGGTGTATGTCATGCATGTCTACAAGGCAAAATGACCAAAGCCCCATTTAGTGGGAAAGGTGAAAGGGCTAAAGAGCTTCTAGAATTAGTTCACACAGATTTATGTGGACCATTTTCAGTTGAAGCAAGGGGTGGGTACTCATACTTAATAACTTTTACTGATGATTTTAGTAGATATTGATATATTTACTTAATGAGGTATAAGTCATATTCTTTTGATCGGTTTAAAGAATACAAGAATGAAGTTGAGAACCAGGTTGGTAAGAATATTAAAAAACACCACTCAGACAGAGGAGGAGAATATATTAATCAGGACTTCATTGATTTCTTACAAGAGTTTGGGATTATATCTCAACTCACTCCTCCTTAAACGCCTCAGTGGAATGGCGTAAGTGAAAGGATAAACCACACCCTGTTGTGCATGGTGAGATCAATGATGTTTCATGTAAGTCTTCCATTATTCTATTAGGGATATTCATTACAAATAGTAGCACGCATACTAAACCAAGTACCAACTAAATTGATAAATGGTATTCCATATGAGTTATGGAGTAGAAACAAAGCCAAGTTATCGAATTTACATGTGTGGGGTAGTGGAGAATTTTTTAAGGCCTCTTTAGGTAACAAGCTTTCACCCCGAGGCACAAAGTGTATCTTTATAGGATATCCCAAGGAAACAAGGAGATATTACCTATATAACCCCTCAGATAAAAAGGTAACATTGTCAACACATGCCATATTCCTTGAGAGGGAGCACATATTTAAATGAGATAGTGGGAGTGAGATAGACTTCGATGAATTCGAGGCTCAAGATACACAAGAGTTGGTACAAGAAAAGATTCCACAAAGCCCCATGGAAGAACAATCTATTCCAGAGAAACAAGAACTGTGTAGGATCTTGAGAGAGGTGAGAGAACTAGAACGATATGGTTTTCTTGTCACCGAGGATGTTGACTCATTATTGGTTGATAATGATGATCTTATTACCTACAAAGAAGTAGTTTAAGGCACACACACTACCAATTGGCAAGAATCCATGAATTTTGAAATGGATTCCATGTATCAAAAACAAGTCTGGATTTTGGTAGATCCTTTAGTTGATGTAAATATTGTTGGTAATAAATGGGTATTCAAGATAAATATAGAAATGGAGGAGCAATTCAGCACCTATAAGGAATGACTGGTTGGAAAAGGTTTTAGACAACGTCAAGGAATTGACTATGATGATAAATTTTCACTGGTTTCAATGCAGAAATCCATCAGAATCTTATTGGCCATTGTCGCTTACCATGACTATGAAATTTGGAAAATTGATATCAAAACAGAATTCCTTAATGGGAACCTCCAGGAAGATGTCTACATGACACAACCTGAAGGTTTTGTGACTCCAAAGGATGCCAACAATGTATACAATTTGGAGAAATTCCTTTATGGATTAAAGCAAGCATCAAGGTCTTGGAACATTCGTTTTGATGAAGCTGTAATGAAATTTGGATTTGTTAAGAACAAATGTGAGCCTTTTGTCTGCAAAAGGTTTAGTTTAAGTGCAGTTGTTTTCCAAATAGTATATGTTGATGACATATTAATAATTGGAAATGAAGTACCTTTCTTACAGTCAGTTAAGGCATTGTTGGATAAATGCTTCTCTATAAAAGACTTGGACAAGGCAACATATATTCTTGGGATCAAGTTCCATCGTGATAGATCCAAGAGAATGTTGGGCCTGAGTCAAAGTACATACATTGACAAGATACTGGAGAGATTCAGTATGGAATAGTTTAAGAGGGGATTGTTGCCAATGTCACATGGCATACATCTTTCCAATAAAATGTTTCCTCAAATACATGAGGAAAGAGAGAAAATGGAAAGGATCCATTACGCATCCTCGATTGGGTCAGTCATGTATGCTACGCTATGTACAAGGCTAGATCTTGCTTACGCGTTAAGTGCAATAGGAAGATATCAAGCTGATTCAATAGACTGCCATTGGATGGCAGTCATGACTATCCTTTTGTATCTGAGGTGTACTAAGGATATCTTCTTGGTTTATAGAGGAGATGAGAAACTAGCCATTTGAGGACATGTAGATTATAGTTTCCAGACTTATCAAGATGACATGAAGTCGCAAACTTGGTACATCTTTAGTTTGAATGGAGGCGCAGTGTGCTGGAAGAGCTCAAAGAAAGGTGTGGTCGCAGATTCTACAACAGATTCCGAGTATATCGCAGCTTCTGAGGTAGCTAAAGAAGAAGTATGGATGCAAGGCTTTGTCACAGAGCTAGATGTAGTACCTGGAAGTAAAAATCTTATCACACTCTATTGTGATAATACTGTAGTGGTGGCACTTGAAAAAGAGCCAAGGTCACATCAGTGGACAAAGAACATACTTCAGAAGTATAATCTCTTGAGGGGTTTTTCTTAGAGAGGTGAAGATACAGTTATCAGTATATCCATAGAAGACAACATGGAGGACCCCTTGACTAAAGCCTTGACTCTGCAGAAACATGATCATAATGTGAGGTCTAGTGGACTAAAAGTCGTAGGTAGTTGGCTGTCATCCAAGTGGGAGTATGTTGGGGTTGGTGTCCTGATAACCAACTTTTTTGTACTTTAATTACATGAATGTTCACTAATTATATATTGTTCATTGTTCTACAAGCCTATAATATAATAATGTCCTGGAATATTTTTTGCATTAATAAGGTCATGGCAGATCCCCGCTATGATGATAACCTTGAAATGATATAACAAATATTCTTAAATAAATTTCTACTGTTGGATGACATACTATGATAGGACATATAGTATACAGACCGTCATGTGCATGTACTCATAAGAAGATGAAACTCTCTCTCATGATGTTCTCACTTGGTAATCTACAAGATTGAAGATTATGAGAATAGACCTGCCAGTAGTAATTCTGCATGTTTTGGTTTCATCGGATATTGCTATCCACGAGCGAGTGTAATGGTCCTTATACTTGAATATTATCATTAACTCATGTCATGACTCGTGCACTTAGATTTGCTGACGAAAACCATCATGAAGACAGTTGGTGGGAAGTAGGGTATGTTGGGTGCGTCACAAATGACATGCTGTTAATGGATTATTCGAGCAAGGATTTGCCCCTTCCATATTTATGAACGTATATATCTCTGCCCCTCTGATTGAAATAGAATTGTCAAACGAATTCCATGTCCATGGTGACACGATGAGTTTATTTCTGGAATTCAAAGAATGATAGATCAAACATATAGGTTTATGACACTACCATGAAACCTACATGATGAGATATTGAGATAAAGAGATTAAATTACATAGTAAGAGTTCATATGAGGTGACACATCAATGCAGTGTCAACTTCTTTCTCTTAGGTGCCTTGACCCGTTGCTAGACGGTAATCTTGGACTTTAGGAAAGCCTTCCTAATGCCAAAAAGAAAGAGGCCTAGAGGGTCACACAATAAGTGTATCCATGTATATCAAGTAGAATAAAGATTATTCCTGTATGTGGTTTAATAATTATTCAAGGAATACTAAATCATTTTAATGAAGGAGGAAGAAGGAAATGAAAAACAAGATATACACACCGTGTATTAATGATTACACGCCGTGTAGTTTTTCATGGAAAACAAGTACACGTTGTGTATTAATGATTACACGTTGTGTAGTTTTCATTTTGGAAAGGTAATGAAAAACAAGTACACACCATGTATTAATGATTACATGTCGTGTAGTTTTATGGAAAACATGTAAACGTCGTGTATTAATTATTACACTCCATGTAGTTTTCCAGTCGGGATTTTGAGGATATAATATTGTTTTATTAAATGATATTTATTATAATCAGTGTGGGTGCATGTCAAGGAATTAATTATTCAACCTGGGGGTTTTTAATAAGTGTCAATGATATAAATAAAATACGTAATGCGTTTATTTATTGTCATAATTTTACAACCTCAAACTCGATTATAAATATCCTCATAGCCCCAACTCTTTTCCTACATAAGAGAATCATTGTGCACAACAATTATGGAGAATTGTTTCAAGGCTGAAAGAACATATTCCTCCAAGAACACTCTCAAGACCAAGAGAGATCCTCTTCATCAGATCAAGATGATCTAAGTTGGGAAATGCAAGAAAAGGTTCCTTCACACTAGCACCTGTAGACACCTTTGGCGACGTCCAAAGATACGTGGTACACGTGTGGATCACCGCTAGAGGAAGTCTACCCTTCACTTCTGTGACGCAACGATGAATCACATCAGAACTTGGTCAAGAATATAAATAATGAAAGAACACCCAAAAGGTACTTCTTGTCAATTAATTAAATTAATTATAAACAACCTGTGACGATCCAATTTTTTAGTTCCGGGACCTTTCTTCTTCTTTGTATATTTTTGTGAATCAATCCCCGGAGAACCGTGTTTATTGTCATATGGATCCCAGATTGATCATTACTAATGACAAAAGGCCAAGTGGGCACATACACCCATGCGCTTCTGCTGCACCTGGAACCTTAAATTATTCTAGGGTGTTACAGTGCAAGCCCCGTTAAAATTCTATCTCATATTCATATGTAATGAATCGAATATTCAGATATCTCATTTTTATTAATTTTAGAAATACTTAAACTGTCATAGAGATCTAGAATGATCCTTCCATTATGATATTTAGAATACATCCAGTATGTGACTATGTATTAGGTGTTTTTAATGAATACATATTTTTATCCATAAAAGGAAAATACTCTCAATGGTATAACTTAGAGAAACCTCATTTATGTATTCCCCAATTAAACACATCTTATCACACCATTTATGACACATGTGTCCCTAATATCATAAATTAAATGAATCTTAATTCTATAATCCACTATTTATATAGGTCACATTTACAAGATTTGACCCCCATGTCTCATATTTTAACGTCTACACAAAATTCGTAGAAACGTAATGTTAATCTTTATGAAAACATCCATATCAAGTGATATTAAACTATATGGTATGTTACTATTATATGAAATTAAAACATTCCATATTAATTTTTTGGTATTTGATTCTAATCATGATGGAATATATAGGATTACTATATGAGTTTCAAACCCAAGACCATTATAGTTATATCATATAATCCTTATCAATCCATATTCCCCTATGGTATATTAATTACAAGGATATACTACCTATAGAAAAAACTCATCCAAGATAAGATATATTTCCATATAGGTTAACTAGATAGGGGTTCCCATGGATAAGTCTCAATAAATCCCCTTCTAGGCCTCTTAAACATTAGAAACCACATAGAATGATGTTGAACTATACCGATTAGTCATTTCTATATGACTGTAAAAGATGTGAAATGTCCGGGTAAGTGGAACCACACTTCATTGCCTATTATTCATATAACAAGGATACATTGAAATCCCTTTCATGGGGCCAATTTTGAAACAAAAAAAAACATACCAACTTCCAATAAATGCAAAATTTTTGAGGTAACAACTATATTAATTCAAAACAAAGAAATAACCAAAATATCGTCACAATGTCATAATGGCTATCTAGATTGAAAACATTTGATATATATATATGGTTTCATTAAAATATATACTATTGTATATACATATGTTCTAAATGTAATTATTCCCTTGATATTAATATACACTCATAGATATATAAGAGGATAACTGTCATAAAAGTTTTGGGTAAATATCTGCAAAAAAGGGATTTGGGAATGATTAACAAACACATAATAAATCTATATAATAGTCATAGAGTAGTTAATAATTCCCACCTATATGGTCTTATGATCCATACCTCTAATCCACAAGAAAAATTTGAGTTCATATGAATCATTAGTAACAAATAATAATGATTGTATACAATTGGAAAGTAGGAATGTACATCATTATGAATTTAGGGAACATTTGATGTTTATGGTTCCATGAAAAACCCACATTATAAACAATCCAAGATACAAATAGTGACATTATGTGTGGATTTCATAGGCATGAGTATAAACCATATAAAAGAAATCATTATGCTAACATATCCTTGGTTGAAATAGAAATTATGAACATAAAATTAGACTTTCACTAAAAATAAAAATTAAATTATTTTACCAAATATTGGTAAAATTATTTCATATATTATATAAAAAATTATGAACCTGTTGTAACTACTTCATTAACAAGAACTAATAATTCAATTTCACATAAAAATGTATAATCTTGTTTATTATGTGTGAAGCTATTTTGGTGAGTGATTTTTTATATGTGTCCATAGATACCCTTCCCATGAACTCTCTGCCATTCCCTAACAATGTCATCTTGATCGAGATTGTGTTGAAGTACCTGGTTTGTCCCATGATCTATTAACTCTATGAACTAAAGTATGACATCAATTACTATTGGATTCTAAAACTAGGTGGAAAACATGATGGTCTTATGTACCATCCCCACCCTTCATGAATGTTCATTCCTTTACTTTTTAGTTCATGTTCATTTAAATAGTCGTAATTATGATTCTTAATCAGGGTTTGGTGGCCTCGGGTGCATCTTGGTGTCGTTCGGAGCCTAAGAACATTAAATTGGATGAACAACATGGGCCTCAGAGTTGTTCTAAAATCATGTGACCCTGGGAACAAGGCCTTGTGAGGTTTTAGAGATTCTTAACAATTCTCTTTCATGTGTTTTTTTCATGGTTAGTCAAACCACATGTGAGACCATGTAATTTGTCCCTTATAGTAATGAATGATGCAAGGTTGGTTGATATTTTGGCCATACCGTGTAGCCAAACCATGTGTTTTATAATTACAATGATAAATTACTAAAATATCCTATAATAATGGGTTAATTAAAATATTAATATCCTTTTTTTAATATATTGGATGAGCATCTTTCACCCCTTTGGAATCATTTTTCCTCTCAAAGATAGAAATCATGGTGGAGCCTCCATCCAGTATTTGATTTTTCATCTATTTGATCATATAGATAACTATAGGTACGACCTACAATTATATCTAATCATTTTCAAATTTTTCCAATAAATGTTTTTATTTTGGTGTAAGAAAATTTGACCATTTTGTTTTTGGAATCTTACTTATTCACTATTTTATTCCATCCTATATCTAATCAAGTGTTTATATAAGATAGTCTAGGATCTAAAAGGATAAAGTATGTGGTAATTCCCTTTTCCAGACATTTTCTAGCACATCAAAAATAATGTCATTATTCTTCTCATTGTTTTATAACTATGAAGCCTATAAAATGTGAACATGACCATTAAGTGGTGTTTATATAAAGTGTTATGGTCCCCTTTGGAAGTGAATAACCTTCAAGGTGGATTTTATTGACTTATGGTCCCCCGTTGGGTGATATATAACTTATATCTCCTAATTTACATTTTCTTGTAAAATGGATAAAAACCCCTTGAGAAGTGTTGACATGTAATCAATACATGGGTGGTAATTTTATTTTTTAGGTGATTCACCATGTATTAGGTTCCTATACATCATTCCTTAAATGAAGTGATGTAGTTGAATTAATTAGGGCCATGTGAATAATTTCTCATGCCTTATGAATTTAATGGAAATTTCACAAGGACCTACTTCATAAATTAATCCTAATATGATTTAATGGATTGAATAGAGTGAAATGCCCCATAACTTGAGATATGATTTAAATTACTAAGGTATTTGATCATAGTGACTATCCATGGCACCATTACACATTGTTTCTTGGGTTTAATATACTGGTCATGTTCCTATTTTATAGACCATGTGACTTAAATGAGATTGAATAATGGTTTCTCCTTGAACAATGATCCTTTTCAATGTAAATGTGGAACAAAATGAGATGGTATTGTTATACATGTATATGTGGGATGCATGGTTATGTGATGTTACCATAGTGTGGAGGGTGATCCAAGGGAGTTCCGGCTTAAGGATACATTGGATAGGCTCATGTGCCTTTTGTTGTATATATTAAATGGTTGATAATATCTATAAGATGGCATCTAAAATGCTTGTTATGGGATTTCCAAACACTATATATATTTTCCTCCAAGTTATTGCCACCAGTTCCCATTGGGAGACCCCTTGGATTGTCTTGATAGCATTATTCGTTATAAAATTCCACTAGAGAGACTCATTCCCCTATGTGAGATACTAGGATTGGACTCAGTGATCAGTTTCATGATTTTATTTTTTCATTCTTGAGTAATACTGCAGACATAATACATGGGTCTCCTGAGATGGAATATTGGAATTGGATCATGAATGATCCCTTTGAGCGGCACTTGGAAAGTCACTCCCTATTTCTAGGGATTGGTTCATAGAGTCTTAACATGTTTTATAAATATATGGTTAAAAAAATCAATGGAAATATTTTTTTCAATGATGAAATGGTAAGTTGGTTTAGAGAATGTAGGGATGCGTTATCCAAATCAAAAAACAAATATTGGGATAGACCACCATATGGAAAATATTACATCTTATCATACCATTTCAGGTCTTTTCAGTTCAAGAAGTCCATCAAATGCTGAAGAAGGTAGTTGGGTGAGTTCCCATGTGGAACTATGACCATTTATTTAGTTATTAAATTCTATCATTAATTTAAATTGTTATTGTATAGTTTTATATTTAAGTGGCTTGAAATTGAAATTCTTTTACATTGTGGGAGTCGAGCTACTGAGATTGTATCTCACAACCTACTCGGGCATCTTTGATACCCATGTAGACATTATGATTGTAGGTGTATAAAAAGTGATGATAAATCTTTTAATGCATTATTTTTATTTCTATAATGAATTTGGGACCAAGGGATTGAGCCTATACATGAGATTCTATATGTATCATTTTTAGCATTCGTAATTTTTGTCGACATGTTGTATATGCTTGTATCCTCTACCCCTTCCAACTAATTTTTGTATAGACACATGAATGACAATAATTATCACATGGATATACTTATTTATTTAGATTCCATACTTTATTTAATTCTTTTCATGGTTATGAAAATTTTTTTCATCTAATATATGAATATATTCATAGAATTTTCAATTATATATGTATTTATATTTTTGTGTTCTCCTACGATGAAGGAGTTTATAGTCTCCATATAGACATACCAAAGGCCCTAAATGGAATTTGGTAGCCTATGGAATTCATGTGGCTATGATTGGGGTCATGTAGCCACCGCATCGGGGAACCTATTATGTGGAACTCGATGTGGGAAGCTACAAAATATTATCAAGGAAATATTTTTTTTCATTATATTGATGTTATAAAAGATATTTAGACATAGTAATTTATTTAATAAAATTTTCTTGGGAGTGGATACCACACATAAATGGGAACCCCATGCCACATACTATTGTTTGGGATGAATGTATTGCCCATGTTTTTATGCCTTGGTCCATGTGATGTAAATGAGATTGATAAATGGGTTTTCATAGAAAAATGATATTTTTTATGTAAATTCTAATCAAAATGAGTTTTCCCTATTGTACATATATAAATATTATTATTGGTTAAGTTTAGATTCCATAGTGTTGAGGGTGAACCAAGGGGATCTAACTTAAGGACCCCTTGGACAGTCTTTAGTTCCTTTTGGTGGATATTGTAAATGGTTGATAAATACATTGGGGTGACATTAGCTATTCCTTGAATGGGATATCTATAAGTTATCTATATTTTCTTCTAGGAATGTTACAGCTGTTCCCATATGAAAACCCCTTGGATTGTCTCAATGTCATGATTGGTTTTACCATTCCATTAGAGAGACTCAGTCCCCTATGTGCGACACTAGGTAAGAAATCATAGGTTAGTTTCATAGTGTTTTTATTTCATGATATAGTTAAACATGGTAATTTATAATTGGTTCACCTTTGATAGACACATGGCATTTTATCTTTACTGATCCCTATGAGAAATACATTTATCATCTATCCATGTTTACAAGGATGGGTTAAAGGAGTCACGACATGTTTTATAAATAAGAGGTTAAAAATGTTTTGAAATAAAATAAATGTTTTTAAATATGATACTATTATTTGGTTTAGATAATATAAAGAGGTTTTATACATTCCCAATCACATTCTTGGGGATAGTTTAGCCTATTAAACATATTATATCTTACCTTACTATTGTTGGTACTATAATTTAAGACAAACTAGCATAGGATGAAGCAAGTAGTTGGGTGGGTGTCCAAGTGGAACCCTGACCAGTGATTTAGTTATAAAATACTACCATCAATTTAAAATATCATGGTAAAATTTTTATATTTATGTGAATGAAATTGAAAGGCCGTGACAATGTGGATGATAAAAAAGTGAAATTGTGTCTCACACCCTACTAAGTCGCCTTTGGTACCCGAGTAGAATTTACGATTTCAGCTGTAGAAAAAGGGAAGCATCCAACATACGATGCTTTATTTAAATTTATATGATGTGGTTGGGAGTTGAGAAATAACAATATGCTTAATGTTCAAGCTAAGAAGTTTTTATATTTTGTAGTTGTGAATAGACACATGTCATATTATCCTCATCAGTTTCTTCTTCAAATTTATTCATTTTTCATAATTTATTTATTTCCATCCTTGGTTATGAAATTTGATTTTCACATCTATATGTATATTTTCTTTACCTCTACATTTTAATATATATATATATATATTACTTTGACATACTCTAATCGATGAGGGAATTTTCTCCCTATAGACTTACCTAAGGCCCTCGATACAAGTGAGCCACCTATTTCATTTCGGGGGTTGTGAATGGGGAACCTATTGTGTGGAACTTGAAGAGGGATGAAACATCACACTATACTATTGGTATAGTATCATCCTAACATGGGATAATACACACAATAGTCTCTCGGTGATGAAGCATAATATCCCACCACAGACATGGTAATCCACTATGAATCATGTGATGCCAAATAACACTTCAAATACCTTCAAGAACCTATCCCCTGACTGTGATAACATGTACATCACATATCATAGGATGGTGGATCTAGAATCCAACTAGAAAATCAATATTGTTTAATAGTCACCTTGTATGTATCCTTTCAACCTTCTCCATTAGTATTACACCAGAACATCCCCTCAGATGCCTAATGATGGTGTTTTATATTAGGTTCCTTTTCAACAAACTCAGTTTTGAGAATAAAATCAATATCACTAGGAAAAATTAGGTTTCGATCACATGGAGGGGGCCAATATCTGAAATTATTTTAATGAATCCCACCAACATATTACAATGACACACAATGTGGAGGGCCATATGTATGTTCACACAAAACATGACTATCAGTATGTCCTAATATAAATTATGGGTAATGATCTTATCTCAAAACTAGTGTATTTCACATAAATGTATCCTGATGGAAAATCGACGATACAGATGGGAAAAAACTTCCAAATCATTTAAATATTATTTGAAACATATAATGTTGAAAAAAATTAGTGGGATCATATTCCAAATCAAACCCTTATGAAATAATATTATATTCATGAAGTAGTATAAGAGTTTCATCGATGTATTCTAGAGAACTTCATAGAACATGAACATACACCTATTTAAAACACCATAATAATATATCAGTATGATTAACATGAATAGATACCAACTATTGATCAACTACATAATATTTACCATATTCATTAAGATTATCAGCATGTTTAAGTATGGTCTATGCCTATAACTACATTCAAATCCTTCTTCTGAGATGATTTTATTAACAAAATGTGACTTTCAAACTTGGAAAGTTTAACATTCATATCAAATATGACTAATGAAAAAGTATATAGTAAAACCAAGATAGTTAACATGTTATTATACCAAATAGGGATAAATGAAAATATCAAGTTATCACCTCGAGGGAGGCTCATATAACTACCGACAATTCCAAAGCTACACAGAATATCTAAAAGTTCATCGGATCCAGTAACATATTTTTTTATCAAATTGTTGAAATACTACAAGATAATACCTAAAAGGGAATAAATGTTAGTGTGATATCCCTTCTCCCATTTAATATTTACATTTTCATATTAAAATATAAATGAAAATTAGAATAATGTTGGCATTCCCTCAACATAAAATGTTGGCCCTCATATATTTTCACGTACCCAATTGCCGGCTCATATTCCCACCAACAATTTGGATTCTCACCATTATATACATGTATAACCCGAAAGTAATCTCATATTCTGATAAATGATGATGATAAACATTATAATACTCTAGTAGCCACCACATAGTGGTCTAACACACCTACTCAACCCGAAATTTCAAGTCAAAATATTTAAACTATAACATAGTTAGATGCTCATATTCCAACCATAATATTTTCATATTCATTAATGAAATATGAAATATATATATATATATATTATCCCAAGCATCACACAACTACTTTTACGAATCAGAAGACTATTACTACCATGAATGTTCTTTTTGTGGTAGCCTATATATGGATTACGAGAATCCCAACTATGCCATATTTTATGGACATCCCCCCAATATCGATATATCAAAAAGTTAAGGAAAATAATTTTTTTAATAAAACCTTCACATATAGAGGTTCTCACAATAATGAGGTTAGTTGGTTACATTAATTAATATAAAATCATCATCTTTCTTTATAGGTGGACAATAGTGATGACCATTATCCTTACCGTCTATAGGTCATGAATTACTATCTATATAAAATAGACATGTGTGGTATGAAAAACTATTTTAATACACCTTTGAAGTGGAAGATGAATAAATTAAAATTTAAAATGAATTAGTGATGAAAAACATTCCCTCAATGTTCTGGATCATTTACACATCGAGAAATAACATATTATATGTTCAAATGAAGGAATTATATCATTACCTATGCCAAAACTAATGTGAATAATTTTTGGAGATAAATCATAATCACCTCCATTATATAGAATATGATGACAATATCTAGCCTATGTTTTTTCTCTACTCCTGGAAAAATTTGGAAATGTTTTTTTTGTGGCTTGCATCATCTGGTCGAAAAAATAACTACAAGGTCATATTCCATTAATACCACCAAAACCAATAAACCATCAAGGAAATAATTTTGGATTCTCTATTAGATATACACATTTTAGTATGTAGAGTTTACAAATGAAATGTACTTCCAGTCATCCTTGGAAAAATTTGTTCCTTAAACATGGTATTATATAGTTTCATAGTCAAAAAAGGAAAAAATAATATTAAAAACATGTATACCAACTGTAAAATACCACAGAATACTCATATTATAAATATACAAAAGAATCATGAGTAGAGAGAGTAGGTTGTTGATAGGATCTTGTGTTAGGATTCATGGTAAACTAAAAAAATAATATATAAGGGTCTAAATACATTGATAACATAATGGATCCTAATACAAAGAATCTAACAATCATGGGGGGTGATACAGCCACCTCAAGTGTGAGAGAAAATGACCCAAATTTATATGATTGTGTTGGTGGCCAAAAGTGAATAGATTAATGAGTATCCTTATAATATAATCATAGGTTGGTATTTAAAATATCCCCCAGCCTAGGTGTCCAAAAATCCAAATCATATCTAAAGAATATTGGTTACGACTCCAAATCCATAACACTTAATAATCTAGGGGTAGTTTTTTATGATCACCACATTATGAGTCATCAAATACTTAACATGATTGAGATGTAATTGTGTCTTCATTAACCAACCCAAATACCCTAGTACACTGATACCCAATTCAATCAAGATATTAGATAAAGGGAATTTTGTATCTACATGGTTGAATTTCTAGATACTATCAAAATAATGAAACGATAGGGAATTATTTTTTCGTGACAAAACTACTGATGATAATGATACAATTTTTCCTATGAATACTTCTCATGAAAAATGTACCATAAAAAAAGAGAATAAAACATGCCAAAGGAAAATATCATCCAAAAGAAAAAAAATCATTATCAAGAAAAAGAAACAAAAACCCTATGAAAAAACTTTATCATAGCTCTAGTAGTTACAATCATCACTCCAAGGTTCCATAAATCAGGAATATCTACCACCTCCATGTGGAAAATATCTTTTCCATTGATGGGGCCTAATAATATCTAGAATCAAAAGATGGAAAATAGTGGTTATGAGCTAAAAAACCTATTAGTGTCTCTCCATGTGTCCTATAATCAATTCCATATCCATAAAACCATTTATAATTTCAATTTACCCAACCTAAGTAATGGAATGGAATATACATATTTTTTAAATGAATAAGTTAGAATCAAGAAATAGAAGATATATCAAAAAAGTATTAAATGAAAACAATATATAAAACATGTATTTATAATATTTGGCATGAATAAAAAATTACTATAATAAATGAAATGTATAATCACGTTAAAATAAATCATTGAGATATTTTATAATACCTTAATTACATTAGATTCTTGAAATAGGATCCTAAAATTTCTAAAACCATTGATCATGACTCAATATTTGATGGCATACACAATGCTCTCCAGATTAGTGGACCCATTACATGATATAAATCTATAATTCTATTCGAGACCATGTTCTAGATAATAAATTCAAAACATGGTTAAGTTTGTGTTCTCACCATCAATCCAATTCTTGGGAGTTATATATTAGATGTCTTTTATTAATAGCCCACTAACTACCAAGACCACATGTGCCTCAAAAAATAAATCAATAAATAATGGTAAAATCATATAAATAAAAATAGTATCATTAGTTTCCTATATATTCTACACAACATACCATAAAATTTCAAAACTAAATATAAAATTTTCATTAGATACATTACCTATTAAAATAACATTCACTTTAATCCAATTTCATAATGAAAAAATCAAATATCATTCTTCAAATAAAATTTCATTTCAACCCATAATTCTTCCCAAGCCAAAATCCACCATAATTATAATTCAATTGAAACTGGTTTTTTAATGAATTAAATTATTTAATGAAACAACAAATCATCAAAAATACATGTTTTTAAAACAATTTAAATATACATTTATTATCAATAAAGATTTTTTTGAATTATAGACTAAATAATTGATAACTACAAAAAACTAATAATGTTCTCAATAATCATTACCATAAAATGTTAATGCCAAAGGGGACTTGATGTAGTAAAATATAATAAATGAATACCAATAAAAAAATAATCACTAAAATTATCTAATCATTAATCATCATGAGTATTCATTAATGTCACTAGAGATAAGATAATATAAAGGAGTACTCCAGTCAAGAGTAAGATCTCATGAATTGGTATACTCAAATTCATCTACCAACACATTGATCTAATATGAGAAGGGGTTAAAGGGTGAAAAATTCATGATGGGAGCAATCAAATTCTAAAATATAATATAATGTTAATGTTTTATATGTTGAGTTATAAATAGGGTTGAGACGTGTATGTTTAGAAATACATATACTATGATGCATCCTACCTTGGACTAATCATATAGAGGCTAAAAAAATATAGAAAATGGAACATCCTCCACACACTATGTTGCGACATTTATATTCACCAATAATCATAATGAAAATAAAAAAAACACCCCAATATCCTTCTCCCCGTGGTATGTCTAATGGGAATCACATACACAAGGTAACAATAATGACCTTATAGGTTGTGGCATCCATTATTCATCACTATATCCTCCAAACCATAACCATTCCTCCATGATGTAGCTATTTTATAAATATAAGTAGCATTGAAAAAGAGCTTCATGGGTTCACAACATAGCCCATTGCCTACACCGCAAAACATCCTAACCATATTTCCTTACATTGTAGCCTCATGGACAATGGTATGTCCCTCCTCATAAATCCTAAATTTATTTACAAATGATCTCAAATCCTCATAAACACACCCAAACAAAAACAATCAGTAAAAGTTAGGGTAAATCTATCAAATATTATTAATGGTATGTTAAGACTTCTTTATTTTAATAACTATATATCCCCATAAATAAATAAAAGATGTTACAATGTCAACTAGATATTTACATTAGTCTCTATTTAGTGTCTCACTATACCATGTCTCATGATAATCATATCCATGATGTCATGGAACATGGACCAATGTAATAGTCCTCCCACAAATAGCATTTTTCTCTGAATCAATAATCCTGAGTGGATGCTTAGTCGCCAATAAATTGGACTCAACGTCAATGAAATATTATCTCAAAACATTATAATTGTTAGATTGATACATCCTATACATCAATACATGAATCATTTTGTTCATCAAATTTATCATTGGTGGGAATTTGAAATAGAATTCCACATTTAAAAATCCCTCAATAATCTCAATATCACTAAAACATCTTGGTGTTAGATTTCCTGGCATCAAATATGTCCATTAATTAACCGAGGTGAAACTATTGAGAACATCTAATCACCAACTAAAATCCCAAATGGTTATTGATGATGATTAGTATTGGATTAATATTGTCTTTCTGTTATCAACATTATTTTATGAATCAACTAAATCCTTAGTGTCTTCTCTTAGAATAAACTAATTTCAGACTTGTATATTTCCCCAACCTCTATCAAACAGAGAGAATATATGCATTTATTTTTTTAAAGGACTCAATTGGATTTATTCAAATAGAGTTATAGTAAAAATATTATATTAAAATCCATCAAGACCCTTTTTTCTATATCAAGCTCCACAAAATACATTAACACATGAAAAAACTAGTAATCTAAATTTTGGATATATTGTTAAATATCTCCATCCATTTATGGATGTTACGTTGTTCTTAAACTCACCTATGATGACATTTCATCGAGGAGGCTTCTTAAAAAATGATATTTATAATGTGGATCCATATCAACAAATTATAAAAATGAAATCCCATGTAAAGGGGCCTTCTCTTTGCCATGAAGAATTTCATTTCCTTAATACTAGTTATATCATAAATGGGAAAAGTGGTGTTATTTAGGAATCACAGTGATTGAAAACCTTGTTGTGTTTTTTCATTGACATTTATGTCAAATATTAACTGAAATGTCCATTAAAATTATGACCCACATATTTATAGGAACTCAAATAGTATAATTCATAACACGTAGGATATTAGTTATCATTTATGACTTGTTGGAAAGTATAAAATCCAGAAACAACTTCATTGATGTCCCATATCATACATGGGAAACATAACAGTCCCCGTATATCATATAAAATCATCATCCTATCCAATTATACTCCCTACATGGAATTATGTAAATCCCTTATAATGGAATTTATCATTGGAATATATTTACCATATTGCATCAAGAAACCTCATATACCATCATAAGGGAATTCCCACTCACCGATGGTCTCCCCACCATGTATAGAATCTCTAAATATATGGAATTCATTATTAGATCATTGTTCTAGAAGGATAATATCAATATGATAGGAACTAAACAAGACACATTTCCACATAACATCATCCTCATCTACATAAACTCTCATGTGAATCTAAGCTAAAAGAGAAATAATATTTCACTATAATAATGATTCCTTCATTTCTTGTGTTAGAAGTTGCCTACTGAAATAATTATCACTGATATTTCACTTACATTGGTGTCTTAGAAATGTTGAAATTTTTAGAATAAAGATATTTATACCGACCCTTCTATTGAAGATTAAATTATTTTTGAGATAATATATAACACTTGATTTTGTGTTCAGGATTAATGGTAATAATTTCTATAAAAATTTAATATTATTATCTCCAAAGATCTTGCATCAAGGATTTTTGTTTGAGATCATGGGTATTATAAATATTCACATTTTTCTTAATCAATCGAGAACGTTTGGCTACCATGTGATCTAACTTCGTAATAGAGTAATCTAAATTAAAAAAATAATCTATTTTACAACACCACATAGACCTTACAAGCATGAAGAACTTTCAATAATGGAACATGATTAAAAAAGAATATAGAAATAATTAATGAGATTTGAATTTTTTTTAACACTACAACTACACACCCTTCCATGTGATAGTGGTCATCTGAGAAATCCATTTTCATTGAATACTTTATAAATAAGAGATAATAAACCTCAAATACCAATAATAAATATATTGTAAAAATTTTATGTGGTTGATCCCACTAATTAATAACATTCACCTTTTCAAAATAAGTAAAAATAAAACTTTATAAGAATTTTTTTTGAAATAACACTACTTTCCAAATCATGAAATCACATTCTCAATAATGGGAATTTATTTGATGATCTATTATATTTTAAAAAAAAATTATTTCAAATGATTCACATGATGTAGAGACCCAAAGCTTGAAGTACATATACATTACATTAATTTTGAGAAATACTTAAAACATAACAAAAACAGACACCAAAGAACTGTAATAGTTTAGTTTCTTTGGAAACTTGTAACATAATCTTCTAATCTTGGTGAAAGATCTTCTACATCACCCATAAAGATCTTCCCCTTTTGTTTTCTTACCTAAAACCTTTCTTTATATCCTGGGGAAAAGAAAACAAAAAAAGGGTGAGCTCAAATGCTCAGTAAGGGTAAACATAGAGAACATAAAATAATCCATAAACATTTGAATGCAAAAACATGAACATAAAATCTAAACATCAAAATATTGAGCAAAGACATAAATCTTGGAAGTAAGTAAGGCATATATCATAATGGAACATCAAACATGATAAAATAGCATGGGAAGAAAACATGTAATTGTGGAAAACCATTAATCACGTGATATGATTTCCATAGTAGCCAAGGCATTGCTTCCAAAACCATCTTAGTGGAGAAAGTCCCTTTAGGAATTGAGTTCACTCCTCATTCCAGTCTTGTAACACTGAACCGGATTTACTTACCATTCCAGCCATGTCTATCTCATGAGATATAAATCTTTACCCAATGCATTGGAGGTAGATATAGGTCCCATCCATCTCATAATTAAATCATTCTTATGTGTTCCACAACATAAACATAAATCATTCATCATAACCCAATGAATAAAATGGTTTTTATAAACATCATCACATCATAACATAATCCATTTAAAACAAATGGATATCATTTAATCATAACAAAATTGAATCCATGTAAATCATAGAGACATTATTCTTGAAACATACACATATGAAATAATGTCATCTTTGATGGAAAATGGTTTTGATAAAACACTTGAAATAAATTCTTGAGGAAAATATAATTTCTTCTTCAAAATCATTTTCTTTTCACAAAATGCCATGAAATTTTAAACAAAAAGGATTTTGTTGAAAATACTTAAGAAATGTTGTAGAGTAAGCTTCATGAAAATAAGGTGTTATGAAACCGTAAAATTTTTTTCATGCCGTATAAGTTAAGAAAAACATTCTCCTTATACTTTGAATGGAAAAGTAAAAAAGTTCCTCATATGGTAAACAAAAGAAAAATTCCTTCCATAACACAATGTAAATGTCAAAGAGGGGTAAAAATGACTTTAAACATACAAGGAAGAAAATTAAACATTTAATGAAAAAAATTTGAGAACATATGGACAATAATGATAAACATAAACCCAGTAAATACATACGAATCAAAAATCTCGGATAAGAATGAGATTGGAATAATTATCCCTTACCTTAGTTCTGATATGATTCGTACGTATCCAAACCTCCTGTATAATGATTTAAATAATGTAATTGACTTATTAAAAAATCATATTCATTGTTATGATATCATATATGGTTCACTTATGACTTTATATTACCCTTTCTTTTGTAAATTCCATGTTAAAGCAGTGTTTTGGGTAAAATCGTTTTATTTATCGTACGTGTTTGGACTTGTTGTTATTGATATTATTATTACTTATATCATGATTTAATTACTTCAAGAATGTAAATCATGATTTATATATCATATATATTCAGTATATATATAATAGATAAATAAATGAAGTGAAATACACCGTTCATGGAGACGGTAGGCCGTACGTACGCATAAACGTTGTTTACTTTTCCTTGTTGACTTGAATGGAAGTAGATGACATATATATATATATATACATAAATACAGTAGCTTTATCATGTCTAATATTTCATTACTATTCATTATATATACTTTATAATCATTCTTGAGTGGTTAACATGAAGAATGAATCTCATCACGTCGTGGAGACGGTAATCAGTACGTACGCACAAGCGATGATATCATTCCCATAATTATTGAATTGAATTGGAGTGGGTGATATAATATCTCAGAATTAGTATGATGTTATAATAACTATATATAGTTATTATTTACACCATTATACCCATCCAAGTAGGGTGGTGGTGGAAGAACAGATTACACCACGGCGTGGAGACGGTATTCCGTACGTACGCACGCGCGGTGATTTCATTTTACGTAGGATGGATAGAAGGTGGAATGGGGTTGTTTAATATAATAACATATTAGTATATTAGTGATACTGATGTTATTACTTTATAATGAAACAACTAAAGAAGAAGAAGTTGAAGAAGAATGAAACTTGAAATAATCGGTAGAAGAGATTACCTCTTCTTCGATGCACCTCTTGTAAGCTTCCTCTTAAGGCACTAGAGTTTGTCTTTTTAAGAGACCAGAACCTGTATAATTTTTCTAGGGAAGTTTAGAAGGTAAATAGGTAGGGTTTGGCCGAGCTTAAAGGGTTAAATTTTTATAAAGAGGAGAGGGAGGAGGTTCCCTTTTATAAGGGAGGAGAGGGGAACCTTTGGAAAGTGTGAAAATATTATTTTATTATAAACTAATATTTGGTTTCAAAAGGTCCAAAAATAATTATAAATGAAGATAATATGACTCATGGTCAAAATAAAATCATAAAATAATAATTTTAAATGTTTTTGATAATATTTTAATCATTATAATCTTATTTATTTAAATCATTTATTAATGAGGTAAATACTGCATCATTATTGTGTTATAAATAATTTAATTAATTTGATGTCTAAAAATAATAAAAAAATACTATCATGTAGAAAATAGTTTTATATTTCCAATGAATATTTGTAGTCAAAAATATAATTTATATAACCCCATATAAAAATTAATTACTAAAAGATTTTTGTTAATGTCAATTTTGTCTTTACATTAAATTAATTAATCCAAATTGTCATTATCACTACCAAGTGGCTCAATGGGGTCCCAAAATCGACCCAAGTATGCCCATGGTCGGCCACTACTCATCCAATAAGTTTAGGACAAGGGTTAAGGTAATTTTGAGTTATTATAATATTCTTTTAACCTTGAATTACCCTATTTACCTTTAACCGAAGTAAATAAAAGTCAACAGTTACTATTCACCAAAAATTATTTTCATCTTATTAAACCAATTTTTAATTCTTGATAACAACCATGTATGTAAAATTTTTTAAATTCAATTCACAGAAGTGGTAAAAATTTATTTTAATGAAAGAGTCAGTTTTTTAACTACCAATAAGTGGTTTCACTATTCATCAAAAATTGATGTTTTTCAGCAAAATAAGAAAAATTAAACCTAATATATATTTGATATTCCAAATTCAAAAATGATGTCTATATTTTAAAATTCAAAACATATAATTGGAATTGATTAATTTTAAAAGTAACTCTTGTTATCAAAACAAATAGCGTGTTTTTAAGAACAATAATTATCAACATATCGACACTTGTTTATGTCCAAATTCAAAGCGAAATTAATTCCAATGACCAATATTGTATTACATGGTAAAAATATATTCTTATTACACTTTAAAACCAACTAAAAAGATAATCTAACCATATAAATTATTGTGATGAAAAATGTTTTTTTAATTAAAATATAGTGTGTTTTTACTATTCATTAAAATATGAAAGTTATCAGAATAATATGAAAAATTTATCAAAATTAAATTTTTATATCCTGATTACAAGGAAGAATTTTATTTTTTCAAATTAAACTTATAACCATGTAAAAAACTAGATTTAATGTGGGTGCCCCCTCAAAAGGCGGCAAAACTACAATTTTTGAATAATACTTATTTTACCTGAAAAAATTATTTTGTTCTCATACCATGTTCTAGAAAATATGTAAGATGAATAATAATGTTATAAAATTAAAAATTTAGTTAATACTATTCATAAAATCTATTTCATAATATTATAATAATATATCATTGTTTAGTGAAACCTGGTATTGCGTACTACACACGCTATCGAGGAAGGTCGTGATTGCCTATAATGAAAGCCAAGTCATGGATGCGTGTATTTCAAGATCCCTTTGGTGTTGCGTATAACATAATCAAAATTTATTTCATTTATACATTAAACAAAATCTATACTTAATGTTGCGTTATATAATTTCTACAAAATGAACTTGAAATTGTGTGTAACACGAGCCAAGAATAGTGTTGCGTATACTAAAAGCTAATACGGTGTTGTGTATAGCACAAGATAATTTTGGTGTAGCCTACAACATAGGAGCTCAATAATAATTCTTATAAAATCTCGGGTTGTTACATTCTACCCCCCTTAAAATGAATTTTTCTCTCAAAATTCGTCGGGGTTATAAATAGTTTACTACTTGAAAGTTTCTTTCATAGAAACCTACATCGTAAAAAAGAATACCAAAACTTAATTTTAAAAACTGAAGTATAGAAAATAATGGTTATCCAAATTAACTCATCACTAGGTTTCCACATAGGAGAACATAGGTGAAAATATGGATATAGAAGAGAAATCAAACCATCATGTTTTGATGGAGAGTGGTAGAGAACATGGCTATGAAAAAGACAACAATCACAAAGCCATAAATTTGTGATGATCTAAGGTACTATCTGATTCATAATATATAAGGACACTAGGACAACATTTTTTTTGTTTTCAAGATCATTTCCCTAAATTTGAAGAATTTTTAAATTAAAAGAAATAATTACTTGATTTTGGTACAATCTTACTGTTGTTTGTGCCTTGAACAATTTCTACATCATCTCTTAAAGAAATGAAGTTGAATTTGTCTTGCGTGAAGTGTTAGCAGATTATGTGATAGAATGATATGTCATTCCATCTGTCTCAAACAAAAGGATATAAAAAGTTATTAAATAAACATAAGTCCATATATAGTGAGATTAATCGTACATGGTTCCAAAAATGTACTTATACTTCATATATCATACCACTTAATATAATAAAACAAGTTTCTACTAACTAGGGACTTCCTGTTGGCCAGTGGTGGGCGATAAAGGCTTGTCGCACTTCGGTTGTGGGTTCAATTCCCACAAACTTGTCCAATGTGACGGGTAGTCGCATGTCCTGCAGGGTGTCCTTTTTCTAAAACTACATCATTATGACTATAACACCCCAAGCTTCCATGGTACGCTACTCTTTGAATAATAGAGTAGTGTGTGTTGTACGCAACCTCGAGTTCTAACACACTGCGACCAATAAAAGTAGTAGTTATGAATAGTAATACCAACTTTTTGAAATTATATAAATTTTATATTTTAAAATGGACTTCATTTTTGGATTTGGAATATCAAAATTAGCCTATGTAGAATGTTTGGTATTTTTCTGAGAACATCCAGTTTTTGATGAATAGTGAAAAGTACTTAAAAAAAACATTTTTAATCAAAATATTTTATAGTGGTAAATTATAAAATTGAGTGGTATTAAAGTATAATTATAATATATTTTTACCATTTTATCCACTGGTGGTCATTAAAATTAATTTCACTTTGAAATTGGACATAGACAATTGTCAATTTTTTGATATATATTGTTTCCTAAAAACACGCTATTTGTTATGACAGCGGGAATTAATTATAAAATTAATTAATGAAACTTATATGTTTTGAATTTTTTAATATATACATCATTTTTGAATTCGGAATATCAAATATATCTTAGGGTGAATTTTTGGTATTTTTCTGAAAAACATCAATTTTTTTATGAATAGTGAAACCACTAAGTGGTAGTTTAAAAACTAATTTTTCATGTAAATGAAACATTACCAATTCTATGGGATGAATTTAAAAAATCTAACACAAATTCTTGTCATTATGAATTACAATTTGGTTCAATGGGATTAAAAGAATTTTGGTGAATAGTAACTTTTAGTTCTATTAATTGCAATTAAAGGTAATTAGTGAAATTTAAGGTAAAAATTATATTATAATAATATGAAAATATCTTTACACTTGTCCTAACATTCTTGGATGAGTCATGGCCGAACAATAAATTCCATGGGTCAACTTCGGGACCCCATGGAGCCACTTGGGTACGAAAATGACATTAATAACTTTTTATTTAAAGTAAAAATAAAATTATCACAAACATGTGTTGTTTTACTAAAACAAATAATTACATGGGGTTACATAAGCTAACATTTAAACTATGAATATTAATTGTAAATCTAAATATATTTCCTACATCATGATATTTTTTATATAATTTTTAGACATTAAATAAATTAATATTTTTATGACACCATGATGATGCAGCGATTACCTCATTAATTAACGATTTAAATAAAATGAAAAGATAATGTAAAATCTAAAATTTACACTTGTCAAAAACCTATTTTATGAGTATATTTCGATCCCTTATCACCTTATCCTAGAAATATATAATTTTGGGACCTTTGAAATCAGAAAAGTACTTCATAATAATGTAACATTTCATTACATTCCAAGAGTGCCCCTCCTCTCCTCTTATAAAAGGCCCCCACCTCTACCACATTACTCACACCTTCAAAGCCATTTGGCTCGTCCAAAATCTTCCCAAATACTCTCCCAACTTCCCACTCTTACTCCTATAAGACTCACTTTGGGCAGAAGTCTTCCCAAGGAAGCCTTTGGCTCAAATCAAAAAGAGTTACCCGATTATAAGGTAATGTCTTCTCTTATGTTATTTTGTTTTATTTTGCTTCTCCAACCCCCAAAAAAAATTATTAATTTCATTTGTAAAAAAACCAGTATCCTAAATATACTTTAAGGTTTTTATGAGAAGTATTTTATTTACACTTACACACACCTTCATCTAATGGTTAAAGAACATACTGTTTCTGTGGGTGGAAAATTACTGCCTCACGAAATGATGATTGTTCAATCTTCTTTTAACACATCTCATGGTGGCCATTATTATGACACTATTTTTATATCTGATATATATTATATTTTTTTCTTTATGATTCTGTATTTTTCATTTATGGCATACCTTTATGATTTCCATTATGGGTAAACACGATAATTTCATCTTAGGATGTGCGGACTACCGCCCCCTCAAAGTGATTTGAATCGTTAATGCCATAAGTGGGATGTATAAAGGATGGAGGATATGGTATTATACATTATATTATACTGTAATTATATTATAACTTTATATAATTATAATTTAATTCCATTAAATAAGAAATATAAATGAAAGTAGCGTTCATGTGTACGTACGGCTTACCGTCTCCATGAACGGTGCATTTCATTTCTTACCTCTAAATGTTATGTAATATTATAAATGAATTTATATACTGGATACATATGATATATATGATATCTACATCATGAATATAATTCTTGAGATAATGGATATTCTACCACAGAAACAACTTGTAATTATAAGAAGTTTATTATTGACTCAAGTACCAAAGATCGACAAAACGACCGTTATTAACTTAAATGACTACATAATTTTCATAACATTGTAATAAGTGATATAAAAGGGATAATGAACTTGAAAAATTTTCTTAAGCAAGTAGATATTAACTCTAGTTTATTATTTAGGAGATTAAAGAACGGTATATTGAAGTCAGACATGAGGTAAGGGAACTTCTTAACCCAATTCCCATTATTTGGGTTGAATTTATCTTTCTTATTTCTGTTGTTCTTTGATTATGTGAGAAATGAATTTTTATATCTTATCATGTATTTATACTTTCTTTATGTTTAATTATAGTGAATACACATAATAGATCTATTTTATTTAAAAATTGATCTTTGTAAGGGAACTTCTTAACCCAATTCACATTCTTTGGGTTGAATTTATCTTTCTTATTTATGTTGTTCTTTGATTATGTGAGAAATGAATTTTTATATCTTATCATGTATTTATACTTTCTTTTTGTTTAATTATAGTGAATACACATAATAGATCTATTTTATTTAAAAAATGATCTTTGTAAGGGAACTTCTTAACCCAATTTCCGTTCTTTGGGTTAATCACCTACTTTCAAATTATGTCATGATATTATTATTTCCTATCTTTTATTTTTACTTTCTTTATGTGTACTTAAAGTGAATACACATAATAGATCTATTTTATTTAAAAAATGATCTTTGTAAGGGAACTTCTTAACCCAATTGCCCTTCTTTGGGTTAATCTCCTACCTTCAAATTATGTCATGATATTATTATGTCATATCTTGTATTTGTACATTCTTTATGTTTACTTACAGTGAATAAACATGGTAGATCTATTTTATTTGAAAAAAAGATATTTTTAAGGGACTTCGTCTCAATCTCCTTTCATTGAGGCATATCTTGTTTTATACACAAATTTTATTTATACGGTGTATAAAACCCTTTAACTTTTACGTTTATTCAAATGGAATATTTTTTTATACGAAGCATTTTACTAAACGACCAAAGGGAATGTTTTTTTGTCGTACGTATGTAGCAACAATGACTTCTCCACCACCGTGACCATTATTTGAGTTCCAGCTTCCTCTACAATCCATAACATTATTTTAAATGAAAAATAAATAAAAAGTTTTAATTTTCTTTTATTTTGGTATTGAAAATGGTTTTGAAAGTGTTTTTATTATATCAATGTGTTGTATTGATATCTTGTGATTGAAATGTTGAAATGTTATGTTTCCTTTATGCATGTTTTATGTGATATGATTATGTTATAGTTTATGATATGTTTAAACCTATTCATATGAGGAATTCATTGGACTTAATAAGTGACGGGTGGAGCCCGCTATAGCTCCTCGATGCATCAGTAGGTCTCATGAGACAAACTAGTGTCTTGACACAAGGCCTTGACAAAAACTTATTTGTAGTCTTTGCACGAGGCCTTGGCTATGTGGTTATGATATTCTGGGATTATGCATTCCATCATTATGAAAGTGGTTATTGATATTTCATGTGATTATTCGACCGGTAGAATATCCTTGTGAATAAGTAAATGGAATTATTTAATTTTACTTTTTCCATATTATGCTGAAGTTCAAGTTTAAAAGGCTTTTATTTTAGTTATACAATTCCTTAAATGTTTATGTTTATTTATGAAAGATTCTGCTGTATTGTTATCCTTACTGAGCATCTGAGCTCACCCCTTTCAATGTTTTAATTTTTCCAGGATGTGATGAAGTATATTATGAATGACCTGCAGGGATAGTATGAGGGGATATAAAGACATGATGTTTTTTAGTTTTGGTTTACTTTATGATGTAATGTAAGACTTATGAATGTATCTAGTGTTTCCAAGGCTACTAAACTAATCAATCTTTTGAGACTTGATCTTTTATGATCATGCCAATGTTACGTAATAATGCACCGAATCTGGGTAACTGGGGTCGGGGTGTTACAGTTGGTATCAGAGGCAGTTTAGTACTAACCTTGGAAGCTAGATTTAGATAAACTCTGATTAGATCAGATAGAACTAAGATAAAATTTGAGGATTAGTATAGAAGAACTTCCTAGAATTTTGGTATTATAGAGATTTTGTGAGTTTTCTGAGCAATACATCCCTGTCTGAATACGAGATGGTAGATACGGCTTTGGAACAGATGTACCTAGGGGTAAAACCTGAAAACACCGCTTTGATCTAGACTCGAACGGGAACTGGTGCACGACAACGGGCCTTTCTACACTCTTGGTTACGACACTCCTGGGGGATATACTTAGTATAATTCTCATTTTCTTTACAAACCATTATGAAGGGTTTATGAGTATATACTTCCTAAAAGAAAACAATTTTGTGATTATGGATTATATCCATAAAATTGTTCAATTTATGTAAAGTGTTTTAAAAGTATGGAATTATGTATTCTGATTCATAAACTGATCTAGTTTATTCCATTTTTTAGAAATGGCGCCTAGTGGAAGGAATGGAAACTGTATCAATTCATGCACTCCATGTAGGGATTTCCCTCCTTCTCAAGATAATTATAGTGGAGATAGAGATACAACTAGTGCTGATAAACTTATCACCATAATAGGACAACTCACTCAGGTTATGAATAATAACCTTACTCGTATAGAGAACCCTGATCCGCAACGTGGAGGATCAATGTTAGACCACTTCATGAGGCAACAACCACCAACATTCAATGGGAGTACTAATCCATTAGTAGCTGAGTAATGGATAAACTCTTTAGAGAAAATATTCCACGCCTTGGGGAGTAGTGAAAGGAAGAAGGTTGTCATGGCTGTTTACTGCCTAACTGGAGATGTCGATCAATGGTGGTCGCTGATTCAAAACAAAAAGGAAGATGAAGAATTGTGAAGTATGTAATGGAGGGATTTTAAGGAAATTTTCTTAGAAAAATACTTTCCACATGACCATCGAGCAGATATGGAAAGTCAATTTCTGAGTTTGAGGCAGAAGGAGGATGAGAATGTCGCAAAGTATTAGGCTAACATTACAAGGTTAGTAAGGCATGATCCATATTATATACGTAACACAAGAAGTAAGATTGATCATTTATTTTTTGGGTTAAAACAATTTCTCTGTCGAGCATTAGTCTCACAAACATTCTCGTTGTACGAAGATATAGTCTCGTGTTCTATCAAGACAGAAAAGAAATTATCTAAGTCTTATGACAACAAAGTAAAGCAAGAGAATAAGAGAATGGTGGAACAAGATAAAGATAAAGGGAAAAATGGAAATAATGATTTTCCATTATGCGATAATTTTTGGAAGAATCACCCTGGTACTTGCCTAAAAGGAATGGGTGTTTGTTACAAATGTGGAGAAAAATGTCACCAGGCTCGTGATTGCAAGGGAAAGAAAGAGGCTATCAATGTTGAATGCTACAATTGTAGGGAAATTGGGCATTATTCAAATGAATTTCCTAAGCGTCAGGGAATCTTACCTTAAAAAGGCCAAGGGATCAATGCCAATCTTATGTTGTTACTACAGTTGAAGTGGAATAATTATTGTATTTCTATTTTTGGACTCAAGAACTATATTCTGGTTATAAGAATAATGTGATATATATAAGGATTTTACTGAAATACTTGTTGTTTTCATTAAGGTTTTAATATGATGAAGGTTATCATATTTTTAGTATGTGACAGTAATAGAAACTTTACTTTTTTTGGGGAATTTGATGTTACAATTGATTTTGGAATTTAGAGACCTTTTAGAGAAAGTCTGCACATAGGTATTTTGGATAACTATAAAGGTTGGAATGGATTAAGTTGAACTTTGGATAGTATTGTTTAAGGTTAAAACATTTCTGAAGATTATTTTTGGGAATATTATAATACTATAGTTTTAGTAAAAGGACAACCTGAAGGTCCGCGGATAACTCGTCACATCAGACAAAGATGCAAGAATCGAACCCACAACCATAGTGCGACAGGCCTTTATTACCTACCACTAGCCTAAAAGAAGTCCATGGATATTAAAATATAGTTTTCCTAATCTAAACGGTATGTGTTAATATTTATAACCTTGTATGATTAGGATAAATATAATATTTTTGAGTTCTATTACCTTTTGGAGTGAAAGATGGGTTTGTGGTAAAAATTTATTAAAGAATGAAAGTCTACATGACAAGTAAGTATATTTCCTTACGTTCTTAGTAAATCTCCTAAATAAATTCCACAACTTTATGAAAGGTAACTTAAAATAAAAAAGTTGTCGGTTAACTTTTCCAATTGGGGAATCAATGACCGTTTAACCAATCACAAGTTTGTGATTTTCTTATAGTTAACTTTATCCTAACCCTGTTTTCTACAACTCTCCATCAGACCATGATGGTCTGTTTTTCCTCCATATCCATATTTTCATAGGATCCTAGTATGGGCTATCTTGGGTGACCTTTGTACTTCTCTTTCTTTCTTTTGAAGTTATATTTTTATTATCCTTATATTCGATGTGGGTTTTCCACAAAGGTATTTTCTATTTTCAACCTTTTATATTCAAAGAAAAATTTCAAATTGCGAGGACGCAATTTATTTAAGGAGGGGAGAATGTAACACCCCAAGCTTCCATGGTACGCTTCTCTTTGAATAATAGAGCAGCGTGTGTTGTACGCAACCTCGAGTTCTAACACACCGCGACCAATAAAAGTAGCTGTTATGAATAGTAGTACCCACTTTTTGAAAATATATAAATTTTATATTTCAAAATAGACTTCATTTTTGGATTCAGAATATAGAAATTAGCCTATGTTGAATTTTTGGTATTTTTCTGAGAACTTCCAATTTTTGATGAATAGTGAAAAATACTTAAAAATAACATTTTTAATCAAAATATTTTATAGTGGTAAATTATACAATTGAGTGGTTTTAAAGTATAATTACAATATATTTTTACCATTTTATCCAATTTTGGTCATTAAAATTAATTTCACTTTGAAATTGGACATAAACAATTGTCAATCTTTTGATATATATTGTTTCTTAAAAACACGCTATTTGTTGTGACAACGGGAATTAATTATAAAATTAATTAATGAAACTTATATGTTTTTAATTTTTTAAAATAGACATAATTTTTGAATTTGGAATATCAAATATAGCTTAGGGTGAATTTTTGGTATTTTTTCTGAAAAACTTCAATTTTTGATGAATAGTGAAACCACTAAGTGGTAGTTTAAAAACTAATTTTTCGTGTAAATGAAACATTACCACTTTTGTGTAATTAATTTAAAAAATCCTACATACATGGTTGTCATTGGGAATTAAAATGTGGTTCAATGGGATTAAAATAATTTTTGGTGAATAGTAACTTTTAAGTTCTATTAATCGCAATTAAAGGTAATTAGTGAAATTTAAGGTAAAAATGATATTATAAAAATATGAAAATATCTTGATACTTGTCCTACCCATATTGTATGAGTCATAGCCAACCAATACAATCCATGGGTCAACTTTGGGACCCCATGGAGCCACTTGGGTAAGAAAATGACAATAATAACTTTTTATTTAAAGTAAAAATAAAATTGTCACAAACATGTGTTGTTTTACTAAAACAATTATTACATGGGGTTATATAAGCTAAAATTTTGACTATAAATATTCATTGGAAATATAAAAATATTTCCTACATCATGATATTTTTTATATAATTTCTAGACATTAAATAAATTAAAATTTTTATGACACCATGATGATGCAGTGATTACCTCATTAATTAACGATTTAAATAAAATGAAAATAAAATGTAAAATATAAGACTTACACTTATAAAAAACCTATTGTATGAGTATATTTAGATCCCTTATCACCTTATCCTAGAAATATATAATTTTGGGACCTTTGAAATCCGAAAAGTAATTCATAATAATGTAACATTTCATTACTTTCCAAGCGTGTCCCTCCTCTCCTCTTATAAAAGGCCCCCACATATACCACCATATTCGCACCTTCAAAGCCATTTAGCTCGGCAAAACTCTTCCCAAATACTCTCCCAAATTCCCTCTATTACTCCTAGATGCCTCACTTTGGGCAGAAGTCTTCCCAAGGAAGCCTTTGGCTCGAATCAAAAAGAGTTACCCGATTTTAAGGTAATGTCTTCTCTTGTGTTATTTTGTTTTATTTTTCTTCTCCAGCCCCCTAAAATATTTTTATTCCTTTAATTTGTAACAAAAACAGTATCCTAGATATACTTTTATGTTTTTATGAGAAGGGTTTTATTTACACTTACACACACCTTCGTCTAATGGTTAAAGAACATATGGTTTCTGTGGGTGGTAAATTACTACCTCACGAAACGATGATTGTTCAATCTTCTTTTAACACCTCCCATGGTGGCCATTATGATGAAACTATTTTTATATATGATATATATTATGTTTTCTTTCCTTATTATTCTGTATTTTTCATTTATGGGATACCTTTATTATTTCCATTATGGGTAAACGCGATAATTTCATTTTAGGAAGTGCGGACTACCGCCCCCTCAAAGTGATTTGAATCGTTAATGCCATAAGTGGGATGTATAAAGGATGGAGTAAATGGTATTATAAATTATATTATACTGGAATTATAGTATACCTTTATATAATTATAATTTCATTCCATTAAATATGAAATAGAAATGAATGTAGTGTTCATGCGTACGTACGGCTTACCGTCTCCATGAACGATGCATTTCATTTATTACCTCTAAATGTTATGTAATATTATAAATGCATTTATATACTAGATATATATTACATATATGATATCAAAATCATGAATATATTTCTGGATATAATGGATATTCTACCACATAAACAACTTGTAATTATAATAATTTTATTGTTTACTCAAGTACCAAAGATCGACAAAAGAACCGTTATTAACTTAAATGACTACATAATTTTCGTAACATTGTAATAAGTGATATAAAATGGATAATGAACTTGAAAAAGGTTTTTAAGAAAGTATATATTAACACTAGTTTATTATTCAGGAGATTAAATGACGGTCGAGTGAAGTCGGACATGAGGTATGGGAACTTCATAACCCAATTCCCATTCGTTGGGTTGAACTTATCTTTCTTATTTATGTTGTTCTTTCATTATGTGAGAAATAAATTTTTATATCTTATCATGTATTTATTCTTTATTTATCTGTACTTATAGTGAATACACATAATAGATCTATTTTATTTAAAAAATGATCTTTGTAAGGGAACTTCTTAACCCAATTCCCATTCTTTGGGTTGAACTTATCTTTCTTATTTATGTTGTTCTTTGATTATGTGAGAAATGAATTTTTATATATTATCATGTATTTATACTTTCTTTATGTGTACTTATATTAAATACACATAATAGATCTATTTTATTTAAAAAATGATCTTTGTAAGGGAACTTCTTAACCCAATTTCCATTCTTTGGGTTAATCTTATACTTTCAAATTATGTAATGATATTTTTATTTACTATCTTTTATTTTTACTTTATTTATGTGTACGTATATTGAATACACATAATAGATTTATTTTATTTAAAAATGATCTTTGTAAGAGAACTTCTTAACCCAATTTCTGTTCATTTGTTTAATCTCCTACTTTCAAATTATGTCATGATATTATTTTGTCCTATCTTGTATTTGTACATTCTTTATGTGTACTTATAGTGAATAAACATAATAGATCTATATTATATAAAAACAGATCATTGTAAGGGACTTCATCTCAATCTTTTTTCATTGAGGCATATCTTGTTTTATTCACAAATTTCTTTTATACGGTGTATAAAACCCTTTTGACTTTTACGTTTATTCAAAAGGAATATTTTTTTATACGAAGCATTTTACTAAACAACAAAAGGGAATGTTTGTTTTGTTTTACGTATGCGGTGACAACGACTTCTCCACCGTCGTGACCATTATTTGAGTTTCGGCTTCCTCTACAAGCCATAACTTTTTTTTAAAATAAAAAAAATACAAAGTTTTAATTTTCTTTTATTCTGGTATTGAGAATGGCTTTGAAAGTGTTTTTATTATATCAATGTGTTGTATTGATATCTTGTGATTGAAATGTGTAAATGTTATGTTTCCTTTATACATGTTTAATGTCATACGATTATGATATAGTTTATGATATGTTTAAACCAGTTCATATGAAGAATGAATTGGACTTTATAAGTGACAGGTGGAGCCCGCTATAGCTCCTCGATGTATCGGTAGGTCTCATGAGACAAACTAGTGTCTTGGCATGAGGCCTTGACAAAACTTTATTTGTAGTCTTGGCACGAGGCCTTGGCTATGTGGTTATTGTAAGGGTTGGTGTCCTCAGAACCAACTGTTTTGTACTTTGATTACATAAATGTTCACTTATTATATATTGTTCATTGTTCTGCATGACTATAATATAATAATGTCCTGAAATATTTGTTGCATTAATAAGGTCATAGCAGATCCCCGCTATGATGAGAACCTTGAAATGCTATAACAATATTCTTAAATAAAGTTCTGCGGTTGGATGACATACTATGATAGGACACATAGTATACAGACCGTCATGTGCGAGTACTCATAAGAAGACGAGACTCTCTCTCATGGAGTTCGCACTTGGTAATCTCCAAGATGGGAGATTATGAGAACAGACCCACCAGTAGTAATTCTGCATGTCTTGGTGTCATCGGATATTGCTATCTACGAGCGTGTGTAATGGTACTTAGACTGGAAGATTATCATTAACTCATGTCATGACTCGCGCACTTAGATTCACTGACGAAAACCATCACGCAGACAGTTGGCGGGAAGTAGGGTACGTTGGGTGCGTCACGAGTGACATGTTGTTAATGGATAAGTCAAGGAAGGATTTGTCCCTTCCATTTATGGAAGTTGATATCTCGGCCCTTTGATTGAAATAGAACTGTCGCATTAAATTCCATGTCCATGGTGTAAACGATGAGTTTATTTCAGGTAGTCAAAGAACGACATATCAAGCATATAGGTTTATGACACTGCCATGAAACTTTCTTGATGAGATATTGAGACAAAGGGATTAAATTAAACAGTAAGTGTTCGTATGAGGTGATACGTCAATGCGGCGTCAACTTCTTTCTCTTGGGTGCCTTGACCCGTTGCTAGATAGTAATCATGGACTTTAGGCAAGCCCGCCTAATGCCAACGAGAAAGAGGCCTAGAGGGTCACACGCTATGTTTATCCAAGTATCTCAAGTTGAATAAAGATTATTCTCGTACGTGGTTTAATAATTATTTAAAGAAGCCTAAGTTGTTTTAAATGATGGAGGAAAAAGAAAATTAAGCAAGTACACGTCGTGTATTATTATTAAATGCCGTGTAGTTTTATTTTGGAAAGGAAATGAATAAATGAAAACAAGATATACACGCCATGTACATTTAATGTACACGCCGTGTAGTTTTCAATGAAAAACAAGTACACGCCATGTATTTATTAATACACGCTGTGTATTTATTAATACACGCCGTGTAGTTTTTTTTTGGGATTTTGAGGATATAATATTGTTTTAAATGATATTTATTGTAATCAGCATGGGCGCATGTCAAGGAATTATTTATTCGACATGGGGTTTTAAATAAAGAGTCAATGAAATAAATAAAACGCGTAACGCGTTTATTTATTGTCATAACTCTATAACCCCACACACCCGATTGTAAATATCCTCACAACCCCAACTCTTTTCTGACACAAGATAATCATTGTGCACAACATCTCTGGAGAATTCTTTCAAGGAAGAAAGAACCTATTCCTCCAAGAACGCTCTCAGGACCGAGAGAGATCCTCTTCCATCGGATCAAGACAATCTAAGGCGGAAAACACAAGCAAAGGCTTCTCCACGCTAGCACACGGAGAATCCTTTGGCGACGTCCAGAGATACGAGGTACACGTGTGGATCACCGCTACAGGGAGTCTACACTTGGATTCTGCGACGCAACGATGGATCACATCGACAACGTGATTGAGAACATCAACGAAGAAAGAACACCCAAAAGGTATTTCTTTATAATTAATTAAATTAATTATAATCAACCTGTAACGATCCTTGTTTGTGGTTCCGGGAAAAACCATCTTCTTTGTCTTTTTCTGTGATTCGATTCGTGGAGACTGGCGTTTATCGTCGTATTGATTCCGGATTGATCATTGCTAATGACAAAAAGCCAAGTGGGCACATCCACCCACGCGCTTCTGCTGCGCCCGGAACCTTCAAATGGTATCAGAGCGAGGTTACAATGTTGATTATAGTTATTTAATTTTCGTTGATAATTTAGGCATTCATATTTGATTCAATTCGAAATAAATCGTTCTATAAATCTGAATTAACGAGATCTATTCTTCCTCCTTCATTTCTCGATTCATATCATAGAAATGACCTTTTAATTTTAATTTTGATTAAAATAAAAATGAGGAACTCATCCGGAGGAGCCACTCTTTCTGTCTGTACAACACGGGATTACACGGCGTGTAATTAAAACTACACGCCGTGTACTTAGGTTAAACGAACCGCCACTGGTCCACCAAACCACGTCGTGTGAATTGATTATGCCTAAGTTTTAATCACGCCGTGTTGACTAGAATAGAACGGCGCGTGGAAACCGGAATACACGACGTGTATGTTGGAACAACACGCCATGTAGTCCGTTCCGACCCAGTTGAAACTGTGTACAAAGATAAGTCGCGTACCGCGTATACGGGATCGCCAGGCCGGTTACCGCGTAACAAGGAAGTACACGCCGTGTATGATTCATCTACATTCCATGTACTCTAAAATTTCCAAAGTACAGAAAAACACGCCAAAGCCCCAGCGTGTACTTTGGACAAAGGGTGAAAAGAAAAATACACGCCGTGTAATTATAAACTACACGCCGTATACTTTCCAGAAATGGAATTTCACCAGGTTTCCTCTAATGTAAAAAGACCCGTACATGGAATATGGATGAGAAGAATCTCAAGGAAATTCAGAAAGGAATTTAAGATAAAGAATTGATTAATTATAAGATCATAATTAATTGAATTCGGGCGCGTCTTATCTTAAATAAAAGAACGATTAAAAGAATTTGAATTCTAAATATGCGTAAATGTCATTGCATACTATGGATGATCATGAGCTAGACCAAAGACCCTTTGTATGTGTATGGTTTCATTTAAATTTATTTAATTTAAATTTGTTGGCCTGCAAGCCTTCTTCCAACAAAATGTAGGGCCTCGTGCCCATGGTTTCTTTAATGTAAACCCATGTAATGGAGGATCTCCCAAGCCAGAGGAGACGGTTCAAATCCCGAAGCCGAGGTGAAACCGACACAAGAAGATACAAAGGTGGACAGGTGGGAGCTGCAAAACACGAACCATCAGGTTCAAGGTGTTTTCCCTAGGTCAGGGTAAGCTTATCAAAACCGCTAGATAAGCTAACCAAATAGAAGCTCATGATCATGCCATCTTATTTTATTTCTGTCTGATTGCATGGTTTATATATTATGCATGTGTTTTCGTGATCACATAATTAATAAAATGAACAAGCATGAAAAGATGGAATAAAATAAAAACCGGTCTATCCGTATACATTATCGGAACATGGTTAATCACTTAAGAAAGCATCACTTAATATTAACAAGCATGTGATAATTCAAAGATACACATAAAGAATAAAATCCCTCAAATACCATATTAAGTCAGACCAAGCCTTCCATTACTTGATTAAGGGAAAGACTCAATAAAACTATGTGTTTGACCAACCCTTGTTGGGACACTTACTTCTATAAAGGAAGCCATTATGAAAGGTTTCGGGTTGACTTAACCATATTACATCAAGATAAGTAGCCCTTGCTAGACTTGATGTAATATTGGAGGCAAGAGTTGAGGAAATCCATGTCAGGATTTCAGGATTGGGGAGTCCACTCAACAGATCAAGGAACTGTAAGCTTACAGTTGGCAAAGACCCACCTACCTAAATACCTTCAAATAGCTTGACCAACCCTTGTTGGGGTTATGCGAAGGGAAATATGGATCCTTGCCATTAGAATGTCAAAGCAACTGGACATTCCGAGCTCAATGGTGAGGGCCATTGGGAATTGATAAAATAGTGGGAGACTTAATAAAATTTATTATTTCTCATAAAATGTAATCAAGAAAGTACTGATGAATCTGCTCTTTTAAATTGTAGAATCAAAATGACAAACACATCAACCACATTTTCTCTGCGATCAATTCTGGATAAAGACAACATCCTCACCGGCAGTAACTTTCAGGAATGGTTTAGGCGCCTTCGGGTTATCCTACGCCATGAACGGAATTTTTATGTGCTGGAGTCCTCACTTCCTGATTCTCCTGCCCCAGGGGCAAGTGATGAAGATTTCCTAGTCTATGATCAACATTTCAATGATGCTCTCGACGTTCAATGTTTGATGTTGTCATCTATGTCTAGTGAGCTCATGAAGTCTCATGAAGACATGGATGCCTACAGCATGCTCGAGCACCTCCGTGGTTTATACCAGGAGAGAGCAGGACAGGAAAGGTTTGAGATCTCCAAGGCTCTATTTTAGAGCAAGCTTGGAGAGGGTGCCCCAGCTGGGCCTCATGTAGTCAAGATCATTGGCTACATTGAGCGCTTGGAGGTTCTAGGGTTTTAACTCCCTGAATAACTGGGTACCGATCTCATTCTCGCATCACTCCCCCAGAGCTTCTCAAACTTTGTTGTTAATTTGAACATGAACAATATTGAGAAGTCTCTATCTGATCTTCTTATCCTTATTCGCCATGTGGACAATGACATGAAGCGTGAAAAGCCTTCTGTACTTATGGTGAATAAAAGGAAAGGGAAGGCGAAGAGCTTTAAGCCCAAAGCTTCTTCAAGGCCTTCCAAGAAAAGGAAGATCAAAGGGGAGGCAAAGGAACAGGATGTTGTTTGTTTCGCATGTGGCAAGAAGGGCCACTGGAAGAAAAATTGCACCCAGCCAAGGAAGCAAGGGGAAGATTCAGGTGCGTTTGTTATCGAATGCAATCTATCCGTTTCTACTAATTGGGTATTAGATACTGCTTTTGGTGCTCACATCTGTATCCAAATATAGGAACCAAGTAGATTCAGGAAGATTGATCGAGGGGAGATAGATCTACGAGCAGCCAACGGAGCCAGACTTGCGGTTGTAGCTGTCGGGGACTACCACCTCACATTGCCTACCGGGATGATCTTGGTTTTGAAAGGATGTTATTATGTACCCTCTGTAACCAAAAACATTATTTCAGTATCCAGATTAGATACTGACGGATTCATATTCAAGTTTGGAAATGAATGTTGCTACTTTTATAAAGATAGCATTTGTTTTGGTAGGGCACATTTATATAACGGCCTTTCTGTGTTAGACTACACAAACCAAGTAATGGCTATTGATAACAAAGTTAATTTACATGACTCATACCACACCCAACTTTGTCATCACCGGCTAGGTCATGTCAATGAGAAACGTTTGACAAAATTACATCAAGATGGGTATTTAGATTCTTTCGAACTAAAACCACTTGGTGTATGTCATGCGTGTCTACAAGGCAAAATGACCAAAGCCCCATTTAGTGGGAAAGGTGAAAGAGCTAAAGAGCTTCTAGAATTAGTTCACACAGATGTGTGTGGACCATTTCCAGTTGAAGCAAGGGGTGGGTTCTCGTACTTCATAACTTTTACTGATGATTTTAGTAGATATGGATATATCTATTTAATGAGGTATAAGTCAGATTCTTTTTATCGGTTCAAAGAATACAAGAATGAAGTTGAGAACCAGCTTGGTAAGAAGATTAAGAAACTACACTCAGACAGAGGAGGAGAATATCTTAATCAAGACTTCATTGATTTCTTACAGGAGTTTGGGATTCTATCTCAACTCACTCCTCCTTACACACCGCAGTGGAATGGTGTAAGTGAAAGGAGGAACCGCACCCTGTTGGACATGGTGAGATCAATGATGAGTCATGCGAGTCTTCCATTATCCTTTTGGGGATATGCATTACAAACAGAAGCACACATACTAAATCAAGTACCAACTAAATCGATAAATGGTATTCCATACGAGTTATGGAGTGGACGCAAAGCCATGTTATCGAATTTACATGTGTGGGGTAGCGAAACATTTGTTAAGGCCTCTTCAGGTAACAAACTTGCACCCCGAGGCACAAAGTGTATCTTTATAGGATATCCCAAGGAAACAAGGGGATATTACCTATACAACCCCTCAGACAAAAAGGTTACAGTGGCAAGACACGCCATATTCCTTGAGAGGGAGCACATCTCCAGAGGAGATAGTGGGAGAGAGATAGACTTCGATGAAGTCGAGACTCAAGATACACATGAGTTGGTACAAGAACAGATTCCACAAAGCCCCGTGGAAGAACAATCTGTTCCAGAGACACAAGAACTGCGTAGGAGCACGAGAGAGGTGAGAGAACCAGAACGATATGGTTTTCTTGTCACTGAGGATGGTGACTCATTATTGGTTGACAATGATGATCCTCTTACCTACAAGGAAGTAGTTAAAGGCACAGACGTTGCCAAGTGGCAAGAAGCCATGAATTCTGAAATGGATTCCATGTACCAAAACCAAGTCTGGATTTTGGTAGATCCTCCAGTTGATGTAAATCCTATTGGTAATAAATGGGTATTCAAGAAGAAACTGGACATGGAGGGGCAAGTCAGCACCTACAAGGAACGACTGGTTGCAAAAGGTTTTAGACAGCGTCAAGGAATTGACTATGATGAAACCTTTTCACCGGTTGCAATGCTGAATTATATCATAATCCTATTGGCCATTGCTACTTACCATGACTATGAAATTTGGAAAATGGATGTCAAAACAGCTTTCCTTAACGGGAACCTCCAGGAAGATGTCTACATGACACAACCTGAAGGGTTTGTGACTTCAAAGGATGCCAACAAGGTATGCAAGTTGCAAAAATCCATTTATGGATTAAAGCAAGCATAAAGGTCATGGAACATTCGTTTTGATGAAGTTGTTACAGAATTTGGCTTTGTTAAGAACGAATGTGAGCCTTGTGTCTACAAAAGGTTTAGTGGAAGTGCAGTTGTTTTCCTAATAGTATATGTCGATGACATATTGCTAATTAGAAACGAAGTACCTGTCTTACAGTCAGTTAAGGCATGGTTGAATAAATGCTTCTCCATGAAAGACTTGGGCGAGGCGGCATATATTCTTGGGATCAAGATCCATCGTGAAAGATCCACGAAAATGCTGGGCCTAAGTCAAAGTACATACATTGACAAGATACTGAAGAGATTCAGTATGGAACAGTCCAAGAGGGGATTGTTGCCAGTGTCACATGGCATTCATCTTTCCAAGAAAATGTGTCCTCAGACACATGAGGAAAGAAAGAGAATGGCAAGGATCCCTTACGCATCCGTGATTGGGTCAGTCATGTATGCTATGCTATGTACGAGGCTAGATGTTGCTTATGCATTAAGTGCGGTAGGCAGATATCAAGCTGATCCAGGAGACCGCCATTGGATGGCAGTCAAGACTATCCTTAAGTATCTGAGGTGTACTAAGGATATGTTCTTGGTTTATGGAGGAGATAAAAAACTAGTCATCAGAGGACATGTAGATGCTAGTTTCCAAACTGATCAAGATGACATGAAGTCGCATACTGGATACATCTTCAGTTTGAATGGAGGTGCAGTGAGCTGGAAGAGCTCAAAACAAAGTGTGGTGGAAGATTCTACAGCGGAGTCCGAGTATATCACAGCTTCTAGGGCAGCTAAAGAAGCAGTATGGATGCGAAGCTTCGTCCAAGAGCTAGATGTTGTGCCGAGCAGTAAAGATCCTATCACACTCAATTGTGATAATACTGCAGCGGTGGCACTTGCAAAAGAGCCAAGGTCACATCAGCGGACAAAGCACATACTTCGGAAGTATCATCTCTTGATGGATTTTTCTCAGAGAGGTGAAGTTGCAGTGAGCAGTATTTCCACGGAAGACAACGTGGCGGACCCATTGACTAAAGCCTTGACTCAGCAGAAACATGATCATCATGTGAGGTCTAGCGGACTAAAAGTCGTAGGCAGTTGGCTCTAGTCCAAGTGGGAGTTTGTAAGGGTTGGTGTCCTCAGAACCAACTGTTTTGTACTTTGATTACATAAATGTTCACTTATTATATATTGTTCATTGTTCTGCATGACTATAATATAATAATGTCCTGAAATATTTGTTGCATTAATAAGGTCATAGAAGATCCCCGCTATGATGAGAACCTTGAAATGCTATAACAATATTCTTAAATAAAGTTCTGTGGTTGGATGACATACTATGATAGGACACATAGTATACAGACCGTCATGTGCGAGTACTCATAAGAAGACGAGACTCTCTCTCATGGAGTTTGTACTTGGTAATCTCCAAGATGGGAGATTATGAGAACAGACCCGCCAGTAGTAATTCCGCATGTTTGGTGTCATCGGATATTGCTATCTATGAGCGTGTGTAATGGTCCTTAGACTGGAAGATTATCATTAACTCATGTCATGACTTGCGCACTTAGATTTACTGACAAAAACCGTCACGCAGACAGTTGGCGGGAAGTAGGGTACGTTGGGTGCGTCACCAGTGACATGTTGTTAATGGATAAGTCAAGGAAGGATTTGTCCCTTCCATTTATGGAAGTTGATATCTCGGCCCTTTGATTGAAATAGAACTATCACATTAAATTCCATGGCCATGGTGTAAACGATGAGTTTATTTCAGGTAGTCAAAGAACGACATATCAAGCATATAGGTTTATGACACTGCCATGAAACCTGCTTGATGAGATATTGAGACAAAGGGATTAAATTACACAGTAAGTGTTCGTATGAGGTGATACGTCAATGCGGCGTCAACTTCTTTCTCTTGGGTGCCTTGACCCATTGCTAGACAGTAATCTTGGACTTTAGGCAAGCCCGCCTAATGCCAATGAGAAAGAGGCCTAGAGGGTCACACACTAAGTGTATCCAAGTATCTCAAGTTGAATAAAGATTATTCTTGTACGTGGTTTAATAATTATTCAAAGAAGCCTAAGTTGTTTTAAATGATGGAGGAAAAAGAAAATAAAACAAGTACACATCGTGTATTATTATTACATGCCATGTAGTTTTATTTTGGAAAGGAAATGAATAAATGAAAACAAGATATACACGCCGTGTACATTTAATGTACACGCCGTGTACATTTAATGTACATGCCGTGTAGTTTTCAATGAAAAACAAGTACACGCCGTGTATTTATTAATACACGCCGTGTAGTTTTTTTTTTGGGATTTTGAGGATATAATATTGTTTTAAATGATATTTATTGTAATCAGCGTGGGAGCATGTCAAGGAATTATTTATTCGACATGGGGTTTTAAATAAAGAGTCAATGAAATAAATAAAAAACATAACGCGTTTATTTATTGCCATAACTCTGTAACCCCACACATCCGATTATAAATATCCTCACAACCCCAACTCTTTTCTGACACAAGAGAATCATTGTGCACAACATCTTTGGAGAATTCTTTCAAGGCCGAAAGAACCTCTTCCTCCGAGAATGATCTCAAGACCGAGAGAGATCCTCTTCCATCGGATCAAGACAATCTAAGGCGGACAACGCAAGCAAAGGCTTCTCCACGCTAGCACCCGGAGAATCCTTTGGCGACGTCCAGAGATACGAGGTACACGTGTGGATCACCGCTAGAGGGAGTCTACACTTGGCTTCTGCGACGCAACGACGGATCATATTGACAACGTGATTGAGAACATCAACAAAGAAAGAACACCCAAAAGTTATTTCTTTATAATTAATTAAATTAATTATAATCAACCTGTAACGATCCTTGTTTTTGGTTCCAGGAAAAACCATCTTCTTTGTCTTTTTCTGTGATTCGATCCGTGGAGACTAGCATTTATCATCGTATTGATCCCGGATTGATCATTGCTAATGACAAAAAGCCAAGTGGGCACATCCACCCACGTGCTTCCGCTGCGCCCGGAACCTTCAGTTATGATAGTCTGGCATTATGCATTCCATCATTATGAAAGTGGTTATTGATATTTCATGTGATTATTCGACCAGTAGAATATCCATTTGAATAAGTAAATGGCATTATTTCATTTTACTTTTTCCATATTATGCTGAAGTTCAAGTTTAAAAGGCTTTTGTTTTAGTTATACACTTCCTTAAATGTTTATGTTTATTTATGAAAGTTTCTGTTGTATTGTTATCCTTACTGAGCATCTGAGCTCACCCCTTTCAATGTTTTAATTTTTCTAGGATGTGATGTAGTATATTATGAATGACCTGCAGGGATAGTATGAGGGGATATGAAGATAGGATGTTTTTTAGTTTTGTTTTACTTTATGACGTAATGTAGGGCTTATGAATGTATCTAGTGTTTCCAAGGCTACTAAACTAATCAGTCTTTCGAGACTTGATCTTTTTTATCATGCCAATGTTACGTAATAATGCACCGACTCTGGGTAACTAGGGTCGGGGCATTACAATGACATTCCATCGAAAAAATTTCTAGACTTAAAACAATACTAACTTATGTCCAACATAATCCATTTCAAATATTAAGGTTTATCCAAAATACATCTATCCAAGATCATAGTATAAAGAAAACAATTACTAGATATTTCATCTACCGAGCATGTGAATACCATCACTTATCCCCCATATATCATACGATATATCTTATTGGTCACCTTCCAAACCTGTGAATACCTTAATCATGTATTCTCCTGTAACATGAATTACTATAGAAACTTAGTTGAAAACATGAATGCTGTCAAAATTTGTCTCTTTCCTCATTCCAAAATCCCAAAAATTCTTTATACTCAAACAATGATATCACTTTGTCCTTGTATTATTCATGAGCTCATAATGCTATCAAAAATTTCATTTTCTCTTTATCCCATCATTATGAGCATATCTTCCGCTTACCAAAAATATTTCAATCACTTTTCATGGTTACCGGTACCATAAAATTATTGAAAAACACAATAGACCTATACATAAATATTCCAATATACCATAAAAGTACCTGAAAAACATTATTCTTGAATACCAATACATAAACACTTCGATCCATCCTCTTCAATGATTGTCATGGAATAAGTCATTCCTTGATTTAGAAGTAACCTCTTAGGTCAGGGCATTGATTTGGGTAATGCCCATGTTCTCCACAGATAAGACATTGAACTACATAACAGTCTATCACTCTATAACATCTTCTCCTCCATTTGATGTATTCATCAAGGTTCTTCTTCCCTTATTTAGAAATCTAAATCTTCTTTTCTCTATGCTCCTCAGTATGAGAACATGCATAAAAGTCCATATTCCTCTTATTTGATGAATTAGGGATACCGCCAAAGTTCACCTTGTTAATCATATATCGGAATGAATGATTCGGAATAATCAAAATATCTTTCTTTCTAGGAATTACGCAATTTCATTTCTCATACTCACCAATTTGTCCATTGGATTCAATGTTGCCCCAATTCCTTCCGGTTCCCTCCATTGACTAAAACCAAAAACCATGGTGTAAGAAATAGTTAAAATAACGAGGAACCAAATAATCATAAAAAGTCTAACTTATCACACATTCTTTAATCCATGACACCTTAGTTTCATCCTAAGTTATTCATGATCATCAACATAATTCTAGGACTTTAACCTATAGTTATACTAAACCTTAGGGAAATCCTTACACATACCTTAGAAATATATCTAGAGATATCACTAAAGTTTTCGCATCCTAGTTTCCAAAGGTTAACGAAACCTCCCTCTGATACCAACTGTAGAGACCCAAAACTTGACGTACATTGACATTACATTACTTTTGCGGAATAATTAATACATAACAAAAATAGACACCAAAGGACCATAATATTTCAGTGTCTTTGGAAACTTGGAACTTAATCTTCTAATCTTGGTGAAAGATCTTCAACATCACCCATAAAGATCTTCCCCTTTTGTTTTCTTACCTAAAACCTTTCTTTATATCCTGGGTAAAAGAAAACATAAAAAGGGTAAGATCAAATGCTCAGTAAGGGTAAACATAGAGAACATAAAACAATCCATAAACATTTGAATGCAAAAACATGAACATAAAATCTAAACATCAAAATCTTGAGCAAAGACATAAATCTTGGAAGTACGTAAGGAATATATCATAATGGAACATAAACCATGATAACATAGCATGGTAAGAAAACATGTAATTGCGGAAAACCAATAAGCACATGATATGATGTCCATAGTAGACAAGGAATTGCTTCCAAGACCATCTTAGTGGACAAAGTCCCTTTCTGAATCGAGTTCACTCCTCATTCCAGTCATGTAACACTGAACCGGATTAGCATATCATTCCAGCCATGTCTATATCATGGGATATAAATCTTTACCCAATGCATTGGAGGGAGATATAGGTCCTACCCATCTCATAATGAAATCATTCTTATGTGTGCCACAACATAAACATAAATCATATATCATAACCCAAAGAATAAAATGGGTTTTATAAACATCATCCCATCATAACATAATCCATTTTAAACAAATGGATATCATTTCATCATAAGAAAATTGATTCCATGTAAATCATAGAGACATTATACTTGAAATATACACATATTAAATAATGTCATCTTTGATGGTAAATGGTTTTGATAAAACAGTTGAAATTAATTCTTGAGGAAAATATCCATTCTTCTTAAAAATAATTTTCTTTTCACAAAATTCCATGAAATTTTAAAAGAAAAGGAATTTGTTGAAAATAGTCATGAAATCTTGTAGAGTAAGCTTCATGAAAATAAGGTGTTATGAAACCGTAAAAATCCGTTCATGCCATATAATTTATGAAAAACATTCTCCTTGTACTTTTAATGGAAAAGTCAAAAAGTTATTCATATGGTAAACAAATGATAAATTCCTTCCATAACAAAATGTAAATGTAAAAGAGGGGTAAAAATGACATTAAACATACATGGAAGAAAATTTAACATTTAATGAAAAAAATTTGAGAACATATGTACATGGATGATAAACATAACCCCAGTAAATACATACGAATAAACAATCTCGGATAAGAATGAGATTGGAATAATTATCCCTTACCTTAGTTCTGATATGATTCGTATGTATCCGAAAATACTGTATAATGATTTAAATAATTTCATTGACTTATTACAGAATCATATTCATTGTTATGATATCATATATGGTTCACTTATGACTTTATATTACCCGTTCTTTTGTAAATTCCATGTTAAAGCAGCGTTTTGGGTAAAATCGTTTTATTTATCATACGTGTTTGGACTTGTTGTTCTTGATATTATTATTACTTATATCATGATTTAATTACTTCCAGAATTTAAATCATGATTTATATATCATATATATTCAGTTTATATATATATATATAATAGATAAATAAATGAAATGAAATACACCGTTCATGGAGACGGTAGGCCGTACTTAAGCATGAATGCTATTTTCTTTTCCTTGTTGACTTGAATGGAAGTAATTATATGACATATATATATGTACATAAATAGAGTAGCTTTATCATGTCATATATTTCATTAATATTCATTATATATACTTTATAATCATTCTTGAGTGGTTAACATGGAGAATGAATCTCATCGTGTCGTGGAGACGGTAATCCGTACGTACGCACGAGCGATGATATCGTTCCCATAATTATTGAATTGAATTGGAGTGGATGATATAATATCTCAGAATTAGTATGATGTTATAGTAACTATATATATTAATTCTTTACACCATTATAACCATCCAAGTAAGGTGGTGGTGGAAAAACAGATTACACCACGGCGTGGAGACGGAATTCCGTAAGTACGCATGCGCGGTGATTTCATTTTCCATAGGATGGATAGAAGGTGAAATGGGGTAGTTTAATATAATAAAATATCAGTATATTAGTGATACTAATGTTATTACTTTATAATGAAACAACTAAAGAAGAAGAAGTTGAAGAACAATGAAACTTGAAATAATTGGTAGAAGAGATTACCTCTTCTTCGATGCACCTCTTGTAAGCTTCCTCTTAAGGCACTAGAGTTAGTCTTTTGAGGATACCAGAACCTATATAATGTTTCTAGGGAAATTGATAAGGTTAATTGGAAGGTTTTGGCGGAGCTTGAAGGATCAAATTTGTGTAAAGAGGAGAGGGAGGAGGTTCCATTTTATAAGGGAGGAGAGGGGCACCTTTTGAAAGTGTGAAATTATTATTTTATTATAAACTTATCTTCGGTTTCAAAAGGTCCAAAAATCATTAAAGGTGAAGATATGATGACTCATGGTAGAAATAAAATCATTCAATAAGAATTGGAATTGTTTTTAATAATATTTTAATCATTATAATCTTCTTTATTTAAATCATTTATTAATGAGGTAAATACTGCATCATTATTATGTCATAAATAATTTAATTTATTTGATGTCTAAAATTTATAAAAAAAAATATCATCATGTAGGAAATATTTCTAGGTTTCCAATGAATATTTATAGTCAAAAATATAATTTATATAACCCCTTATAAAAATTAATTACTAAAAGATTTTTGTTAATGTCAATTTTGCCTTTACATTAAATTAATTAATCCAAATTGTCATTATCACTACCTAGTGGATCAATGACATCCCCGAATCGACCCAAGGATGCCCATGGTCGGCCACTACTCATAAAATAAGGTTAGAACAAGTGTTAAGGTAATTTTGAATTATTATAATATTCTATTAACCTTGAATTACCCTATTTACCTTTAACCTCAGTAAATAAAAGTCAAAAGTTACTATTCACCAAAAATTATTTTCATCTTATTGAGCCACATTTTACTTCTTCATAACAACCATGTATGTCGGATTTTTGAAATTCAATACACAGAAGTGGTAAAATTTCATTTAAATGAAAGATTCAGTTTTTTAACTAGCACTAAGTGGTTTCACTATTCATCAAAAATTGAAGTTTTTCAGAAAAATACCAAAAATTCAGCCTAAGATATATTTTATATTCCGAATTCAAAAATGATGTCTATTTTTCTAAATTAAAAACATAGAAGTGGAATTAATTAATTTTAAAAGTAACTCCCATTATCAGAACAAATAGTGTGTTTTTAAAAAACAATAACAATCAAAAGATCGACATTGTTTATGTCCAAATTCAAAGTGAAATTAATTCCAATGACCAATATTGGATTACATGGTAAAAATATATTCTAATTACACTTTAAACCCAATTAAAAGATAATATAACCATATGAATTATTGCGATGAAAAAGGTTGTTTTTAATTAAAATATAGTGTGTTTTTACTTTTCAATAAAATATGAAAGTTATCATAATAAATTGAAAATTTTATCCAAATTAAATTTTTATATCCTGATTCCAAGGAAGAATTTTATTTTGTCAAATTGAACTTATAAACATGTCCAAAACTATATTTAATGTGGGTGCGCCATCAAAAGGCGGCAAAACAGCATTTTGTGAATAATACATATTTTACCCGAAAATTTTATTTTGTTCTCATACCTTGTTCTAGAAAATATATAGGATGAATAATAATGTTATAAAATTTAAAATTTAGTTAATAATATTCATAACAGTTAGTTCATAATATTATAATAATATATCATTGTTTAGTGAAACACGGTATTGCGTACTACACACGCTATCAAGGAAGGTCATGATTGCGTGTAATGCAAGCCAAGTCAGGGATGCGTGTAGTGCAAGCTACCTTTGGTGTTGCGTATAACATAATCAAAACTTATTTCATTTATACATTAAAGAAATCTATACATAATGTTGCGTAAAATAATTTCTACAAAATGAACATCAAATTGTGTGTAACACGAGCCAAGAATAGTGTTGCATATACTACAAGCTAATACGGTGTTGCTTATAGCACAAGCTAATTTTAGTGTTGCGTACAACATAAGACATAAATAATAATTCTCATAAAATCTCAAATTGTTACACATGATCCTCCTCAGTATTAGATAAAAATGATTCCATCCATTGATAACAACACAACTAAGTCAAGGAACTCATGAAATATCAATTTCATCAAATCCAAAACAAATATAAGTCCATAATAGAAATAAATAAATCTGATGATGGTCTTTTGAAAGTAAGATTATGTAATTACTATTTGATGATAATAAGATCAATGATCAAAATTCATGAGCCACCTCACCACATTTATTTAGTAAAACATATCATCGGTCTATGGAAACAAATAATTATTCATTAATATAACATGAATGATTTTCTTATAATCGACAAATAGGATAAGCATTCTATACGAAATATTTTTGAAAATAAATGGTTCCGTCAAAGGTGATACACTCTAGAGTATAAATACCACTTCGAATAGATCATGTTACTAATTAGTTAACTCTTTTAATTAATTATGTTCTGTATATTATGATAGAATAGACACCTACTGAGTACTAGAAACCATATCAATGGTATACTCCACCCCGTATTAGTGGAAATCTATTGAAATCAAATGGAAAAAATAATGAAACGTGATAAAAACTAACTGGTTTTTATCAAAAAAATGATTATAAACATAATAAAAAATACAAATATGTTATTAAATTTACCATATTTACAAATAAAGGTCTAAAAATACTCGAATGAAGGTCACGTTATCCCTTACAACATGATACACTCCATTAAGACCAGAAATGGATACCAGTAGAATATAATAGTAAAACAGGGACTTATGCGTAATAAAAAAATTCATCCCAAAAATGAAGCTAATAGGTTTCATATCTAGAATCATAAAAATCATGATAATATTACACTTTAATAAAAGAATAACATAATTTAAACAATAGAGGCCACAATGCTCTCTCCATTCTAAGGCATATAGTAATATCCATTACATTAGAGAAATGAGTCATATGATGATTTCGAAAATCCCCAACATTAGTTTATTTAAATGAGTTAGATGCACCAGTATCAATTAATGATGTCGCTAATGATGAAGCTATAGGGATGGTACCTATCACTATAACTAGAAAGACGTCATCTTCCACCGGATGCTCTTCCACTGTGTAAAGAAGCTTCATTCATGATGTTAATAGCATGAATCATGTAGTTCATAAAGAATATGGTTGTACCATATTACATTTAAGTACTAAGAATACCATTAAAAAATGATAGAAGAAAATATGTGAAATTATCTCTATAGTTGACTAGAGAATCCACACAAACTATAAATCTTGTGTGGTTTTGTGAAAAAAGAATAGAATACAAATCATTCCTCAATTAATATAGTCATGTAAACTCTGAGAGTAACAATTATAATTATTAATGTTACATTACATTAATATCAACAAAGAGTCTAAAAAAATTCTATCATATTTAATGGGACTAATAAACCATAATCTATTGGATGAAAGAACCCTATTCCAACCTAATTCATCAACTATGTCATTATCATACAACAATGTTCTATATATCACATTAGAATAATAGGTTATTTCAATTTAATTACATGATATTGGATTTAGGGAAAAATATAGATCTGAAATAATAATTACAGTAGCTTCTAATTCATAACCATATCAGAATAATAAAAAATCTCAGGAAAACTATTTGTGGGATGTTTCACAATCCTATCACCTTGCTTGATGTTGAGAAACTCTATAAAAATTTCCAATACCATCAATTCAGGATAGAACAGATCCATGAAAATAACTCTAAATTACTTCCACTCTAATCCCCATTCATCAAAACTATTTCCATTTAATAAATCTATATCATACTATGTAAGAATATCTTTAAAGTCTCAAGTAACAATTTTATAGAATCATACATTTCCAAGAACTAATAGAGAAGACCATTTTTTTCAAAAAATCATCATCCCATTGTGGATCATTGAATTTGTTGAAGGATGGTGGACTGTAGAAAGGAAACACTTGAGCATGATATAATGATTCTACCATTTGAGGTTACACTGCTAGTCCTTAAGAAAAAATGGGTGTATCTACCTATCATATAGCTTGGATGACATCCACCACTATCTTGAATAATTTCTAGTCTACTAAGGAATTTTCTAATGTGGTTCATCATAAACACCATATTTTGGTCTATTTCATCAGATTATCAATGGAATTATTCTAACATATATATATATATATTATACATTTAATCCAATAACCATGGTACTTTGATCAATAACTAAATGAGATACATATGAATATCAATCTTCATAGTTTTGAAGATACACAAATAAAAGGTGGTAAATAAACAATATTTATAAAAATATACTCTTCGAAGTCCCTTTTACCAAACAAAAATATAGAATTAAGGCTTCTTATAATGAGATATGACAATGAATTTTCACATAAATACAACCTATGTCCCAAAATATCAATATTATGTCTAACAGTACAACTCAGAACTGCATACTGACATCAAGGAATGTAGCTCAACCTACATTAATACAACATTTTCATAATCCATCTTAGATACCCTAGTACATGGATAAGGTATCTATTATTTAAATTGAACAAATTACATTCCCCATCCCTATAGGTTGGACAAAATCACCTACTATCAAGGATAAATGAGAGGGAATAATATTTTGAACAATAAAATGTAAGTTGAATATAAATTCTATTTTTCCAAAACTCTACACTGAGAAAGTGTCAGAATCAAATAGTATGATTACAATAAAAAGAAAAAAATCATCCAAAAGGAAAAAATCATCAATATAGAGTCTCTTAAACCCCATCCAACAAGTAAAAAATAGCACATCCAATCACTGTTATCTCACTATTATCTCGCGGATCAAGTACAAATACCATACTGAATTTTAGTTTTCCCTTTAACTTGATCGAGAATAACAAGATCTAAAAACACATGATGTGAATTGTTTAGTGTGATATAAACATCCCATTAGGGTCTCACAACAAGTTTCATAATCAATTCCATCACAATTAAACAACATATGGATTTAATTGACTTAAAATATGGAATGGCATGTAATTCACCTATTTTGATCAAATGTACATTCAAGATGAATTTATTGAAGAATAATCAAAATAAGAATAAATTAAATCTTTATATAAAACTTTTATATAAAATATTATTCATTAATATATAATTTTTATTATCAATAAAACTTATGATCATGTTTAAATACATCATTGAATAAATGTCACAAGCTCTATGGTACTTTACTAGTTGGCAATAGGATCCACATAATTCTTAAATAAGTGATCAAAACTAATTATTAGTGTACATAAATAATCCAAATATCATTAGGGGATCCATTCATAGAAATTAATTTGCACCCATATTTGGGTACCCATTACTGGAAAATCAATACATAAAATGGTTTAGTTAGTGGTTTCTTCATAAATTTAGTTATAGGGGGTCAGATCATTGTAATATTCTTCTAATCACCCACTAACTATCTAAGAAATTGATTATTCAGAGAATTAATTAATCAAAATTTGTAAATTAAATAATTTTAAAATATTATAATTCAATTTTCAGGTTTCAATTTTCAGCATGCATTTTCATTTCAAAACTAAATCATACATTTTTAGCATATTCATTTCAATTCAAATGAACTTATAAATTAAGAATGATTTATCAATAAATAACATCACATAATTCATCAAACCCACTTACATGATAAACCATTATTTTTTATACAATATGTTAAATAATTATAATTCCATTGAAATTGGGGGGACTTCAGAAATCCATTTCTAATTTATATTAAACAATGAATCAACTCAATTACATGTTTTAGAAATTAATTAAAAAATCATTCCAAATTAACAATGAAATTTGGGAATCAAATTTATGATACATAATTATTTAACAACCTACCTATAATCATGGGATCAACAATCAAATTCCTAAAATTAGAATTTCAATGAAAATTTGAAGGCATGTTAGATCAAGAATGAATCCATTGAAATAAAACCCATAAAAACATGGAACCAAAACATTTTCACCATGACAATTCATCACATTAAAATTATTGAAATTAGAAAATTGGTAGTTACAATCTATAGGTAGATCATATATCATATAGGAATAATCAACATACACCGACACATCAATTCGACATGAGAATAGGTTGGAGGCTTAGAAAACCATCAAATATTCATTAAAAAGAAATGGATTTACTAATCATTAAGAATGAGTAGTAGGTTTATACTGATGTTTGGGATAGTTGTTTCAAGAATGAAATAGACCATTCTATAACCATCCATTAACATGGTGTGGAGTGGTTGAAAACCTATAGACTACAACACATCCTTGTAAGACCATGCTACAATACCTCTTAGTCAATCAACCTACTAAAAACCTGTTGTAGACCTCCCCTAGATCTTCTTCACCTATGGGTAAGGATATGGGGTATCCCCTACAATAATTCTTTTCTAGTCCAATATAGACATTGAAACCTATAATTTATCACTAGATCCAACACACAAAAACAATACATCAACCCATTTACTATGCTGTAACTTGTAGTAGATTTGAAAAATATTCAATATGGTTCAATTACAAAGCCCATAATAGAAGAAAATTCCCTACATGATATTATTACCCTATGTAATAACATAATTGAGCAAGATGAAACCCAATTAAAAAATCCAAAATTACATTCCAAAATTTACACAAGCCTTAGAATCACATCCAAACTACATGGAATAATAAAATGGGTGTTAATAAGATTCAGAAGTTGTTAAATGTATTTATAGGTGGAGAATCTATTTCAATGACACCCCTCAAGACATAAGGTTTTATTTCCATATATACTGAGAAGATTTCAGATCATGGGTTTTGGATTCATTTAACAGACGTCGGCACCATAGATGTTCCCTCCACCAAACCACACACCCCTATTATTTATGGATCACTCAATAAGGGAAGTGATATATTCTCTTATGTTAATATTTCTATAATAAAAATGAAGGGATATTATAAAATTTAAGATAAAATAATTTAAATTTACAATATAAAAATGACCATGTGAGATAACTTTCCAAGGATAAGACCATGATTTCACTCTCCAATGGGATGTAGAGAGTTTAAATTCACCGTATTTCTTGAAGGATAATGAAATAATTAAATATTTATGATATTAATCAGGTAACATCATCATATTCAAATGATTATACGTAACATATTTTCCCACAAATGTCCATGGATTCCATGTTGATGTTGGTTACCTCAATGTGAAGTCCTGGAAGAACATATCAAAAATCATAGGAGTGACTAAAATTTAGATCCTCTAATTGAGGGTTATTCACCATCTAAATTTCATTCCACATGGGATATTGGGAATTGTGTGGTCACATCCCACATTATAATTATAATTTAATAAGTCCTATCTATATAAATAAGTTGGAAAATTATGCGGAAGATATATATAATAATTTAAGAATTAAATGGGTGTTTTCATTTGTGATGTACTCCCTCTATTTATCCCTCTATAAAGAGGAATGAATAATCTCTCTATCACAAAAGGTGGGTGTAAATTTTCATGAAAGGGTGATATCAAATCATTGGGTTAGTTATGTGTGTGGATAGTATGTCTATTTAAAGATGATAATTTTGGAAGACCAGTGTTTCCCCTATTATAGAGTTAGACTTTCATGTTTCAAGATAATTTCCCAATAAAATCACAAACTATAAATTAGTATTCATTGAATTCATGGATATGCTTCATATTTGATAGCTTCAAAAAATTATGAGGATTTATATATATTGTTACCCCCATAAATAAATACCTATATGAAGACCATTTATAATAAAATAGAATCCATATAAGTGAAAAGTTACATTGTGTAGTCTGAATGTAAGAGATATTTGGATTGGTTGGATTTCACTCATCCTCCGCCCAATTTTGGGTATCCTTTTTTAGAGACCGTCAATATTACAGGGATCTATTACACCTCCTTCTAGACATTAATTGCCAATTTATCCCAATTATAGGGTCACATAACATAAACATTGATGTAAATAAAAGATTATTTGTGTATAATCTAGTGGAAATTAATTTTTTCCAAAATATTAACCTCATATAAGGGTCCATCATAGGCTAGAAAGGCCTTCATCACTAGTTTCTATGCCAATTCTAATAAATGATAAGGAAAAATACTGACGTTATCATCAATAACTAGAATCACCAAAAAATGAAAGGGTTTCTAAATTTATATGCCTTTGTAAAAGCTAAATATTTTCTTTAAATATCCCATAACATTAGGTGAATATATTTGAATTTGTGTAGAGGGCCTCAATAATTAATTATAGACACCATTAATCATATACAAATATCTAGGAAGAATCTTGGAGTGTGTAGAAATAAATCATCATAATGAGGATTCCGTATGATAAACATGAGAAAATTTAATACCATGGATTAATAATAGGGGAAGATGAATAAAAGGGTATAAATTAATGTTGAAAAAGATAAACTAGTTCTTATTACCACTTGTGTAGAAAATATGGCTTCATCTCACTCATTTTTTCTCATTGGGAGATAGTAAAAATAATCACACCTGGTATAAAATAAACAAAAAGGTTCCCCACATATTATGGAAAAAAGGATATGAATTTATTGATTTCAAAATAAAAAGTCTATGTGTCAATTTATCTTAAACATGTAAAATAAACTCAACAAACTCCATAAGGTAATGTTAGTAGGATAGGTCTCCCCAAGTGATCATCATTTCAATTTATCATTCATTTAGAGTATTGGACACACTATCCATGTATTATTTTACTTAATTAACATTCTACAAGGTATTATATATTCAATACAATTGATACATGAAAATGATATAGAACATATGTTCAATGTGTCTGAAACCTAAACAGAAAGGGAATGTGAAAGGAAAGATGTTTTGGTTATGAATAAGGAGATGTACTATGACTGGGTGACCCAAAAGGAAGTCAATTAGGATTAGAATTTCTCAGAGAGAAAATATATCAACAAATCATTGTTTTAAAATATATCACTTCGTCGAATGGTATGACTCCTGACCAATCCTCCCAAGGTATACATAATCATTTGAAGTAGAACATGGAACAATATGAATTGTCTCCTCTAACCCCCAAACCATCTCCAATATACATATATTTACTTATATCACCATCCATATGATGGGAAACATCCTATAAAAATGATCCATAAATATATGAATAGATTCCTATCATCCATATTAACACTCCCTAAATAATTGACCCCTTTATTGTTGTCAAATATGAATATAAACCTTAGTTTCCCATATATGACTAGATATTAAGGGAAAAAGGAAATAAAAATTGGAGGGGTGATGAAATATGTAATCTCCTCAGAGCTTAATATCCAAGACACATCCTAATGAAGAATTTTACATAATTAATTCCAATGATAAGCTATTTTAAATATGCCAAAATTAGTATGGAGATACCTATTTGTATTTCAAACGATGTCTAAACCAAATAATTTTTGAAAATAGTCATTATGGTGATACACATTCCAATGGCACTAGATAAGTGGGAATACTGATTCATCCCACATAATTAGTTACTAGAATTTCATCAACATTATTTTAATTTCTAGATCCTTCTATCATATTCACATCTTCTTGAAGGCACATTATTGAAAAAAAATCATCATATTGGTATTCCCAGACAACGAGTTAAATAAATTTTACATTAAAAGATATCTTGAGGATATCATGGTCATATTCTAAATACTAGATGATCTACATCATTAAAAAATAAATCAAAAATATTATTTTCAAGCCCCTCTAGATCCCTCATTAGAGTATGAGACATAATTTGGAATAGTTGTGAATCAAAAAGAAGAGAATGACTCTCTATAATTGATTTCTATTATATCATTCGTAGAGAATTATCGTGAAAAAGTAATTAAATACCTATCATTACCATGTAATTATTAGCTATTTTTAACAATGTCAATATTTTAATAGACCTAGTTGAAAATAGATATATATTTTATCTAATCACAAATTATAATCACTAATGGTTGGTATATATTGATGATGATTATTCTCCCATGAAGTTTACCACCTACTTTTGTAACAAGAGTGAGAATGGGACCATAAAAATATCAATATAAATTATTAATTTTGCTTTTTTCATCTATTGATTGATACGTAGTCATTAAATATGACACATTATTCAATTTCCACATTAGGAGGCCATAGATTCCCATCCACATGGTAGTGCCATTGAAATTCCATCAATGCTTCAATTACCCATCAATAGAATGGTTGTAATGATGTCTGAAAATTAAACGAATTATTCATATTTTGAATCAATTCTAGATGAAGTGGGGTTCATTAAGAATGAATGAATCTAAATAATAGTAAATGGGGATATATTGTATCCAACCACAAACGATAGATAAATTTCACCTCTGATCACCTAGACATTTTCTATTAATGATTATATATTTCCCATCAAACTAAAATATTACTAACTTTCCCATTTCTATATAATAGTATCCATTCACATTGTGGTCATTATACAAAGTAATAGGGATACATTTCAATCAATATCTCAATAAAAAATTTCCATGTAACTATGTTTGATATTTAAAATTCCCCATGTATTCCTCTTTCAATTCATGATGTAATCATTTATCTTATTACTAATGATAGAAGATAATAAATAGTGTGCCTCTGATGACCTCTCAATCATGATACCCATTCCTTAACATACTTAGGGTACATATTTGACCCCTTATACCTTATCGGAGATGTAGATTCTCCCATACTCTTTACATGTTCTGGTGACACTTCTATAAAACCAAATATGGAGTAAGATGAAGATAGACTCATATATTCCCCTCTTACATTTTTTGAATGTATATACCAGAAAATCAAGGATATCATACATGAAAAATTGGTAATATATTTTTTCTCATGGACTACATTTTAATTTTCTTAATTTCCCATGGCATATTAAGTCATGATTATATAATTATTGATGGAGAGTCATTGTGAGTTCTCCTGGAATTAAATATTGAAACCATGGATGGATCCCAAAATGCCAACTCATTAAATATTCCTACTAGATGAACCTAGTTATTTCAATAAAGTAGCTATATATGTTCGTCCATTGAATGATTAAATGGTGGAATATGATGTTGATAATAACATACATGTTAACTTCATCAAAGAATCATAATACTGAAAATGAATTTTGAAAATCATATCTATTATAAAAACTAATAGAAATATCTAAGTCTAATAAAATTTAGGAAATTCAAATGACATTTTCGATAGAATGATTTATATATTATAATTAAAAATGTACTATTGATGAAACTAAAGGATTCCAAGAACATTTTCTTATGGATTATTACTCAATGATATGTGATATCTGGATAACCCCCGAAGATGAGGAATACACCACTTTCAAAGAACCTCTAGGGATAGTATGCTACCATGTCATTCCTATCAGTTTGAAGAATACTAGATATAAATATAAATTTTGTAGGAATAATATATTGAAACCCTTTATATGAATAATTATTATTTTCTAAATTATATAACTTTTTGTTAAGTATCTATAGCACTCCTATTATCAAAATAAAAATCAAAATTACAAGCTACAACAACACTTATAGAAGATAAACCCTTTGAAATGGTGATTTGGGTTAGTGTTTGGGAAATTCATTAGAATTTGGGTACACCCCCATATTATTATGGTATACCTCTAGAAAAAATATAAAATCATATAAATGTTCCTTCCTATGATCCTTAAATAGTATATTGGGATTCAGGGAATCCTCTATAATATAAAGTATTTTATTTCCAAACTAGATGGAAAATGAGACCCCCTTCATGTGGTGATGATGAATGGAGTTTCTTCTTAGTGGGATACATATTTCCATGATTCTGTTGTGAAGATAAGTAAATATAATTTTCACTGAAGGAAAGAAGTTTTTCATTTTATATATTTTTACTATGGAAGGATAACTCAGCACCCTTCTCACAGAGAAAATTTTTACTGTGACTGAAAATAGACTCTACTACCTATGAAAAATGATGCTATATATTGAGATCCAATATTCCAATTCTATGAAGACTAAAAATACACTCATATTTCATGTAATAATTTTGAGAAACTACCTATATCACTATGAAGATCAGTTGGACTATAAAATGAACCTACTCATGTGCATCTATGGTCACCATATAATAAATGTATATTTTTCCTAATGTAATGTCATCCTCAAATAGTATATAATTCAATTCGTAAAATAAAATGAATATAAATGAAATATAGAATCCATTTATTTGGATCACATTATTTCAAAAAAAACTATATATATAAACATTAATATTTTAGAGGAACACATTTTATATTTCCAAGAAACTACTAAAAAATAGTTATATATTTTCATGAAGCCTCTTATTTTCTAGCTAAGGAAATAATTAAAATCCCAATTGTAACTCCCTGACCCTATAATTGCAAAGTTGATGAATTATTTTATTACATTTGAATTATTACAATGAATTAAATCCCAAATGACTAATCAGTTTAGTATTCTTGTAAATCTAGTTTACATACATGATACCAATAATTCAATGGTAAATATAAAATACAAACATGATACATAATAGAAAAAATTTACTACATCATCAATTATTTTTCAATGATTTATTCTTCAAAACCTAGGAAAAAGTAGAAAAATAAGGGTGGGATCAAGTGATTAGGATGGGTAAGTTAAGAAGAAGAAACAATGAATCAATATAAATAAGTTATCATGGTCATGTAAATAAATAATTACACATTAAATTCAAATAACGAGATAAGGAAATATCAATATAAAATGTTATAATACTGAAAACACACCCCATTAACTCAATCAACTGAAAATGAAATGCATACATAGGCATGTTGACAAAAAATATCATGGATAAATTATAACTTAATTCTTAATAAAGGAAATGATGAAATATCAAACATCATATTTTTTAGTAATATGGTGCATTTAATTTCAAGAGAATTATTAAAATATTTGATCTAATAATTCTCCTAAAAAATCATAAATGCATCAAAGGGATTTCATTAACCAATCCCAAAATCGTAGGGCTTGCCTTAAACGGTCCTCAAACCATGTATTTCATGACCAAAAAATTCATCATATATTGAATAAAAAATGTTCCTTATAAAAATATATCTATATTAAATATAATATAAAATGTTATCAATAATTCTCAGTTAATCAAATTTTTGTCAATGTGAACAGCATATATAAATTGATATATGGTTTAGGAAATAATAATATATATTATATGTGATTGTGTATATTAAAGTTAATTTCAAAAAAATTATTAAAAAAAAGTTATTGTTTCAAGAGAAAGTTAAAAATCAAAAAAGGATGTGAGATTTCAAAGATAATCATCAAGAACATTCTGGAGGGGAATAATATTTAAGTATTCCAAAGTGTCCCATAACACTGTAAAAACATTTTAATCATAATCACTAAAAAGGTATGAAATTAAATGAAAATTATAATATTATTAGAATAATTTTATTCAAGATAAAACATGAAAAATTCTGTATATACACCAAATAGAAGTGAATTGGTACTTATTAACAAATACGTCTCACTGGAATGTAAATAAAGAAGATATTTCATTACCCTAAAATTCCTTTTGTTGTGTGATATTTATCCTCAATTAAAGTGGATTATAATATGTTAATAAAATAAATAGTAACCATACTCATGATTATAATACCATATATTAAATTATTATAATATCACATTACCTTTTTTTACAACATTCATTAATATTACTATTTTGAATGATAATTTCCTAGTTTTATCGAGTGAGTTTTGACTTATTTCTTGTTCTCACTATTTCATAGATCATGATTTCATAATATCTAGAAATTAATTCATGGCCTTATTATCATATAAATTTATTACATATGTATTTAGAATAGACCATAATATTTGGATATTATAATTTATGCACACAATTCCTGGAGACGGTAGGTCGTACATATGCATGAATGCTACATTCATATCATTATTTTTATAAAAGAATGAAAAATAAATGCTACATATGTATATTATAATTAAAATATCATATCTATGTTATATATGTTAAATATTATTATTAAAAACATCTTTTATACATTCTTTTATGGAAAGAATGAGTTATATCGCTTTGAGAGGTCGGTAGTATACACTTCCTCAAATTAAATTATCATATTTACACAAGATGGAAATCGTAAATTAATATTTTAAGTTAAAATTATTGAATAATAAAGACATTATAAATATAATATATATAATATATAAACATATTTTATATAATAATGGTCACCATTATAATATGTATGTGAAAAATGAACAATAATCATTTCGTGAGGCTATATTTTGTTGTACACAGAAACAATATATTCCATTCCTATTAGATGAAGGTGTCTGTATGTGTATGTCAAAATATTAACATAATGAAATCCTTGTATATTTAGGATACTTATTTTTAATATTAAGTAATATAATAATAAGATTATAGGGAGGGGAAAATGGAAATGAAACTAAAAAGAATGAGAGAAGAATTTACCTCCAAATGGGGTAACGTCTTTTTGTTTATACCAAAATTCTTACATGGAAGGCCTTATGAATAAATGGATACATGAAGGTAAAGGGATGGGATAATTAGAAGATATTTAAAGTGATATTTTTTTATCCTATTATGTTTCATAGGTGTGAATAATGCGTATATGTGTGTTTCTTTTATATGGAAGGAAAAGGACCGACTTGGAATTTTGGGAAACAAGTTTGGTGTACACATGTTATTTCCTAATAAAAGTAATACAAATATAGAAAAAATATCTTTTTTAAGGTTTATAGACCTGATATTTCCATCCAATAATTTTTGTAGAAGTTTCTAGGTCATTTTTTCCTACTAAGCTCAAGGTTTAGTCCATTATTAAGCTTAATTTTACCTTAATAATTGTAATTAATTTAAATTACATTCAATAATATTTTTCGTTAAAAAACAAATTTTGTAGTATTAGACATTATAAATTATGATAATTAAAAATATTTTAACCATTTCTCTAAATTCCAATAAAATATGTGGAATAAATTAATTTCAAATTCAACCAGCACGAGGGGCGACATTTCGAGTTTTTACGGTAAAAAATTCTTGAGGGTTTTTCATGTTTTTTAGAATAATTTAAAGTGAAATATATTATAATGAAATAATATTTATAAATTTATAAAATATTATATAATTCATATTTAATACCAATTAAAATTATAATTTATTATTATAAAATATTAGATGAAAAGTAGTTTTGAATTAAATTTCTGTATTTTTTCATTTTTCATTAATAAAATGAATTGTTTTAGAAAAATATCAAAACATCACCCTGTTTTAAATATTATGATTCTAATTAAGAGAAAACATTTATTTTAGCTTATTATATTTATAATTTGGTCATATTTTTTATTTAAAATTATTTTTCAATCAAAAGTCATTAAAATTGTCATCATAAAAGTATACATTTTATGTGTACTATTTGGGTTTTTCTCATCATATTATGTTCCAATATATTGGTTGAACATCAATAAAATCATGTAGAATATATGATGTATATATATTATTAATTTCACTGAGTAATTTTTATTAATTAAATATATTATGGTAAATAATATTTTTTTAAATTATAATATTCTCATTTATATTCATTCAGTTTTTATATTCATTTATAATAAATTTATTACCAATGAATTAATTTTAATTTTTTTAAACCATATATTATAAATATTATTTATAAGTTCTCATAAATAATAATTTAATGAATTGGTTACATATTTTTATATTTAATAATATATCTTTATTTTATAAAAGTCGATATTGAGTGTAATGTAAGATTTTGAAGAAAGTCGTTCTTGCATGTAGCGCAAGGTAAATCATTATTGAGTGCATTATATAATATATGATATATAAAATATATTAATAAATGATAATATATTTTAACGTACCATGGTTTTATATCCCCTTATTTTCTTGGGGTTGAGTTTCATGCACACTATCAAATATAATGTTATCATTATAGAGTTTCTTGGTTCTATATTCTCCCACTTTAAAAAAATTTCATACTCCCAATTAAAACATGATATGAGTGAAAGAGGTATTTAAATTAAACTATTTTTGAAACAACCTCATCATAAAATGGTTAAGTATCCCAAATAATTCATAAGAGAGATAGGAAAGAACAATTGTCATATAACGAGGTTCCCAAGTAGGAGAACACAGGTGGGAAATGGAAACATGTTTATAAAAGAAAATGGCCAACAATAATTTTATTATAGAGATTTATAGAAAACATGTTCATATGAATGTTTTTTACCATAAGACCATAAACCATATGTGTGAATAATGGTCATTTATATCATCACAAAAGATGATAATACCGGAATATTTTCGTTTCAAACCCATTTTATTTATTTAGTCAAGGAATTATTTCACTCTATAAGAATATAAGTAAATATAAATTTCTATTAACATATTTTTTTAGTAGACCTTGATCTATTCCAACATAATCTCTTAGCACATGATGCATCATATACTGAATTAATACATTGACCACTAAAATCTCATCTAATTATCATCTTAAACCATTTTATAAATGGTAATATTTTCAAATATATTATGATCCTATCACTTCAGAAGGGGATTAACTGAATTTCCAAAATGAACTTATCATTATCCATTAAAAAACCTGACATATCTCTAAATTTTTACAATCCAAAATTATGAATAAATTCATCATTTATATTCTTAAAAAATGGTAATAACCCAAATTTCCATGCATTATTCCATATTCCTAATGTAAAACACATGTTATTGAATATATTCTTTAAATTCAAAATTGTTGTATACTCTATCAATGATATCATAGTCCCCTTTCTGAAATGTCATTAATCTGTTACATAGGTAGTCATTAGTTCCCCAAATATATCATTTCATCAACATTATCTCAACATTGAGAAGATATTAAGGGTTGTGTTTCACTAAATCATGTTATTTCTGAAAAATTTAACATTATACTAAAAAACAATTCTTGTTACCACTCGTTATATGATCATAATTCCTTAATAAAAAAGTAATTTTTTACAATAATTATGTATTTCCTAAATCATATGATGATATCATCATAAAAATTCTTTTACCACATATATCAGAGAACCAAATACAATGGTACATTAATCATTCCACTTCGAATGTTTTAATAACATATGCTTGACTATGACCCCTTAGATTCTTCTAAGGTATATATCCTTGAATCTTGGGGAATTCATTTTTATAGTGCCCTATCTACATATAGTTGTAACATTGAATAGTATTATTTTTATTCTTTCCTTTTAATTCATATTCATGGTGACCCTTTTCACCATTCTTATAAAAAACTCCAAATACTTTCAAGCATTTTCCAGGATGATTCCTTTCACAGCTATCACATGTTGAAAAATCCTTCTTTTAATTAATCTTATTTGAGTCATTACCTTTTTAATGGTGAATAGAAGGAATCGTATTCTCTTGGATTCCATTAAAAACATAGGACATAGAGTATTCTTTCTATGCCTTTATGACACATAAAACTATATAATCATATGATGAATAGTTATTAGACACTATCACCCTTTAGATACATAGATTAACTCTTTAAATGATGTTGTAGATCATACACTATATATTTCATATATAATATATATAATACCATACTAACCTTATAAAATTAGGTATGTAACACCCCAAGCTTCCATGGTACGTTTCTCTTTGAATAATGAAATAACTTACTTTGTACGCAACTTCGAGTTCCAACACACCACGACCAATAAAACTGGCTTTTATGAATAGTAATACCCACCTTTTGAAATTTTATAAATTTTATTTTTCAAAATGGTCTACATTTTTGCATTCTGAATACCAAAATCAGCTTAGGGTGAATTTTTACTATTTTTCTGAAAACATTCATTATTTTGATGAATAGTGAGAAACCATGTGTTATTGTTTAAAATCGAATTTTTATTCAAAAAATTAGTTATTTTATTTAAATTTATTTTATGTATAAATGGATACATAATACCAATATATTTTCAATGTAATTCATTGGAGTCATTTTATAAAAATATTAGATATATAAAATTTAATTGAACTTTTAAAGGCTTTTACCCACTATCAAGGCACATTTTCAAATTTGTATAAAACGTAATTTTACAACTTCAGTGAATTGAAATTGAAAAAATCTAAGAGGAAAGGTTTACATTAGTAAGTAAAATTTTGTTCAGTAGGATGAAAATAATTTTTGATGAATATCACTTTTGATTTTTATTTACCACAGTTAAAAGTAAATAAGGTAATTAAAGGTAAAAATGATATTATAATTTCCCAAACACATGTCATAATTATATTGGATTAGTGAATTTCTTCCAAAAAAATCCTTATTAATATAATATGATCCTTTTGTTGAACTTGGATTATATTAGTAAATTTATTAATATTTTATCTAAAGAAGAGTTAAAAGTGTTAAATTCCAAGTTCAATAACTAAACCATTTTTTATATAGGGTTATATATAAGATAAATTAAACTATAAATATTAATTATAAAGCAAATAAAATTCCTACACAATATTATTTTATTTATAATTATTATATATTATGTATTTAAATTTATTTATGACCCAATGATGATGCAGTAATTACCTTATTTTTGAATGAATAAAATAATTGATATTATAAATATTAATATAATTATAAATTCAAACATTTTATTTATTCCACTAATTTTATAGGTTAATATGAAATATATGTGTTGAATAGATTAATTTTTTATAAGTGATAATGTTATTATAACTTTCACAAAGAACAAATACTATGTAGTTTCCAAATTGACATAAATGAGTATTTAAAAAATACTATATTATTATTTGATTTAATATTCTTAAAAATCCAAGGTTAAGCCAAAAGACTTAGATAAGATTAGATATATTAATAATGAACCAATTGGGGTTCTATTGAAATTTTATAGTACGTTTATTAACCATTTATTTTAATAATACAAGAATACGTGGTAAAAGTTATACTATTTTACTAAGAGTTAAATATAAAAGATATGGTTAATATGGTGACCTAAACCTATACAAAACCAATTGGATGAGAGGTTTCATACCTATAACCACCTTAGAATCTTAATAAATCCTTTTGGATACATTATTAAATTAATATGATTTTATAATAAAATTATATTTCAAGCTTTTCCTAAAGTGACCCTCACCTCTCTTATAAAAAGGATACTTACCCTTCACTCAAAATCACACCTCCAAATCCATTTGGCTCGGCCAAAACTATCTCAAATATTCATAAAACTACACTCAATTCAACATGGAGGCCTTATGTTGATCATAATCCAACCTAAGGATCCATTTCGATCAAATCGGAAGGAAGCCCCCGATGAAGAGTTAAATATTTCATCACCTCTTTCAAAGTTATTTTCTTATTTCACTTCCTCTTTCTTTGTTGTTTACATACCAAAATAATAGATCCAGTCGCATATACATACTGTGAAATTATTATAAATATGGTAAAACTATATTCATTATTTAGTCCATCCTATGAATGAAAAAGTCACCATATATGTGTACGTACGGCTTACTGTCTCCATGTCGTGGTGTAGTTTGTTATTCAACACTTAATTATTTAGATTGGTATAATAATGAGATAAATTGATCTAAATAATAAATATAACTTTTTGATTATTCTATATATATGATATAACATCCAATTACATATGATATCACCATCAATAAAATGATATTTTCACTCATGCGTATGTACAGATTACTATATCCACGAACACGATGAGATTCATTCCCCATCATAATCATTCATGAAATATTTTAATTTAATGATTAAAAGTAATTTTTATGAACTTAATATCATTCTAGATATGAATCAAATACATCCTATCCATAACAAACATGACTTATTCAAAAAATTATATAAATGAAAAATGAATCAGTTTACACCCAAAACAATTATACTACCGAAATATTATTAACAAATAAATATTAGAAGATCATATATGAAAAAATATTTCTGTATTTGGTTCTTGTATAATTTAATAACAATTATTTAACTATTATAAAGTTGGTTAATGTACCCTGAATCTATGAAAAGTACAAGATAAGGGTTAATTCTACAATCTCTTCATTATCTAAGATTGTTTATACGTGAGTATCTACTGGGCCTCCTTTTCATCCACATATGTGTTTCATAAAAATTTATTTGAAAACATTTTTACTATTTACTAGACTATGGTCTAGAGTTATGTATACCCTTGTTTGAATTTTTTTTAAAAAAATTATAAAGTATTCTTTTCTTCATTTTCCAAACAATTCCATTTACTACATTTTCATTAAAATAAAAGAAAGAATGTTTTTTAACTTATACGGAGACTACAGCTATTTTCCACCATTATAACACCATCGAGGATTCCCTTATAATTTTATAAGAATATTTTCAAAATAAATGTTTTCTTTTATAATTAAGTGGATTTAAAATGATTTTAAAACTGAAAGAGATATTTATCTCAAATAGTTTTGATTTCATCTATGTCAACATCTTTTGATGGATTTTACACTTGTTTGGATTTGATTTATTATAATAAAATCTTCCATATTGTATGAAAGGTTTTGTTATATGTTTGAATTGGGATGTGTTATTTTTATTCCATTCATTGTTTATGGTAAAAGTGTTAACATTTCATATTCTAGTTTTAATACGATGGTTTGTGTTATCTTTCGTCCTTTTTATATAAATAATGCATTGGACTTAGTAAGTGACAGGTGGAGCCTGCTAAAGATCCATGATGCATCAGTAATTTTAATGAGACAAACTAGTGTCTTGGCATAAGGCCTTGAAAAATCTTATTTTTAGTCTTGTAATGAGGTCTTGACTATGTGGTTATGATGTTTGGAATTATAAATTCTGTCATTTTAAAATTGGCTATTGATATTACCTGTGATTATTTGACTAGTAGAATATCCATGTGAATAAGTAAATTGCATTATGTGATTTATCTTTTCTATATTCTGCTGAAGTTTAAGTTTAAAAGGATTGTGTTTTAGTCATATACATTTTCTTAAAAGTGTTCTCTTATAAATTTTTTTCCACTATACTTTTATCCTTACTGAGCTTCTGAGATCGCCCCTTTCGATGTTTTATTTTTTCCAGGATGAGAAGAAGTATATTATGATTATCCTATAGGAATAAGCTAAGGGATATGAGTCTATTCAAAGGGGGAAAATGTTGTTGTTTTTTTCATTTCCTGATATAATGTAAAATATTATGTATGTATCTAGCACTTCCAAGGATACTAAGCTAATTGGTCTTTCGAGACAAGATCTATTGTGATCATGCCTATGTTATTTAATAATGCACCGACTCTGTGTAACTATGTTCAGGGCATTACAATTGGTATTGGAGGATGTTTAGTACAAACCATAGAATCTATATTTAGAAAAACTCGTATTAGAGAACATTACCTAAGATAGACTTTGAGGATTTGTATAGAAGAACTTCCTATAATTTTGGTAATGTAGAGATTATGTGAATTTTCCAAGAAATACATCCCTGTATAAAATTGATCAGGTAGAGTCTTCTCTAGATCATATGTATATAGGAGTAAAAACTATGACAAGGATTTTCGGGCTTGACCCGGGGTATCCTGGTACATGAAAATGGGCCTTGATACACTCTTGGTTATGACAATACCTGGGGATATGCATATAATAATTCATATTTTAATTACAAACTATTATGAAGGATTTTTGAACAAATACCTCCCCAAAGATAACATTTTATTTTATGATTATGTATTATATGCATAAACTGTTCAATTAATGTTAGGTATTTTACTAATGTGGAATTATAAATTGTGATTCATAAAATAATATAGTTTATTCCATTAATTATAAATAGCGTCTAGTTAAAGGAATGGAAACCATATCAACTAATGTAATCCATGTCGGGATTTCCCTCCAACTCAAGATAAATATAGTGGCGATAGTGATGCCACCGGTGGTAATAAACTTTTTATCATACTAGGACAACACACTCAGGTTATGAATAATAAACTTACCCATATAGAGCACCCTGATCCACAATGTGGAGGATCAATGTTAGACCGCTTCATGCGGCGAAAACCACAAACATTCAATGGGAAAACAAATCCATTTATAGCTAAGAAATCGATAAGTTCCTTAGAAAAAATATTTCATTCATTAGGGAGTAACTAAAGGGAAAAATTTGGCATGGTAGTTTATCGCCTCCTGGGAGATGCAGATCAATGGTGGTAATTAATTAAAAACACAAAGGAAGATGATGAAGTATAAAATATGGAATGGAGTGAGTTTAAATAAATATTTATAGAAAAATACTTTCCTCGTGACCATCGAGAAGATATGGAAGGACAATTTCTATGTCTGAGGAAAATAGAGGATGAAAATGTCGCAAAGTATGAGGCAAACATTATAAGGATAGAAAGGCATGCAACAGATTATATACGTAACCCAAAGAGTAATATTAATTGATTTAATTATGGGTTCAAACCATTTATTCATCAAGCATTAGTCTTACTATCCTTCTCATCATATGAAGATATTGTCTCAATTGCAATCAAGATAGAAAAAGAATTGTATAAGTCGTAAGACATTAAATAAAATAAAGAGAAATAGATATATACTAAACACATTGAAAACGGAAATAAGAGGAATCATAGAAAACATGAAATTCCATCATGTGGTAAATTTAGGAAGAAACACCCCAATTCTTTCTTGAATGGAATGGTAGTCTGTTACAAGTGTGGTGAGAAAGGCCACCAAGATCATGATTGTAATAGAATGAAAGATGTTGTTAATGTCGAATGGTATAATTATAGAGAATGGGGAATTATGAAAATGAATGTCCTTTGAACCAAAGAAAAATACATTAGAAAAGGAAAAGGGATTAAGGCCAAGCTTATGCGTTCACTACTGATATGGTTGAAGCTCCAAATGACATGGTCGAATGTAATTTAATGGTTTCCTCAAGTTTAACCAATGATTTATTTGATTTTGGATCATCTCATTGTTTCATATCTTTCTAGTTATCTATGAAAATTAGATATTTCCAATTTGATTTAACAATACAATTGACAATCAAAACTCCTAAGGGAAGTATCATTGTAGCAATTTTTTGTGAATCAGTTCCTATTTGGGCATATAAACTTTCTTTATCTTCTGATCTCATCATCATACCCATGATTTATATTAATATAATCTTCGGTATGGATGGTTTTTCAGACCATGAGGCTAAAATTTCTTGTAATTAGGAGGTTACAATTTTTTATGATGATAAAGAGTACCTTATCTTTAAAGAAAAAACATCACCATCTGTTTCTTATCAAGATCCACCCCTAGTAGCTCTACTAAATTCAATTATTGGGGATGATGAGAATAAAATAACTATGGGTAAGAAAAGGAATGTTCAAATAGATAATTTACCTATTGTACAAGAATATATTGATGTGTTTCTAGAGGATTTACCTATAAATCCTCTAGAATGAGAAATTGAAATTTTCATTGACTTAATTCCTAGTCCATGGCCAATATTGAAGACCCCATAGAGAATGGCCTCTGTAGAATTAGTGGAACTAAAAAAACTACAGGAATTGAAAAATAAAGGATTTATTTTCCCTAGTGTTTCTCCATGGGGAGCCCATGTTCTTTTTTTATATAAAGAAAGATGGATCTATGAGGTTGTGCATTGACTATAGATAGATCAATGATATAACAATAAATAACAAGTATCCATTATCTCGTATTGATTATTTATTCAATCAACTTCATGGAGATCAATATTTTTCAACGATTGACCTTCGATCTGGATATCATCAGTTGTGTGTGAAGAAGGAAGACATTTTGAAGGCATCATTTTGTACCAGTTATGGGCATTATGAGTATACAGTAATGCCTTTTGAACTGACTAATGAACCATTTATCTTCATCAATAAAATGAAAAGAGTTTTCAAGGAATATCTTGATGACTTTGTAGTGGTATTTATTGATGATTTCATGGTTTACTCCAAAATATAAGAATATCATGAAAATCACTAGCGCGCTATTCTAATGACTCATAGAATAAATGAATTGTGTGTAATGTTTAGCATTTGTGAATTTTGGCTTCAAGTGATTTCTTTTGTTGGCCATATTGTCTCTATGGATGGAATCTCTGTTGATCATTCTAAGACAAGATCAATACAAGAGTGGCCATAACTTACGTGTATAACTGAGGTGTGCAGTTTTATTGGTTTATCAGGTTATTATCGGTGTTTCATTGAAGATTTTGCTCGATTTTCTAACCCATTAACCAAGATCACACGTAAATGGGTTAAATTTGTTTGGAAAAAAGAGTGTGAAGAATATTTTCATAAACTAGATATTAGATTATTCAATGCTCTTATCATTACTTTACCATCAAGGAATGATGTGTTTGTTATTTATAGTGATACGTCAAAGAAAGGACTTGGTTGCTTCTTTATGTAGAATGATAGATTATTGACTATACATCACAAAATATAAAAATTCATGAACAATTCCATCACACTCATGATCTTTAGTTAGCTTCTGTAATATTTTCATTAAAGATATAGATACACTATCTATATGGTTAAAAATGTGAGATATATACTCATCAAAATATTATAAAGTATATTTTTTCATAGAGAGAACTCAACATGAGGCAAACATGATGGATTGAACTACTCAATGATTATTTTTTCACTATACATTACCACTTGGGGATTGTTAATATGGTGGAAGATTATTTGAGAAAAAATGGTAATGGAGTTTTAAAATAGAAGATATTTGAAAGGGATCCTATGTTCATGGAACTTGTAATGATGGTTATGGGAATAATCATGCAAGGTGAAACATGAATAATTTTTCAAATGGTAACCAAACCATCTTTACTGGAATGATTATAAATTTATCATACTACTGATGAGGAGTTTTAAAAGAAAATTAATGTTGTGAATGGTTAGAGATTAATTGAATTTGTATATGAAGATTGATTTTTTAACTTTGGGAAGAGACTTTGTGTTCTTGACATAGATGATCTAAAAAGAGAATTGTTAGATGATGCTCATTGCTAGTATTTTTTTATACACCCTGGTATCACTAAGATGTATAAATATTAGAAGAAACATTTTTGGTGGGACAACATGAAGAGGGATAATGCTGATTATGTGTCAAGATATATGGGTCTTAAATAATAGGTGATGGCTGGAAGAAAATATCCTAGAGGAATCATGAAACCTCTTCCCATACCTGAGTGGAACTGGAATGATTTTATGATGGAATTTGTCATGGGAAAACCAAAGACTCTTAGAAGGATTAATGCATTATGGGTTATTGATGATCGTCTTACCAAGTCAATACATTTTCATGGTATAAAAAAAATTACCAATTGAATTTTCACATGAATATATGTTAATGATGTTTTAGGACTTCATGGTGTACCCCTATAGATTGTTTCTCATCGTGGTCCTTGTTTTACATCATGATTCTGTAAAACTCTTCAAAAATCCCAAGATACTAAACTTCGTTTAAGAACTGACTAACATGCTCAAACTGATGGACAATAAGAACGTACTATTTCAACCTTAGAAGACATGTTGAGATCTTACTCACATGACTTTCAATGTACGTGGGATAAATATTTACCTCTGGTATAATTTTATTATAACAATAGAATCCATTGATGTATTCATATGGCAACAAATGAAGAGTTATATTAAAAGAGATGTCACACACCAACTTGTTGGGATGATGTTGGTCAGAGAAAACCCATAGGCCCAGAATTTCTTGTGGAAACAATTGAAAAGGTGGAGATGATCCAAACCCACATCAATGTATCCCAATGTAGGAAAAAGATCTATACTGATAACTTAAAGAACGATTTGGAATTTCATGTAGGATATCAAGTTTTATTGAGGGTATCACCATGGAAAGGTGTTGTATGATTCGATAAGAAGGGTAAAGTAAGTCCCAGGTACATCTGGCCTTTTGAAATTCTAGAACTAATTGGTTTTGTAGCTTATCGTTTTGCAATGCCTCCAAGCCTCTCCAAAGATCATGATGTGTTCCACGTATCACTGTTGAGAAAATACATGTCTGACCGAACACATGTACTCACCTATGAAGAAATAGAACTGGAACCCGATTTGTCTTACTGTGAATAGCATGTCAAGATTTTTGATATCGGAGAACAAATTTTGAGAAACCAAATGACTTGTCGGGAAAAAGTTCTATAGAGAAACCATAATATAGAAGATGAAATGTGGGAACCTAAGGAACTTATGATGAAAAATTACTCGAATATTATAATGCAGTAGTATTCTAGAAATTTCGAGGATGAAATTATTTAATGGATGTAAGAATGTAACATCCCAAACATCCACAATATGTTTCTCTTTGAATAATGCAATTGCTTGCACGGTGTGCAACATCGAGTTCCAGCACACCTTGACCAATCAAAATAGATGATATGAATATTAATACCAAATTTAGAAATTTTATAAACTTTATTTCTTAAAATGGACTTCATTTTTGGATTCAGAATATCGAAATTAGCTTAGGGTGAATTTTTGGAATTTTTCTGAAAATATTCAATTTTGGATGAATATTGTAAAACATTGTGTTATTATTTAAAACCAAATTTTTATTTAAATAATTAGTTATTTTATTTAAATTTATTTTATATCAAATTATATATATAATACCTATATATGTTCAAAGTAATTGATTTGAGTCATTTTATAATAATATTAGATATATAAAATTTTATTGAACTTTTAAAGACTTTTAACCAACTTCTACGCACATTTACTAATTTGCATAAAATGTAATTTTACCACTTTTGTGAATTAAATTTCAAAAATCCAAGCAACACAGTTGATATTAGTAAGTAAAATTTGGTTCAATAGAGTGGAAATAATTTTTTGTGAATAGTATCTTTTGAATTTTATTTACCATGGTTAAAAGTAGATAGGATAAATAAAGGTTAAATTATATAATAATTACCCTAAAACATGTCCTAATTCTATTGGATATGTTTATTTTGACCAAAATAAACCTTATTGAAAAAATATGATTCTTTTGGTCCACATGGATTAGATTGGGACATTTATTATTATTTTATTTAAAGAAGAGTTAAAAGTGTAACATTCAAAGTTTAATAATTAAAATATTTTTAATATAAGGTTATACATAAGATAAATTCCAATATTCCATAGAAATAAAAAATGATATCCTATATATTGGAATTTTATTTATAATTTTAATACATTAAATAATTAAATTTCTTTACGACACAATGATGATGCAGTAATTACCTTATTATTGAATGATTAAAATAATTGATATTATAAATATTAATATAATTGTTAATTGATACATTTTATGTATTCCAAGAATTTTATAGGTTAATAAGACATGTTAATGTGAATTAAATATATTTTTTGAATTGACAATGTTTTTATGACTTTCACAAAAACCAAAATATAAATAGTGTCAAAATTGATTGAAATGAGTTTTTTTTAAAAAATACTATATTATTAATTGTTATAAAATTACTAAAAAAATACGGATCATCCAAAGTACTTAGATAAGGTTAAATATATCAATAATAAACCAATTGGTGTTCTCTAGGCTTTTTATATTATGTTTATTATCCATTTATTATATTAATACAAGAATACATGAGAAAGGTTGAACTATTTTACTAAGAGTTAAATCTAAAAGAGAAGGTTAATATGGTGACCTAAACATCTCTAAAACCTATTGGTTGGGATGTTATCAACCCATCCCCAACATATCCTCTAAATAAATCTTTTTTAAGCCATTACTAACTGAATATGATTGTATAATTAAATAATATTTCAATCTTATCATAAAGTGACCCTCATCTCTTCTATAAAAGGGGGCTTCCCCTTATCTCAAAAACACACCTCCAAAGCCATTTGGCTCGGCCAAACCCTCCTCAAATACCCTTACAACTATCCTCACATAAACTTATAGTCCTTACTTTGATAATAATACAACTTGAGAATCCATTTGGATCAAATCAAAAGGAAGAACCCGTAGAAGAGGTAATAATTTCATCACCTCTTTTATTGTTCTTTTCTTCATCAAATTCCTCTATCATTGTTGTTTCCATAAAAAATAACTCAAGTAACATATAAATATTTTGATGTTATTATAAATATGTTACCAACATATTCATTATTCTATCCATCCTATCAATGAAAAAGTCACCATACATGTGTACATACGGCTTACCGTCTCCATGTCATGGTGTAGTTTGTTATTCAACACTTCATTATTTGGATGGGAATAATAATGAGTACAATTGATGTAAATAATAAATAAAATATGTCAATGATTAGGTATTTATGATATACCATCCAATTAAAAATTGTTTAACTATCAAGAGAATTATATTTTCGCTTGTACGTACGTACGGATTACCGTCTCTGCGAACACGATGAGATTAATTCAACATCGTAATCATTCAAGATTAATTTTCATTTTATGATTAAAAATAATTATTAAGAACTTAATATCATTATGTATATGAATTAAATAAATCCTATCCATAAATAACATGAATAAATTAACAAATAAAATAATGGAAAATGAATCAGTTAACACCCGAAATAATGATACCACTGAAATATTACTAACATAGCAATATTAGGAGATCATATATGACATCGTATTTATGCATGTGGTTCTTGTATAATTTAATAACAATGATTTAACTATTATATAGGAGTTTAACATACCCTCGATCAAGGAAAAGGACAAGGTAATGGTTAAATAAACAATCTTTTCATAATTAGAGGTTTTTTATACGTGAGTATCTACTGGGACCTCTTTATCATCCACATCTGTGTTTCTTAAAAATGTATTTCAAAACATTTTTACTATTTCCTAGACTATTGGTTAGAGTCATTTATACCCTTTTTAAATTTTAATAAAAATTTTATAAAGGAATCTTTCTATCATTTTTCAATCAGTGTCCTTTATGACCTTTTCGTCAAAAGTAAGGAAAAATTGTTTTTTATCTTATACTGTGAGTGAGGATATTTTCTACCATTATAACACCTTTGAAGATTCACTTGAAATATTATAAGAATATTTTCAAAATAAATGTTTTATTTAATAATTATGTGACTTTAAAATGATTTCAAAATAGAAATAGATATTTCTCTCTAATATTTTTAATGTCATCTTTGTCAACATACATTGAATGATTTTACAATTGTTTGAAGTTGATTTTTTATGATACAATCTTTTACATTGTATTGCAGGTTTTGCGATATGTTTGATAGTGGATGTGTTATTTTTATACCACTCAAGGTTTATGGTTAATGTATTAACATTTTGTCTGCTATTCTTAATACTAATGTTAATTTTATGTTTCAACCTTCTCATACGAGGAATGAATTAGACTTATTAAGTAACTGATGGAGCAGGCTATAGCTCCTCAATGCATTGGTAGGTCTCATGAGACAACTAGTGTCTTGGAACAAGGCCTTTTCAAAATCTTATATTTAATCTTGGCATGAGGCTTTGACTATGTGGTTATGATGTCCTGCAGTATGCATTATATCATTATGAAATTGGATTTTGATATAACATGTGATTATTCAATTAGTAGAACATCTATGTGAAGAATTAAATTTCATTTTTTGATTTATATTTTCCATATTTTTCTGATGTTTATGTTTAAAAGTCTTATGTTTTAGTCGTATACATTTCCTTAGATGTTTATTCTTATTTATGATAGTATATTTTATATTGTTATCCCTACTGATCATCTGAGATCATCCATTTCTATGTTTTATTTTTCCCAGGATGCGAAGAAGTATATTACGATTAACCTACAAGAATAGGCTATGGGTTATTAGTGTGTTCAATGGGGACACAATGTTGTTTTTGTTTTTCTATTTCATTATGTAATGTAAAAACATATGTATGTATCTAGCACTTCCTAGGCTACTAAACTAATCAGTCGTTCGATACATGATCTCTTATGTTCATTCCAATATTATGTAATATTCCATAGACTCTCGGTAACCAGGGTCAGGGTGTTACAAGGTTCATAATCTAGAACACTCTCTTCATCCTTTTTCTTAAATACAATGTACTTCTTATTGATCTCAATGTATTGATCATTGGGATATTATTTATCAATGAATGTATCAGTAAAATATACACATTCAATGACTTCAAATTTTTCATCCACCTGTGTATTCTGGATCATAGACCACCACTAGTCAACATCACCTTGGAGACAATAGACCAAATGTGTAAACTTTTATATTCCGCTGCATTATATGGTAGTAAATATCATTTCAAGATGCTTAATACATTTATTATCTATAATTTTATTAGTATTACCATTAAACTATGGGGGGTTCTTCAAAATAATGTGATCCATCATAGGAGATTCTCACCATAGGATAGGTTTTTCTATTATATCTAGGTTACCTTATACAACCTAACTAAGATTCCCTAATATATCTACAACAAGCTGAGTTTGAAAACCATTTATATTTGTTTCCTTAGTATGGAAATTTCAATATTTTTTACGAGTATAGATAAAATTCTTCATTATGGGTTCCATTTCTAAAAAATGGATGATGCTTGATTATTTCATAAAATTTCTATCTTTTTATAACACTAAATACAATACCGAACATAACATAAATTCATTCATCATGAATCCTAGTAACATAAAATCTGGTTACATTGGAGACATATTTGTTTCTAAATCCTTTATAATGGTTGGTAAATAAAATGTGTGATATCCTATGAATATCCCCAAGTGTGTCACACCAGGTGAACAGTAAGACCCGTTGTCATGTACCAGGTTACACAAAGTTATTCCCAGAACACATTTTTTGAGTTATTACTCATAGGTATATCAGTGGAAAAATCACATCCACTTGTAGTATCTAGATAGGGATGTATTTCTAGGAATACTCACAAAATAACTACATTACCAAAATTATAGGATTTTCTTGTATAATTACCCTCAATGTCTATATAAGGGTTTTTCAACCTAATATATATTTATATGGTTATTTATAAACATCCATTGATACCATCTATAATGCCATGACAATAGGATCCCAGAGCTGGATCATTATTTCATTAAATTGAAATGATTACAAGGAATCAAATCTCAACGGACCGATCCCAGAATCAGTCGTGGAAAGAAAGATTACAAACATGATACCCAAAAAACATTGGGAAATATAAAATAAAAACATGATATGTAATAAAAAAATAAATTGTGTCCTGGAATTATTTTTCAAAGAGTTCTTCTTAATAACCTCTAGAAATGAATCATCATAAGGGTGTTCTCTAATTCTCAGTAAGTGTAAGTAAATTGGAAGAAATAACGAACCAATTTGTAATAAATTAACATATAAAGGTAAATAACTAATAAGACAAGCCAGTAAAAAACTATATGAGTCAATATCAACATGGAATGGTAAGAAACTAAAAGCACATGCCATTAAATCAATGAACTGAAAATGAAATACATCCATAGATATGTCGATATAAACTATCATAGATAAATCATAACTGAATTCTGAATAAATGAAATAATTAATAACCATACATCATTTTTCTAGTGAATTTGATACATTTACACTCTAGAGAGAGTATAAAATATATGTCCAACTAAATAACCTCATGAGACTATTGATGAATCGAGGGGCTCACATTAACAGGTCCCCAACCCTTAGGGATTTCATAAAGTTTTCCCTAAACCCATATATTTCATGCATGAATAATATTTATCATATTGTATATACTATTCTCCTTTGTCAAAATGGATCCGTATTAAATAGAAGTTACAGATTTATCAATAATTCATTGTTAGTCATATAACTGTCAATGTGAACACTATTTATAAAATGATGTATTGTTTAAGAAATAATAATATATTGTGTCTGAAATTATGTATATTCAATGTAATTTCAAATGAAAATTTATTAAAATAATGTTATTATTTCAAGATAATGTTCACAATCACAAAATGCAGTGATATTGCATTTATAATTATCATGAACTTTCTTTAAGAAACGTAGTCTTTAAATGTTCCCAAGTACCCCACAACACTTGGAAACATTTGAATCATAATATCCATTAATTTATGACATTACATGAAACTTATAATATAATTATAATAATATTATTTATTATATAACATGAATATGTAAGTATATACACAAAATAAATGTGAATAGACTCATAATAACAAATAATTCTCAATGTAATGTTAATTGAGGAGGTATTCCTTTACCTTAGCCTTCATTTTGTTCTCTGGTATTTATCATCCTCTATAGTGGTTTAAAATATTTTACTAACATACTTAATAACTATACTAATTTTTATAATACCATATATTAACTTCACATAATATATCATTGCCTTTTTGTTAACAACTTCAATTAATTTTACTATTTCGAATGTTAATTTCCTAGTTTTCTCGTGTATGTTTTCCCTTGTTGTTTGTTGTTATTATTTATTAAATCATGTTTTAATCATCTTTATAATGTAAAAAATTACTTTAATATATTATATATTCATTACATGTGTGTTTATAATAGTCTATAATATCTATAGATTCGAAATGATGTTTGTTGTTCATGGATACGGTAGGTCAAACGTATGCATGAACGTTACATTCATTTATTTGTTTTATTAAAATATTGTATAATAAATGATAAATTTTAATATTATAATTAATGTATCATATTTATATGATATATATGGTACATAAGTTAATTAAAACCATCATTTATATGTTCCATGTTTGGCATGAGTGAGTCAAATCGCTTTAGGGGGTGGTAGTCCACACTTCCTCCAACGAAATTATCGTATTTACACATGATTGAAAGAATAAAATGATGATCTAAGTAAAAATTACTTAAGATTAATGAAAATAAAAATACAATAAATATCATATATATAAACATTTTTTCCATCATAATGGACACCATGAAAGGTGGTAACGAAAAAATGAACAATCATTATTTTGTGAGGCAGTTGTTCACCATACACATAAACAGTATATTAGTTACTCATTGGATGGAGGTGTGTGTAAGTGTAGGTCTAAATATTAACATAAAAAATCCAATTATATTTATAATACATATGTTTTTATTTATTAATAATTTAAGATTAGTATAGGGTGTGGATAACGGAAATGAAACTAAAAAAATTGAGAGCATACATTACCTCTTAATCGGGTAAATTATTTTTTTTATAACAAAAGACATCATTAGAATACTTTTAGAGAAAATGGAGGATTAAATGTATAGAGGATGTATTTTTTTTATATACTTGTGAATAGTTTTGCCTAACATAATATATTCTAGATGTGTGATGAATGGTGAGAGGTGGTGACCTTTTATAGGGATGGAAAAGACTCACTTGGAATTTTTTTAAACAAGTTGGGTTTACCCATGTTATTACCCAACAAAAGTCATAAAAACAAACTGAAATATTCAATGTAAGGTGTATCTACTAATTATGTCTATATAATAGGTTTTTACAAGTTTCTAGTTCATTTGGGCCTCTAAGTTAAATTTTTAGTCTTTTATTATACTTAATGTTTTCTTATTAATTGTAATTTTTTTAATAAATTTCACAAATATTTTTGGTAAAAAATGTTCTTGTTAAACATTGTAAATAATTCTGATTCCAAATATGGAATCAATTTTTTCAAATTTAAATAAAAATAATTGAAGAAATTAATTTTAAATTCATCTTGGAAGCGGGATAAGATTATAGGTTTTTAATGTATAAACATATGACATTTTTCTATGTTTTTTTAATAAATTTTAGAGGCAATTTGATTCCAATGAAAAAAAATTTATTAATTGATAAAAATATTATATAATTAAACATTAAAATCAACTAAATATATAATATATAATTATAAATAATTAATATGAAAAAATGGTTTTGAAATAAATTTCAGTATTATCACTATTCATTAAAAAAATAAATGTTTTCAAAAAAATTTAAAACATCATCCTAACCAAATTAATAGTGTTTTATTTCAAATAATAAGTTTTTATTAAGATATTAAATATATAAAAGGGTGAAAATGGATTTCAAATGGGTTCTCAATCACGAGGTGGTAATATTGCCTTTATAAAAATATTGGGTTTTTATGTTTAATATTTAGACTGTTCTTATATTATGCTTTTCAAATATATTGGATGAAAATAAAAAAATGTTATATTGAATATATGATATATATATATATATATATATATATATATTATTAATGTAAAGAAATAATTATTATTAAATAATTCTATTATAGTAGATCATCTTTGGGAATATAATAATATTTGCTTTTATATTCAATTGGATTTTATATTCATTTCCAATTAATTTATAACCAATGATTTTAGTTTTAAATTTGTGAAAACAAAATATTTTAATAAATTAGTTACCCCTTTTCACTAATTACAATTTAATGTATATTTTTATCATGTTATATTTAATAATATATCGTAATTTGGTAAAACTCAGGCTTGTGTGTAATTGAAGTTTTTGAAGAAACTCACTCCTACGTGTAACACATGGTGACTCAGAGTCGAGTTCATTACCAAATATATAATATATAAAATTTATTAAAAATGGATAATATTATTTAAAGTATCATGGTATTATATCCCCTTACCAGCTTGGTGTCACGTGTCATGAGCATTATCAAATATAATGTTCTTTTTTTTGAATTTGGGGGTGTTACACCAATAGTAAACTAGAATGGAATAAGAATTTTCTTTTTCACCCTATCCAAGTAAACCCTGGCTTATTTCTTCCTGATATTTAACAGTTACACCAATAATTTAGTAGAGAACAAGTCATGATCATAGGCTTTGATCTATCCTTGAAGCTAGAGATAGCCTATTTCAATGCCAAAGTTAATTATAAACATGTGAAAAAGTAGATAAATAGCTATTATGACACCATGAATATAGAGTTAACCCCCTTTAATAGCAATTTGATTGTATTAATTTCATAGTTCGTCCTCAAACTGATGTTGAATAATGACCCTGATTCAACAAATTCTCATTATAATAAATTTGAAATTATATCTTTTTCACTTTCCTAACCATAACCACAATGAGACAATTTTATTTATTTTTAACTAAACTATGGAATATCTATTCATAATATATATCATGTTTTGAAATAGTTCGGTTAGAACAACCTCAGTAAATGATGAAATTATATTTTTATTGGATTTTTGAATCGTAAAATATAATACTTCCAAAATCGGTCCATTTTGTAAAATTAATAAAAAATTGAAAAGGTATGATATTAAGAAACTAACATCTCCATTTTCAATGGTCCAAATGAATAAATAGACATTTATAAAATATGTTTTTATAAGTTTTTAATCAAATTCAATGAAGAGTAATGGACATCGTTATTATTCAGGAAGTCCATGTGATGTCTTATGGATCTAATACAATAGGAACTAGACTCTCCCACATAATTAAGAGGCCTAGTTTTTTCTATTTATTTAATGTTTGATGACTTTGTAGATTTCATGAAAATGTGTCACTCTTTTCAAATACATGAGAAAATTATATATATGATCCCTAAGTTGTTTCATATTTTCAAATTCTTCTGGCCATTTTTATATTTGGAGTAGTTTTTAGAGGGCCATGTCCCCCATTTATAGAAAATATGTTCCTTATAACCACAATTGTTTTTCAAAATGGTCTGATGTTATATCCCTCTATAAATTCAAGATGAAAATATTCATTCACATCATGAATCCTAACGTCATCACATGTTTTGGATTTCGTTTTAAAATATTTTTTTACAATAATAAAAACAACTTTTCAACCATGTAGGTAATTTTATTTTTGGATTAAAACATAATATAAAACCATTCCTCTAGATATCACAATGTGGAATATGGATATATATTGGATTTAAATAATTAAATGTAAAATTTCCTCCAAAAATTATTGAATAATATATGAAATATAATCAGAAATTCTCAGGTACGCCTTTTTGTCCAATCATACCTTGACTAAAACTACCACACATATGAATATCTATTTTATTTCATATAGATTGATCTGGACCTAGTAATTGAGGCCATGATTCTGTCACTCTAAATTACTATATTAGTTTATCTCTCAAATTATGAATAATAACAAAAGTGATGTAACAATTTATAATTAATTGATTATAAATGGTAGAATATATTAAAAAACATTAAATTGTATCATAATATAGTTTCATGATCCTTCGATAATAAGGTTAATATTCCATCATTCATAAAAAGGAAAGTTTTATTGGTTCTTGTAACAGTAATGATACTAGCAAGAAAACCCACCGTGAAATAACCAATGTTGGAATGAGTTTATATCATACATAAGGTCTATTTTAATATAGAATACTCTTTTTCCTCTATGGATGGTTAGCACATAATGACCCCCTCCCAAAATTCTAGTTTTCTCAATAAATATTGGCATATTTCAAATTTTAGAAACCATTTCATTGGTCACTGACTCTAAACTACAAAACATCTATGTCTTAATGGTAGAATTTAAATGACACTATAATAGATGAATACCATATTATGTAAAATGATATTCTCATTTTATCCACCACGTGAAATTAAACTACGATTTAGAATTCAATCATTAATTACTATAAACTAATAAATTTGTTCAATTTTATATCATTAATTTACTTTATATGGGATCTTGATTTATGTAGAATTATTTTTTATAATGTTAGATTATTCTCAAAGTATGAGGCTCTACATTCCTCAAGTAAAATCTTATTTTATATAAGGAAACATACTTCATAAGAACTATGTGGATTATTGATTCCCATAAATATGGGATGTGTGGTGACATCAAGGTTATCTTCCATAAACCAAGATGATGGTTTCATAAATTAAATACAAACATACCCCCTCTTTTATATAAGTCAAATCATGGAAAGATATTTTGACATGGGTTGTCTCATTTCAAGACATATGATGATGAATATAATATTCAATTCAGATAAAAACAATCTAGATATTTGAATTGGAGCTTTTCTTATTTATAAAATATGTGTGGATTGATTTGTATTATTATAAAAGACATTGTGAATCATGGATCTCATATCATAGGCCTAGATGAATTTTGAGAAATCAATTCCATTATCCTATAAATGAGTCAGATCACTATTAGGGAGTTTCATTCCAATATCTCTACATAGTTTATTCTTGAATTTTTGGGATATTTTTCGATGACAAAGAATAATTTTTTAGAACCCACATCAATTTCATCACCATCATAGACAACCCTAATGTTGGGTCTGTAACAAATGTAGTCACCACAATTTGACTATAATATTTCCAAGATTCCACAAAAATTGAAATCTTTTCCTGATATGGTATCATTGTTCAATCATAATATAGACCACAGTTAAATATCATTCCCTAAATGATATTGGAAAAAAAATTAAGGAAAAATCATTTCTACCATATATATGAGTCATATCATTATAGGGTACCTTTTATTCAAAAACATTGGGATTACTAATTCATGTCTATAAGTGATACATTTTTATTCCTATATTCTCTACATTATTCCCATCCACAATCCATAACATAGTAATATTCAATTTTATCCTTTTTTATATGATAATTTTCTATCTTGGAGACTGGGGATTATTTCCTATAATTGTGGATTTCATCAGCAGAAATGTGATGTATGATAATTACCCATATCACAATATATTCATAGCCTCATGTACATCTATACATGGTTATGATCTAAAGTTAAACCATTTATTAATTTATTCTATATAGATTGATCTATGAGGGAAAAATTTCTCATTAGGAACTATGTGTGGATAGATTATTATCACCACATGATACGTAGTTATGCTAGTATCATATTTCCCATGAACATCCATAAAATTAAAATAAATTCCCATTTGGTATTAATGTTCAATCCTTTTCGTAAATACGCCATTTTCCTAATGAAATCACTTTAAGGTAGAGATCAATTATTTTTCCATTCAATTGACTAATATTGATGCTTCAAAGGCCCCACATATACTGTAATCATCTTTATCAATTGTCCCTTTTTCTATTTATAGGTTTTACTTACATAGGGAGGCTTATAAGATCAACATTCGTCTTTATTTAATCTCAATTTTATATGAAGTTACCCACAAATCTCTTATCTCAGACCCAAACATATTATTGTAACAAAATGGTTCCACTCCCTCACTATATGAGTTTGATCTATGTAGTGGATTTTCCTTAAGAAATTGGGATTCATGTGGATTTATTTTTAACTTTTTATGATATATAAAGACCTTGAAATGGGACAAGACATTGGGAAATTAAATTCCCCCAATATATCTTGGTTATGAAAGGAATAAACAATCAACCCATGTGGGTCTCATCTATTAACAACCATAATATTTGTTTTTTAGCTAATTCTCAAAACAAATCTTCTACAAATAAAAAATTATAAATGGGCCCTTTTATTTATGACGCATATTTTTACTAGAGTTCTCCATGTGGTTTCATTCTCTTTTGTACCCATACTCTGGTAAGATATATTCTATATTTAATTTCCCATTTTTAATCATCCCAAAAAATATTATATTTTTTATTCCATTATCATTTATTATTCCACAAACTAATCATTAACCACATGATCAAAGAGGTCTATGACAATAAACCCATTTATAATAACTAGTTCCCTGATTCATGAAGTTTTTAGGTGATAATAGTCCTCCATAAATGAAAATAAATTGATAAATAATGGTATATCCCCATAAAACTCACATCACATACATTTGAGTAAGATCTATGTAAGGGAAGCCTATATATAATTATTTATCCACAAACATTCACATGGATAAAATTCCCCCTATATCTCATCCCATATTTATGATTTTAAACTCTGTATCATAAGGATTAAACTCAAAACCCAAAATTTTGTAACAACTTGGTCCATGTCATATGATATTAAACTTCCTGGAAATTGTATCCTTTGTGTGACCATAAAATACAAAAACCATCATACACCATCACTCCTAAGTAATGGAACATAATTCAATTATCCTAGTCAAGAAATGTCTAAGATACATCCATGATATTTTCATAGAATATCAACCCCTTATAATGAAATCAATGAAATATGTCTCTTAGATTTTCTCTAACCATCGACATCCCACAATATGTAGTACATCCGACTTCCCTGGACCCCTCTTCTAGACTATGAATACCTTCACCTGCCTATTTCATATGAGGACTAACCTATCAACTAGAGTCATCTTCTCCTTGTAAAAAGGTCTATTGATCATTTTCTTATATGACAACAATACTGATGAATCATTCACTAATATTTTTTCTACGGTCTTCCCTCACATGTTTATCCTATTACATTAGTCATACTTTGAGAACCTTAAATCATAACTTTCATTATTTTCATCCCCATTAAATAAATTTAATTGTTTACTCTCAACCATAGGTAATTGTAATTTTATTCTTGTGTCACACATCTCAATCATACTCAGTCCACACATTATGAAATTCAACCATGTGTATTTTTAACCTATTGGATGACTCAAAACTAGTATTTAACAGGGTATACATAATGTGAAACTAAAAAACTATAATGGGAAGTCATAGAATAATATAATTCATTACGTTATAATATAAACTCATTAAGAGATTAATAAAAGGTCTATTAAAAATTAAAAAGGAAAAAAGCATGTGAGATCAATATTGTTTCCCTAAAAACCTAATTAACATTAGTGTGACCACTGCCCTAAGAAAAATTAAAATCAATTATTTATCACATATATTTTAATTTATAATGAGTTCAGTATATGGTGAGACACCAATTAAGGCACCAGAACCATCATTAGATATCCTTTTCAACATACCATACTTCATTTCTCTATCTCAGAACCATCACAAACCATCCACGACCATTGGTGAGGAGTTTTTTTCTTGAAGGGACTCTCTACATGACTGTAACATATTTCTCTTAGAAAATTCTTATGACCCCCACCACATCAACAAGAGACTTCATATTACAGAAAAAAATCATTTAATTCAAATGTTCCTTAGAAACATTACAATTTAACTCATCACCCTTATGTGATTTATGAACTTCCCCATTATTTCTACCCATATCACCATCCTTAGTTAATACACTTTGAGAAGAAATTTGAACTACTAATAATACAAAAATAACATTCATATATTAAATACTAAAATATACATAACCTTTTTTGTACCCATTCTCAAAACAAGGGTGCAACACCACAATGTTTGACCTTTGGGAGGTCCTCATTGGGTTACCATAAACTGTGTTACATGCCAACAGAGCTTCAATAACATAGAATTAATTCCACTTAATTGAAGTTAGTTTATAATTTTATTCAAACATACATTGTTATTGTGTTTCATTAAGTAATTTATATATAAACTATCATCATATATCCAAGACCTTCATTAGATAGCCCTTTCCCCATTACATGCATTATTTCTAATGTGTTTTATTCTTCAAAAAAATTAAGATTTTTAGTAAGGAAAATATTTGGATTCAAGAGATACACTTCATTAAAATGAATTTGTGATGTTGTATCTTGATTATAAACCTCTAATCTATCATCTACATTAATCATTATATAGTAAAACGTTCCTCAGATCCATGTGTGACCTGGAAACACTATTGAAAATCTAGTGACCCTTTCGTGATTCATGAACATCACTAACATGACCTCATTATTAACAATATACTCAATTAAAGCACTTTATAAGTTATTTACACCAAATATAATAAAACATTCTATTTTCTTCAACACCCTTGATGATATATTATTATATTACATACTTGTTCAATGATAAATGATGTGGGGTGACACAACCCCTATAGAAGACACATATTTGATGAACCATTCTATGTATTGACAATCTTAATCCCCATTAAATCATATAGTGACATGTGAATGTATTTTTTACTAAATTAAGAAACACACTATATGATTATTCATGAAATTCCCTAGATCAATCATATGATCCCCCAACCTATCAACATGAGTTATTCTGGCCTTGGAAAAAGTCTTTCGACCTCATTATGGCTTGTAATAATTAATGAAAAACTGATCACTGTAATGCGATTTATTATCATACCTAAAGTATTATTTCTATAACATAATAGATGAATTAAAATCATTAGGATGTATTTTACACAAACCACAACCCATCTATCTAGTGGATTCAAGAACCACAATGTTATATAACCATATTTCATACCCATTTGAGAGAAAAAGATACTATTTGGAGGATTCTTTATCAAATACACATCATCTGTGACCTATTTTGTGTCTCATGTTTATTGATACACATTAAATCCATTGTTACCACTATTAATGAGTTTTTATGGAATCTAGGGATTCACTGCAATACTATTCAGGCTTTCTAATATCTTCTTTATATGAACCCTAATCCTACAATTAGAGGTGTATTCACCATAAAAAAGGAATTTTGGTCCATGTGTCCCATTAAGAAATTACATTTAACTCTTCATCCAAGAGTGATTAGTGACTATCCTTGACATGTATTTCTTATATCATCATCCCAATTTAACAACATTGAGAAATGATTTATCTTTTCAATTGTATATAATTCAAAACATGGTATTTTTTTTAACATATGCTCGACACAATACAAACATAAACTGCAAAAACATTTTATCTAGGACATATAAATTTAAACCAAAACAATATGTGGTCCAAGATATAGGACCATAATCCACATTATCTGATTATCCATTTTATATTACATTAAAACAAAAAAACATATATTATAAGCTATATGACTTTAATCTTGAACATATTTATGTTAATAGTGTTCATAATTAAACATTATAATTTTTTTATACTTCTATTTTTTCAAAATCTTATGGAATAAAACATAATTCCTTGTAGTTATAATAGACACAAAATGGTGGTATAGAAAATAGTAGATACTCTATTACTAATCACACAAAATTGATTTGTATAATAAACACTAAGAATTAGGGAGGAAAAATAAACCTATTTATTTTGAAAACCCATAAATGGAGTCTAACTAAAAATAAAATTCCACACCCATTAAAAAGAGTATTATTTTAATCTTTGGAAAAATTAAGGAACATAAAACAAATGGACCAAATTTTTGTTAGTCCCAGCATAGTGTCCATAGATAGTATAACTATGATCCTTATACCCCTAACATAAGAGTGTTTTATCTCTCTCAATTCCCATGACATGATCAGATTATTCACCCATTTATTATAAATGGTTTTTTCATATTTTGTATAGAAAATCTAAAGTTGTCCATTGGTGGTGTATATACTGATATCTCTCTATGACCCATTTTGTTGGAGAATCGCATTATAGATCATGTTTATGTGTTAAAATTTTGATTTCAAAAACATTTTTAGGTTAAATAATGTTTTTAGATGACATATAAAATATTTTATAATCAATACACCTTAAAAGTAGACAAAAAAATTCCAAGAAAAATAGAAAAAAATTCATAATATTCTATTTGATGATATTTTAAAATGATAGAGGAATATCTTCCAAACTAGAGTCTCTCCCATGATCTCCCAAATAAAGGGATATATTAAAAAAATAATTCCATAAAATGTATTCTCAAATGTCATTCCCTACTCTACTAACCACTCCCCTAGGGAAGTAATGGATTAGTGAAACTGGTCTACTAATATAGTCTATTCCATTGTATCCATTTTATTCTTCTCAACCATGTAAAAATCATATGGATGGCCTTCCCCGTATCCCGGGTGAGACTATATAGTTCTTCCACTATCTTCTCAGAAACACGTATCATGTAATGTAATTGGTGTAATTTCTTTTGATTTTTTTATCTTTAATCATTCCTTGTAATGAAAAGTTTTTGGTTAGTCTATATTTTGTAAAAATAGTAAAATGATTTATATGAGGAATTGTTTTAATTTTGTTTGATCATTATTGAGGCCTTTGGAATTGATACTATAGGTTCAACAGAGAACATTATCTCTTGAGTAGTTACCACCACTTCAAATAGTTAATGGAGTAATTGATATCTGAACCTACTATATATTAGGTTTTTGAACATGAACATAATGTTGTGAAAATGGTCCTTGAGTTATTTTAAAGGGACCATACTTATTAGTACCTAGATATCTCTCCAGACCTCCCCCTTGTTTATTATTTAAATTCCATGTATTACAATCCTCAACCCAAACCTAGTAAGATAGAGGTATATATAATGGACCTAGTTTATAATTGAGGGACATGTAAACATATTACTTGTTATCATGGGTGTAGAATAATATTTTATCTAGGATATTTTTAGTAGTTCAGATCCTAAAAAATAATAAGAAGAAGGATTTGGGACCATAGATCTTTGATGTTGATATGCTCTAATAACACACATGGAGAATGTTAGTAAACAGACATTCATAATGTCATCAAATAACTAGTATTCATTTTATTCATTTATGATATATATTTTTAACCATATATTTTGTTACTATTTTCTCATATCCCTTGGTATGTATGTAAGTTGTTGTTTTACCTTATACTAAATGACTTAGAGTAACAGATGATGTAATATTATTTAATACAGACTACTAAGGAAGCATAATATTGACGTAACAACCATGTAGTATTAAATATATAGTTGGTGTCCAAATGATATTATGTAGTCCCCAATGTATATTATATTTCAAAGGAAAATCATAACCTCTTCCAGTAATGAATCCATCCTCAGGAGGTCAACATGAAAATAGACTCCATTTTCAGGGTTTTCATAAATAAATCATTCCCTTGATGGGTCAATTAGCAAGAGAGCTAGTAAAATTATATCAGACGTCAGGTCGTAACTATATTTCACCCTGGTTTTTTCTTCCCCTCCTTTGACATCATCCAATAACTAAGGTCTTGATGGACTTTTGTAAGTTCTATATTTATCATCCAAGAATTTATGTGTCCTTAATGGGACCTGGTGAGAGCCTACCTAATTAAACCAGCTTGGTTGAGATATTGGGGCATTTAAAATTTTATGAAGAGATAAATATAACTAACATAACACATACATGTTGATATTATGATTTTTTATTTTGTATAAACCTCTATTTCATATTTTAATTCATTTATACCCAATGAAAATCTTAATGGAAGGATTATTAAGGTGTGGTGGGTGGAAAGATGGGGGATTTGTGACATTTCCTTTAGATATAAAACAAAATCATCAATAACCTTTATTTTAATAGGAGATAACTTCACATAAACATCCTAATAATCATGTGAGATTTTCACATATTCCATTCTTGTAGTTTAGGATAATGGATAAGAAAGTGGTGTTCAATTATCTTTGAATATCTGTAATATCCAAAAGAAAAATTATGAAGTGTTAATATAAGAGGAGAACAATTATTGGGTAATAATGAAACTTTTTTACCACATTATAATAGCTTTTATGTTTTCCATTATCCTCACAATACACTATAATGTTGGGAGTCAAAATTTATAATGACATGGGAGTGTAATGAACTTGGACATTGGATATGGAAATCTATATGTTTATATCTTCATGAAATACATTAAAAAATATTTTTCTCATAGTAAATATGAACATCATCTACTAAATTATTAAATACATCTAGATCAATCTCTGCCTAGTAAATAACTCTTAAGTCCTCGTTGACTAGGATTTTCCTTCTCCAGTGATTCCATTACTGGAACACAACAATAATATCCTCCACATCATCATTTGGTTCCCCTTCGTCTAGAATAATTCATATGGGAACCCCTCCAGGGGTTGATTTAGTAGTCAGTTCCATTTTTGATGAGTGAGTTAGCACAATATTTTTTTTTTCTTATGGTTTATCTCAAAATATAAGACATTGTTGTATGATTGATGCTTACTAGGTATAGAAATTGTTTATTCCTCTAGCGTTGTCTCTGCCTCACCCTTACCCACCATTGTTTGCACTATGAACACCATATCTTGAAATAAATACTGTCTATTGGTGTAGGATCAAATCTATAAGTCCGCATATGAAATTTTAAGGAAAATGTATAAACTATATGAAGTGAAGGAGAAATGAATCTCAGCCTATTAACCAGAAATAATCATCCAGATATAGATAAATTCTATAGTATTTCTCTTTTAGCGGACGTTATCAAGTGAAAAAAACATTTTATGGACACATAAGAACCACCACACAATGATACAACCTCTATATGATTCACATATATTAATTACATTTATTTGAGTAGAAAAGGAACCCATATTAATAGTTATGATATACTATCAAACATAATTCACCTTATCTTTTTCTTGTGATGGTTCTTGTTGGTGCTCTATATAACATCAATGAAAACTATTCATTATCATTAGAAATTCACGTTTTCCCCAATTCAAATGTGTATTGGGTCTTGCCTAAAAAACTATTTTAATGAAAATATTGAATCAAGCACTAGGAATTATCAACGTATTAATGAGTTCCTAGCATCCCATGTGATATCCCATGATCCAAACATTAATTGAAAAAGGGAAAATAATTAATGCGTTATTACCCATGTAAACATAGATAATGTGATGTTATAACATAGCTATAAAATAAATTTGGACTCTATTATTCATACCACATTCCATTTATTCAACCCATATTATGGTGAAAACCCTTACTCCACACTTCTTGTTAGGATGATAAGTTTTCCTTCTGACATTTACATTCCTTCATGTTTGGGGAGATTGTTGATTCAATAAGGATTCCATATGACTTTACCATTTCTTCATGTTTGGAAAATAACAAACACCTTGTCTTAAGGAAAATTTCATTTACCCTATGTTTTACTTTCATAAGGAAAATTTTCCTTCCCCAAGGAAATTTTTCCTTACCATGTTTTTTTGTTCATTTTGTCTAATTATAAAATTTGGTTTCGTATCCAAACCCTCGGAATCATATATATACTTAGATAGAAAGCATTTTATTTTCAGGATACGAATTCAGACTCTGAACTCTTCTGAGTTCGGACTCTGAGTTCTCTGAATTCAGACCCATAACTTTTATGATATCAAGTTCCATGTTCTCTAAATTTATACTCTAATCTTTTATGAGTTCAAGTTTCGAGTTCTCTAAATTTAGACTCCGAACTCTCATGAGTTCTGGTTTCGAAGTCTTATGAATTCAGACTCTGAATTTCCTTAAAATTCATACTCTAAATTCTGTAGAATTCTAACTCTGAATTCTTCTGATAAACAAAATCTGAATATCCATGTATTATAGACTCCAAATTGTTTATGGGTAGAATCCAAACTTTCATTTATTTATTACATTCTGAAAAATGAATTTGGTTAAGTAACCCTATTTTTTCTTTCTCGTGTTTTTGTTATAAAATGATGTTGTGCATTCAGTTAATAACTAACCATTGTTTGAGTCACACATGTACAGGTCCCTCCAAAATTCAAGGAAAAATATGACCATTGGACAAGGGTGTCGACCGTTGATAATGTTCCTATAAATAGGAACTCATTTAAAATAGCTCAGCACAGGTTGATCAATCTAGAGATTACATGCTTCTGATGTGATTTCTAGAGAGAGTGACTTTATTTCCTTGTGTGTACTTAAAATATTGTTCAGAATTTCTTCGTATGACTCTGAATGTTGAGGAGTAAATTCTAGGGATTCCAGGGATAGGAAGACAAAGGTGCCCACTACCTTGAAGTTGAGGTCTTGTGGGGATAGCAAGACAGACTCCGATCTTCGTATCGAGGGATTACCCTAGTGTGGGTAAGATAGAATTTCCTGAAAGTATAAATCAAGGTACCTTTATCCAAAGTTTTTGGATATCCTTCTATTGGGGTTAAATGATTTACTACTTGTTACTTGTATTGTTTTAATTTTTCCACTACATTTTGATTGCTGAGGAATGTATAGCTATCTTATACTTTCTTATACTTGTACTCTGATATAGTGAGATTCTATACACCTTAAGGTATAATATTTATCTTTGTAAACTTCTGTTAAGATTCATTTCCAGAACCAAATTTCTAGAATTACATTCTATGAATCAAATTTCCGGAATCAATCAAGTTTTTAGAACATAGAGGTTTTGTGAATTTACCTTGTTTAACCTTGTTAAACAATAGAAAGGTTTCTTACAAACTTTAAAAGTTCCCAAAGAATTTTGAAAGTATACAATTCACCCCCTATTGTATATTGTGCATCTAAATTATCATTTCGATCCTATAGTTGGTATCATTGGAGAATATCATACTCCATACCAACCTAACAATTGGTATCATAGGCTGGTCTCAGAAATACTTAAATTCACATATAAGTTTTCCTTGATCATTTTTTCATTATTCTATTTTTCCCTTGATTATGAACTTTTATTTTTAATAATTTTTTGTGGAAAGATATTTTTATTAAGATGACATGAATGAATGTTGGTTCTATAGACAATATAAATCCTACTAGAGAATCTATTTTTGATGGGAATGATTACAAATATTAGAGAGATGTCATGAAGAATTTTTTTATCCACACTGGAGTGGATAACGTTATCATGCTTACTGGAGGATATAAAATCACTGACAAGGAAGTTAGTACTTTCAACAACCTAGAAAATCATGAATATCAACTAAATTATAAATTACGAAATACTTTTATTTGTTCTTTGACTAGAAATATATATAGAAAAATTTCATCTTGTGAAGCAGCAAATCGTATTTAGAATAAGCTTAATGTTACACATTTTAGTACTTCCAATGTTATTGAAACTAGGAGAGCCATGCTAAGATCTTAATATCATGGTTTCTGCTTTCCTTATGGGGAACCCATATGTAAGGTGCAACAGAGCTTTATGACTATTGTTAATAGTTTACAATCTATGGGTGAGAAAGTATTAGATGATGAAGCTCTTGTGGAAAAAATTGTAGACATCATGCCAATGAGAGGTAATTGAAGAGAACTACTATAGATGAGAATAGAATGGTTACTTAGATTTCTCTTGATGAAAATTTTGGAACTCTTCTTCAACATGAGACTAGAATGAAGAGAGATGCTGATAATGTTAAGAAGAAGAATGGGAATGGTAGTGTTTCTTTTACAACAAATTCAAATCATATGAAATCCAATGCTCCTAGGAGAGTTACAAGATATAAATCTAAGAAGGTTATTATTCAATCCGAATATAGTGGAAGTGAATCTTCAGAATACGAATTATCCAACCTTGATCGAAGGATGAACAAGATTTTTTTGATAGAAGAACATTCAGTCTAAATACAAAAAATAGAGATAGAAAAGACATGAATGATTCTGAAGTCACATGCTATGAATATAATAGATCTGAACATATAAGGCCAGATTTTCCAATACATATGAAAAATGAAATAAAGTAAATTCATTCTAAGAGAAATAGGATAAATTAATACAAATCTAAAGCTAATAATTTCTTGAAAGCTAATGAAACTTGGAGTTCTAGTGGTGGTAACTCTTCAGATGAATCATCAGATTACGATTCTTCTAGATAGAAAAATCATGGTTTAATAGCCAGATTACCTATTGAAAATCATTTCTTAATGGATAAGGTACAAAATGTTGAATCCATGACTAATGTATCTTTAAATACTAACTATAGTGATAGTAAATATTATAACTCTTCGGATGAATAATCTTCTGTTGATGAAGATAATACTTTTCCTACCTATGAATAAGTTTCTAGGTTTGCTGAGCTTCTTGAGAATGATAAATCAAAACTCAAGAAAAATCATGATAAGGAAACTTCTAGAAATACTATTTATACTAAGGATTATCAGATCTTTCTAAAGACCTTGATAAGAAAACTTATGTTTTTGATAGTTTTTCAAAAAAACCTTCAGAATGTTAATTTTGAGAAGGATAAACTTTCTAAGGATCTAGAAAAAGTAATTTCTATGAAAAATATTTTTGAGGCAAGCTCTAGCTCCAAAACTAATTATTTTGAATACAAGATCTTAGTTATTAGACTAAAGTCAGAAATATTCACCTTGAGGAAGTGTTTGTCAAACTTTACCTTAGGTAAGGAAAATTTTGATAAGATGCATTCTCAAATACGACCTTTATGGAATAACTCTGGTTTTGGTTAAACTAGTTCAAAACTGATTTTTAGTAACAATTATTTTGTTCCTCATAGTGCTCTGTTATGCAATAAGTTTCAGTGTGGTGAGCATTGGGAAAAAATGTTCCTTAAACAAATCTTTGTCTTTATGTTTTTATAAAGCTTATTTTTCAAAGAAATTTTGGATTCCTAAAATTTTTCTTTCTGAAATTTCCAGATCCAAAAAATTTTGGATTCCAAAAGTCTAACACCCTTATTTTAAGAAATATATAGAAAGTACAGACAACAATACTTAGTACATGGATAGTGGATTTTCTCATCATATTAATGGTAACAAAAACTTCTTTTAAAAGATTATCAAGATGAAAGGAGGAAAAGTATCATTCAGAGATAATTCTCAGAAATAAATTATTGGTATATATTACATTGTTCTTCTTGGAAAAACTTTGATTTAAAATTTTTTGTTTGTTAAGGGTCTTAATCAAAACCTCATTACCATAATTCAATTATGTGATGAAGGTTACCTTTTGAATTTTGGGAATGAAATGTTCTTAGTACACAATTCCCAGGAAGAGTTTATTCTTTCTTCTCATAGGCATAAGAATGTATACACACTAAAAATAGAAGACCTTAGGAACCAATACTTACCTTCCCTTAGTGCAATGGAAGATCATTCTTGGTTATGTCATAGAAGGCTTGGACACTGTAATATTAGGAACCTATGCAAACTCTCTAAGAAAAGACTAGTTTAGGATCTATCGGAGCTTAGATTTGATTCTTAAAAAGATTGTGATCCTTGTAAATATGGAAAGAAACATAAATCAAGTTTTAAATTAGTCGTTGAAGTCTCAACCACAGATTCATTATAGTTAGTGCTTATGGATCCTTTTGGTCCAACACAAACTGGAAGCATTGGGGGAAAATATTATATATTTATCTTAGTTGATGATTACACTAGATTTACGTAGGAATATTTTCTAGAAAAGAAATATGAAGGTTTCTCTTATTTAAAAATTTTTAGATCCCAAGTTAAAAATGAGAAAAAAATTACATTTATAACTATTCAAGTGATCATGGTGGAGAATTTCAAAATTCTAGTTTTGAATCATTGTGTAGTTGAAAGGGAATTACTCATAACTTCTCAGCATCAAGAACTCCTCAACAAAATGTTGTTTTTGAAATAAGAAATAGAAATCTTTTAGAGATAACAAGAACCATGTTGAGTGAATTTTCTATAGCAAAACATTTTTGGGCTGAAGCTGTAAGTACAGCTTGTTATACTATAAACTATGTTTTAGTTCGACCATTTCTTAATAAAACACCTTATGAGTTATGGAATGGTAGAAAACCTAGAATCTTGTACATAATGGTTTTTGTTTTCAAGGTATTCATTTTGAATACTAAAGATAATCTTCACAAGTTCGCACCAAAATCTGTTGAAGGAATTTTCTTAGCCTACTCCACAACTTCTAAGGCTTATAGAGTTTTCAATAAAAAGACTTGCACTGTTGAAGAAACAGTTAATGTCAAATTTGATGAATCTAATCATTCTGTTTTTAAATAACCACAACTTACATCTTCATATGTCTTTTCAAAAACGGATTATCATCATTTGTAAGAAGATCCTTCTGATAAGGAAAATGTTCAAAAAATATTCCTAAAACATTTACCCTAGATGATTTCATACCCTAAGTTGATGAACAGGTTTTACCAAAACACAAATTTTAGTGATAATACTAGTGCCATTTCACTACATAAAAACCCTACACAACACTCTCATGAAAAACACATAGATATTAGGCATCAATTTCTTAGGGATCACACACAAAAAGTATATATCATTCTTCAATTTCACGGAATAGAAGATCAAATTGATGTTATTTTCACAAAATCATTACCCTAAGATAGGATTTAATACATTAAACAGAAGTTAGGAATGATAACTGTAAGGTAATATTCCTTGTTAAATTTCTGTTGAAATCAATCTATTTATAATAATAAACTCCTTTTCATAGGGGAAGTACATTTTTTGTTAGATTTATTAATTCTACGTAGTCAAAAAAAATTCATAATGAAGATTTTTGTACTTAATATTTTCATAATAAATATTTTTGTACTTAAAATTTTCATACTGAAGATTTTCATACTTAAAAATTTCATAAGTAAGATTTTCGTACATAAAATTTTCGTAATGAATATTTTCGTACTTAAAATTTTTGTAATGAAGATTTTTGTACATAAAATTTTCATAATGAACATTTTTTTAATTAAAATATTCGTGATGGAGATTTTCATATTAAATATTTCGTAAAAAATATTCGGAATTTAATGTTCTTCAAGAATAATTTTCCTCATTACAAGTAATCTTCCTATAAATCTGAAAAGTATGATTCCTTTCTTAAATTTTCATAATCATCTTTTACATGTTGGTATTTTCATTCTGTTTTTAAATTTTCAAATTCTATTTTTCTTAAATATGAATATATTTCATTAAAACCTCAAAAGATCAGATTCTATAAAAATTATCTTCTGGCTATCATCTCAGCCATCATATCTTATCAAGATGTTTGTCAGCCATTGGATTAATTAAGAAAGTTGAACTGTCACCTCAGATGATTATATAAAGGACCCTCGATGGTTGTCTGACATAGATTCCAAATCATTCGCGTGATGAAGTGTTTCCCTCCTACTTAAGCCCATTCCGAACTTCTCACGTTTTTCTCAAATCTGAATGTCTGTCGAGGAATATTCTCATAACTCCATGTCTATTGTCATGCCAATGTCGGAGTGAAGATGTATAGAAAAAGTTTGGTGCATCCAAAATTCTTGGTTGAGTATGATTCCATCATCTCAAATAACATTCAGCTAAATGGATGGGAGAGTGTTTGAATATCGAAGCTAAAAGCTCAATATTTAGTGTATTCAAATCTGCTAGTTCAATTCTAAGAAATATTAATTTTTTTCAAGGAAGAAGTCAGGGACAAATTATCTTTCAAAATATATAAGAAGACTTGTTCTCTCTCGTGCAGTAAGGCATCAAATTTTATTAGAGTTTTGTAGGAAGGAGAAGCCGAATTTTGTTCTCATAAGTTTCTAGATGTTCAAGAAAGTTTTTTTAAGGTGAAATCTACGGAGTGCCTCAGTATTACATATGTTAAGACTCCAAATATTGTTAACTTATCTAAAAATCTCTGGATTCTTGAATTGTGGGTTCCAGGATTCATCATTCCGAGGTAGGGGGACAAGGATACCTTGAAGAAGAGTGACATGTATATATTGGATTTCTTGGTGAATCTAAGGAAAATTAACATGTTCAAGCATATTCTGATTACGATTAAGAATATAAAGAATGGAAATATGAAGTCTTAGATCATTATATATCCTTCCATTATTTCAAAGCTGATTGTTCGGTGCTTGGAGCCTTTCAAAATTCCTTGCAGTTCAAAGCTAATGAATTGAAAAGTCCTGCTGATTAGTGATGATATTCTAAGAAGAATTAATGTTGGATTTTCTAAGGAATCTGAAGAATTTTATGAATTTATCGAGGAAGAAGTTAAATTTATCCCAAAGAAACAAGAGGATTTTGAGACCTCTAAGAAGGTTGAAAAGAAGATTAAAGTGAAGGAAGTGTAAGAGAAGTAAAAAAATATAGTAACTAAGGAAACCCAATCTGCACCACCAAAGCCTAAGAAAAAAAATCTTATCTGGATGAAGTAGTAGCTAAATGGAGGGAAGACAAGAAGAATAAGAAATCATGGGAACCATTTTTAGGTTTGGATCATGCTGATGCTAAATATTAAAAATAGAAGACTACTGATGAGCTTGATAATCAAGCTAAAGAAAAGAAACAAAAGAAGAAGATGACTAAAGCCGAGATAGTGAAATCACATCTGAAGGCTGCTGAGAAAGAATCCAAGTGTATCTTAGTACCAAAATATTTCTTGGTATATGATTTACCTGAGACTATGGGTAATAAATTCATCACTTCGGAAAAAGTCCAACAAAAATTAGTGGATGAAGAAGAAGAAGAAGAAGACAGTGGTGATATCGAAGATATCATTAAGCAAGTAGAATATTTTAATGAGAAGGAAATACCTTCATAAAAATTTTCAATCCGGACTTCTCAAGACAAATCATCAAAGCATGTTACTTCTATAAAGGATGAAGATAAGGATTAAGAAGAATTGAATAAGCTATCTATAGAAGAAAGTTATAATCATGATTTCATTCATCCAGAAGATGCTAAGGCAAGAGCTAAGAAGGAATAGGTAGAGGAAGACAAAATCGTTCAGTTTTCTGATAGTGAGCACGAATCTCCTAACCCAAAGGAAGCCTTTCTGAAACCTAATAATGGAATAAAAGTTGTTTTTCATACTCCTAGCATAGTAGTAATGAACAATAAAGAAGTTGGTTCTTCATCAAATAGAAAAGCAGTTGAAATAGAAAAAGATCCCTCACTAAGTAAAGTTTCTAATTCGGAATCATCATCTCTAGGACATGATTTCATTATTCATCTCTTGAATAAAATTATTGGAACTATACCAATATTTCCCATCATTGACTCCAGATTCCAGATGCTTCAACACACTCTAAATCAAAAATCAGATTCAGTATCCATGGTAATGGATATGTGTGTCAAAATTGAAGCTGATTTCAAATATTTTTTCATCAACTATGATGCCCAAAAGAGATCCTTCACGAAGATGACCAGTTGGTCAAGGAAAACTATAGAAGATATGTGGAGTCTTGATGAGATCCAAGAAAGTGTTGTAAGAACCCGGACCTTCTTTTTAGGTTTTTTTCTCTTTTATGTTCATTGTTGAGAAAAAGATGAATTTTGGGAAAAAACATTTAAAGTTGTAGAGGTTGTCCAGGGGGGCATGGTTGGCGCACGGTTTTTTCAAACCATACGGCCACCCTAGGAAACTGTGCACCCTTGACAGTGGGCTCTGCATGGGCGGTGCACGTTTTTTCAAACTGTACGGGCAGGCCATGCGAAGCTCTGGGAGGAGACAGTCGGCTCCGCATGGGTAGCGCAGGGTTTGTCAAACCATGCAGGAAGGCCGTGTGAAGTCCCTGAGAGAGACAGTGGCAACCACATGGTTGGTGCATGGTTTACCAAACCGTGCGGGGAAACCGTGCGGCAACTTAAAAATTTGGGTTTAAAGCCCCTGGCCACTCAGGATTCCTCATTTCTTCTCCAAACTCTCTCCCACTCAATCCTCACTCGGGATTTTGGTTTCTCAAGGGTTGAAGGATCTCTCCCAATCATTTTGGAGGAAAATCGGAGGGTTTTGTTGGTGGAACAAGGCAATTCTTCTTGGGTCAGTTCCTCCTTTTGGTTTCTCCTTGGTTTTCCCTAGATCTACTCTTCCCTCTCTCTAGGATTTCAAGATCTACATCTATTGCATGTAGATCTAGTGTTGGGGTTGCCTTGGGTGTTAATTCTAAGGATTGTGGATGATAAAGAAGGAGTTATAGAGCGGTTCTTGTGAAGCATTTCTGGTTTTTGGAGTGCAGTTTCTTTTGGATCATTTTCATTGGAACCCTAAAAGTTGGTGGTTTGTTCCTTTCAGTTTAAGGTCTTTGAATTGTTGTGCAAAATCGCCAATACCCATGAATGGGGTATTGCGTGTTACTATTTTATCCCTATTGATTGCATGCATGCTTGTATGCTAGAGTAGAGGATTTTGAATTTGTTTTGGGCTAATTGATATGCTTTGGATGGTTTACCCATGCATGTATGATCTGACTGTTTGGTCTAGTTTCACCTGTTAGGCTATGACAAGTTTCCCATTCCTAGTGTTATAGGATGGTGTGTTGTGATATTTTGATATGATGAGATGTTGTAGATTGATATCCAAGTACTTCTTGAGGTTTAATTTGGCCGATACATGCACTATACTCTTGATGACTTACATAGGTCCATGAGAACCTGTTGTAGTAGACCATAGGGAGAATGGACGTAAGGGCTTCTCCAGAGTGTCTTTATAATGCGATGAGAGACAACAGGGTAAATTGATGTTGAGTGCATCCATAGAGTGTCTGTAGTTCCTTGAAGAGGGCCACAGGGGGAATGAGTGGTTGAGTGCTTCCTCGGAGTGCCTTTAGTACGATACGAGACTATAGGGGGAATTGACGGTGAGTTCTTCCCCATAGAGTCTATTCTTTAGCTGAACCAAAGAGGTGAGACTGTGTGTGACCCCCATAGTGTTTTTTGTACTTGTTGGATGAACCAAAGGGGTTAGGTTGTAAGAACTACCCAGAGGGTTACCTGTTTATTCTTCTTTATTGTGTAGCTAATTACCTGTTATGGATTAGATGCTTGAAACTGTGGATTGTTTATTGTTTAGAACTTTCCTGTTTACTATTTCTATACTTTTACCTACCATATATTCACTGAATGATAGGAACATATCTCGTGGTGGTTGCCTACTGGGATTTTTTCTCAAACACTATTTGGGCTATGCTTTTGGGCCCAAACGGATTATATTGCTACAGGTATAGAAAAGGGAAACTGCCCTTCAACTTCAGGTGCTTGATTACATTGGAGCTGGAGAGCATGGGACCAAGATGAAGCTTGCGATGATGAGGAGTTTCTCATATGTTTCTTTGTAATTTGGTTTAGTACTATTTTTATTCAATAATTATTACTTGTTTGGATGCTTTCCCGAGACATATGTATCATGCATCAACTTATATATATATATATATATATATATATGTTTGTGTGTGCGCGTGTGTGCTCTAGTTGTTTTATAGTTTTCCGCTGTTTAATGTTGTTGGTTATTTACTACTTCTGCTATTGTATATTTGTTTCCCTCCTACTATGTACTCTGCTGACAAGGGCATATTTTCTCCACTGTCACACCCAAGGCCCTCGCTGCTAGTCGGTAGCCTCTGGCGTTCGGGGAAATGCGCTTGAGGCCATGTGACCAACCAGGTATGGGGCACCCCTGGGTTGTCTCCGGAACCGAGAACGTTAAAAAGTGGTATTAGAGGGTTCTTTTCTCTTGACTTACTATTTGGAGTCTTTAGCCAGGTATAGGATAGAACAGGTAATTTCTAATGAGATGTGCCTGGGAGTAGCTAACCTATGTACAGGTAAAATTCATACAACCTCGTTTATTGCAATTTTATTTGGTTTGAAAATTTTACAACTGATTTGATTTCACCGTTGAGTGATTCACATGATTTTTGATGTTACCATTGTTGTTATTTCAGTTCTATTTTCTATCACAACCCGATTATATGAGGGTATTCCATCTCATGAGTCATATAGTCACTTGTTAGAAATCACAGGTCATGCATTCTTATCATGCCATCTAGGATGCATTAGCGATTGCATGTTGTTGTGATAGACATTTTGTAGATTATGCATGTTGTTGTGATAGATGCCATGATAGAATATTTTCTATAGTTAGATCTTTGTTTATAAATTTTTGTGTTATTGAATGCCAAATTTTGGTTCCTGAGGTGTTATGGTTCCTCGTGGACTGGAAATTGGTGGATCATTGCCTTGTATACTTTTCTATGACATGTGTAAGATGCCAAGCTTTGATTCGTGGGGATTATGGGCCCTCAAGGATTGTAATTTGGAACTTTTAATGTTAGTTTCAGTGTTTCTCTACGTTCCGATGTAGTTTCGGAGGTTTACTATCTGAAAAAAACCCAGAATGCATGCCATGTAGTTTTGACAACACGACATGTGTTCTTCTGTTCAGGAAGAAATGTTCCTTCTCTGTACATGTCGTGTACTCCTATGTTTCATTCCTATTTAATATTGATCTAAGGTGTGTGTTTGACCATGTAGAGTCATGCCATGAGACGTCCTCCATTTGTCTTCCAGCTGTAGGGCGACGATCAGACACCGGTCATGGCTGATCAGGGACTTCCGGCAGTTCCTCTTGCTATGCCAGTCTTGGCACCAGCAGTAATACCAAATGCAGGTGCTGATGCACAGTTTAGGGAAGGCTTCATGAGGATGATGCAGACCTTCCAGGGATCACCGCCGCCTACCTCGACTATGGAAGACTTGACACCAGTTTTCCAATAGCAGCATACTCCCACCTACTTAGGGGAAGGAGGACCATAGGCTGTAGAGTCATGGTTAGAATCCATGACGATGATATTCGAGCATCTGGAGACGCCTCCAGAGAGGCTGGTCAAGCTCCTTACCTACATGCTATGTGACTCTGCCAAAAGGTGGTGGGACATGATCTCATAGGCGGGTCATCATCAGGTTATGGTGTGGGAGGAGTTTTAGTGTTTCTTTTATGACTACTTATATCCAGAGACCATGAGGGCCAACCGAGCCCGGGAGTTCATGAGCCTAGACTAGGGTACTCTTTCTGTCATGGAGTACTCCTCTTGTTTCACTGAGCATCATTTTTTCACACCACTCCAGTGTGGAGATGGGTTGTTCTTAGAAAGGAATTTTGAGGATTGTCTCAAATGGGAGATCCGCTCGCAAGTGAATATCTTCAGGCTGACTTCAATCACTTCCATTGTCAACCAGGAACTAATTATGGAGCGCAATCTGAGATATTCTGGAGCTGAGATCTAGGGAGGTTCTGCTTCTAGGGTTAGTGCTTCACCAGCTGAGAGTAGGAAGCGTCGTAGAGAGTCTATGTGCGGTGATCCGAGGTAGCGAGACACACCTTCAGGTAGCAATGTGGTATGTTACTAGTGTGGAAGAGCTGGGCATATGAGGCCGCAGTGTCAGAGGGACCTAGTGGAGTTCCAATATTGTGGAAAGATGGGTCACCTTCAGTGATTTTGTCAGGTTCTCTCACCAGAAGCTGGTGACAGGGGTTCTCCCATGACTACTCATTCAGGAGCAGCGCCACCAGTTTCTCACCAGTCTGGGAACTGGAGTTCTTTCGGTCATTCAAGCTGAGGAGTAGATAGAGGTCGTGGTGGTCAGTCACCGGTCTTTCAGTGACAGAAGGGTGGATCAGCTCAGAGTGGTCAGGCAGGGTCACATTTCCGTGGAGCAGGCCAAACGTTTGCGATAGAGCAGACCCTATAGGAGCAGGATCACATACATTGTACAGTTTGAGGTACCATTCTAGTTTCCTCAGTTTTATCTTCTTCTCTTTTTGACATAGGGGTTTCCCATAGTTTTATCTCTATTGATGTTGTGGAGAGCCTTGGGCTCTAGGATGACTAGTGTACGTCAGTCCAAGGAGTGCCCTCTAGAGGTGGTTGGGTATCGTTTTCTATGGGATCTCTATGTTCTAGAGATGACCGGCTATGATTTCATTCTCTGAATGGACTAGCTAGTCCCCTTCCAGGCAGTCTTCAACTGCAACCACCGTAGGGTGAGTTTCATATCACTAGTGGGTGGATATTTTCTTCATAAGGGAGAGTGGGATGTCCAGGCGAGTGGAGCAGGACCCGAGCATCATGAGCAAGGTGGAGTTACAACTCATATTTCTAGTCTATATCTGGATGACCAAGGGACTTCACAGTTGCACTTTCCTCAAGTGGTGGATCATTTCAGCTATGTCTTTCTAGATGACTTTTCAGGTTTTCCTCTAGAGCGTGAGGTAGAATTTTTTATTGAGCTCATGCCATGAGCGGCAGCGGTGTCTATTCCTCCTTATATGATGGCAACACCTAAGCTACATGATCTCAAGAAGCAGTTAGAGGAGTTGCAGGAAAATGGTTTCATCTGACCCAGTACTTCTTCTTGGGGTTCTCCTGTCCTTTTTGAGAAAAAGGCAGATGGTAAACTTAGGTTATGTGTGGATTATCATAAGTTGAACCAATTGATGGTCAAGAACCGATATCCCTTGCCAAGGATTGATGATATTTTTGATCATATTCGAGGAGCACAAGTGATATCGAATATTGACTTGAGATATGGATATCATCAGTTGTGCATTATACCATCAGACATACCGTATACAGCTTTTCAGAGAAGGTATGGTCTATATGATTACTTGGTCAGGCCATTTGGACTCACGAATGCGCTAGCAGTTTTCATGGCTCTGATGAATCGTGTGTTCCACCCTTATCTGGATTCTTTTGTGGTAGTCTTCCTGGAAAATATCTTGGTATACTCTCACACTCGACATGAACATGCGACCCATATTGAGATTGTATTGAGTACACTGAGTGGGCATCATATATATTCTATGCTCTCAAAGTTACATCTTTGGATAGACCAGATTTACTTCATAGGTCATATTATCTCAGAGGCAGGAGTTGCAGTAGACCTGGAGAAGGTGAGAGCAGTAGTTTCGTGGGAGCAACCTAAGAACGTGTTCGAGATACGGAGTTTATTGGGGCTGGATGGTTACTACAGGTGCATTATACGGGACTTCTCCTGCTTAGCAGCACCGCTGATGGGTCTGACCAAGAAGGGTGTGAAGTTCTTTTGGTCAGAAGTGTGTGATACAGACATTCAGGAGGTGAAGGGAAGGTTGACATCAGCATCAATGTTGATACTTCCAGATCAAGGAAAGAGATATACAGTTTATTGTGATGCATTAGGTATTGGGCTGGGATCAGTTTTGATGCAGGGTGATCGAGTAGTTGCGTATGAGTCTCAGAAGTTGAGGCCACATGAGAGGAATTACCCGACACATGATCTCGAGTTAGTAGTTGTTGTCCATTCCTTACACTGTTGGAGACATTATCTTCTGGGGGAGCATTTTTTGGTTTTCACTGACCACAAAAGTCTCAAGTACATCTTCACTCAGCGTGATCTAAATTTGAGACATCCCAGGTGGGTTGAGTACCTGCAGTCCTTTGATTTTGAGCTTGCCTATACCCTAGGAAAAGGCAACGCTGTGGCTGATGTGTTTAGCAGGAGGACTCAGATACAGGTAGTTCGGGATTCCAGTAGTGAGTGGCATATTATGGCTCTATTCTCTGAGATGCATTTGTTGGTGCACAACAGACAAGGGAAGACATTTCTATCTTCTATATCTATTACCTCTACACTTCTTGATCGGGTACAAATGAGGCAGCTATCAGATTCTAAATGCCAAGTCCTATGGGAAAACGTTTCAGGAGAAGACCCTATTCCTAGATGGACAGTAGGCGAGGATGAGATCTTGTGTTTCCAGGGATGTGTATGGGTGTCATCCGACATATGTGAGGAGCTGATGCAGGATTTTTATTCCTCAGTTTGGGCAGTTTATCCTGGCGTCATCAAGATGTATCATGATCTACACAGCCAGTATTGGTGGCCATGTATGAAGAGATATGTTGTTGGTTTTTTCATGAGGTGTTCCACTTTTCAGCAGGTGAAGGCGGAGCATCAGCAACCAGCAGGTCTTTTACAGCAGTTACCCATTCTATAGTGGAAGTGGAATGAATTCATGATGGACTTCATGACTAGTTTTCCGAGATCTCCTTGAGGGAATGACACAGTATGGGTTGTCATTAATAGGCTCATGAAGGTTTCTCACTTCTTGCCGATCAAGGAGAACTTTATTATTTATGATTTGGGATGGTTGTACTTTCGTGAGATTGTATGTCTGCATGGAGTTCCACACTCTATTGTTTCAGACAGGGATGTGTGTTTTACTTCTCATGTTTAGAAAGGGATTTAGAAGGATTTTGGTACACAGGTAATTTTGAGTACAGCATAACATCCTCAAACAGATGGCCAGTCTGAGCGTACAATTTAGGTGCTTGAGGATATACTCCTAGCTTGAATCCTAGATTTTGGAGGTTCTTGGGAGAAACATATACCTCTTGTGGAGTTTTACTACAATAATAGTTTTCAAACAACTATTCAGATGGAACCATAAGAGGATTTGTATGATAGGCCATGCCAATCACCCTTATGTTGGCTAGAGGAAGCTTTGTTGGGACCTCGTCTTGTTCAGGATACCACAGAGCAGATAGAGTTGATTCGGAAGAGGATGGATACTGCACAGTCTTGTCATAAGTCTTATGCTGATCATCGGAGTTGACCTCTAGAGTTCGAGGTCGGGGATTAGGTTTTTCTATGTGTCACGCCAAGTTTGGGACACAAGAGTATTAAGATATAGGGTAAGCTTTCGCCAAGGTACATCAAGTCATTTGAGGTGTTGGAGAGAGTTGGGTCAGTTTCCTATCGGTTTTAGTTACCTCAGAGGTACCGGGCTATACATGATGTCTTCTACGTCTCTCAGCTTCGATGTTACTTTTCAGGCCCATCTCATGTCCTTCAACTTGAGGAGGATGAGCTTGAAGAGGATTCATCATTCGAGGATCATCCTATCTGGATTTTCCATCGTAGTAAAAAGATTATTTGTGGTTGTTTTGTTCCTATGGTACGAGTTCTATGGCAGAACATGCGAGTATAGGACTAGACTTGGGAGAGGGAGGCCGATGTACATGCTCAGTGGCTGGAGCTGTTTGGGGTTTATTCTTCTGCGTCGTGCTAGGGAAATTAGGGGACGAATTTCTTTAAGGGAGGAAGTTTGTAAGAACCTGGACCTTATTTTCAGGTATTTTTTTCTTTTCTGTTCATTGTTGAGAAAAAGAGGAATTCTGTGAAGAAAACTTTTAAAGTTTTAGAGGGTGTGAAGGGGCACACGGTTGGCGCACGGTTTGTTCAAACCATGCACCCTTGACAGTGGGCTCCGCACGGGCGGCGCACGGTATGTCAAACTGTGCGGGCAGGCAATGCGAAGTTCCTGGAGGAGACATAGACTCCACACAGGTAGTGCACGGTTTTTCAAACCATGCGGGAAGGTCGTGAAAAGCCCCTAGGAGAGACAGTGGCAACCACACAGTTGGAGCACGGTTTACCAAACCGTGCGGGAAAACCATGCGGCCACTTAAAAATTTGGGTTTAAAGCCCAAGGCTGCTCAGGATTCCTCATTTCTTCTCCAAACTCTCTCCCACTCGATCCTCACTCGGGATTTTGGGTTCTCAAGGGTTAAAGGAGCTCTCCCACTAATTTTGAAGGAAAATAGAAGGGTTTTCTTGGTGGATCAAAGGCGATTGTTCTCGAGTAAGTCCCTCCTTCTAGTTTATCCTTGCTTTTCCCTAGATCGACTCTTCCCTCTCTCAAGTTTTTCTAGATCTACATCTATTGCATGTAGATATAGTGTTGGGGACGCCTTTGTTGTTAATTTTAAGGCTTTTGGATGATAGGGAAGGAGTTATAGAGCGGTTCTCGTGAAGCGTTGTCGGTGTTTGGAGCGCGGTTTCTTGTGGATCATTTTCATCAGAACCCTAAAGGTAGGTTGTTTTTGCCATTTAGTTTAAGGTCTTTGAATTGTTGTGCAAAATCACCAATACACATGATTAGGGTATTGTGTGTTACTATTTTATCCCTATTGATTACCCGCTTGTTTGTATGCTAGAGTAGAGGATTTTGAATGTCTTTTGGGATAATTACTATGCTTTGGATGTTTTTCCCAGACATATATGATACGACCGTTTGGTTTAGTTTCACCTATTAAGATATGACAAGTTTCCCATGCCTAGTGTTATAGGATGGTGTGTTGTGATCTTCTGATATGATGAGATGTTGTAGACTTCTCGCCAAGTAGTTCTTGATGTTTACTTTGTCTGATACATGCACTATACTCTTGATGAATTACAGAGGGCCGTGAGAACCTGTTGTACTAGATCATGGGGAGAATGGACGTAAGGGCTTCTCCAGAGTGTCTTTATATTGAAATTCGAGACCACAGGGGGAATTTACATTGAGTGCTTCCCCAGAGTGTCTGTAGTTTCTCAACGTGGGCCACAGGGGGAATGATACGTTGATTGCTTCCCCATAGTTCCTTTGGTATGATACGATACTATATGGGGAATTGACAGTGAGTGCTTCCCCTGAGAGTCTATTCTTTAGTTGAACCAGAGGGGTGAGACTGTGTGTGTCTCCCATAGGGTTTCTAGTACTTGTTGGTTGAACCAGATGGGTAAGGCTGTGAGAACTAGCCTAAGGGTTACCTATTTGTTCTTATTGATTGTTTAGATGATTACCTGTTATGGATTAGATGCTTGAAACTATGGATTGTTTACTGTTTAGTACTTTCCTGTTTACTGTTTCTATACTTTTACCTGCCATATATTCACTGACTGATAGGCACATATCTCGTGGTGGTTGGCTACTGGGATTTCGTCTCACACCCTATTTGGGCCATGCTTTTAGGCCCAAAAATATTATATTGTTGCAGGTATAGACAAGGGAAAGCTCCCTTTGACTTTAGGTTCTTGAGAACATTGGAGCTGGAGAGCATGGGACCAAGCTGAGTATTGCAACGCTGAGGATTTTCTCATATGTTTCTTTGTAATTTGGTTTATTATTGTTTGTATTCATCATTGTGACATGTTTGGATGGTTTCCCAAGACATGTTTATCATGAATCAACTTATATATATATATATATGGGATCAAATTGTTTTATAGTCTTTCTTTATTTAATGTTTTTGGTTATTTACTTCTTCTGATATTGTATATTTGTTTCCCTTCCACTATGTACTCTGCCAATGAGGGCATAGTTTCCCCACTGTCACACCCAAGTCCATCACTGCTAGTCGATAGCCTCTGGAATTCGAGGAAATGCACTTGAGGCCATGTGACCAACCGGGTACGGGGCAGCCCTAGGTGGCTTCTGGTACTGGGACGTTACAAGTGTCATGGATGCTTTTGACACTAAATATATTAAGATCAAGGACCTCAAAAATAGTTTTAAGAAAAATCTTACTCTAGAATAGAATTCAAAGATTCAAGAAGTGAAATATCTGAATGGGAAGTTGTATTCAGTTTCTCAGAGTGGGAAGAGAGAAAGGGATCTCATAATTGAGATTGAAGAAAATATTTCCAAGCAGGAAGAATCTTTGAATGCTCGGGCAGAGGTTTTTAAGGCTCAAGAAGAAAATATCAAATCCTTAGAAAATAAAAACGAAGATCAATATCTGATTCTTTGATGGGAAGAGGAACAACATAGGGAGCTCAAAAAGATGAAAAAATAGTGAAGAAGTTGATGCCCAAGGAAAATAAAGGATAACTTTGTTTAAATATTATCTTTTGTTGTATTTTCCTTGTTGTATAATTTTTTTTCCAATCTTAATGAAATTTTGGTTGCTCATTTTTGTTTGGATGTTTTGTAGTAATATTTTAGGTACTATATTTACTTTTCCATTCCCTGTATTTCTTTTTGAAAATCACAAAGGGGGAGAAAGGAAAAATAATTCTATGAAAAGAATAAATTTCCCTAAGGGGGATTGTTCATCTAAGGGGGAGTTTTTATACAATAAGATTTTTGTATGCAATAAAATGCTAAGTATCATTCCAAAAATCTATAATACGATCCTTAGTGTTCCAAATCCTAAGAGGGAGATAGTCGTATTAATCATTTCTCATGTGATAAGGGAGATAAAATTTATATTCAATGTCTATGAAAATATTTTCAAGGTCCTTATATTATTTTTCGAAAGGATTTTTGTGCTTTCCAAAAAGGGGGAGATTATTGAGTCAATAAGGTTTTCTTATGACTTTTCCATTCCTTCAAGTTTGGGGAGATTGTTGAGTCAATAAGGTTTCCTTAGGACTTTACCATTTATTCATGTTTTGAAAATCACAAACACCTTATCTTAAGGAAAATTTCATTTACCCTATGTTTTACTTTCATAAAGAAAATTTTTTGTCACCTTAGAAATTTATCATTACCATGTTTTTAATTGTTAATTTTGTCTATGTATAAAATTAGGTTGTGTATCCAAAACCTCAGAATCATATATATACTTATATATAAAGCATTATGTTTTTAAGATATGATTTCAGACTCTGAACACTTTTGAGTTCTGACTCTGAGTTCTCTGAATTCAGACTCTAAACTCTTCTGAGTTCTGACTCCAAGTTCTATGAATTCAGTGACCAAACATTTATGAGTTCAGGTTTTGAGTTCTCTGAATTCAGACACTGAACATTTATGAGTTCAGGTTCCTAGTTCTCTGAATTTAGACTATAAACACTTATGAGTTCAGGTTTCGAATTCTTATGAATTTACACTCCTAATTTATTTAAAGTTTAGACTCCAGATTCTATAGAATTATAACTCTGAATTCTTATGATAAATAGAATCTAAGTATCCATGTATTATAGACTCCAAATAGTTTTTGGGTAGACTCCATACTTTTATTTTTTTTCTTACATTCTAAAAATGAATTTGGTTAAGTAACCCTATTTTTTCTTACTCATGTTATAGTTATAAAACGATTTCGTGAATTCAGTTACTAACTAACTATTGTTTGAGTGACACATGTACAATTCCCTATGAAATTAATGGAAAAACATTACCGTTGGAGGAGGGTTCCATCCGTTGAGAATGTGCCTATAAATCGGAGCTCATTTGAAATAGATCAAGAAAAGTTAGTCAATCTAGAGATTATATACTACTGAACTGATTTCTAGAGAGAGAGACTTTATTGATTTGTTTGTACTGAACATCTTATTCATAATTTCTTTGTGCGACTCTGAATGTTGCTGAGTACATTCAAGGGATTACAGGGATAGGAAGATAGAGGTGTCGACTACCTTGAAGTTGAGGTCTTGCAGAGAAAGCAAGACAGACTCTGATCTTCATATCGAGGGCTTACCCTAGCGTGGGTAAGACAGAATTTCTTGAAAGTAGAAATAAAGGGACCTTTATCCAAGGTTGTTGGATACCCTTATCTTTAGGTTAAAATATTTACTACTTGTTACATGTATTGTTTCATGTTTTCCGCTGCATTTTGATTATTGAGGAAAGTATAACTATCTTATACCTTCTTATACCTTTACTCTGATATAGTGAGAAACTATAAGCTTTAAGGTAGAATATTTATCTTTGTAAACTTCTGTTAAGTTTCATTTCCAGAACCAAATTTCCAGAATTACATCCTCGGAATCATATTTCCGGAATCAAGCAATGTTGTACAACTTAGAGGTTTTTTGAATTTACCTTGTTTAAACATGTTAAACAAAAGAATGGTTTCTTACCAACATTAAAACTTCCCAAATAATTTTTAAAGTATTCAATTCACCCCCCTCTTGTATATTGATCATCTACATTATCATTTCAATCATATAGTTGGTATCATTGGATAATATAATACTCTATACCAACCTAACACTTCTCTTATACCACGATTATGTATCAGCATAGGTATATAACAAAAAACTCACCAAGATTAATAGTGTAATGGGAATCATAAGTGACTAACCAGTATAATTCATTGACATGACCATCTTCAACTATTGGCCATTTGTCACAAGATAACACCAATGGATTCAAAATAGAGGTCAAACATGGGTTTTTTACCATTGTTTCATATTATTTCATCTTGGAAAATAACAAGGAGGACTCTTTGAATTAAATTTCAATATCTTAATATAGGTCCTTCTAGACAGACCACATACCATGATTTGTGAGTTTCTTAGAAATGATTGGAGCATGTTCTGCATCATCCTATGATGAAATGTGATGGATAAATTTTCCATTAGGCTATCTAGAATCTGTGCACTAAAACATTTCATGATGTCACAAAGTCTACAATTAAATAAATTATAATTTAGAAAAAACATTTTAGTGTTAAAACTCAAATAGATAATGTGTGCATCATTTAAACCTTTTTATAGTAAATGATATTCTATAAAACAAATATAGCCTATATAATACCATATTATTATATTAAATTGCATAATATATTTTTTGTTCCACACCTAGAATGTCTACAACCAAGCCATCACAATTATTCCTCCAAAATTGAGTTATCATGTGTATGACCACCTGATCTTATTATTTCATATATGCTTCTGAATTCTCGATCATTAATCGTTAATTCTTGGAAAAGTCTCATCCCACTCACATTTAAAATCTATAATAAGAGTCTTAAAAATGTATTTCATAGAGAAGTCACCTATAGGGATGAAATTACCCACATTTGATATAATCTAAATATATTTGTTTTGAAAAAATAGTAATCCAAGAGGGAGTCATGATCATTATATAATGTGGAGATAACATAGAATTGTTCCAAACACTAAACCCTTAAAAAGGAATCTATTTAGTTAATGGATAATCCATGATTTTTATCCCCATTATGTTAACAGGATTATCATGATTGGACTAAATGAAAATCACTGGTCATCTCCCACATTATTTACCACAGTAGAAAAAAGACCGATATTCTCCACAGCTTCTTTTCATGATGAAATTTTGTATAGAATAGGTAGTTTTTAGATTAATTATAAAAGTGTATTGAATAATAAAATATTTAATGACTCATAAAACATAATTTATTGTGAATCACCCAAAAAAATCATGATATCATGGGTATATGATGGAGTCACACTATCATATGGTTCATGAAGGGTCATCCTGCTCATGAAAAAAATGAAAGCATGTTATCACATTAGCATGCCATAGATAAGTAATCAATGGCATCAAGATAATTAGTTATATTAGATATGAAATGGTTTTTTGTGATAAATTCACATGAATTTTATTACATAACTAAATCAAATGATCAATTCACATGAACTGTGGTTCTGTGAGGCACCCATGCGAATTCAATTGGGTAAAGAGATTTGTGATTTTAGAGAAATGTGTGGATGAATCCCATGGATAACTGTTATATTTTGATACCTCATAGAATTAAAAGTTTCACTAGAATACCAAAAGTCAGTGGGAATCCTATGTGACTTAGACAGGCCTCAAAATTCCCAAAATAGATTCCTTAATTATTATTTACATCATTTCTATGGTGGGGTCATCTGATGGGACCCACTAACTAATTTTTCAAATTAATGAGTAGTGAACATATCCATAATATATGTACTATTTTTGTGTAAATGAATTTAAAACATACCCATTATACATATATTATATGAACACATCCTAAATAATTGATAGGGTTATGTGACCATGTATCCCCTAAATTATTTCATGACACCTCGAGTCTTTTTGAAAGAGTCTATATATGAAGGTTTCATCTCTCAGTCATTATTAATCATTAAAAACATGATATACACCTCATCACTTAATCCTAGAAGAATCATTAATCCATGGATGTTCATGAGGAAAGGATATAATAGTTTCATTTATCATGTGACAACCCTAGATTCATTTGATTACATAAAATTAATAGAATCATGTGATTGAATATAGAGTAAGGATTTATCTAATGGAACTCATATATTGTTTACCTTTTTCATGAATACTATTAGAGGATATTATCAATAAAATTAATCCTTGTCACAATATTATAAGGAGTAGCCACTAAAATACACAGAAAGCATCTACCTCCCCAAACCCATATTTGTGTCTTTCCTACCTTGAAAATTGGATCCAAAAAAGTTGATACAATTAAAAGAAAAACCCCACATGAAAAAGATGAAGAATATTTGGCATGATGATTAAGAAAGTATCACGCATGTGATGATTGGATATTCATTTGAAATTGAATACTATTTAAATATATAGAGACTTACATTTGAATATAGGAAATAGGAAAAATAGGTGACCATTATTCAATAGAATAAATAATTCATTTAAGATTTGAACATGTGACCATTTTTGAATGAATTTATTGTATGATTACCCATAAATAAAATAACCATATGTCGAACCATCTATCATGTGATCATGAAATTATATCATTATCATATGTATGTAACATGAAATCACTTATATCGTTACAAGATAAGTGTGGTGTGATAGTGTTGATATCAAGTGTTCACATGCCCCCTTCCATTATGGTATTCCATGACCATTTGACAATCCTGTGATCTTGAAACTGCAAAAAGTGAATATTGAATCATCCTAAGACTATATCATATTCTCAAAAAATTATATTATATCCCCAAATATTATCACTAAAATCACAAACTCATTGGTCTATAATACCTTTGATTTTTTTCATGCTTCCTTACCCACCAGTATGAAAATAATTATGGATTATGAGGAATGCATGGTTTGTCAAACCTTGTGACCAAATTATTTAAAACCATATTATTGGATTATTTTTTTTATCATAACGGATTATAACTTTAAACCAATTTTATTATTGTCAATTCCCATGGATATGGGAATATTCCTTCTTTCATTGAGTTTATTATGTATCTTATTCTAGGATTTGATCCCATTTCATAATAAATCCTTTGATTCATGATTATATAATCTCATATGGTTACTCTCAAATTGTTATCCACCCCTTAGGAGCCTTTCATCATTTTGATTTCTATCAGTGATGTTATTTTAGTGATGTTTATTTTGCCGAATTTCCTTGGTGTTCACCCATTTTTTCAGATTTTATCAAATCAAGATCTGATCAAATAATGATATTAGACGAGTGATTCTATATAGGAATATGGTATGTAATCTAGTAATTATACATCAATTTCATGATGATTTATATTACGTTTTAGGTTCCATATTCCAGTTTCCCCATTCATTTCCCTAAAATAAATCTCCAATAAATTTGATTCCATGTTCTAGAACCTATAACATTAATTCTCTCAAAAAGATGTTTGAGGTAATGAACCTAAATATGTACCACCCATTTGGGTTTTCTCTTTATGATCATATTTTATGTTTATGGTCCTATGACCAAAATACTATCAGCGTGTTTTTTTTACATCTAAAATACGATATCAAAAATTGAAATGGATAATTTTAGTGGTCTATAATGGCTAAATCAATTATCCAACAATAGAGGATTAAATAGAGGATGACTAGTGCGACTATATAACATGACTAAATTGAAAAAAAATCCCTTATTAATAATTTATCTTAATGAACTATGAATTATCAATTTTTTATTAGTAAATCATTTTACTACTCATAAAAGTTATGATAAATTAGAAAAAACCATTCTTTTTTATGATATATGGGAAAGGAATTTAAATAAAATGATATGGGAATGGTGTCATTATATTTTCATATAGGAAAGGTGTACCTATATTTTTATGTGTGTTAGGAGGAAGATAGTACGGATGATTATATTCATGTGTTGTATTTTATGGTCAATGATGTTTAATAACAAAGGGATGTTTAAGAAGAAACAGAATCACATCACTTTGGCTTCTGGTAAAAATAAAACTTACTATTGTATTCAATAAAATCATAATCACAATGGCTTAGAATTTTCATCATATTGAAAATTTTTTTCAGGATGGAAAGGATCATCGGCATCAACTTAGGTTTGGACTAGAAGAAGTTATCATAATGGGGGAGAATCAGAGTCTTCATGACTACAATATAAATTTTATGATTTTTTTATGATCTTGGAGTTATAATAAATCATAATTAATAAACAAAACATGTTTTGTAATCTTGATAAAGGACATTTAGAGAAAATTTACAAAAAATAATATTCAGTCTTATTGTATTCATTTTAATTGTTTTTAGGTTGAGTAAGAAAAAAGGATAATGCTAGAGGAATAGGAAGATACAAATCATTCTTTGGTGTGTTAGATGCTTCCAAAGATAATATTCAATTTTTTCAAAAGTCATTAATGATTTCATGAAACAAGAAGAATTTTTTAATGCATAATGTTTCTTAAGTTGATGGTTGTGAATACCGGTCCATCATATTATTTATACCCTCATATTTATCAGAATTATATGTTTTTCATAAAAAATTCATTGGTATCATATATAAAAGTAAAATTGGTTTATGAAGATAAAGTTTTTGATACCAGCCCATCATACTGAATATGTAATCATAATCATCGGAGGAATAATTTTTTTGACCAATGACTGAAATAAATGTGAAAATTATGTGGTGTCCAATATGAAGAAGAAATTTATAGCTTAATAAAAATTTTAGTCAACCATTATCATAAGGTTGAATTACATTGTTTATATTTGAAATGGTTCAATATAATAGATGAAGAAAAAATTATTGATTTAAATTTTTCTATATCATAATGAAGAAAATCATAACTGGAATATGAATCAGAGTATGTAGAGCATTAAGAATATATAAAAGTATTGGAATAGGGATGAATGAGTTTAGAAGAAAATGTTTTGATTCCATCTTTATGGAGTGGATAAAAATAATGAATAAGGCATATCAGGAATTCAGAATTTATAATCGAAATTCAATTATATAAGATGATCAAAGATATCTATTACATCATACGTGAAGTTGGTATATATAATTATAATGAAGTTATTTTACTGATCCAATCAAAATGGTTAATCAAAATTGGATTGGTGTTTCTAAAAGATAACATAATATAGATAAAGTGTTTAGAAAATTCATAAAGGATCAAGAAGAAACTATTAGAGTTGAGAAATGTTGATGAAGTCAACATGTAGTATAAATTCAAGGAAACTTGATAATTTGTGTAATTTGTTTGAGTTAGGGTGTTTTCATGAATCACACCAAAACCATATTTGGGGTGATAAGGATAGTATAAAAGTACATTGTAATATTTAGACAGAAGTAATTTTCATGAGAATTAGATAGAAGGCTATTATCTAGTGAGAAGAATGGTTTGTAGATTGTTTTTTTAAATGATTTTTTTGGACATAATATAAATGAAAAGATATAATATTGAAACATATTCATCTGATCATCATATTCAGTTGGTTATGATATTTAATTATTTATCATTTAGAGAATTAATATTGTATTGGGGTTTCCAAACTGAAGTATAAAGTGTTCATAATTGTCTCATCTATTCTTAAAGTTGTATATTTTTTTATTGATTAATTGGAATGGGAAAATCTAATTGGTAAATCATACTGAATATTATGACTATGTCTGGGATGCTCTTACCAACAACTGGGTAATAAAGGGATGAATTGTTTTGAAATTTTTTATTTTTCTATGCTGATAATGATGCGCAGTAAAATGTTTTATTACAAAAACAAGGTATTATACAATTTTATCGATATGGACCACACACACTATTGAATTGTTTAAGTAGTGTTACACTAGTGAAAGGAAATATTCTACTAAATTTATTCCAGATAAAAGGTTTTTTTCTTACTATATTGTGTTATTTTTGATCACTTCCAAACCCAACCAAGGACAAGACTATTCTAACCGAATAACAAACCATACAAATTCGTCTATTCATGTGGATGTTTGTTTGAATTGTTTTCCAAATAGAATATATACTTAAAAGGAGTAATGTTTTTATCATTATCAAGGAATCAAAAAAAGATAAAGGTATCACTAATTCACCCCCTCCCCCTCTTAGTCATACAATTTTTTTGACTGCATAATTACCATTGTTATTAGAGGGCTTGTTCCAATTATTTTTCATTTCTGATGTCATAAAAGTAGGGGATGGAGAATCTAAATTTTGTTAATAGTAATCTTATCCCGGTTTTTGATTAAAATAATTATCATATATAGAAATATAGAATGAATCATTATTGTATGTCTATTGGTTATCATGTTCTTGAAGCTTCAACAGATGTATTTCCTCCTATTAATGATAAATTTCTTCTTACATTTGTTGATTAGAAGAATCCAAAGAATGATATACATACAAAGTATTCCTTATAATAATAACATTGTAAAAGGTAATTCCTATGGGTGTAGTGGGTTTCCTCCACCAATGGTATATGGTCCATATTTTGAAACATATACAAAGAAAATAAAAAAGTTAAGAAGTAACAATTAAAAAACACAAGGTTGATGTATGAATATATGAAAATGGGTGTATTTTAATCATTTGAATCTTCTTTACCAGGGTAAATAAGATTTATAGCACTGTCAGATTTCTTGGTGAAATGATTGAGGATTCTACGGTTTTGATAATATCTTAATAATAATTCCTAAAAAGATTAATGAAAATATTTTTTTATTAGAATATAGAGATCTTGAAACATTATGTCTTGATGATTTTCATTTAATTTTAATAATTTATGAAATGTGAAGGGAGAAATTTATGAAAATAATAACCGAATTTTATAGAGAAATTCCATTAATTTCTTCCATGAAAGATAAGTCCAAGAAGATTCTTATTGAAGAAAAGGATAGTAATTTTGATTTCAAAAATGTGGTATGTATAAATATGGATGATATTTTATCAAATTTTTCTAAAAATGTGAGAAGTGGTAGAATAAAATATAATGGGAAACATCCCATGAAATTCATCTAATGTGGATCCATTAAGAACATTATGGATAATTGTCCTCAAAGAAAGAATGAAAATGATAGTGATGAATATGAATTAATACCAAGATGATCATGGAAGAAAAAAGGTGATAAGTATAAATCCATTCAAGATGGAAAAATAAAAAATTAATCAAATTAAAAAGAATAATTTATTATATAATGATGAAAAAGTAGTTGGAAATGATGCAAAATCCATGAAATCTACTGGGTATGTTGGTGGGATTATTTTTTTCAATAGTGAATAATTAATATTTTGGAATTATCTATTCTAAAGAATAATAGACTTTATTAGAATATCATCTGAATGAAAAACTGAATGAATTAATGAGAATGTATGGATGCAAAGAGAATGAAATAAGGTTGTTTAAAAATTAATGTTATTCAATAAACAATCAATATTGTTTTATGATTATAATGTAATGATTCTGAAATAAATAGATTATTTAATGGAATCTATTTATTAATAAAATAATTTAAATGAACATAAAGAAGTGATGTTGAAGGAAAAAAAAGAAAATTTGTATATTTTCTAACAAAAACATTAGAATATTGAAAATGAAGGTAAAAGTTTCAAAAGAATTTATCTCTAATGTTGGTGAAGCTTCATATAATGAGAACCCTAACAAGGTTCAACAAAAGCTAAATTTAAAAAGGTAAAAATAAATATGTAATTGATTCCATAATGAAGAATTCTGGGAAAATAATTTATGTTTCCAAGATAAAAAATATTGAGAATTTATAAGTTTCAAAAAAATAATATGTATGAAAAAGCTTAATACTCATATGATTTCACTAAATCTTGAAATAAAATTATGCTAAAAATAAATATTTTGATAGATAATAGAAAGGTTGATGATTCAGAAAAGAAAACAAATAATTTTGTCGATTCACACTCTACCCTTAATGTTGCTTTTATGAAAATACCAAAAAACATTGGAGAGAGAAAAAAATATTTTCTCTTAGAAACATGTTCACAACTACATCCAGTATGGATGTTTCAGTGGCACTTATTCTTTCACTTTATACTACTGGTATTTTGGTGGATTTGGACCCATTTAAAATATTTTTTCGTTCAACAAAAAAAATTACTATTATTAAACATGTAATGGAAGAAATTTTTTTAGGGGGATTCAATCTCCTCAAATAATGATGTCTAAGAAGGTTATTTTAAAAAATAAAAGATTTTGGGAGTAGAAATCGAAAATAGGTTCCACCCACTAGAAACTATTTTTGAAATGTGTGAACAACCTGGAAACCTTATTAAAGTAAGTCTATTTTGTTACTCGCACCACAAAAGTTTGTTGTAAATTATAAAAAGCTGGAATTGATGAAATAAATTATCTTTTTGTAGAAACCATTTTCAATAATACAAAACATGAATGGACTTATATTATATATAGTGGGTGTTCTTCTTATATTATACAATATTTAAAGATGTATAAAATTTTAATGACTTTAAAGAAGAAACAATGACTTTTGTCAATGATGAATCCTTAAGAATCAATGGTGTTAGATCAACCATCATTGGGAAAGAAAATATTAAATCAAAGAAAATATTATATGTTGATTGGCTGAAACACAATGTGTCATGTATTTTATAGCATTTTTATGAGGGTAAATAATTTAAATTCATAATGTATGGGCATGTTGTGAAAAGTGTGGAAGATGGAAATATTGTTATAAGAGGTCATTGTACGAAAGGAAAATTATTTCCTGTTGGTGAAATAAAGAAGTGTTGTTCCTTGACAATGGTGGAAGAGAATAAAATGTGTCATAAACTAATGGGTCCCGTGTGTCAAAGAAACAAGGAAATGTTATCAAATTCAGACAGTGTTCGTTATTTTTTTGATTTTTTAGGAATAAATTATTGGTGTTGCAAAATTTTTCATAAGTGAAAAATTAAAAACTCAGGGCATAAGAATGTTGATATTTGTTCGAAACAACCCCTTGATATTATTCATTATGATAACTTTTCTCCAATGAGAAATCAATCAAGAAAGGGATATAATTTCATCATCACTTACACTGATGTATCTACTCGCATTACTTGTGTTAAATATATAAAAAAAGTCGGTTTCATTGAAAATGAGTAAAAGTATTAAAAGGAATGATGAGATGGAATGTGAGTATTCAGTGAAGAATATGATAATTAATAATGGTGGTGAGTATAAGAATAAATAATTTGATTGTTATCTTGAGAATCATAGAATTCGACATGAGTATATTTCCCAATACACTCCTCAAAAAAAATGGGGTTTAATAAAGGAAGAATATATTTTTGGTAGAAATAGGTATAACTCTATTACATGGACATGGAATTTCACATTAGTATTGGAGGAATTATGTGAGTACTATTGTGTATATCTATAACTTATGTTTCTATAAGAAAAGTTAAGATATAACTATATAGGAATTTTTTTATAGAAAAATCCATGTTCGGAGAACATATAAGTTTTCCAAAATTGATGAATTATAATGATGAAAGGTGGAATCTTTGGAATGTTTGGAAAGAAACATGAATGTGGAATTTTTATTAGCTATTCTCCATAAGGAATAGAATGTAAATTTTTCAACAATGAAATAAGAAGAGTTACTGATTATATTGATTTAAAATTTATTGAAAAGGATGGGAAATATAAATAGACACATACAGAAATCAAAGATGAGAGGGATATAAAATCTTTCTCAAATATTGTGGTAAGGGTATATATAGTTTTAATTAAACACAAGAAGAAGAAGAATCAGACTCCTACATTTCAAGTGATGAGGAAAAATTTCAAAAATCTCATCCATTTATAAAGAATAAAGTGGAATCTTAGAATATTATTGGTGATCAACATTGACATTTTTAAACAAAAAGAACAATAAATGCTGTTACACATAATTTATTGTATTCAAAAGTCAAGACGAATAATGTGAATACAGCTTTTGAGTCTCTGAAATGGGTTCAGCCCATGTATGAAAATATAGATCAGATAAAAAATAATGATACAATGTAACTAATACCTAGACTATGTAACACAAATTATTATTGGTACAACGTCAGTTTTCAAGAAATAGTTGAATGAATAAGGTGATAAGATAAGAAACAAATAAATATTAGTATAAAAATTTTACTCATAAAATAAAGGTGTTGATTTTGAAGAAACATTTTCTCTAGTAGAAATTTTAGAAACAATTAAATTTTTTTATACTATTGTTTCATAATGAAGATACAAATTTTTATGAATATTGTTAAAATTAATGGTGTAAAATTAAATTTTGGTGAAAATATATAAGAAGAAATTGTTAAATTTTATATTATTTTTCTTCTTATTAGATATTTAATTTGAAATTTTTTAACATCTTTAGGAATTAAGAAGTATCATATTTGTATAAGATAGTTTTTTGATGAGTTTTATCTTGTGAACATCAAGGGTTATAAATGTAATATTCATATTTAAAAGGATAAGAATATACTTTCATCCAATATTAAGTGTAATGTATACACACTTAAATTAAAAGTCCATAAAATAAGTGATCTACATTGAATTAGTGGAACCAAAAATTAATATGGATTGTGGAAAAAATGTTAGGGATTTATAATATTACATCTTTTTATAAAATCTTTATGAAATGAATAGATATAATTCTTCAAGAGAATAGGTTTTATTCCAATAAATTATGTGATACTTATCAATTATAAAATCAACATAGGTTAGGTTTTTAAAATATTATTCAAGTCATAACATTTGATGATTTATATTTATACAACATCATTTATTTGGTCCTAAAATATCTGGAATTATTGTTATAGAATACTATGAATATGTTTTCATTTATAATTAAACTATATATTAATCAGTGTATTTTTAATAAATAATTCATATTCATTTTAATTTTTATAAAAAATTTATAGCTCATGTAAAATATTGGGAAAAAATACAATTAATAACTATTCATAGTGATCAGGGTGGAAAATTTATAAATTATTAATTTGAATATTTTTATCATAAATATTTATTATACCATACTTATCTACAACATAAAATCCTCATAATATTGGTGTCATTTTTATAATAAATATGATTCTTCTTGTGGTTACTAAAAATATGTTTTATGAATACTCAATTGAAAGAAAAATTTTAGGCTAAAGCTGCTAGTAAATCCTATTATTCAATAAATCATATTTTAATAAGAGAATTTTTTAAATAATTATGATTTTGATTTGTGGACTTGTTTAATGATGAAACATTCTTTCATCATTTATTTTGGATGAAAAGTTTTAATTCTGTATACTATATAAAATCAATATAAATTTCCTCCAAAGTATGTTGAAGGAATATTTTAAGTTCATTCCATTAAAAGAAATAAACTTTTGATATTTCATAAAAATACAAGTACTATTTTTGAAATATTTGAAGATAAATTTAATGAAACTCCAACATCTATTTTAAAATAACCTTACCTCACATCATTGGTTGTTATTTAAAAATTTTTTCTTCCACCCATTTTAGAATGTTCTTCTTACAAGATACAAACTGAATGAAATTTTTTTGGTGTTCTATATCAAGATGAAATTCAACATTTTGATAAAGAACATGGTTTTATAAACCCAAGGAATTATTTGATTCTTATTAATCATCCAACTAATAATATCATTGGTGATGTAGATCAACTATTCGTAAATAAAATTTCATTTTAAAATGAAATTGAACATTGTTCTTTTTTATCATAATTCCATCCTAATACTTGTAATGAACATTAGTTTATGAAGATTAAATAAAATAATTTCATGATAAACTCAAGAAATTGAAAAGGAATCAACATTGGAAACTAGTTTAACAACCAAATCACTCACCGATTATTGATGTAATATGGGTTTTAATTTTTTTTGGAAGAAAATGGAATTATAGTAATATATAACCACAAAATATTGAAAAGGGTTATAATCAACATTAATGAATAGACAATGAAGAATCTTATCTTCCAAAATCTATAGTGGAATCTATATGTATACTTATAGCGTATATAGAATTACTATATTTTATACTACATAATATTTTTGAGAAGTGTGACTTTCTTAATGGATTAGTGCATAAGGAATTTTCTAAAGAACAGACTAAGATTTTGAAAATTAAGAATCTATAGATCATGTATTTATAGATACTAAGGATTTATATAAACATAAAGATAACCTTAGATCCTAGTATGATATATTAACAAGATTTATGTTAAAAAACTTTGTTGCAGGAGATGTGGATTCAAAACTATTTTTTAAAAATATTTTATGATCTAAATCATTCATGAAATTAATTTTGATATCACTATATTTAGATCAACTGAAAAATATCTCATTGTCTCCATTGTAGCTCCTATGAAATCTGAGTTTTATACAAGCATGATGGTTGAACATTCATTTATTCTTGTTTTTTAGATTTCAAAAAATATATGGAACTTCTATTTCTTATAAAATTTATAAAAAATATGTTCTTATGAAATATAGATATGAAAATACTAAAACTATATTTAATATTATAAGAACTTCAAATATATTAGAAATTTAGGATTTAAGGAAACTAGCTAAATAAAAATATATTTATAATTATGATTGGTAGTTTACTAATAAAAATAGTTTGTCCTCAATATATGATGATTTATATATGATTTTGTGAAATATATTAGTCTAATAAAAATTAATATCATCTAAAATATGTTAAATAAAATTTACAATCTCTTTAGGTATCTATGGATATTTGATAATCTTACTCTTCTAGAAATGACTTGGAACTGAATAATATTTTTATGCAGACTTTGGATATCAATAAATGGATATAAAATGTCAATATAGAACAATTTATTTCTTATAAGAAGTCTTAAATTATTGTAATTTTAAGAAAAAATATTCCAAAAAAATCATTATTGAAGAAGAATATGTTGTAGTAGAGAATTATTATGCCCTAGTATTTTGGATGAAACACAAACTCCCTTACATTTCATTTAGTAATAATAAAAGTCCATTTTTATGTGATAAAAAAGATTCATATATATAATAAAAACCCAATAACTTATCTCTAAATATAATCACATATATATAATCCACTAATTCATTTGGGACCACACACAAAAGTAATATATCAATTTACATTTCATCAAAATTCTAGAACAAATTGCTGATATATTTACTAAATATCTATAATCCTTGGGATTTGAATATATTAAATAGAATATAGGCATATTAAATAAAAAAATATCATTCATATATAATTCACATATACCAATGTCCAAACATTAATAAACTCTATTAAAAGGGGGGGTATTTATCTTTATTTTCCTAAAAAAATTCTAAAAAACTCATTAGTTTTCCAATAAAAATAACATATTATTTTTAAAAATTGTATTGGAAAACGTATTCATAAAATATATATATGAAAATATTTATCATAAAAATTTATTTGAAAAAAAATTCATAAAACATTAATTTGAGAAACTTTTTATAAATTTTTTTTAAAAAAACATATATTTAGAATATTAAATACTATTACCAAAAAAAATCTTATAGAATGTTTATTTTTATACAAAGATTTAATTCTATAAATCATTACTCTTTACGATATTTAATTATTTTTATTTTTAAAAAATTTATTATTTTTTACAATAATAAAATTTCTATTGAAAACTATGATGATTTTGATTTTGAAAAAAAAACATCCCATGAAAAAAAAATCATTAAAAAATTATGTGTGTGTATAAATCCATCAATAATTTAAAAAAATCGTCCATAAAATTGGAATGAGTTTTAATATTAACTGTTTGATTTATGGAAGTCAAGGGGTCTCCCCTCTGTGATTATAAGTATGTGTCTGGGTCACCTCATTGCACATCACTTTATCATATTTATATAGTCTCTCAGATTGCAAGTTTCTATTCATATGATAATTTTATCTTAGTATGATCAGGTATACTACTTCAATAAAAAAATCACATTTTGATCAAAAATAATATCATGTTGATGAAATTTCATTGTCAGGAGATTTTTTGAATAGAGAAGTAATAAGGGACAATTTTATTGAATATTTTTGGTCTTAGAAAAGAGATTCATTTATAAATGACATAATTCTATTTTAATGATGAGAGATTATTGGTATAGAAATGTAAGTCATTAGTCTTTACTATCAGGCGATGGTAAAATATTTTTATTCTTCTTCAATGTTTATTTTTGAAGAATATTTCGTTATTATTATTTTTATTCCTTTTGAGGTGAGCCACAATAATAAAATTAAATATGTAGTAAACATTTTTGATGTCCCTATAAAACATGAAACATATTTAGTATGTCATAATATTATAGGGAAGATCTAAATTTTTTATGAATCAAATGATGAATCGTCATTTATTCTCTTGAAAATATAGTTTGAATTGTTTTCACTTATCTCCGGAGGCAATGGATTTTTTCATATGGATGTATTATTATCGTTATCCAAAGGTAATTGGATTGAGATACATTATTAGTTCAAAATATCATCATTTTGGAATTCCTATGCAACATTATAAATAATAACATAGTCAGGATCGTTTTTACCTATATCAAAGTTATAAAGAAGGTTTCTATAAATAGGGAAATTATTTTATTTCCTTATATCAAGAACATGATTCAAACTATTTTCATGAAGTTGATGAAAATTAGTATCATGTGTGTTTCATTGAGATATTTTTTTTAATTTCATTAGTGAATAATCAATCTGTAAAATGATTTTGATGTTAATTCCTATAACATCCTAGAGAAACTCACAACTAAAATGGTGGAAAATCGGTGGGTCACATGGACTCAAGTGTGACTCTTTATAGGCTAGAGGATTCCGACTAGCTGTAAGGGTCAACGTAAGTGATAATGGGGATATTATAAATTCATATCAATGTATCACACTAGTATATTAGGAATAGATAACAGACTAAATAAAAAGTATTAATAAATGATCGGAAAAGTAGTATAAGATTAATATAAACTGAATAAAAGATTTGGTTAATGCCAATTTATAATAATTAATTCATTTCTAAATAATAATATATAAACTGAAATATTAGGTATATAGCAACCAATATTATATGGTACAATGTGATAATAATAAAAGAAAAAAATATGATAAGGGAAAACTCCATGAGAATTATAATCTCTTACTCAGTCCAATGCTATTAACTCCCATATACTAGCATGAAAGCTCCAACAATTAACCATGGTCCTACAAAGAAAATGCCAACATGGTTACCCCAGTGTAATGGAATCCCCAGTGGGGTTTGATATCTAAATCCCAGTAGGATACCACCCACATTTTCTAAAAATGAATCAAATCCTTCAATATAAATAAGTTTGGGTGGATGTAGAATAAAATATCAATATAATTGAATAAATAAATAAATATAAGTCCTATTAGGTTCTTAAAGGGAACCTGGTGGCTCTACCTAATTCGACTCATGGCTAGGAAGATGATCTGATTAGTAACCATGTGTATTATTTAATAATATACACATAGTATCGTTATATATTTCAGCCACATATATAAACCTACCATGTACAGATGTAGGTGCCTATTTACATATAATACCGGGTTCTATTTGGACTGAGCTAAACTCAGTCATCAATGTCTTATCTAAACAAGCCCATAAGCTGATGCAATATGGCACATTCCCTACATCCCAATAGTTTCTAAGATGTCATACATGACATTCAAGATGGGGATTGATCCTTCATATAATCACATTAAATAGGTTGTGCGGTTCCTCACCCCAACATCCTATATAGTATCAATTCCGTGAGACGTCATGTGTTCAACATCTGATGTAAAAGATCTCAATTTTCTTCCATTCTCTACAGATCTTATACCATCATCCACAACCTATTTATAAGAAGTAATCATATAAAATTTATAATAATCATAGCCATGGGTGATTACCTCCAAAGATATACTTTTAATAATCCCATTAATAACTAAGATATTTTCATTTTTGAAATTTCACATTAAGCATGTACATAATCATTCACTAAAGTGTGTGGCTATTCCAACAATTACATTCCATTCCATTCAAGTCATTTAATTCAATTTATTGATGCTTCCTAATTTAATTATAAAAAAAGAGATGTGTTCGTACAATCCAATTAAATTCCATTTCAAGTAAACCATTTAGTTTATTCATGGATGGAAAACAATCATTACATGACATTCTATTTGATAGAATCTATTAATTCAATCAAACATGGAAATTCATTTTACATGGTTTCAAGAAGGAACATAGAATGTTCTATGTCCAATTAGGCATTTACCTATATGGGAAATACCATTTATAATGTACGTAAAATCATTTTATAAATATTAATTAATCACATAGGTTGTATCATTTGAAAAAAGGGAAATTATATACACATGTAATTCAAATGAAAAGATGTTACATGTACATATGAGGTTATTTGATTCAGATAATCATTTATAACAATGGGGGAAACACCATATATAAAAAATAAGGATTCCATGTACAAAACATTTCATATTTATAACCTTTACAAATGAATATAAAAACCATAAATTCTATTATTGGGACCAAGTTGGATGGAGAATGAAGTAAGAAGGGTCCATTGTTACAGAGTATTGTCCTTTGTTGTCAATGAAGATAAACAAATTCTTTTTGTAAAGGACTTGAAAATTATATGATGAATTGATGCTTTTTATTCCACAAATATCATAAGTTAGGGTAACTTGTGATGCAAGCCTTATGAAGGAATGGGGGACTAAGGGTCATTCCAGTCTTATGCAGTTTTGATTATAATGAATGATAATGCTGGAAGATAGTGACGTTACAGTACTTCCTGTAGAAAATTTGATCATGCTAATGGTGTTTGATCAAATACTATATATCATGACATATATGGTTCGTGATGAAAGAATTTGTTTCTTAAATACTCTAGATGAATGTGAAGTAGCATTTGGTGTTCTTGCCGAAGTAGATTTTAAGGTGGTTTTGTTTCCCAGTTTTTTCTATATTTTTTGTCCTGAATATTGAGACATGGATAAATGTGATTTTGGCAGAGGATGATGCATGCTTGTTCAAAGATTTCATGGTATGTTGCTCACAATTGGGGTTCTATGATCTGTACATTAAAATCTGGCAAAGGAGTGGCTTGCGCGAAAGATTTGGTTTTGTGCGCAAGATTGAGGGGAGTTTGGAATCTTTTGCGCAAGGAATGATTTGAGGTCCAAACATCAGAAAATGGAAAAGGGTAAACGTGCAAAAAAGATTCAAAGAAGTGCGCGAAAGATGAGGTTTTCTCAAAAGAGACTTATGAGCCCAATTCAACATCAAATGGGGTTTTTTGAGACACGTTAGGATCATGCACGACACATTAGGGTTTTTGCACGCAGGGGTCAATGAGGTTTACAAATAAGAGGTGAACCTTTCACATTTTGTGTGATCGACACATAGATAAATCTATATCTCTAAGGTGTGGAAAATATTATGAAAAGGAGTTTTCATGAAAGAAACATAGTTGTACATAATAATAAGAAGTTCTACCCAAGAAGAGAGTTGCACACAAGATTGAAGTTCCACGCAAGAGGTGTTTCACGACCAAAGTCGAATCTTGCATGCATGAAATAAAAGTTGCACGCAAGACACCTATAAGGGTGCACGAATGATTTGGATTCTTTGCACGTATTCAGTTGTGCATAAGATAGTTCTTACCAGATTTTGTGTACGAATGTGAAGATTTGTACTTTATAGAATACACCTGTTCAATTGCAAAGAAGCACGGAAAGACAGTAATTCTCTATTTGTACTATAAGGGTGCACACACACTTGCGTATTGTTGTCCATGTGCTACATGATTGTAACAGTATATCATACTCATTTTATTCCATATCAAAGGATTGTTTCCTAGTGGATTTTGTGGTACTGTATTATTTCTATACCATACAAAGGATGTAGCTACTCTTGTTAAGTAGTGAACCTTGTAAATTGTGTGTTTCTGTGGTTGTGTGCATTCAGTGGAGAAGAAACTCTTTAACAGGAGGTGAAGGTTGCTTCAAAAAAGTGGAAACATAAAAATGAAAAATATATCATTGATTCACCCCTCCTCCTCTCATTAATGCCGAGATCTAGATTGGGAACATCATCCAAAAGGCCAAGAATGATGCAATTCACTAATGATAAGTTTGTAATTTCAAAGACTGTGTACATCATTCAAGGTGATTTATTATGAAAACAATAAATTGTTTATAATAAATTATTTAAATCATAAATAATCATCACATTGATGAATCACATATCAATTCACAAATAAAATTTATTTTATAAGGCTATTATATATTTCAATTCAATTATGAGGTTCAAATTTTCACCTAGATGGTGTCATTAAAATTAAGACAATTAATTACAAAGGGAAAATCTATTTAAATACTATGTATAATACTTAGAAGGTGATATGGGAATCTATTTAATTTATTTAAAATTGAAAATTAGAGTTGACCAACCCATGGGGTGTCCATTAACATCCCCTAAAGTACCAAACAGAAATCAAAGGATGCATATCATCATGCAATGGTATATTTCATATGAAAAAATCGATTTAATGATTTGTGAAACGTTGTCCAGAATGTGCCGAACAAACTCTATATATAAAATTATAGAAATTTGAGGAAAAGGCAAAGACCACCCACATCATGCGTATTATGTTCCACTTCACCAATATCGATGTATTATTTGGTTTGGTTTAAAATTAATCATTGAAATAGAGATCCACACATAAAATAATGAAAAAGATTATTAACCTCCAAATATTTTTTGAGATGAGATGAGATGAACAAATAATCAAATGGTATTAAGAAATCACAAATTTGGATCCACTGATACAAACAATTATTGAATAACACATCAGATGCAAGAGGTCCATCAAAGCTTATAATCGGTATTGGAGGAGATCCACATCACACAGTGGATAGGAGACACCACCATAAGGAAGAATAAATAAAAATACAGAAGGATAAATGATTTTATTAAGGGTAAAATAGTATTTTTACCCCTAAAAATTTGGTCACACTATTTGGGCATAGATTTTGGCCTAATAGTGTGCCAAATGTATATCACCCAGTCTTTAGGAAACCACCTCACGTGGTTGGTCATGCACGATTAGCCTAATTGTGCACCAATTGGGTAATGATTAGTGATTAGGTAATGCCTATGTGGAAGTACCCATGTGGTATATACACACAGTTTTTTTAAACCATGTGAAACTTGTGTGGTGTGTTTTTCGCACCTACAGTAGCTGCAAAATTTTCATCTAGGTGCCACCTGATTTTGAGACAAACCTTACACCCCTTCTAATCCTCTTCTATTTTGATTTTTGGGAGTTTGATGCACTATAAACTCAATAGACCCTTATTGGACCTCTTAATCCTATAACTAAATCTAGATACATAATATTTAATTGTTCCAACTCTCCAAATTACATTATGGTGTTTGGTTAAAATAATGTCTAATCTTATCCACGCCAAAATTCAAATGACGATGGAATTTTTCTTGGATGAAAACATGGGTCATTTTAACCTCCACACCATAGAACATATCATCTTCATCAAGCCTTCAGGAACAACAAAACATCACCTAACCTATGAGGTTCATGATTTCTTGTTCAAATAGTCACATTACATTCCCAATCATCCAACACACCATCAATCTTAACATTTTCATACGATACGTAGTCCACAAAAACACCATCCAACACACATTTTTTCCTAAAAACCCACTCAAAAAACACATACCTAAGCCTATTTTGTTGGATACATGATCATGTAATCAGCTCTTAAAAATATATCCAAAGGTTCTACCCACAATAGGCATTAACAACATAAGGTTCCAATTACAAATCAAATACCAACATGCCTTCAAAATTAACCATGAAAAGTGCTTTTAAGTGATATAATGAATCTCCTTGCCTAATTTTATTATCTGGGAAAACACGATTACATCTGGGGTCATAAAAGAAACATCATCACAAGGAAATGGCCAATCCCTAAATGACCTAACTGAAATAGGTCGCGCAATAATCACATTAAATACACTTTCAACCCTACATCATACCTTCTTTAACCCAATGTTGATTTTAAAATAGTTGCATTCCATTGTATTCACTTACAAAAAAGATACACATGATTCAAGCCTCATATATTCATATTTCCTCAAAAATAAAAGCCCAGACTATTGACATTAGAAAATTTTAATCCTAAATCCATTCTACAAGGAATTTTACATTTATAACAAGCACATTCATCGAATCCCATACCTGACTCCCATTTATGTTTCATGACCTAACCATCACCAATCCATTTTAACTATTGTTCCATAGCATGAACAAGGTTGTATTCCAATTCCAGTCCACTGGAATTATTACCCATAAAAATACATCTGATCCCGACAACAAGCCTGAGATAACCATAGATTCAATGAACTAATGTCTTAGGAATTAACCCAAGGTTATCTATACTCCATGTTTACAGGGATACATTGGTAAAAATCAAAGACATATGCATCTGATAATTGAATGTTCCAAGAGAAGCATCTATATGCAATTCAAGAAAAAGTAAATAACTAATTTCCATAATCTCATCCAAGGAATTCTTATTGGGGAACTCATGTATCAATAAAGACAAATCATGCCTCGATAAGAACCATGTTTTAGCCTACATCTCGAATTGAGATTACTTACCAAGCCCATTATATTTTAAAAAAATAGCATCTTGTAAGAACGACACCAAAATAAGGGACATGAATTCCTCTTAAATAAGAGTACACTAAGAGGAAACCATGGAAGAATAGTTGACCCACTACTAGTTGAATTATCATGAATGAATATCAACTTCACCTGCTGATGCATCATAAAAAGAACTAGGATTCCTTTACCACCAGATAAAGTTCGCTATAATTAATAAATTATCCAAAAAATCAACGCAAGAACAACATAATTTCAATAAGGTTGAGTACACATCCAACTATTTCAATGTTGTTATGTTGAGAAAGCAACGACCAGATTCCAACTCGCAAGCCTCAGAGGAATTGTAGAACAACCGACCATTTTCTGAGGTCCTCTTGGTTCTTTTTCCTCTACCTTGAAGGAAATTAATTTAAATGAATTATAGCAATGCTACCGACCTTAAGAGTGTCCTAGTCATCCAAAAAATGGAGTGAAAATCTTATCACTAGTGTGATTGATTAAATCAACTTTAAACGGGCATGTTTTACTCCTCCGAGTTCTGATCACCACATTCCAATACATGAGAATTTGTAATTAAATCCAAAACAAAACTAACAAGCATATCAAAACACCTGATCTAGTGGAGGTCATCCCAAGAATTAAGAAGAATTACGTTATTTTAACACCCATGTCTCTCTCCTCGAAATATGGCCCAAAAATTACTAAATACACAATTCTCAATGATTTCACTGAACTCAATTAGTTTTTTACATCATTTAAAAACATATGGGTATTGTGTTTATCAGCACATTCTACCCCAATATTATATATGTGAAAAAAACATCATTGTTACTCTTTATAGGATTTTAATCCCTATGGATACAAGTATTTTATTGCCCATACATGAGATTAATCCAAGAATTGTATTCCCTCATATAACTATTTAACCTGGATGATGATACAACAAGTCGTCCAGTATTGAGGAACAAGAAAAGAACATAAGGCCTACTAAATGGCTGATCATTCCCTAGGAATGTCTAACATTAGAAACTATTCATTACTAAATGATTATTACTATAACAAAGGTCAAGGATACCATGCCCACCCATCCAGAAATGGGAGTCATTTAGAAGAAAATAGTAATACTAGTCAAAATAGGACCTAAATGGCACCATATGTCATAAATCCCACAACATTAGTAAGGAATTTAAGATCTAAGGGTGCTACCTAACAAAATTTATCCATTTATAGAAGAAAAAGCTCCAAACATATAACTAAGTCACAAAAAAGTCTTAGTAGGCTCCAGATCCCATCATTTAATCCATTTCTAAAAATAAAAAGGAGCTTATAGAATACATTCAAATTTACATTCCGATGAAAGTAAAATAGAAACATAAACTACCAATACAAGAGTGTATAAATAATTTAGACCAAATTATATTCAATTTCAATGTCATTTCATTGATTCCAATTTAATTTTTAATCATTTATATGATTTAATTTTTGAACATGTAAATGATTTAAAGAAGAACATCAAGTATTAACTATAAAACAAAATCACTTGATAAAAGATAATGTAACCTAATAGGGTCCCCCTAAGCCCTCCAAGGTTCATCATATTGAAAACTATTAGTTTTTGTTTAATTTTCAATTTATTAAAACACCCACACAAGGTTATCATAAAAAACATGCCCCGAATGACCTATTTGGGTCCTGTTGTTAATTATATAAGCTATCCAACTAAGTTCAGATAAAAATTAAACAACTTTTATATTTTAAACCATTTAAAAAATATACCACAGTCACAAATAATGGTTTAGTTATATGGGTGTACATCTACCAGTTTAAAAAGTTCCCAAACAATTTAGAGTTTAGCATTTGGATCCCATTAACTAATATAATTCCATTTTAAGAATTTCACTTTATTAGCCTTTATATATTTTAAAAAGGTTTGTAGATATATACATCAAAATCAAAGTATGGACTATGTATATGGGTTAGATTTTCCCATTTTTAAGGTTCACATAAACCTTACAACTTAAAATGGTTCCCATTTAATCACAACTACTATATTTATCCCATGAAATCTATTACATATCAAATTATAACTAGCATGTTATCATAATCAGTAACGAAAAACAACATTCTATCATGTGATGAAGCATAATACATTGGAATTTCATTCTAAATAAATAAGAATCATATAATTCATTAATCTTAGCATGCTCTAAACAGAAGCATGCTATTGAATTAACTAAACAAGTAGAAACTAATCATGCCACAACACTCAAGTAATGTAATCAAAATCCACAAGAATGGTTTTAATGTAACTACATGAAATGTAATATGCATTACATCTGAATTTTTTATGTGTTTATAATGATTCATGTAATGATTCATCCTTTCTATACTAGACAAATGAAAATTAAAATAAATTCTATAAATGAATAATCAGAAGAATATACACCATTGAATAAAGGTTAAATTGAAATCAATTATAACATAAAACTGAATGAACAACAATCCCATACATGGCCACTTAGACTTTTCTACTGTGTGGGGTGATCAGTACCATACACGAAAATTTACCAAGCACTGACATATTCCTAATCTCTTGTTTACCAATTCACAAAATAGTAAGAGAAATGATTTCAAAACCCCTCTAATACCTCATTGTAACATCAGGAACTGACTCACTACAAAAATGTTGGTCGGACTGATTTGTCACATGACCTCATGTTCCCCATACCAACCCACATAGAATTTTTCTTATGGGTGGGGTGATCAATCCCAAACATGGATTATTATCAAGAACTGACATAATTTTAATCGCTTCTCTGCCAATTTCTAAAAAAATCAATTGAATGTTAAAAACCTCTGATACCACTTTCTAATGTCGTGACCCGCCTCACTACTAAAATGGCGTCTAGACTAGTGTGTCACATTCCCTCAAGAACCCTCTATTTTAGAGGATTGTGACTATAATATTGGGTCTCAAGAGTTTATATTTGGTATAATATAACATCATATCAAGTATCACATTGGTATATTTGAAATAAATAACATTCAAAAGTGTGTGTAATAATAAACAAAGTACAAAGTAGTTGAAAAATAATACAAACTAAATAAATGTAATAGAGAATTCCAATTTGTAACAATTCATGTATATCTAAATTAGAATATATAAACTGAAATAGCATACATACTTTAGGAAAAAACTATACAATATAGAAAAAGAATAATAGAAGAAACAAAGGCCCTGAGGGAAATGTCCATGAGCATCTAGATCTATAACTTGGTGTTCTACTAATAAATCTGTGGAACTAGAATGACATCTCATGGAATCAAACACAGTCCTATGAACATAGATTATACACGTGTACCATAGTGTAATGGTTTCCCAAGCAGGGTGTCAGATATACATCCTAGTAGGTTTCCACCTACATTGTCTAAACTAAATATTTTCCATTAATTTAAATAAATTATTCTGTAGGTATAATGAACAATTAACACAAATAAATAAATAAATAAACAACAAATTGATCATGTTTTTAAAGGAAACATAGAGGTTCTACCTTCTGCATATCATGTCTAGGAAGATGACCTGATAAGTAACCACATGTATATAGAAAAATATATACATAGTATGGTTTTATATTCCATTCATCTATATGACCCAAGTACGTAAAAATGTATGTTTCCATATACCAAGAATATTATGTGCTTGCTAGATTGGATGTTACTCAGTCATTCATAACCTATCTAAATGAGCCTATAAGATATGAAATATGGTATGTTTACTAAATACTAATAGAGTGTGAGAGGTCATCCACAACACTCAAGATGGTGTGTGATCCATCATGTCATCAATCTAATTATGGAGTGTGGAACCTCAGAAAAAATCCTATATTGTATCAATGGTGTAACATGTTAAGAATGAAACATCGACTATAAGGGTGCATGGTTTTATTTGATGATCAATGGATCCATTATCATCATCCAAAACCTATTTCTAAGGTATAATCATAGAATAATAATAATAACTGGATCTATGAGGCATTACCCATCATGCTCTACATTTAAGAATCACATTATCAACTAAGGTTAATTTATTTATTAAATATCTCATTAATCAGCTACTTAAGAATACAGTAATTAGTTTTTCTTATCCACAATATACATTAAATTTCATTAAAATTATTTAATTCAATTTGTATAGGTTTTTCTTATATAATTATAATCATATGGGTGTTAATAACGACCAATGAAATTCCATTTCAATTAAACCATTTATTTCATTCATGGATGGAAACCTATCACGACATTATTTTCAATTTAATGCACTCCATTTATTTTATAAAACATGGAAATTCATTTTTAAAGGTTTAAATACGTTTCTTAGAAGGATCCATGGTCAATTGAGAATTTTACTACATAGAAAATTCCATTTGTAAATCAATATTAATTAATTTGTTAAACTCAATGATGAACATTAATGGTGTCATTGAAAAAATGAAAATTAACTATATAGTTAATTACAATTAAAATATAATCCATGCACTTAGGAGGTTCCTTGGATTAGATAAACATTTAAAATAAATGTGTGAATATTGGTCTAAAATTAACTAGAATTCCATGTTAATAATTTTTGATATGTCTATTATTAAGAAAAGAATAAGAAAAGTATCAATTCTATAAAGACAATAAAGATACAAATCACTAATTAACAATTTCTAATTTAAAACATAAATCACACAATCTAAGGGTTATTATTATAAAATCATGACATTATTTATTAATGATTAATTTAAATATAAATAATCATCACCTTGAAGAATAAAATCTCAATTCACCAAGGAGTATAATTTTAGAAGGATAACATACTTTTAAATTAAATTATAAGGTTCATCATGGCACTAAGAAGGTGTCATTACCAATTGGACAATTAATTACTAGGGAAAACCACTTTAAAATATAATATTAATGCTTTGGAGCTTCTTTGGAATATAATTCATTCAATTAACAAGAGATATTAGACTTGTAACACACATGGGGTGTCCACAAACAAGATCAACATCATCCAAATTATCAAATAGGAATCGAATGACATGTATTAAAGAGAAAATGTCTATACGATATGAAGATATAAATTTAAATTCCATGTGTGGAAAACTATGGCTTTTAATACAATGTGAATATTTATAAAATGATGGGTATTTGATTAAAAATCCATAGAACATATACCTCATGATCAGGATGTTCCATTCATCCTATATCAAGGAATGATTCAGACCAGTTTGGGGAAATTATTGGAAATTGGTATCCACCCTAAAAAATAGAGAAAAATATCTTTCACATCGATAAAATTGTAAAGAGAATATTAAACAGATAACAATATCCAAGGAATTGATAAATTAATATTGAAGATCCATAGAGACTTATGGAGAATGAATCAGCCTTCAGGTAGAATAGATCCATCAAATCTAAGAATTTTAATTATATGAGACCCCTAATGCACAAGAGATAGGAGACCCCGACTACAGGATGAAAAAAAAATAATGATAAGAGATTTTATTAGGAGAAAAATAGTAATTTTACCACTAAAAACTGTATTGCATGGTTTGGATGAATGGTTGGCCAATTACTAAGCCAACCGTGGAACACCCATTCCATAATAAACCACCTTGCACGGTTTGTACCACAAGTTTAGCCTAAATTTTCACCGACAATGGGATGAATAGTTCTTAGGTACATCCTATATGGCACAAACCATACAGGATAAGCACACAATTTGGGTACAACATGTGCAACCCATACGGTGCAATTTTTCTTAACTATAATAGCCTCGTAATTTTTTGTAGGGGACCTCATGGTTTTACAAAAAACTATGCCCCCTATTAGACCTCTCCCATTTTGAGTTTTTAATTCCTGATGCACAAAAACTCGACGGATCCCCAAGGTACCTATCAAGCTTTTACCTAAGTCTAAAAAAACTCTTTAAAGAGTTCCAACATTCATAATTATATTCATAACTTGTTTCAATGAATGGATCATCCATTAAATTCAAAAAATTTAATTCCCTTGGAATTATACATTAGATAAAATAAGAGGTAATTAAAATTACGAAACATGAAAAAATAATTGAGAAATAAGACAATTGTTTATTCAATATAGAATTTTTTTCATAGAAACAATATTAAATTTTATAGTGTAGTTATTCTCCTCTCGTATCAAAGAAGAAATAGAAAAAAAAATTGATGAAGAATTCATTAAATTTATGAAACATAAAGTGAAAAAGAAGTGAGGGGATCCATGTTTTTGTTTATATAAAGAAAAGGATTTTTTATAATTAGAGAAATGTTATTAAATTTTTTACAAATAATAATAGATAAATGGATAAAAGAAACAATTTAATGAGCCTAACGTTATTGAAATTATTATGAGAGGTGTGTAGTGAGCCCGTTGATATATAAATTATTTTAGAATAAGAAAAGACTTTTTCAGGTTCCCAATCATAAATTATTCAACCCATATGTCCATTACCTAATCCTCAATAATCTTCTTAATGGTCTGATGTTTTTTGAACTGTTATTTCAGGACCAGAATGAGATGAAACGTCCAATGTTCCTTCATCAATTAAGAATGAAAAATAAAAGGTTTTGGAAAAGTAAAAACCCATACTAGATAATATAGAATTTTAGGATTAAAAATATGTAAAGATATTAGGAAACATTTATTTGAGAATTGTTGAAAAGTGACTAAGTTATTTAGAAATTGTTTTAGAAAAAGTAGTAGTAGTAGTATAAGAAGAAAATGATTATGATGATGAATAATAATATGAAAAAAGTTATTGAGAAAAATCCTCATTCACTTCCCAATATGTAAAAGATCCTAATGCAAAAGATTCTGAGGAAGGATATTCTTTTAAAGTGAATAATTTATTCAACAGTCAAATAAAACATTATCAAATAATGTTAAATCTGATAATTCGGTTGAATTTGTTGAATTACATAATAAAGAAGATAACATAATGATGGAATGATTGTAATCATCCAAACATCCTGATTTATATGTTTCATTGGACTCAACTCATCCTATATCTAGTGACTCTAATAAATGAAACTAAATGACATTTAGGAAATTTAAGGGATGGTTAATGAATTATTAATATTATCTTCTTATATTGGGTGTACTGAATCTAATTTTAAGTATATTCATTGTAGGATGGATGGTTTATAAAAATTCAACACTTTGAAATAGAAATCTCAAAATGATGTGAAAATTAATCAGGTTTCAAATCATTAAGAGATAATTTAAAATACTAAAAAGAAGTATAAAACAATTTGTTATATAGATCAAACAAATAAAGGGTTATTTAATGTTTCACTGAGATTAAATTTAATATTTTAAGAAGACATTTTTTTATTTAATGATCTTTTAGAGATTTATATTCTAATTTTTTTATTAAAAACAAAGTATAATATCTTAAAATTCATACAATGTCATTAGAAGATGATGTTTAAATGAAAAGCATTTATTTACTCTATTAAAGAAGATTTCATGAATCTAAATGTCAAAAGTACAAATATAAAATATCATTAATTAGAATTTCTTAGGATGATGAAATATAATATGAATATTAAATTGGTGAAGGATAATATTGAAAAGATGAAATATTGGGTGATTGAGATAGAGAATTTTCATGATGAATTCAACATATTATTGTAATTTTAACAAAGTTACATAGAAATGAATTGTTTTTTCTATCATAACTCTTATTCAATTTTTAATATTATAATAATTTTAGGATGAAATAATAATTTGTAATGATTATTTATTTATAATATTTAGATTTTATGTTCTATTCCAAAAGATATGGATAAAAATTGTTACTATATTTTTGGATGAATAATTATTTTTTCTAAATTTTTTTATATTGGTTATTATTTTTATTTTCAGTTACACAGAATATCCCACATACTTTTTGAAACACTCAAAGGGTGAAATTTATTAATTTTAAGGGATAAGAACATAATTATTATATATCTAACATTTTTTCTAAAAAATATTCTTAACGTGTTTTAAAAAAGGGATATATAATGATATGGGGTGAAAGAAAGAGAGCTAGAAGTTTTAATAATAAGTTATTTTATGTATTTATAAGATATTAATTTTACTAAAAACATGTTTTGTTTTTTTATTTTCATAATGGGGTTGATTATTTAGTCAAATGATCTACAATCAACCCTTTCAAATAATTGTTTTGAAAATAAAATTAAACATTCATAATACTATATTTTATTAGCATTATAAATCTAATGATCATGAATGTTTTTGTATAAAGCACTTATTATTTATCAAACATAGAAAACATTATAACTAGATGAATATAAACATAATATTTGGATAAAAGAACTCAATTAATTTCATCATTATAAATCAATTTAGTACAACGGAAGAATATGTTCAGTTCCTAAGGCAACCTCGATTTATTCTATCGAACGGACTCTATTTGATTCCATCAGAAAAACTTAGTTTAGTTCATCAGTTGAAAAGAGTTTAGTGTATTGGAAAAATAATGATATGTCCACCATAAAAATAATTTTTCATTCATTTGGATGAACTCGGTTCAGTCCAGTGAACGAATAAATTTTAGTGCATCTTAAGAATGATGTTTAGTCTATTAGGTTGCTGATTTTAGTATAAATGATTATTGATGATTCATCCATCGTATGAATAAATTTCAGTCCATTACAAGAATAATGTTTTTTCATCATACAACTAGAACTTATTACATCATATTAATATGGATTATAATTAAATAAGCATAGTTATTTGTACCTCATAGAATATTATATAGTATTGTAATGATTTTACTAAGGATACCATTAGTTAAAAATTTTGTATACTTTTTTGTGTTTTAATTATGAATCCCATATAAGGATATTTAAACCAGCTCTATGAATCCTAGAATATGACAGTTGGATGTGTTATAATAAATAGAGGTGAATTAAAAGGGTTCATAGTTGAATCTTTTTCAACCCCACCAATCTAAATATTTCTAATTTGTATCATCTAGTTACATAATATTTTAAAATATTTAGAGAGTTTTTTCTTCATAATAATTGTGAGGATTTTAATTTCCGTATAATTTTGTTTTATTTTTTTGACATTGATTCCAATATAAATCATTTAAGGGATTCGAGGGCAATGAAGGAAAAGAATATCATTACTTGAAATGCAAGCTATACCAATGCAATATTCCCAACGGTTTCAAAAACCGTTGGGAAAATACTCCTATACTAATGGTTCTATAGAACCATTGGTATATCCATATACTAGTTTTGTTTTACCAATGGTTTCATTGAAACTGTTGGGTATAGTGATAATGAAGAGATTTTTTCCAATGGTTTACTGAAATCGTTGGGTATAGTCGTAATTAAGAGGTTTTTTCCAATTTTTTTTTAAACCGTTGGGTATAACATAACTTTACCAACTGTTTTTTAAAACCATTGGGAAAGAAAATCCCTAAATATCAACAATCTTCAACTCTAGAGATCTCGAAATTTTTTCCCTAACAGAGAGCCGGACGCACCCTCTCGAAATGTTTTCCCTAAACCTCAACCGTCTCGAAGGTTTGCCTCTAAATCTCGACGCAAACTCTACTTCCCAACACAACAGGTTTGGTTTCCAATTATTTGTTCTTCCTATTTAAATCGGTATGTGTGAGTTCATTTATTTTAGATTTGTTCATCCCATTTAAATCGGTAAGTGTGTGTTAATTTATTTTAGATTTTTTCCATTATATTTTGGTGCAATCTAGTGTGTATTATGATCCCCTTAAGAAAATAAGGCATATATACTTTTACATTACGATTCGAACCCTACTTCCCAACCTGCTCTAGAGGGTTCTAACTCTAATTTCCAATGGGAATCTATCTTTGATTCAAGTAATTTTTGTTCTTCCATTCTAAATCGGTAGGTGTGCCTTCATTTATTTTAGATTTTTTCATTCCATTTTTCTGCAATGTATTGTGTATTATGATCCCTTTATGAACACAATCAATATATCATTTTAGGTTGCTGTTTTGTTGTGATTTATCTGTATAGAATAATTTTGGTTGATATTGAAGAGGTCAATATGATCCTGAGATATTTTATCCTAGGTTTATTTTAAATTTAAGGTCTATTGACTTGATTTCATTGATTAGCCATAAATACAGTTATAGAATTTTTTTATCCTAAGAGGAACGATAAGATTATCATGTATTATGAACATACCCCTAAATGTAGTCTTTAAAATATCACACCTTAACTTTAAGATGATTATACCCACAATATAAGTTATTCAATGAAGTGGCGCTTCCACCTGAACCACTAGAGTGAGTTTGGGGTCATTTTCATGTGTGAATGGTGATAAAACCAAAATTTACTCTATTACATGATCATTTATCCTACATCATTGTAGGAAATGACTCCCCTATAAGAGAGGTGGAAAAAAAGATGACAAAAAATAATCGTCGCATGACACAGATGGGCATTCCTCCACTCATCCTTGTTGTGAGTATTTTATTTCAAATATATATATTTTAATAACTTATAATATCATGTGTTTACTTTTGTGTTAAACTTTTTTCCGGATCTACCCCTTATATGAGAGAAATCTGACGAGGAGCCTGATATTGCTCCCAATACTGAGGCTGGTGGTAGGAGGGGGGTGGTGTCAAAGTTAGATGACCATCTGGTGGTCCTGGTACTGAGGCCGGTGGTACGAGGGCTCATGGTGAGAGAGTTAGATGATCCACTGGTCGTACCTGATTGGATTATGCCCATACCACATACGTATCTTCTACGCCCCATTTTGATCATGGTGTGTCTTTAGGGACACACGGGATATTTAGGCCTCAGATGTTTACACTACCAGTTGGCCAGATGTCTATTCCATCATCTTTTTCTTCTGGTTCATTATCTTCAGGATATTATATTCCACCTTCTTCAACTCCTGCTCTGACACAGTATGTGGCTGAGGAGAATACACTGAGGGACACTCCACCTGTACAGGATATTCCTTCGGATTCTTTTCATCCAGTGATGCCTACTGATCCGACTACCACAGGTATATTAATATAAATCTAACAAATTTTTATACAAAAATTTATTTTTATTGTAACTTGTACTGAAATTTTTTCTTTAATAACAGATTCATATACTGATAGAATGCGGGGGAGGAGGAGTACTCGCTTGCATGCGGTATGGAACCGCCAGACATAGTTGATGGTTGAATACAATGAAGATGTACAAATGATTGATAAATCTAGGCAGGAATGTTGGGGTTTTTTGGCGACGCTAGCCAAATACTCCGACATCATTCTGGTCAGCCCTTTCTCTTAGAGACATCTTCCACACGAAGTAAAGGATAATGTGTGGGCACAAATATGGGTTAAAAAATTATTGGATTTAATGTAGTATTTTTTTGTATTTATATTAATTAATCTATTGGGTGTCAGCTTTGGTATAACTTCCCTAATGGCGAAGGTGCATGACCGATGCGTTTAAAGGAGCTGGGAGAGATTTGGAGAGCTTATAAGCATGAGCTGTATGTTTGTTGGTGTGATAGTGTAGGTACGGATTTGGAGACATTACATATCATGGATGACTTCCCGATAGAGAAATATCACCAAATGATTACCCATTGGGTGACTTCCAAATTTAAGGTATCAATACCATTTGAGGTATTTAAATGACAGTTTTCATATTTTTCATTAATATTATCTAATTTATTATTAAAAATTATTTAGGAATCTTATGAAAAAAACAAAAAAAAAACATTTATTCAAAGCAATAGCTCCACACTTTGGGGTGCTCGACTATGTCATATCATGAGAGGCAGGTGGTACGATATAGTTGTTTATAATTTTTCTTTAGGACTTGCCCTTTTTATTATTTCATACATAAATTATGTGATTTATTGAATATTGAATATATGATTATACTTGCAATTTATATTTTTTCAATGTCATTATAGATGCAAAAATTTAATATTTAAGGAAATATCCCTCAACCAAAAAAAATTTTCTCGAGTAGAAGGAAAAAAGATGGAACTGCGGTTAATGAACCGACACAAGAAAAGATTTTAAGTTTTAATTTGTTTATTTCAAAGATTAATATCTATTTTAAAATTTAATAATCTATTAATATTTTTAACATGCTTCTTTATAGGCCCTTGATGCCCAGGAGCCTGACAATTTTGGGCCACATGATCATTTATATCAGGTTTTGGGAGATTAGCACTCTGGTCGATTACGCTGCCTGCCTGGTAAGAATATAGTCCCGATGAGGTATTAGTCCTCTCCAGGTATCCATTCTAGTACCACCGAGTTGGAATAGGTCAAGGAGCATGCAAGACAGTCTGATAAAAGGGTCATAGAGTTGGAAGTACAGGTTCAAACGAGGGAAAAAGAATTTATAAAACTAATGAAAGCTTTATCTTCATCACTTCCACCAGAGGCCAACGTGGCTTGTCAGACATTTATGTCATCGATGGGTGAATTATCCAATGCACCAGGTATCAGTACTAATGGAGGTCGAGATGATGATGTTCCTGGTGATGAAGAGGATGTTGAAGAGGACGAGGGTGAGGATGAGGATGAGGACGAGGGTGAGGATGGAGCTGAGGGCGAAGATGGGGCCGAGGGTGAGGATGGGGTCGACGATGAGCATGGGGATGATGACGAGGACGATGAAGAGTATAGAGATGGTAGTGAGGATGAGGTCGATGATGACAGTGGTGATGGTGATGGTGATCAGGGGTATATTGATCCATTACATTTTTTTAATTCTATATAACTGTTTATTTTTGAACCTGGTTTTTCACTCTGGTATGGATTTTTTTGAATTCAGTATAACTCTTTATTTTCAACCAAATATGGAAGCCTAATGATGTTATAATGGTTTGGAGGTGACTGATTCTATATGAGATTTTATGGGCTATTGTGAGGAGTTTCTTTCCCTTTAATTGATTGGTTCATAAAACATAAGTTGGTGCTGCATATATTATGTAATTGGAATTGGTAAAGAAAAATGCAGGTCTTGGAATTCTGAGTTGGTTATTTGGATGGTATTCTCTATCAAAAGTGGGTATATCTCTATTGAATATGAGTGTATTTTCTAATTAAATAATGTATTTATTAAACTGACCATGCAATACACATTTCCCACAATATGGAAGCACCACAAAAATCATAGATAGACACTACACATCACAAGACACCCATGGGAGACACCCCTTGAGGTAGAGTCCCTCTCGTAGCCTCTTTAATTTAAGAATGCTATAAATTGAATTTAGCTTCTTTCTTAATTCTGCTTAATTATATTGAAATGCATATCTTGAATAAGTTTTCTTTAATATAATTGTATCATTTGATAAATAAAGTCATGTTTTTATAATAAAACCCCTCCAATATAGGTGCGATGTCTACAAAAACTCACAGTGATAGTTTATGGTGTGATAATTTGACTCTCAATCAGTAGTTTCAACTACCTGGTACCACTTTTAGGTGTTCGGCGTGCTTGAAAAGTGTGCATGGGATGGTCAAAACTGGTCGAATGACCTCATAATGCCATTAAATTGGACAACAACAAAGGGTGGGTGAATTGTGAAATTTTCGGCCAGACGGCACGTCAATCAGAGGTGTCGTGTGACCGTGCTGGCTGAAAATGAAATTGGCATGTCGTAAATGGCCAAAACATGTGTTTAATGGTCAAATGCACGCTTAACGACATCATAATTACTTGAAATCACACGTAAACACCATATTTATTATTAGTGAGGTGTACAAGGAGATGACACGTCATTCAGATGTGCGGTTGGCGCGGTACAGTTGAATATGTGTTTTTTAGGTGTTCGGTACGCTTGAAAAGTGTGCGTGGGGTGGTCGAAATCAGCTGAACGGCCTCAGAATGCCATTAAATCGGACGAAAACAAATTTTGGGTGATTTTTAAAATGGTCGGCTAGACAGTACGTCAATCAGAGGTGTCGTGTGACCGCGCTAGCCGAAAACGCACTCGCCCTGTCGTAAATGACCAAAACATGGGTTTTACGGTCAAATTCATGCCTAACGACATCAGAATGACTTGAAATCACATGAAAACAGCCCAATTATTATTTTTGAGGTGTAAAAGGAGACGACATATCATTTAGACACGCGGTTTGCATGGCATGGCTAAATATGTGTTTTTTAGGTGTTTGGCGCGCTTGAAAAGCACGCGTGGGGTGGTCGAAACTGGCCGAACGACCTCAGAATGCCATGAAATCGGATGACAACAAAGTCTGGGTGATTTTTGAAATTTTTGGCTAGACAGTATGTCAATCAGAGGTGTCTTGTGATAGCGCTGGCCGAAAACGCACTCGGCATGTCGTAAATGGCCAAAACATGCGTTTAACAGTCAAATGCATGTCGAACGACATCGGAATGACTTGAAATCACATGGAAACACCTTGTTTATTATTTGTGAGTTGTAAAAGGAGAAGGCACGTCATTACGACACGTGGTATGCGCGGCACGGCTGAATATGTGTTTTTTAGGTGTTCGGCGCGCTTGAAAAGTGTGCGTGGGGTGGTTGAAACTGGCCGAACAACCTTGGAATGCCATTAAATCGGACAACAACAAAGGTTGGGTGATTTGTAAAATTTTTGGTTTGATTGCATGTCAATAAGAGGTGTCATGTGACCGCACTGGCCGAAAATGCACTGGGCATGTCGTAAATGGCCAAAACATGGGTTTTACGGTCAAATGCATGTCGAACGAAATCAGAATGACTTGAAATCACATGAAAACACCATAATTATTATTCCTGTGGTGTAAGAGGAGACAAAACGTCATTCGAACGTGCGGTTTTTTTGGCACGGCTGAATATCTGTTTTTTAGGTGTCCGGCGCGCTTAAAAAGCGCGCGTGGCGTGGTCGAAACCGGCCGAACGACCTCGGAATGCCATGAAATCGGAAGACAACAAATTTTGGGTGATTTTTGAAACTGGCGGCCAGACAGCACGTCAATCGGAGGTGTCTTGTGACCGCGCTAGACGAAAACGCACTCACCTTGTTGTGAATGGCCAAAACAGGCGTTTAATGGTCAAATGCATGCCGAACGACATCAGAATGACTTTAATTTACATGAAAACACCCTATTTATTATTCTTGAGGTGTATGAGAGGACGGTATGTCATTTGGATGTGTGGTTTGCACGGCACGGCTGAATATGTGTTTTTTAGGTGTTCAGCGTGCTAGAAAAGCACGCGTGGGGTGGTCAAAACTGGCCGAACGGCCTCGGAATTCCATGAAATCGGACGACAACAAATTTTGGGTGATTTCTGAAATTTTCGATCAGAAGTCACGTCAACCGTAGGTGTCATGTGACCGCGCTGGCCGAAAACGCACTCAGCCTGTCGTAAATGGCCAAAACATGGGTTTTACAGTCAAATGCATGCCGAACGACATCGGAATGACATGAAATCATAGGAAAACAACCTAATTTTTATTCTTGAGGTGTAAGATGAGATGGCACGTCATTCGGACACATGGTTTTCACGGCACGACTAAATATGTGTTATTTAGGTGTTCAGCGCACTTGAAAAGCGTGTGTGGGGTGATCGAAACCGGCCGAACGACCTCGGAATGCCATGAAATCGGAGCACAAAAATTTTTGAGTGATTTTTGAAATTGTCGGCCAGACGGCGCGTCAATCGGAGGTGTCGTGTGACCGCGCTGTCCGAAAACGTACTTGGTCTGTTGTAAATGGCCAAAAACATGCGTTTAATGGTCAACTGCATTCCGAACGACATAGGAATGACTTGAAATCACACAAAAACACCCTATTTATTATTTTTGAGGTGTATGAGGAGACGGAACATCATTCGGATGCGTGGTTTGCACAGCACGGCTGAATATGTGTTTTTTAGGTGTTCAGTACACTTGAAAAGCGCGCGTGGGGTGGTCGATACCGGTCGAATGACCTCAGAATGCAATGAAATTAGACAAAAACAAAGGTTTGGTGATTTTTGAAATTGTCGGCCAGAGGGCACGTCAATCGGAGGTGTCGTGTGACCGCACTGGCCGAAGGTGCACTCAGCCTGTCGTAAATGGCCAAAACATGGGTTTTACGATCAAATGCATGCCAAACGACATCGGAATGACTTGAAATCACACAAAAACACCCTAATTATTATTCTTGAGGTGTACGAGGAGACGTAACGTCATTCGGACGTGCAGTTTGCATGGCACGGCTGAATATGTGTTTTTTAGGTGTTCGGTGCGCTTGAAAAGCGCGCATGGGGTGGTCGAAACCGGCCGAATGACCTCAAAATTCCATGAAATCAGACGACAACAAAGGTTGGGTAATTTGTGAAATTGTTGGCTAGATGGCACGTCAATAAGAGGTGTTGTGTGACCGGGATGGCTGAAAACTCACTTGGCGTGTTGTAAATGGCCAAAACATGGGTTTTACGGTCAAATGCATGCCAAACGACATCAGAATGGCTTGAAATCACAAAAAAAACACCCTAATTATTATTCATGAGGTTTACAAGGAGATGACACATCATTCGGACGCACGGTTTGCGTAGCAAGACTGAATATGTGTTTTTTAGGTGTTCGGCGTGCTTGAAAAGCGTGCGTGGGGTGGCCGAAACTGGCTGAATGACCTCGGAATGCCATGAAATTGGATGACAATAAAGGTTGGATCACTTGTGAAATTTTTGGCCAGACGGCACGTCAATCGGAGGTTTCGTGTGACCGCGATGGCCGAAAACACACTCGGTCTTTCGTAAATGGCCAAAACATGGGTTTTATAGTCAAATGCAAGTTGAACGACATCGTAATGACTTGAAATCGCACAAAAACACCCTAATTATTATTCGTGGGGTGTACGAGGAGACAACACGTCATTTGGACACGCGGTTTGCACGACACGGCTGAATATGTGTTTTTAGGTGTTCGGTGCGCTTCAAAAAGCGCACGTGGGGTGGTCGAAATCGGCCGAATGACCTTGGGATTCCAGGAAATCGGACGACAACAAACGTTGGGTGGTTTTTGAAATTTTCGACCAAATGGAACATCAATCGAAGGTGTCGTGTGACCGCACTGGCCGAAAACGCACTCGGCATGTCGTAAATGGCCAAAACATGTGTATAACGGTCAAATGCATGCTGACCACCATCGAAATGACTTAAAATAATACTAAAACACCCTAATTATTATAAGTGAGGTTTACGAGGAGATAATGAATCATTCGGATGTGATGTTTGTGTGGCACGGCTAAATATGTGTTTTTTAGGTTTTCGGTGCGCTTGAAAAGCGCGTGTGGGTGGTCAAAACTAGATGAACGACCTCGGAATGCCACGAAATCGGATGACAACAAAGGTTGAGTGATTTATGAAATTGTAGGCTAAACGGAACGTCAATCGGAGGTGTCGTGTGACCGTGCTGGCCGAAAATGCACTCGACGTGTCGTAAATGGCCAAAACATGGGTTTTACAGTCAAATGCATGCCTAACGAAATTGGAATGACTTGAAATCACAGGAAAACACCCTAATTATTATTCTTGAGGTGTACGAGGAGACAGAAAGTCATTCGGATGCCCGGTTTGCATGGCACGACTGAATATGTGATTTTTAGGTGTTCGGCGCGCTTGAAAATCGTGCGTGGGGTAGTCAAAACTGGCTGAACGACCTCGGAATTCCATGAAATCGGAGGACAACAAAGTTTGGGTGATTTTTGAAATTTTTTGCCAGACGACACGTCAGTCGGAGGTGTCGTGTGACCGCACTGGCCGAAAACGCACTCGGTCGGTCGTAAATGGCCAAAACATGTGTTTAACAGTCAAATTCATGTCGAACGACATCAAAATGACATGACATCACACAAAAACACCCTATTTATTATTCTTGAGGTGTAAGAGGAGACTACACATCATTCGGACGTGAGGTTTTCATGGCACGGCTGAATATGTGTTTTTTAGGTCTTCAGCGCGCTTGAAAAGCGCGCGTGGGGTGGTTGAAACCGTCCGAATGACATCAGAATGCCATGAAATCGGACGACAACAAAGGTAGGGTGATTTGGGAAATTTTGGGTTAGACGGAATGTCAATCGGAGGTGTCGTGTGACCGCGCTCGCCGAAAACGCACTTGGCCTGTCGTAAATGACCAAAACAAGCGTTTTACAGTCAAATGCATGCCGCACGACATCCGAATGACTTGAAATCATACGAAAACACCCTAATTATAATTTTTGAGGAGTACGAAGAGACGAAACGTCATTTGGACGCGCGGTTTGCATGACACAGCTGAATATGTGTTTTTTAGGTGTTCGGCGCGCTTGAAAAGCGTGCGTGGGGTGGTCGAAACCAGCCAAACGACCTGGGAATGCTATGAAATTGCACGACAACAAAGGTTGGGTGATTTGTGAAATTTTTGTCCAGACATAACGTCAATCGGAGGTGTCGTGTGACCGCGCTGGCCGAAAACGCACTCGGAATGTCATAAATGGCCAAAACATGTGTTTAATATTCAAATGCATGCTGAACAACACAGAAATGACGTGAAATCACACTAAAACACCCTATTTATTATTCGTGAGGTGTATGAGGAGACGACATGTCATTCGGACACGCGGTTTGCGCGGCACGGCTGAATATGTGTTTTTTAGGTGTTCAGCTCACTTGAAAGGCGTGCGTGGGGTGGTCGAAACTGTCCAAACGACCTCGGAATGCCATGAAATCGGAAGACAAAAAATTTTGTGTGATTTGTGAAATTTTCGGTCAGACGGCGCGTCAATCGGAGGTGTCGTGTGACCGCGCTGGCCAAAAACGCACTCGGCCTGTCGTAAATGGCCAAAACATGCGTTTTACAGTCAAATGCATTCCGAACGACATCATAATGACTTGAAATCACAATAAAACAACCTAATTTTTATTCATGACGTGTATGAGGATACGTAATGTCATTTGGACAGACGGTTTGCGCGGAACGGCATAATATGTGTTTTTTAGGTGTTCAGCGTGCTTGCAAAGCGCGCGTGGGGTGGTCGAAACTAGCTGAACGACCTCGGAATGCCATGAAATCGGACGACAACAAAGGTTGGGTGATGTTTGAAATTTTCGGTCAGACGTCACGTCAGTCGGAGGTGTCGTGTGACCGCACTAGCCGAAAATGCACTTAGCGTGTCGTAAATGGCCAAAACATGGGTTTTACGGTCAAATGCATTCCGAACGACATCAGAATGACTTTAAATCACACGAAAACACCCTAATTATTATTCGTGAGGTGTACGAGGAGAAGAAATGTCATTCGAACGTGCAGTTTGCGTGGCACGGCTAAATATGTGTTTTTTGGGTGTTTGGCGCGCATGAAAATCACGTGTGGGGTGGTCGAAACTGTCTGAACAACCTCGGAATGCCATAAAATAGGATGAAAACAAAGGTTGGGTGAATTTTGAAATGGTTTTCCAGACGGCACGTCAATCGAAAGTTTCGTGTGACCGCGTTGGCTGAAAACACACTCTGCATGTCGTAAATGGACAAAACATGCATTTAACAGTCAAATGCATGCCGAAAGATATCGGAATGACTTGAAATCACACGAAAACACCCTAATTATTATTCGTGAGGTGTATGAGGAGATTGAATGTCATTCAGACGGGAGGTTTGTGTGGTACATCTGAATATGTGTTTTTTAGGTGTTTGGCGCGTTTGAAAAGCGTGTGTCGGGCGGTCAAAACCGGCCGAATGCATTCGGATTGTGTTTATACATTAGGAAAACGATCCATGGGTCATTTTTGATGTGTAAGAGTCAACCCCGCCTCAATCTGAGGTGTTGTATGGATGACACCACTCAAAGTGTCTCTCTTTTGTTTCAAAAGGACATCATTTTAAGTGAATACAATAACTGACATACGGAAAACCGTTCAAATGCATTCAGATTCTGTTGAAACTTTAGGACAATGATACATAGGTCATATGTGACGTTTACGATTCAACCCCGCCTCAATATGAAGTCTAGTGTGGCCAAAACCACTCAAAGTGTTTCTCTTTTGTTTTAAATGGACAAGATTTAAAGTGAAAACAACAATTAGTATACTTAAAATGGACCAAATGCATTCACATTGTGTTGATATTTTAGGAAAAAGATCAATGAGTCATTTTTGATGTGTACGAGTCAACCCCGCCTCAATCTGAGGTGAATTGTGTCCACCGCCACTCAAAATGTATCTCTTTTGTTTAAAATGGACATGATTTTATGTGAAAACAACAACTGACATACAGAAAACCGACCAACTGCCTTCGTATTCTGTTGAAACTTTATAAAAACAATCTTTGGGTCATTTTTTTATGTGTACGAGTCAACCTCGTATCAATATGAGGCGCGTTGTGGCCAGTACCACTCAAAGTGTCTCACGTTTCTTTGAAATGGACAACATTTTAAGTGAAAACAACAACTGACATACGGAAAACAGACCAAACACATTCGTATTCTGTTGATACTTTAGTAAAACTATCCATGGGTCATTTTTGACGTGTACGAGTCCACCCGACCTCAATCTGAGGCACTTTGTGGCCGGTACCACTCAAAGTGTCTTTCTTTTGTTTAAAATGGATACACTTTTAAGTAAAAACAACCGGCATACGGAAAACTGACCAAACGCATTTGGATTGTGTTGATACTTTAGGAAAACGATCCATGGGTCATTTGTGATGTGTATGAGTCAACCCCGCCTCAATCTGAGGCGCGGTGTGGCCGACACCACACAAAGTGTCTCTCTTTTGTTTCAAAAGGACATCATTTTAAGTGAATACAACAACTGCAATTTACACTCATCAACGATAGTTGCAAACTCTTTTTCATGAGTTGGGTAGTTTCACTCATGGGGTCATAAGTGAAGAGACTCCTAAAAAAATACCATTTCACCATATATTATAAAAAATACAAGTTCAATGAAAAATGCATCACAAATCATTACATACCCAAATCTAGGATCAGAAAAAAAAAAATTGGGATTTGAGCCAATTTCAAACTCTTATTCAACTCTAATAAGTATTTCTCATATTAGAATTTGATGAGGATGTGGGGGGCTGTGCTGGTTGGGGGGTTGTGTAGGGGTGAGGTGAATTACTACTGGAAGAGTGGTTGTCATTTGATGATATAAATGGGTGTAAATAATGTTTGAGTTATTGAAAATATTATTAACTCTACTGGATGATTGTTTTCATATGAAGATTGAAATAGGAAATTGTAGTACATGACATGGTTGGAAGATTTTTATGGTTTTATGTGTTTTTTTGGTGCTATTTTAGGTGTTTTTATGCTGTTTTAAGTCCGTATGTGGTTTTTGTGATATTTTTTATGCAGGTGTATAATGGAGGGGCTACTGGAGGGATGTTGGGAAACAGTCCTGAAAAAACACTTTACCAATGGTTTTAAACCGTTGGTATAAAAGTTCTGGGAAATCACATTACCAATGGTTGTAAACCGTTGGTATAACAGTTCTGGTAAAACGCATTACCAACAGTTCTAAACCGTTGGTATAATATTGTGGAAATAGAAATTTAAAAACTATACCAATGGTTCTAAACCGTTGGTATAGTGGTTAGTATACAATATATACCAACGGTTTCTGTAAACTGTTGGTAAAAACATGTATTTCCAACGGTTTGTAAAACAGTTGGAAAGGCTCCAATTACACATCCTTTCCCAACTGTTATACAAAAACTGTTGGTAATGGGATTCTGCCACGCCTTACTTGCCAACGGTTTTCCAAACCATTGGTATACTATATACTAATAGTTTGGAAGCCTTTACCAATGGTTTAAAACCGTTGGTAAAGGCTTAATTTCTAGTAGTGTATTCCTATCATTTTGATTTATATATTTCTTTATAAAAAAATATAGACCTATCAATTTGGTTAAAAGTATGGATACCTAAATACATGGTTTTTTACTACCTTTACACTAAAAGATAAGTTTTCTTAATTATTTTATAATTTTTCTATTAGTTTTACTTCATAACATTATGATGTTATATTTTTATTTTTGTAGAATTAATTATTTCAAATGTTAAATTTACAATGAATGTTTTTTTTAACTTACTTTTCATATAAACAATGTTGAAATAAATTTTATCGATTAGAGTAAATCTGATTACAACTTCGATATCATCATACATATATTCTTTCTAATAGATAAAATTATTATATGGTTCTATTAGTTCAGATTTTTTTGAAATTATAATTCACCCCCTCTTCTAGAGATTATTTACTCCTCTATCCTATACATGTGATATTCTTACATAGATATTAGTTCATCATTGGTGTGACACTATAAAAAATACAAGTATACAATTGGGATATAATATTATGACCTCCTCTAGGAAGACATACTTGTACTTCTACAACATCACATTAACTAAAAAAAGTGACACCTGCCTATCCAACAATCATATTATATGGTAGATTGTAAATCAACCATGTCATCCTAAAAATTAACTCTTCATTATTATCCTAGGATTCCCCCTCACCATGTAAATAATATTCGATAAAATTAACATCGATACACTAAAACTCCTAATAATTATATTCAATAGGTAATGTATGGTAGGAAACTAGTCTATAGTATATAAAGTATCATATTGTGTCACTACAACTATATAAATATTCTGTGTGGGGATCTCATTCCACCAATAGTCTGGTGAAACTATAAACATAAGTGTGCGATTGTTGATCCTATATGATTAGGCCTCCAAAATAAAGGGTCATGCTAAAATACAAAATTGGTTTTTGTAGGCCTAAAACATGTTATACATTTGGTAAATGGGTCTTCAGACTGTGTACCAAATCTACAATTGGAAAAGAGAAGAAAAAATTTTTACCCTGAATCGCACTCAACGATTCCATGTTAAATGCTAACACTACCTGAAGATAAATTTTTCAATGGCCATCAATTTCCCACAACAATTGACTTCTCCAAAACCATATCATATAAAAATAATATCAATCATATAAGTATAAATAACATATCCCACTATTATAAATAGGGATTATAATAGTGCTAAAAACCGCCTTTAATAGTGCTAAAAAAGTGTTGCTAATCTAGGCGAAGATAAAGGGGGGTCCCCTTTATCAGTTCTAAAAATAACACTAATAAAAGTTCTCCTTTATCAACACTTTCTTAGCACTGATAAAGGTAGCCTTTATCCGCACTATTTTCAGCGCTGATAAACACTACCTTTATCAGTGCTATTTTGAGCGCTGATAAACACCACCATTATCAGTGCTCAAAATAGTGCTGATATATTATCCATTTATGAGTGCTTAACTATCAGTGATAAAGGCCAAAGATCCTGTGAAAAACCAAAACCTGCACCGAACCTGCACACATGACAGAACCTGCACACAACACAAACAACACCCACACACAAAGCATAGAAGAAAAAAAATGCTACATAAATTTACTTGAAATCATGAATACAAAACAAGACACTGCTATATACATTTCAAACAATGTTTAATTTGGTTACAATTACAATTATCCAACAAATAGTTTAAAAACATTGATGTTTCATCCTTTTTGTATCCATCTGCTCTAAAAAATTGTCGTCCATGGAGGCGGTTTCTGAACAAAGTGTTCGAACTCAGGAAAAAGATTTCACCTATATATGAAAACAAATATTATGCTAGTAATAAAATAATGAAATAAATTAAACATTAATATGAAAGAATACATTAATAAAATGTCAGTTATTACCTATTACAACATTTATTTTCATTAGTTCATATGTCTAGGAGAGATGACTATAGAGTGAGAGTTCCTTCACCTCACTCTATTCCTGACTAGTGACATGAGAGGGAGGACTTGGGGAGCTCAGTTGGGATCAGAGGGGAAATACCCCTTCTGGTAAACAAATAGTAATGGACTCAGATATAATGCTCATACTTATATTGATATTTCTCTCTCCAAGAGACTCCTTTTTTTAAATATACTCGATCGGTATACCCCGATAGAAAATGACTCCATTTATGCCTTTTGTAAGGCCTACCCCTTATAGAAGGAAGAGGTCTTTCAACACCTGATTGTAGACTAACCATAGGAGGGTCTGAAGGAGAGAATCCTCTCTAATCTTCTTATAGGACGTAAAAACTACCTAAACTAAGGAGGATATAAAACATTATATTTTTAATGTATAACAGAAACCTTCAGGAACTATAAAAGAGAAGGAGACCAGAGGGACGATGATAGGTTGCTGTTGTTGATCTCTTCTAGGTAGAAAAATACACAAGGTTGGGCCTAGATCAGAAAGAAATTTTTAATAAATATATCTGTCACAAGGGTCCTCCCTCACTCTCGCTAGAATAGAGAAGTAAATGATTCCCCATTCGAGATCCCTAGGGGGACCCCTTCGCTCAATGTGCAATTGAAAAAAATGATTATCTTATAATAACCACTGAAAGAATATTGTCTCTTTTAAAAGGAAAGCAACGAGACTCAAAAAGTAAAAAATGATCCTTCTGATGCTCAAAATATTCCGGTTTTGTTGGAAGGTGACAACTCAACAGTACCCAATACTAAGTTCTTACTTTAGTCCAATGGATCCTGCTTCCTCGTAGGAATAGGATTGGTATCCCATTTATCCAGACTTTCCCCTGGCATTACAGGTTGAATGGTGCTGCCTTAGGACATACTAGGGAGTGTCTGGATCATAGCAAGTTATTCTTCTTGAGAAAACACCCATTGTAGGACTTCTTCTTGTACTGCATCGTAGTAAAATGCCTCTCTCATGTCTAGGGGAATTTTTTCAAATTTGATACCTCAATGGTTTCTCCAGGCACTGGTACTGACGTTTCGGGTTGGAGGATACAAGCAGGCATAGGGGAATTAATAGAAATGGGAAGCACATATCCCAAACTTTTCATGGTAAGTTTTTTTCCCTTCAATTTTTCTAGATTATTCCTTTGGGATACACGTTTCCTATCATATTTGGTTGGCTCATACCCCAGAATATTGGGATAATGGGGTTCACTATGTCAAGAATCCCTTGTTTGATCTCCATCCTCGCCTCCCATCAATAGGTGATCAAATAGGGTTTTTACACTATGTAGGAGTTTAATGTCCTTTATTTCTATTGTGTATATCTATGTAGACAAGCCCTATGTAATTATAGAGTGACATGGGTATCCCTATTAGGAGATCATCTCCCAGGGGAAGAAACTCCCTGAGATATTTAGGAAGCGAACCACCTCGATCATAATAAATGATTTATAATGGTTCAAACCTGTTGCTTAAAGGGATAAAAGTTTTGGCCGATATATACATACCTATAGCCCCCCCTGTCATAGGTTGAACTGGAGTCACCTCCCCCTCATTGTGTTCCTCGAAGCGATCCCCTTCAGCAACCAGCATCGGCCCTTCCAAGGCATTCACCGTGCCAAAAATCACCACAGTTATCTAGCCATCCTCGACCAACTCTCTATTGAACTCCTCTCCTCCCTCTGATCAGCCATCACTGTAGGTTGAGCCTTCGGACCACTTCTTTCTGGTATTTCTTCCTCTAGAACAGGTACCTCCCTCGCACCAACCTACAACGCCTTACTCAGGACATCTCCTTCTCCTCTAATAGAGCCAAGACCAGCCACAACCTTCATTCTAGAGTCCTCAACTAGTTGTCGTTCTAGGGCTCTCCCTTATTGCAAACTGCAACTGAATGACCCAAGCGGTGACAAATAGAAAAACAATTCGTCCAGTCCTCATAAACCACCTGTTGTTTGCACCAATACTCTTCTCCAATTGTATTCCATATGTGATCAAAAGTTATCCAGGAATCATCCAATTCCACACAAACCCGGGGATTAACCGGGCGACACACAGCTTCTGTTCAAGAATCAGAACATAAATACCTTCCTATAAGATTACCTAGCATGCGAATAACAGCCGGATTCTGAAAAGGTAGTGGAATACCCCACACATTTTCACCTCCAATGGTAATAGAGTAACCAAATCCAATATATGGATACAGATAATATATATATATATACATATATATATATATACTTAGTTAGAATAATACCAAATGAGATGGTAAGGGTAGTCTTGTTAAAGGCGCACGCATCCCCAAGCAGCCTTTGTGCCTTATTACGCCGCGCGCCTTTGACAAAAATGGGTAAGGGGATATCCATCTTATAGCTCATTCAAGGAAGAAGAGTAGCCAACAGTTCCAAAAGTCCCTCAACGATACCCATTATCTCATGCATCTACCTAGAAATAATTGTGCAAGTAAAACAACAACACATGTGCTCAAATATAAGTTCAAACAAATGAGATATATAACATTTAAATCTCTTAAAAATGAACCAAGGGGTACATGCCGTGTGACAGGGACCAAACGGTGTCTGGTAACACTCCACCTATGGACCATGTCCATGGGGATACATGGACCCAACTACACACTATGTGTTCATCCTTATACACAGCGTGTAGTCGGGTTTTCTCCGGATTCTCAAATACTATCTCTACATGTTGAATCTGATCCCTCTACTTTAATTTCAGAAATATTTATATTTAGACCCTATATCTAACTGAAAATGGTGGATATAGACCATATTTGTTGTTTCCATCCATCGTTTGTTGGAAAATGGATTTTTTTGATCCTCAGTGGTTCTATCGTTCACCCCATACGCACTGCACACCATCATGCTTTACTTCGATGTTGATTTGATCAAAGATCAATAATATTAATCTAGGGGTAGAAAACATTGAGTATTAAATTAAAATTTTAATACGTCGGAGCATTCTCAATCCACAATTGGTACATATCCATAGAAGGGATAGATCTTCTCAAACTATTTAATCAACAAGGGTGTAAACATAAAATTTAAGATTCCTACTCAGATATTGGATAATTTTTCATCCAAAATCTTGCTATCTGATGATTTAAGTAAGTCATTGTTTTCATTGTATCTCGATCTGCTCTAATATGTCATTTATTCATCATCCAAGGTTATTCACCAAATAAGGTTGGAGGATAATCAATGATCAAATATAGATAACATAATTAGTAGGAATTCACCTTTATCTTATTTGTGTACAATCTTCCATCAGTTATGATGCCCATTCATTTCTAAACACATCTACATCATCTTCTGAATATGAGTTTTTGCGATAGTCATGGTAGTAATGAAAAAATATAAATACACAAAGAATTAAAAAATATTTTAAATGAACTCATTATTATTTTCGAAAATACCTCATTAGGGATGCTATTTTGTTGATGAAATATGGTCTCTTTCATAAATTTACAAACACAATAACAACAGTCCTTTCCGTTTGTTTGTTTTGAACACTGCAGAAACATCGACAACAATAATTAATTTTTTTTATATGTGTTTGGATAGTGCAATGTTATTATATATACCAGGATACTTTTAAAGTTGTAGATCTTGTAGGCGTTCTTATCCTTAGGCCCTGGATTCATTCCATGCATTAGACGATATTGATGAACCTCCCTATCATAACAGAATCCTCATTAAAAGATAACATAAATTATATAACTATATGTTTAGTTTTAAAATGTTGCATCTAGTGTATTACAAATTAAAAAATGCCATCATGCGTGGTCAGTTTGTTGGATATCCATGCATTGAATCCAGAAAATAAATCTTTGGAGTATCCAAATTGACAGCAATTAGCATCCAATGGTTCCTAAAAATATAAAAAGGAATAAGTAAAGAAAGAAATGAAAATATAGTTGATATGATTAAATTGTAGAGCTTTACCCTAGCATCATTAGTTTTAAAAAGAGTCTGTCATCCGTAATTTTGTTTTCAAACGATTTGAGCAGGGATGACATTATTGCATCCTCTTTATCATAATCTATTTCGTCTTTTGAAGAGGTGGAGTGAGGACTAACGAGTACAAATTTTTTTCATGGGGAAATCCCTTCATTTTTTTTTCATATATACACCTACGACAAATATAAAATGTATTTAGTCCAAATTATCAGAGTATATCAGCTTTTGTAAAATCAAATCCTGAAAACATACCTCATGTATACATTTACAACTAAGGCGCCTAGCCATTCATACTTGAGGAGTTCATTTACATTTTCAGCACTAATGAAATCTGATGTTTCATCTCCAAACATATTGTTTTCAAAATCAACTGTGTGATTATTGTCGTCTTTCAACATTGTATCCACATGAGTCAGCAATGATATTAACTATGGATATAGAACAGGCGGAGTGAAGGTGATCTCAGTAGACCGTTTCAATCGGTTGGTTGATCCTTGAGATAGTTTTGAGCTGATATTTCATTTCACCCCATAGTCTTTGTCATTCTGTAATAACATTCATCAGTTCAGACCTTTTTTTATTAAATTTTAAAGGTCCAGTTTGAAAAATAATTTGGAAATGGATACCTTTTTGTCGACTTGTTTTTTTTACAAGAACTATCGGCCATGTGATGATTGTTCCAATAGATTTTTCAACTGTATGAATTTATTCATCATCATTTGGAATAGGTTTCTCAGCAATTGGCTCATTAGCTACGTTAATTGATACTCTGAGGTGATATTTTGGAAGTTTTCTGTTGTGTATCATGTCATTTTTCATATTGAACACCATAGCCCTCTCTACAAGGAGATAGGTGGGAGTTGATAGATATAAATCACAGTCATTTTCACCCTGTAGAATATTAGTACATGAAATGTATCAGTGTCTATGTAAATCACATTTCATAGAAAAAATTATTAAAAAATTTATTACCTCATCTAGGTTAGGTTTTTTAGGGGAATGGCTCACCTCAAAGCTGGTGGGGGGTGAGGCGGGATCGCCACGCACTGGTTGTTATTGAGTTGTTTCTTCTCTTTGCCTCTCCCCATCAATTTTTCTATCATCTCTCTCTAGTATTGTAATTCTTCTTGAAAAATAGATAATTGTTCTTGTAGCTTTCCCATTTTTTATTTTGATCCTTCGCTTGTTTTTTTTTTTTGAAAATATGTTCGGGGTGTCACCCCAAAACCCGCACCTTTGATGCGGCAAAATTGTTCTGGTTGCTTCAAGGCTGCTGAAAATATTTCTACATCTGGTGTGGTTTTTTTATTCTTGTTACTATGTCAGAGAGAAAATATAGAAAAATAAGTAGTTATTGTAATGTAATAGCGATTTAAAGCAAATAAAATTTATATTATGTCATACTTACACATGTTTCCCACACTTTTTGTGTGTTTTCATCTATAATTATCCCCTCTTTATTTACACGAGCCTCCTTCCATAGCACATGGCATGGGTTGGATATGGATTTCGATTTTGATTCATAAATCTTAATATAAACAGAGAAACATGGTTATGGTGTTGTTTTATGTCACATACAAGTAGTACGATAGATTTAAAAGACGTACCAATTTTTTATCAAGTGCAACGTACCCCATACGTGCTTTATGGTAAGGGTATGTTGGTTCTGCTGCGCATTTTTTATTTTCAGCACTCAGTTTTTGTTTCATAAATAAAAATATGTCAATCAGAGTGATGAATACAAGAAAATGTAAAACAAAGTATTACCCCACACAATGTACCTGAAAATTCTGCTCCCCATGACGGTTGCTAAATTCATCCCACGCTCCTTGGGATATCAAGTGTGCGTAAAGAGGAGGTGGGTGCGGATTGATTTTCCCTTCAGCATCTTTAAGATGATATTTCGTTAAAATTGTGTGGACACCTATATGAATCCTTCTTGCAACTCTTAATACATATTCCTTGTGCGATGCATCTACTATAAATGCACTCTACAATGGATGATGAAGAGTAAGTCAATGTTTTGGTATTTTATTTTATTTTAATAAATTAAAAAAATGATATCATAGTGTTACAATAATCTCTTCCCACATTATTGTCTTCATCCTTGTGACAACATGGTGCCACGATTGTACATCAATCGACACGCGTTGCCGAGTGACAATTCCAATGTAGCTACTAAATATGGCTCTTTTGGGGTTAACATGTTGGCCTCACTTATTCCATCCCACCTCAAATTTGATTCCTTTTGCTTTTGCCTTAAGGATTTCTGCTAACACTGTCAAACTATGATGCTCATGTTTTTTTTTTGCTTTTAGGGTTTCATTTCCTACCATTTCGTCAGAAGTAGCATCAATATGTTCCCCTAGAGCGCTTGCATCGGCACTGGGACCAGCAGTAATAGGTTGAAAAACCTATTGTACCTCAGCACTAGGAACAGCAACCACAAGTTGAGAAACCTATTTTTGCTATGCACTAGGACCACCAGCATCTGGTTGAGAAACATGTTGTTTCTTTGTAGTGGGACCACCAGCTGCTGGTTGAGAAACCTATTGTTGCTCTGCATAGGGACCACGAGCTGTTGGTTGAGAGACCTTTTGTACCTTAGGATTGGGTGCATCAGCAGGTGCAGAATTCATGATCTGTAGAAGTGGTTTAATATTTAATTTATATTACATAAAAACAGCAGTGAACAGATAACAACATAACATAACACAATGTATATTACAATAAACAAGTAACCTAATTATTGTACTCTCTTTTTTTCTTTAGTGGCTGAAGATATTTGACTCATCTATTGACTATGTAAATCTCTTCATTGTGGTCTCCTCTAACATATAAAACGTCATCTACATTGGGACTACTGTGAAATGATTGTGAAGTCCCTATAAAAGGGTCAACCTCCATTGAAATTTCATCTGACCCTTCAGTTGTTTTGGTCGATAACAGAATAATTGACCAATTTCGGTTTGCGGGGTCTAGAACATAAAATACTTGTACTACCTATGATTTCATTATAAATGGTTTGTCTTTCTCCCCTTCCTTACTGAAATCAACTTTCACGAATCCTAATTCATCTATTTTAACAGAACTCCTGTTATCAACCCATTTGCATTGAAAAATTGGCACTTTGAATTTCATATAATTCAACTCTCATATTCGTTTGATGATGCCAAAGTATAACATATTCACATAAATTGGATTTTTGTCCTTAGCACCGGAAACATGCATCGCCTCAACCACAAGTATAACCCCACTATTCTACATGGTACTATCTTCATCATGTTTATTAGTATAGAATATATAACCATTAACTGCATAAGCATTGTAATATAATACGTACACACTTGCTTCTTCGGCTAGCCATCGAAGTCGTTCTGAAATTGAGTCTAGATTTTCATCTAACTGCTTAAAAATATGGTCTCGAAACCATCCTATAAATTGTCAATTATTTGTATCTGATATCCATTTTTCAGATCTAGAAGGATTCAAATGCCTAAGAATTTATTTGTGGGTTTGAACATATGGGTCAACGTCGAAACTGTTATGAAAAATGTAAAGGTGGTCCTGCTCCCGATCTGTAATATTGATTGTGACAACCTCTCTTCCAAAAATTATTTCACCCTCAATCCGCTCAGTGTGATAAGATTTAGGTAGGCCAATGATTTCCACACCAGACAGGTATTCGGTAAAAAATTCAACGGCTTCCTCAACAATATATTGCTCCGCAGTACAACCCTTTGTCCGACTTAGGTTTTTGACATACCCTTTCAAAATATTCATATATCGTTCGATGGGGTACATCCATCTATAATGTATAGGAACACATAGTCGAATCTATCTCACCAAATGAACCATCAAATTAACCATCATATCGAAAAAATTCGGCGGGAAGAACATTTCCAATTCGCATAATATGATGTCAATTTCACTATCCATAGTTGGTGATTTCACCAGGTCTATAAATTTTCTGCATATATCTTTGAAGAAGAAACAGAGCTTCGTTAATGTATGGTGGAAATTCTTGGGAAAAATTCAACATAAAGCTATAGGAATTAGCTCTTGCATCAAAACATGGCAGTCATGTGATTTCATACCCTTTAATTTTAAATTTCCCATTGACATTATGTTCTTGATATTTGATGAATACCCCTCTGGAACCTTTATATCATTCCAAAAGTTTCAAAACTGATATCTCTCCTTCCTGGAAAGAGGGTAAGCAGCAGGAGGAAGAAATGTTCATTTTCACCCTTCATTGGTGCCAACTCTTCTTGTATTCCCATCTCAACCATGTACAATCTAGCCTTAATTCCATCCTTTGTTTTTTCGGGTGCATTTAGCAACGTGCTGATGACACTATCACATAAATTTTTTTCAACATGCATAACATCAATAAAATGACTGACATACAAACAATTATAGTATGTTAATTCAAAAACAACTTATCTCTTTTTCCAACAAGTTTTTGTAAGGTCTTTCAAAAATGGTTTACCAAAAGTAGTGTCCAAATATTTTACTTTCTCAAACAATTGATCACCTGTTAGTGGAGATGGTGTTTTACATTCTTCTGAACTTCCGTTGAATGATGTCGTCCAAGATTGGTACATATATCGTTGGGGTAGAAATATTCAATGTCCTAGAAACACGATTTTCGATGAATGTTTCAACCTAATTGACAGTGTACCTTGTTCGCAAACGGGACACCCTTGAGTTCATTTAATGATATATCCTTACAAATTTCCATAAGAAGAAAAGTCATTTATTGTCCCATACAATATGGATTTTAAAGTGAAATATTCATTTTTGTAAGCATCATACAACGTAACACCTGAATCACACAATATTTTTAAATCCTCGATCAATGGGGCCAATTAAACATCAATATCATTACCCAGTTGTTTTGGTCCTCATATAAGCATAGATAACATGATGTATTTTCGTTTCATGCATAACCACGGTCGTATGTTATAGTTTACCAACATAACTGGCCATGTACTATGACTTCTTCTTTGAAAACCAAAAGGATTCACCCCATCTGTAGATAACGCCAGATGAAGGTTTCTTGGCTCGTTCCCAAATTCAGGATACTCGTGATCAATTCTCTTCCACTAAGGAGAGTCTACCAGGTGACGTAGTTTCCCATCTTTAATTCTTGTATCTTCATTCCATGTCAATTTTCCTGCAGTCTCCTCACTTCCATATAGGTGCCTAAACCTAAGAATGATTGGAAAGTACCATAAAACTTTTGTAGTACTAGAATCATCTTTCTTTTATCGAGAAGCACCACACTTTGGGAATTCTTTATGTGATTTTTGGTCCTTGCGAAACAATATACAGTCATCCGTACATGCATTTATTCTTTCAGAGATCATACCCATCGATCGTAGAATTTGTTTGGAATTGTATGTTTGGCTTGGGAGTTCATTATCTTATAGGATCATGTCATTTAGGAGAGCAAGTAGTTCCGTAAAACTAGAGTTTCTCCACCCGTTGAATGCTTTCAAATTATACAACTTCAATACGGCTGACAATGTTGTATATTTAGTGCAACCAGCATACAATGGCTTTTTTTCACAACTCTTTAACTTCTCAAACTATTTAGGGAAATCACAAAGTTCATCTTCAACTGTCCTTGTCATTTCCTCAATACGATCTTCATCATCATTCACATCTTTAATAACACTCGCCATACAATTGTCTTCACTATTCATGCTTGTAATCATATTAGATGATCGATAAAATGTCATATTATCTGAGCCATTGCCTATATTTGTTTTTTCCCTGTGTTTATTTCAACATGTATAAATTTGATTTATTCGGTGACAGATTAGGCGTTCTTCCAACTCCTCTGGACTAATTTGTCTTGAATAACAACAGCGTAAACACAGACAAAGAATTTGAGAAGGGTCACATGCATGATCTTCTACAAACTTGATAAACTCTATCACGCCATCTTCATACTCTTTTGTCAACCGATTGGCATTCATCCATTCTTTATTCATATTCATCGTCTTTATGGGTTAGATATCGAACTTGCCTAATATTATGTTTTAATTAATCAGGTAGCATTGTTTGGGTTTTATAAAAACAAATCATGGTACAAATTCCTCTAAACTCATGTGAAATCCATATACATGGTGTGTCCAGTAGGGTGAACATCGTGTATGGATAAGATACCTGATTTAATCTGACATATATCAAATTTATTCCAAGTTAGTCTTACAAAGAATGAATGATGCCTTTGAAAATACAGGAAATATAGAACAACCTGAGCTAAAGGCATGTACTTTAGACACATATTGAGTCACCTCACCAGCTATGTATCACATTTTTTGGAATACACGGTGTGTAGTTCTTACATGACCACTAGGGGTGTATAGTCTATACAAATCAAGTTTTTATGGTATCTATAAATGGTGTGACTGAAGTAAAGCACATTTTATATGGTTCTACCATTATTTCATGGAATGTACATGGTTTCATGCTAAAGTATATTTCTTGAAGATACATTTTGTGTGACCTAGGTTCACATGACATGTAACATTTAAAATGAAATTTATTCCAAGTTTGAGTCAGAAGATTAGTCATGTGGTGTAAATTTTGGAGATAAATGTTGTGTTTCATTAAAATCTATATGAAATCCATCTATGGTGAAGCATGCTCCATTTAACAAGACTACATACCATGTATTTTAAAGTGTCTCATAGAGTCCTCTAGAAGTGGTTTTCTAGGATTTAGTGGAATTGCACTAGTAACAAAGTGGTGGTGCCATTGAAATGGGTAAAGTTTGGATTGATATTCAATGGTGGAAGAACTAAAACATGGAGAAAAATGGCATATCAATCATTCCAACAACCTCAACACCATACAAAAACACAATCGTGATCACAATCGCAACACTATACAAACCAAACAATCACAATTTTAGATTTTACAAAGCATCCCTTATACAATTTTGTTTGTTAATTCAGGGGTTATCACAGAAGTTTTATCATCCTCGGATGTTCATTCATAAGTCAAGTATATGTAAATTACTAATTTTTATATTCCAATGTTCAAAAAGAACCAACCAACATTCAATTCATTTAGTGCGCAAACAAGGACCACCGACGACCCTAATTTTTAGCGGGGCGTTTAGCCCGTACATTTCACATTATAACCATCAATATAAAATAATAATAACATGCGAACAAGAGGAAACCAATTAGTAATAGGAGAAAAATCACCACGAAGGTGTCGTTAAGCACACTGCAGTGGTGCATTCGTGGCAGAGGAGAGGTGCACAGAAGAGGAGATTTCCAACTTAAAATAAAACATAAAATAGGGGAAACCCATGAGAATAAAATAATCTAAAACTGAGTACAAAATTTACCGCATCCCACAAACCCCAAGAACCCACTAAAAACGAAATCAACCCACACCATGGTTAAAGTCACCTTAAGATAAAAAGAAATTATAGAACCCACCTTCGATAGAACGAGTTCAACAGACTTTTAAAATATAAAAGATGAGCATACAATAGGCAAGCCCTGACCAATAGGTCCCCCTTACTAGGTATAACCCCCATGTTTATTATAGATAGTATATCCCAAATGAGTAAGCCCTGATCAATCCTCTTTTTTCACACCTTTGACGACATGCCCTATCCTAATGATGGTCATTATTAAGAACACCATAATCCCACCCTAATGGTGGTTGTTATCCTTAGATGATGGAATGTCCCAACCAAATTGTTTGACATAATTATATAACACATCACCCTTGCATGAAATTCTCCCACCTCATCCTATATCTGATGGATTCTTGACCCATGCATGTTCTGCAGGTAATTCAATAGCATAAAAAATATACACTATATAAAGGAATAATATTGAATATCAAGAATAGTTCACAAGGATATATAAACTAACCATTAGATCATATATAAAGAACAAGTTTCAAGGTCTACTCACACTCTTTCAAGCAATAACATCATGAAAGGGAATAAAGTGTAAACCATTACATTATCATTAAAGGAACTCACAAAACCACCAATGGGATAAAAATAAACTCCCATCAACCCTGACATACTAGTCCAGTCAAGCTCAACCATCAACATCATATTCATCACATCATCATAAAAAGATATATTCAATAATAAAACCTAATAAAAAAATCATATCGAATACACATATTAAACCATCAAATATTCATCTTATCATTGGACCCAATCATAGGTGAAAACTAAAAAATCTTAGAAAAATTTTTCACATACATCATAATGGTCTTATTAGCCTGTTCGACTTTCCAAATATCCATAGCCTTTTCCATCGCTAAAAATTGTTGAAGGGTTTTTTTTCTTTTGAAAATAAATCTATGATCCTACCACTCAAATCCCGCATGATACTTTTTCATAACAACTGAATCCCACTATCTACTGTTAGGGCCTTCTAACATGAAGGGGGAAAATTTCACCTTAAGAAAATCTTGAATATACAAGTACTCATACAAAAGCATTAACATTCTAAAAAAGTACACATTAATTTGAGGATCATTATAATCGTGTAAATAGTGTCTTTTGGAAGAGTAACTCATAGGAAATATTCCATGATTCATCCCTTAAATGTTCCAAAATTGGTGACTCATTGTAAAGGCATGAAGTTTCATATACCTATGTTTAGACAACATAGACAATAATCTCAATAAGATGATGGTCCATATGATTATTATCCCATTGTGTGACATAAAAATTTTATTCATAGAGCATATTCATGGGTCTTCTTAGAGGAATGATGTAAAACAACATTAGAAAAAACATTGGTGACATCAAAATATTACTCAAATTAACAACTCAGACTAGAGAAATGGTAAAATAAATCACATTACATAACAAACCCAGATTTGGATTATTAATCTATCAAAGTATAAAATAATGGAAATTTATAAAATTATATCATATTATTTCTACAGTTTCCTTTCCCAAACCACCCTAGTCAATTAAGGATCATTATGATGAAACCTGGATAAATAGTTGCTAAAAATTACCTCATATTCCCCCACAAGATATCCAAAATTGTGTACTGACTTTAATGTAAGATTCTAAACCTACACCTCTATTAAAAATTCGTCACAAAATATCTCTGATACCCTGGTTCCTATATACCTAAGTTGGAACTAACAAATACTTGTGGGTGTCCTTAATATGCATTGGCTACTGACTAGCACTTGGCACCATAAAATATAATAGTGGGAATGAATTTTACAAAAAAAAAATATCGAAATGTAGAAGATACAAGTAAATATTCCCAACACACAATATGGAGAATTTTCCAAAAACCAAATAGGAATAATAATACCCAAAACAACACATTTTCAAAGTATTCAGAAAAAAGAATAATATCCCAAAGTAAGAATCAATCCAAGCAAAATGGATCAAGAAAAACCACAACCTCCACTTGGAACATTCCCTTTTTGCAGACCTATATAAATAAAATAAACATCCTCCGAATGGAAAAAATTGAAAGTGACCTAAAAACCAAGTAGGGTTTCACCAAGTGTTTCATAACCGATTACATAATAAAAAACCAAATCACACATTCAATTCAAGCGGTAGAAAAAAAATTACCTGAAATTAATATCAATAATGGTAGCGGCAGAGGTGGAGGCAGTGGCGGAGGTGGAGGCAATGGTGGTGGCAGAGGCAGCAGCGGTCACGGTAGTGGGGGCGGAGGCGGCGGTGGCGGTGGCAGAGGCAGTGGCGGTCGCGGCAGCGGCAGAGGAGGCGGCGACGGAGGTGGAAGAGGAGGAGGAGGATGAGGAGGAGGAGTAAGAGGAGGATCAGGACGAGGAGGAGGATGAGGATGAGGAGAGGTCGCGGCGGATGAGGGGCTTGGTTCAGCTTCCACGAAAGCTTGACCGCGTGCGAGCGAGGAGGGCCTGTTAGGGTTATTAAATAAAAACCGATGAACCCTTTATCAGCGCTCATTAAAAGTGCTAATAAAGGTATGTTTTATCAGCACTAAAATAAAATCGTTGATAAAACACTCATTTATCAACGCTTTTTTAGCATTGATAAATAGATGCCTTTATCCGCGCTTTTAGCTAGCGCTGATAAAGGCATACACCTTTATCATCGCTTTCTGTTTAGTGTTGATAAAGGGCAGCACTTCCCTTTCCATGTTTTGTGGTAGTGTCCTCAACACCACAACACTATCCTCTTTGGGTGGAAGTAACTAAGATGCACAGTTTTTAATTGTTTCTTAAGAACACATCCTATATGGGAGGGGGTAATGTCACTCTTTATCATGTGCATGATATTATATCAAAAATCCCTTACATATGGATCTCTTGACAAATGAATCACTCTATAGATGTCTGTAAATGAGTACTTTCATCATTACGGGTCATATACAATTGGTAAATTTGCACCATAGGTTCGTTCCATTCCTCTACCACTAGAGAAGGTTTCCAAATCTCATCAAATAATGTGAGATATCTATCTCTAATACTATGAAATAAAAATCATCACATTTTGGGCACCTAAAAATACCAGTGTAACCAACCATTACTCGACCTGAAAGAGAACATCCACCTGAGCCACATGAGGTGGTTCGGTATGGTGTTATACTTTTGGAGACATCACTCACTGTGCACCTAGAGAAACTACCTCTTACATAATTCCATAAACTAAAACCTGATCACCAAGCATGTCATAACAACAATCTAATTATAGCTGCTTACGTAGTTATCCTCATTGAGACATCATGCAATAGTCGAGATGAAACATTTTTAAAATTGAATATCTCGAGAGATGGCTTAGTAAGGACATGAAAAATACCATTATTATATGAAGAATGTGGAATTTTTTAACTAGAAAAATAGTGCATATATTTTTTGATTCGACTAACATGTTACTACAGTCTTTCATAATAAATACATCAGCAACCACAACAACACTTGGTTCCATTTCATGAGATCTGTACATGAGACACATACATTCTATTTCCCATGATTCAAAACCAAACATCACAGCTATAAAATATATAAAATTTGGTCTTATGATAAAAGTCTTTGGATTATACTCTATCATGACCTAACCCAATTGTCCTTTCCTAGACTGTGATTATCCTAGAAAGGCACTAAAATCCCATGACGACAGGCTAGGTCTGGAGACTAGTGTAGAGTAAGAATATAATTTTGATGGGAGTTCATAAACTAAAATACCTATGCACATACAAAAAACAATAGAAATATATGAGCTCATTCTCTAAATCAACGAATAAACACTATATGATATCATAGTACCAAAAATATTATATGAAAATTGATAAGTTCTAAATAAAAGATGAAAAAAACTAAAAAAAGATTCCAATATGATAACGACACACAACAACCTCTTCACTAAAGAAACTCTTGGATCTATCTGACATCCATCGATTAAAATTATTCTAGTTGGTCTTGATCCTCTTAGGACTCCCACAAAAAACATTTGACTATATAATTCATGACATCTATGGGTGGATCCCAATAAGGGGTGATTATAAACATACCCAATACGACACAAATAGATCAACACACACAAAGCCTATTAGCGTGTATTAATTTAATTATTTTGAAGGTATTGCAATCAAAATATGAGACATAATATCATAAAAAACTATATATTATCAATGGTATAAAATATGTCTAGAAAAGAGTTCACATCCTCACTTCATTCCTACGATTCGACCAGAGTGTCAACAGTAGGACTCATCAGGGATAATTCATCCCATGTTTCTTGTTGTCACTCATGGTACTCGTTAAAGAGGAGGTAATCCTTGGGTCTTCCCATGAGGAAGCACCATATAAACTATGAGGGATTATCTGAGATACTAAATTGATCTATCAATATCATAATAAAGTACACCATATATTGATACAACGATAGGGGATCAAACCCAGGGCCCATGGGGTATATGTGACCTAATTTGGATTAACCCGCTAGATAATGGATCACACCCAATTAGTTTGGCCATGCAATTCTTGAACCGCTACTTATGAAAAAAATTGATGTAATTGAGGATAAAAACCATGTTGATCATGCAGAGAGTATAGATCAACACTACTGAGGGGATATTATCTAATTATATAAAAATATAAGGCACTGAACCCTAATAGAGAATGACTAGAATAACTAAATACAAAACATGTGTATGAGGGAACATACCCACACAGATACATATCAAGGTCAAACAATTGATCTCTCATAAAATATAAACATAGATGAAAAAGGGATATGGAATTCCCTTTGAGATATAAAAATGTATCCCTACTATTATATATTGTGTCTCACTAACCCTGACATTGTATGTGTCTTGTTTTCTCACATGGAATGTCTTTCTCAAAATACACAATGTGTCCAATAGTGTCACACATCATGTAGAGGACAACATCGTAGTTAGTGTGTTTTCTAGTCAAACTCGTGTATTATGGAACATGAATTTTTAATTAGTCAATTCCCATGTACAATAAAAATTCTAAAATAGTTTATGAAGTACATAGGGAGTACTCCACATCACATGACATTTCAGGGTCGATCTGGTACTCGACATGTGTCATCTATCAAAACTCATGTATTCTATGAAGTAAACGGAAAATTCCAAAATATATAGGGTGTGTGTTTACACATATCCACTTGGAAATGTACTTCATATACACTCCTAGTTGGATATCTATTTGACATAGTGTATTTGGGAGGCACATATGGAATGTGAAATTTAATTCAATGTGAAAACCTAGTTAACACACAAAGAGGACTATATGGTGTGTGTTCCTCTAAACTACAAGTTTTATAGTTGAAAATTTCAATGAATATCTATGATGATCAAAACTCTTCAATGAAACACTAATTTTTCCTTCAAAACCATTGAGAATCATTTCAAAACACCATTATCAAGGTTGAAAAATTGTTATGAATGTCCAAAAGACTAATTTTGAATGCTCATCTCTATATAAACTAATTTCATATTTATTTGAAATTCCATGTAAACCGACTAATGGGAAACCCAATATTCATACTAACATTGGGTTTCCATAACTATCAATGGGTATATTATGACTGATTCACACTCAAATTTACCCAAAAGAAGAAGGTCAGACGGTCCTTGTAGTCTAGCTTGGGTTGTTGAATCCTTAGAGACCTAAGAAGTACCTACAAACACGTACATTCTATGGATTTTTTTTGGATATGAAGTGTCCAACATGGGTTGATTTAATATGGTTTTAAAGGATCACTAATAGATTTAAGTTAATTCAAATTAAGGTAATGAGTTTATCCTAGGTTATCGCTCGGGGTGGATTGGATGAATTCCTTTTTTAATGATTTTAATTTCTTATATTTGAGATGGGTTCATTTAAGAAGATCAAACAAAATCATCACTTAATGGTTTAATGCCTACACACCCTAATAATAATCACCTATACACTTGAAGGATCAATGTTTTGAGCACTCCAAGGTAATGGTTCATATTAGAACTTGAAATGTGTGACCTTAAATTCAATAAGGATGAAGAGGTTTTAAAATCATCAAATAAAAATCTCATTTAAAAGAAGTGATTTGCCATTAATGGAGTAAGAAATAACATCCAATACATCCTCTTTCTACTCCATTGGATCAACCCATAAAATAGTTATCTCTTTATTTATGGCATGTCTTTAATGGAAGCGGGAAGTAGACTTACGAGGGTGGAATTGAAGAAGTAAAAACAACAACTAAAATCGATCACTCCACCATTATGTGATAAATATCACAAAATATGGTGTGAATAAATTCATGACTTGAACCAAATCTATCAACATGATATTTATAATAATATAATAAGAGTTATGGAATAAATTTTATTTAGAAACTAAGGTGAATTAAACAACTTACATGAGAAAGAAATGCGATTACAAACACAAAGCAGCAGCATAATACTACAATGAAACCAAGCACCAAAGATAAAAAACTCATCCATAAACACTGTCATAAATAAGAATTTTGGGAGACTTTGGTTGAGCCTCAAACAGTACAAAGCATCCCATTTGATTATTGTAGGCCTAGGGTGGTGGAAAACTTGTGGAACTTGGAATTTTCCACTCTTGACTCGAGGTGGCATCCTGCTTGCAACCACCGAACAGATACACTTATAAGACCATTTAGATGGCCGAATTAGTGTGGACCATAGAAGAAGAAAATGGATCCCCGGATATCTCATAATCTCCTGTAACTTTTGGTCCCATTTGGAGTTTTGGATTTCGAGATATGATTAGATTGGTAAGATGTTTTCTAGGCCGTAGAATCTGGCCCAGAATTTTATCTTTCAACATGGGCCACCTAGATAGCCTCAATGGATGCCGAATTAGCACTGGATCCTGATTAATTATTTTTTCCTATATATTTTTTATAGAATCCCACGAAATTTGGGATTCATTGGGCCTGTATGTTGGGCCCCACATTCTCATCAGTGGGTTGGTGTCCAATATGCCTTCTCTAGAATTGTTTGCATGAAATCCCATTTTGGTGGTCTTCCAATGTAAATCTTTCAACACTCCACAAGTATGAATTGTTACCAATATAATTATAAACTTTAAAGTTAAATATTAAAATAAAATCACGATCATTGGGTACTTTAAATGATGTTAAGAAATGTACCACATAATATTGCATTTTAAGAAGGAATTACAATCATAATGTGAAATGATGTTCAAAGTGTAAAATGAACTAAAAATGGTGTTTATAAATAATAAATCACATGAATATTATATATATTAACAATTAATATTATCCTCATTTAGTATCTAATCACACCCCCCAACATGAGTTTTTCCAGTCCCAAGCAAAATATATCTCAACAATAAGAAATTCGAATTCCCTTTTCCAAAAACATTTTAATACACAATGATCACCCAAAACCCTTATACCAAACAACCATGAAACCCATAAAAATATTTTAATGTAAGATAGTTTCATAAGTAGATCCCAATCCCAATCTCATTCCTTTGTTCAAATTCATCGTCATATTTCATCCAATATCAATTAAGAGTGATGATGTGTTGGAATCACATTAGACATGGGGGGTTCATCTTTATTTAAGAGGGAAATGGTGGAATCACTAGGTGGAATCACATTTCAATATTAAGTTGAGTATTCATATTTTTTTACTGTATATTTTTTTTATTATTATTTTTTTGCAATTTTTCCATGGTAATTAAAATTGCACTCAAAAGAGTCAACCCCTGTAGAAAGACATTGTCGATGACTCCTAGGCTCAAAGACCTTATGGAACCAAGTGAAGCTCACATACTCAGCCATTATCATGAGTTAACTCAATCAAAAATAAAATCAAATTACCAAAAATAGAGATAAAATTACTGACTCTAGTCCAAACAACTATGGAGTCATAATCCCCAAGTGCCGAAAGCCACGCATTAGGTCATTTCATTGCTCTATGTGAAAAATTATTGTTTTTTATAATTTTTTTATTGAATAATCATATTAAAACTAAAATGATTACCAAACCTATGCTATTTATTTGAGGGACCCCATGAACTCAAACTAATACCCACTATCCAAAGGATGTGCATTGTGATCTCTTTTTGGATGAAAATATCAATGATGAAATATCACATTGGATAGCCATACTTTAAAAAATCAATGATCATGAAATTATACAAGGATTAAAATCAGAATTGGGGCATGCTAAATTATTTGATATTCAGTTCCACAGTGTGCAATGTGTATTCCCATGTTCAAAGTAAACAGAATTTTTCCTTTCAATTACACACATTTTTTTTTCAAATCATTCATCATTTTTTAATGAAAAAGCATTTTTTATGTTATCTACCCCCCCCCCAACATAAAATAATGTTTTCCCTAGTGTTTAATGAAAGGAAAAGTTATAAGGGAGTAGAGGTAAAGAATGAGAGTTAAAAAAGGAAATTGAAAATGATGATCATGTAATGAAGTCACCTAGTGGTTGAAGTTGAAATTCTTGATGCTCCCTTTTAACCCCTTGATCTCGATGTCACTCTAAGAATTCCCTAGTGGAAAAAAACAAACAAACAAAAAAAACAAAAAAAACTATACATATATATTTATATAATATAGAATGTAAATTATAAGTATATATATAAAAATTATATAATAAGGAAGCACAAAAAGCCGTAGGTCAGTGGTAAGCGCGTGCCCATGTCTCCCTTCGGTCCTGGGTTCGATTCTCTGTGGCTTCGCCGGTTGTGACGGGGTTTGACCCACGACCTATGATGTGTCCCTTTTTTATTTATATATTTTTTTGTATTTTTATTTTAACTTAAAAAAACATAAAAATAAAATGAACTGATGATACATAGTCTTATTTTTAAATTTCTGGGTAAGGTATTACTCAAGGATCACACCACATGACATAGATGAATATGGTGCTCCCCTTTCATACTCATCCATACTCATAATAGAAGAAGAGGTCAACAATCAATATTTTTTTGTTATTTTTAAATATCAAAATGATTAATTAAAAATAAATATGACTTTAAAAACACGGGTTGCCTCTCGTTGAGCGCTTTTGTTTAATTTCGTTAGCCCGACATGGATCCTAAATCTATCAATTTTTTCCTGGTTCATAGGTTGGCTCAGTTAACTCAACCTCTATTTCCTGTTTACTGAATGATTCAATGAATGGTTTTAACCTATGACCATTGACCTTGAAAATGTGACCACTAGTGGGATCTTGAATCTCTACTGCCCCATGGGGGTACACATGATGCATTATGAAAGGACCTGACCATCTAGACCTTAACTTTCTCAGGTGTAAATGATGTTTTGAACTATATAAGAGCACAAATTTTCCCGGTTCAAAATGTTTGACTTTGATATTCCTAGATTGGAAGTCTTGAACTCTAACTTTATTGATCCTTGAATTTTCATAATCCTCCATCCTTAGTTCCTCAAGTTCATTGAGATCTAATTTCCTTTTTGTTCTGGCCAATGAGTGGTTATAATTTATTTTCTTAATTTCCCAAAAATAATTATGCTCAATTTCAACAGGTAAATGGAATTCTTTTCCATAAACCAACCAATATGGTGACATTTCTAGGATGGTTTTGTATGTTGTACGATATGCCCAAAGAGCATCCAAGATTTTCTTAAACCAATCTTTCCTATAAGGATTGACAGTTTTTTCAAGAATATTCTTAATCTCCCTATTCACTAACTCAGCTTGACCATTGGTTTGAGGATGGTACACAGTGGAATCCTTGTGAGAAATACCATACTTAGACATGAGTGAATAGAATGGACGGTTGTAGAAATGGGTTCCTCAGTTACTGATTATAGCCCTAGGAATTCCAAATCAAGAAAATATGTGCTCTTTCAGAAATCGGATCACAACATGATGGTCATTAGACTTGATGGTAATGGCTTCAACCCATTTTGAGACATAATCAACAGCTAAGTGGATGTAGAGGTGTCCCATAGAGTTTGGGAAGGGACCCATGAAATTGATTCCCCAGTAGTCAAAGATTTCAATCACTAAGATGGGAGTGAGTGGAATTTGATTCCTTTTTATGATGGACCCTACTTGTTGACACCTAGGACATCTTTGACAAAATGTGTAGGAGTCCCTTGAGAGGGTGGTCCAGAAGATACCACACTTAAGAATCTTAGCAGATATTTTCTTAGAGGAAAAGTAACCTCCACATGCCTCACTATGACAAAATTTAAGGATGGAATCTTGTTCAGATTCTAGGACACACCTCTTAATGACTTGGTCAGGGTAGAACTTATAGAGGTATGGATCATCAAACACATAGTGTCTAACATAAGAATGAAATTTCCTTCGATCTTGAGTCCCTAAGAATTTTTTAATGACTCATGTAACTAAGAAATTGGCTTTGTTGGCATACCAAGGGCAGTCACTCCCAGAGTATAGGTGTTCATCGGGAAATTAATCAGACATAAAAAGGTGATTTGAGTTGAATTTGAATTCCATCCTAGAGAGGTGATCAGCTACAACATTTTCAACACCCTCTTTATCCTTGATGTAAGGTCAAATTATTGTAAGAGAAGGACCCACCTAATTAGTCTATCCTTAGAATTTTGTTTTTGGAAGATGTATTTTAGTGCAAAATGGTCAGTGAAAATAGTGATGTGGGATCCTAAGAGATAGGACCTAAACTTCTCTAAGTTAAATATAATATCAAGTAACTCCTTTTCAGTGGTGGTTTAGTAGATTTGGGCATCATTTAAGTATTTTCTAGCATAAGCAATGACATAAGGAGTTTTATCACAACGTTGTCCTAACACAGCTCCTACAGCAAGGTCACTAGAATCACACATAAGTTTGAAAGAAAGATTCCAATTTGGAGATTTCATAATGGGTAGAGAGGTGAGAGAGGACTTGAGGGTTGAGAATGAACCCTCACAGCTTTCTATCCAAACAAATGGAGCATCCTTTACTAGGAGAGCACAAAGGGGATGGGAGATTGAACTAAAGTCCTTGATGAATATTCTATAGAATCCAGCATGTCCTAAGAAAGACCTAACTCCCTTTATAGTTCTGGGTGATGGAAGGTGACGAATTATGTCAATCTTGGCTTTATCAACATCAATACGCATACCTGAGACTAGATGGACTAGAACTAGTCCCTCTTTAACCCTGAAATGGAATTTTTCCCTATTTAGGACCAGATTACTTTCTTTGCATCTTGACAAGACTCTCTCAACATTCTGTAGACATCCCTCAAATATATCCCCAAACACAGAGAATTCATCCATGAAGACCTCAAGAAAATTCCCTACCATGTCTGATAATATTCCCATCATGCACCGCTGGAAGGTTCTAGGGGCATTGCATAAGCCGAAGGGCATGCGTTTGAAAGCAAAGGTGTCGAATGGACGTGTGAATGTAGTGTTACCTTGATCCTCTAGGGAGACCTCAATTTGATTATTCCCCGAGTACCCATCTAAGAAATATTAGAAGACATGACCTGCCACTCCCTCAAGGACTTGGTCAATGAATGGTAAAGGGAAATGGTCCTTCTTGGTAAATGAGTTTAGCTTCCTATAGTCAATGCTGACCGTCCATCCATTACTCACCCTAGTTGGAAGAATCTCTCCATCCTTATTGGTTATCACTATGATTCCTGCCTTTTTTGGAACCACTTGGATTGGTCTCACCCATTCACTATCAACTATGAGATATATGATAAAAGCTTTTAACAATTTCCAGAGTTATTTTCTCACTACTTCCATTACATTAGGATTGAGTCGCCATTGAGGTTGACAACATGGCTTTGAATCAGATTCCAGAACAATCCTATGATTCCCAATAAGGGGGATAATCCCATGAATATCACACAAGGTCCAACTAATGGATTTCTTATGTTTCTTAAGGACATCTAGAAGCATCCTCTCATGATTGGATTCAAGAGAAGAAGAAATGACAGTAGGATCTGTTTGATTGTCCCCTAGAAATGCATACTTGAGTGTAGTGGGAAGTTACTTCAATTCAAGATCAGGTTGGTTCAGAATTTCAGCAAAATATTGGGACACTGTATCAAGATCAATTTTGTTTCCTAGAGTTTTAGATAGGATTGATTCCCCACATGTAGAAGGTTTAACTACTAGATTGGCTTGATCAGATTTAGGGAAGGAAGTTGGAGTGGTATCCATGAAAGTGGTTTCCTGAAAGGTTTCACTGATTGTTAGACCTCAGACTTCATCATAAGATCAATTTGAAAATGATTCAAGCCAAGGAGATAAACTTCCTCCATGTGAAAAAAGGAAATCAATCTTATCCTGACTTAAACATCCATCAAATATTCCTTGATGTTCTATGGATTAATTATCAATGATTTCTATCATATTTACTTCATGAATGTCCTCATCATCCCCTATTTGTGAGCTTGCATTATAGATGTTCAATTCTAGACTCATTTTTTCAAAGGTGATGGTCATATTCCCATTTTGGACACAGATAACAGAGTTGAATGTTTCAAGAAAGGGACGACCAAGGATAATTGTGGTTTGTTCCTTATTTCCTAAGTTTGGATGGTTGTCAAGTACAATGAAGTCAGTAGGGTAGATGAAGTTTTCAACCTTTACCAGAACGTCCTTTAAAATCCCCTTTGGAACCTTAATGCTACGATCAGCAAGTTGAAGTGTGACAGATGTGGGTTCGAGCTCTTCTAGGCCTAACTGGAAGTACACAGCAAAGGGAATGAGATTGACACTAGCACCTAGGTCACAAAAGGAATTGACAAGTTTCCTCTCTCCTAGTTCAACATTGATGTAAGGGAAACTCGAGTCTTTCAACTTAGGAGGAATGGTCCCTTGAATGGTGGTACTCACATTAGCCGCCAAAAGGACTTTGTTTTTATGTGAAAATTTTCTTTTAAAAGTGCACAAGTCCTTATGGTACTTTGATTAGGTAGGTATGGTTTAGATTGCATCGATAAGGGGAATGTTCATCTTGATTTGTGAGAATATTTCCCTCAATGTTTCAGTCAATTCAGGTTTGTTTTCCCCCTCATGCATTGAGGAAATGGTGCAGGTTGTGGGGTTGTTTGTTGAAGAGTTGTTTCTTTCACATTGTTATTTGTTTCCTCAGTTTGATCTTGTGGTTCATTTAAATTTTCATCCAAGTTTGAATCTTTAGATGGGTTCTGAATTAGTTGTTCAGGTTTCTCAATTGATTTCCCACTTCTTAAAACGGTCACAGCCTTTAGTTTTTCATGAGTTGTTTGAGTGCAACTTGACTCTCCCCTTAAATTTGAGGATGGTACCGCCTGAGTAGGCATGGGTGCCTTTCCAGTTTTTATGGTTTGATGTTCTTGTTTTAGGGAAGTGACTTCTGAGTTATCCTTTCCATTTGTTTTCACAGTTTTTTTAGTAGGCTTTGTGGAGCAAATTGGTTTGGTTCTTGAGAAGATTGGTTTATCCCAGGGGGATATTTTCGAGGTGGGATGGTTTGTTGAAAATGGGCTGGTGGATTTTGGTATTGGATAGGTTGGGTTTGGAACTATTTATGCATTTGGTAGTTCTGATGGGGATAAGGATTTTGTCTCTGTGGTTGGCTAGGTTGCTGGTTATCTTTCCAGCGGAAGCCTAGGTGGTCATTATACCTTGGGTTGAAGGTGTTTTGGTATTGATGCTTTTGAAAGTTCAGGGCATTTACTTCCACTAGGGTCCTTTTAAAATAACTTCCTTGATGGATGGAATGGTTGGGCAGTTGTCTGTCTTATGGTCATGTTTGTCACAAATTGTGCAAATAGGGTATACAGTTTGGATTTCATGGACTTTCCTAAGGTCTATCTCTTCAACATTTTTAGAGAGTGTTGTGAGTTTAGCCATAAGGCTTTCCTCTTCTCTAAGTGTATGAATTCCAGTAGTTCTTTCTGGATTTTCAGAATAAGGTGAAGTTCCCCGTGTTTTGTTTTGTTCATAAGGGATTTCTAGATACTCGTAAGCATCATTTGGGGCTTTGTTTTTTAAGGTTCCATTACACATCATGTAAATTAATTGTTTGTTCCCCCGACCCAACACTTCATAGAAAATTATCTCTTCTTATGGAATAGAAAAATCATGGTGTGCTACCATGTTTAGAGTGTCCTTTAACCTCTCCCATGTTTCATAGAATGAATCTCCCTCTTTTTCAAAAAAAAATTGGATACACTTTTTAAGTGCAATTGTTTTGTGGTGGGGAAAGTATTTTTTGTAGAATTATCTTTGTAATTTGTCCCAAGAGTTGATGGATGATGGTCTCAAATTGTTTAGCAAATTTTTATCTCAATCCTGTAAAGAAAAAATAAATAGACTCATCTTATCTGATTCTAGTTGATGTGGGGGAAACATGGTTTCCACAATGTCATTGAACTCCTTAATGTGAAGGTAGGGCATCTCGGACTCCATTCCATGGAATGTGGGAAGGTGGTTTAGGACATGGGGTTTAAAGATGTAGTTGGAATCTCTTAGGTAATTTTGTCTAATGCATGGGGGGAATTGGTCCAGGAAGGTGTGATTTAGTCATTCATGGTTTGATCGACCGCATTCCCCAAGTTTGGGGCTGCCTCATTTTGATTTCCATTTTGGTTTCCACCCGAGTTTATGAGTTGGTTTCTTTGAAGACCTTCCATTGAAATGGGATAAATTTTTGACTCTAGAATATCAAGAGGATTATGATCTAATGGAAAAAATACCCTAGGTTCACTTGACTCTCCAACCCTAGGACATTCCACCCTAACTAGTCTGTTTGAATTATCATGGGTGTAGGCGGACATGCGCCAAAAGAAAAAAAACAAGAAAGGGGCAAGAAAAGAGATATTGGGTGAGAATAAAAGAAATGGGGGAGAATAGAATGGGTGCTGAGATGAATTAATTTGGTCCCCGGTAATGGTTCCAAAATTTGATTCACGCTCAAATTTACCCAAAAGAAGAAGGTAGAACAGTCCTTCTAGTCTAGCATGGGTTGTCGAATCCTTAGAGACCTAAAAACTACCTACAGACACATACATTATATGTATTGTTTTTGGCTATTAAGTGGCCAACTTGGGTTGATTTAATATGGTTTTAAAGTATCGCTAAAAGATTTAAGTTAATTCAAATTAAGGTAATGAGTTGATCCTAGGTTATCACTCGGGGTGGATTGGATGAATTCCTTTTTTAATGATTTCAATTTCTTATATTTGAGATGGGTTCATTTAAAAAGATCAAACAAAATCATCACTTACTGGTTTAATGCCTACACACCCTAATACTAATCACCTATACACTTTAAGGATCAATGTTTTGAGCACTCCAAGGTAATGGTTCGTATTAGCACTTGAAATGTGTGACCTTAAATTCAATAAGGATGAAGAGGTTTTAAAATCATCAAATAAAAATATCATTTAAAAGAAGTGATTATCCATTAATGGAGTAAGAAATAACATCCCATCCAGCCCCTTGCTACTTCCTTGGATCAAACCATTAAAATGGTTATCCCTATATTGATGACATGTCTTCAACGGAAGCGTGAAATAGACTTATGAAGGTGGAATTGAAGAAGTAAAAACAACAACTAAAATCGATCACTCCACTATTGTGTGATAAATATAACAAAGTATGGTGTGAATAAATTCACACCTTGAACCAACGGTATCAACGTGAAATGTATAATAATATAATAAGAGTAAAGGAATAACTTTTATTAAGAAAATAAGATGAATTAAACAACTTACATGAGAAAGAAATGCGATTACAAACACAAAGCAGCAGCATAACACTACAATGAAACCAAGCACCAAAGATGAATAACTCCTCCATCACTAATAACATAAATAGTCATTTTGGGAGCCTTGGGTCGAGCCTACAACAGTACAAAGCATCCCACTTGATTATGGTAGGCCTAGGGTGGTGGAAAACTTGTGGAAGTTGGACTTTTCCGCTCTTGACCCGAGGTGGCAGCCAACTTGCAACCACTGAACAGACATGCTTGGAATACCTTCTGGATTGTCTAATTAGAGTGGGCCATTGAAGAATAACATGGAGCACCGGATGTCTCCTAATCTCCTATAAAACTTGGGCCCATTTGGAGTTGAGGATTTTGAGATATGATTAGATTGGTACGATGTTTTCTGGGCTACAGAATCTGGCCCAGAATTTTATCTTCAACTTGGGCCACCTGAATAGCCACAATAGAGGCCGAATTATCATTGTCTTCTAAATAATTATTTTTTCCTATATATTTCTTCTAGAATCCCAAGAAATTTGGGCTTCATTGGGCCTTTATGTTGGGCCCCACCTTCTCATCAGTGGGCTGGTGTCCAATCTTCCTTCTCTAGAATTGTTTGCATGAAATCTCATTTTGGTGGTCTTCCAATGTGAATCTTCCAACACTCCACAAGTATGATTTGTTCCCAATATAATTATAAACCTGAAAATTAAATATGAAAATAAAATCAAGATCATTGGGTACTTTCAATGATGTTAAAAAATGTACCACATAATAGTGCATTTTAAGAAGGAATTACAATCATAATGTGAAATGATGTTCAAAGTGTAAAATGCACTAAAATGGTGTTTATGAATAATGAAGCACATGAATATTATATATATTAACAATGAATATTATCCTCATTTAGTGTCTAATCAATGATCTCCATTTTTATCATGAAACATTCCCATAAAATTGTTCCATACAAATTCCCAATCTCATGACACAATAACTCTTATTCTTCATCCAAATACTCCATATTCACCACACTCTATATTGATGTCATTGATCTTGAATGTTAACCTACAATAATCATTCATTGATCTAATGAATGAATTTGAAATGATGTTTTATCTTGTAATTGTTGAACTGATGGACAAAGGGAACACTGATGATATATGTGTGATGAAATATGGGTGAAACAAAAAAACCAGAGAAATGAAACCACGCCTTTGTTTAGGATGGTAATAATACATTTCAATTATAATGATGTAAAAAATTAAATAATAAAGAACCAAATACCATTATCAATTCCTAATCCCTTTAAGAGAAACACAAAATAAAAATCTAACCATTGTCTTGCAAATTACATCACTAAGGAATTAATTCACGTTGATTATGATTAATCAATGAATGTGATGAATAAAAAAATAAAATTCCATAACATGATTTCAAATCAATATTTTGATATGTAATAATCTATTTCATTAACATCAGAATGATCCATGAACTCTTTCTATGTCTATGATCTTATAGTAACTATGATCCATGATCCACGATCCAGCGAAAATTCACTAATACACTTGCAACCAGAGTTTCCTCTCTCCATATCCATCATCTAAATCCCACTATAGTAATGTAGATAAACTTTGGTAATTATATATAGAGGATATTATATTAAGGATCCATTTTAGTTTCACTATTTAATAATAATAAATTTAGTTAATTATTATATTTCACTTAATACGTCAAAAATAACAATTTCTCCAAGCATCAAATGCCAAAATGTCTTCTGTCGTGAATAGGGTTAAGCAATAATTCTTGATTTAATAGAAGTTTTAGATTTCCCATATATGACACCCTTATGATGTTCTTCCATTATTTTAGAAATGTTGTACATAAAAAATATAATTTATTTAGTATGTTAAAATTATCAAAAAGGCTCTCCAATCCTAGGAATCCCTTTCAAAATCCAAACAATAAAAAAAATCATCGAAATATTAAAGTGTAATTGAAATTTAATAGCATTTACATTAATGGTTACCTTGATGGTCAAAATATAGGTGTATTACATTCTATCACACAATGTATTTTTATTATAGGAATTTAATTAGGTAGTAAACATTTGAAGTTATTTATCCTTCTAGTTATCCTCGGGTAAACGCATTGTACATATGATTCTACAATAAATTAATTTAAAATCTCACAATCGTACCCTGTATTAATTACATTATAATATTTATGATATGTATACTATTAATAAATTAATGATTCCTAAAATAATGTCACAGAATTCTATTAATTTTTTTCCTAATATCGTTAACTTAAATTCATGCATTCACAAAGATCCGAAATTTTTTAGTTGGAATTAATTCAATCATTATTGTTAAACGTGGGTCCATGAAGTGAAATATAAGTTTTTAAGAATTTAATATATAAATTACTTTTGTTAGGATAAAATTATATCTAAATTAATTTTTTTGAATCATATTATTGAAAAGATGATGATTTTTTTTAAAAAAATATCCCAATGGTCTTCATTTTGTTAATGTTTTAAAACTAATATTGGAATATATTATAATGATATTCATTAAATGTATGAATTTAATTTTAAAACATTGAAAATTTATAGTCTACTAAAATATATTCTCTTCAAAATTAATTAATCAAATTATCTACTTCAGATATGTTATATAGGCAAAAAGATATATTTTTTGTAAAAAAAATTCAATATTCAGTTAGATATATCATTATCATATGTATGGAAAAGGATAGGGACATACCCATTAATTTAAAAAGTTAAAATTAAAAAAAAAAATCTTTTATAAAATAAAAAGGAAAACCCATTAAAAACCTGATGGTTTAGAGGAAAATAACCATTAAAATTCAATGAACAAATTAGCTCAGTGGACAAAACCCATTGCAAACCGCAAATCCAGGAGACACAAACATCATGCCTGGAAGATCAGAGTCGGTGACCGAAGCGCCACCAGATCTTCACCCGATATGCACCACCTATGGCTAGATCTGCACAACCCATGTTCCGTCTTCACTGCAGGCCACTCCACCGTGCGAACGGACGACCCCGCCATCCTTCATGGTGATACTCCATCGTTGGACACCGCTCCACTAACCGGCAGTCGTCACCCAGATCCGGCAAAATACAATCTTCCACTGCGATGCCCTAATGACCATATATGCCACATCAAATCTCGTACACTGTCGCTCCCAGCGATGACATGTCGGCATGAACCGCACAGACTGCCCAGAAATTTCACTGGCGTGCTTGCCGGCAACCTGTATACCATGGATATAAAAGATCATATACATGAATAAGAGCATAATGAATAGCAGTTCATAAGACATAAAGAATAAAGAAAACAATAATCCTAATCCATGAAAGCATAACATAGGAATAAAAAAGGAATTGTGGAAATTCTTCCCCAACATCCATTTAATATATTATTCTCTCAATTTTTAAAAAAACCACATGCCAAGTATATTAGATTCAATTTCGATAAATCATAAGTAGTTTATGTTCATTTTATTTAATTAATATTTTCTACAATGCAATATTTTTAGGTTTGATCTCAGACAGTCATATCACATATTTTCTTGTACTATATTGGTTGATTGGTTTCATGGTTCAAATTTTTTAAATTAGGCAATCTGGTGGGAAAAAAACAATGCATGTGGGGATATCAATAGCCAAACATGACTAATTATGATAGTGACATGAATATTCCATTAATTTTTTTTTATAAAAATTATAAATTTGAAAAAAAAATATTTTTTTATTAAATAATCTATAAATAATTAAAAAAACGTTTAAAAATACATTTCTAGAAAAAAAAATATTTTTGAAGAAAATGGATTTCCAACCGAAGAGAGAAATCTAGATGAATTTTCTTAAAAAATCATCATTTATTTAAAGAAGGAAAGAGTGGGAAAATGTTAATGTTTCATTAAAATTTCAAGAATAACCATAGGGGAATAGTATAAATCATATTATCATACAATGATCGAATAATCATCTTCATTTTAAATTTAAGAATAATCATTCCCTATTAACATGAGATTTTGAAATAAATCATTGAAAATATCATAATGTTGATGTGAGAATTACATAATGAATTTATTGTGTGAATAGAAGATTAATTTAGTGAATTAGGGTTATAGGGCAATAAATAAGGGAAGTGTTTGTAGAGTTAAATGAATGTTTGAGTGGGATTGAACCGATGTCGAGAGACACCTTCTATTAGTGGTGACAATGGATTCTTTTTGAAATATGTCAATGTAAAATAGTTTGAGCATATGTTTCTCATGTAATGTGTATAAACAATTTATAATAAAGGAGTTGTTTATGTGATAAGGTTTCAAATCCTACATCTAGTCATTTTCATACATGTTTTATACATTATTATTTGTCATGTACTGTTACAATTTTATGGGTTTTCCATCGTAACTATTTAAAAAAAGTTAATTTACATTTAATTCCTAAATTAAAATAAAACATATTATATAATTTGGAAAAAATAATTGAAAATACTAACTCCATTATATCAGATAAAATTTCTCTATGTATGATTATTGGGACGAATTATGACAAGTATATAGATACATTTTATTTTTTGGATTAAAAATAATATAGTGGATAAAATTATGAATTTATTTATTTTTAATGATACTAATAAATTTATTGTTAAATGATAAATGTTCATATGGAGTTTATAGTTGTATAAAAACACATAATAAAAAAAACATAAAATTAAACCAAACGAAAAAATGAGTTTCTTTTAGGGGAAAGTAATACATATCTTTATAAAATTTTAAACATATTTTCAATAAATTTAGATTTTTATTAATAAAAACATTTTATAAAATTTATATTATTATATGGTAAATAAAATATTTTTATAAAAATAGTGGTCTCTTATATATAATGGTAATTTTAGAAATGCAATTATTTTAGTAAAAACTATATATTTTTCAATATGCTTCATAAAATAAACTATTTTATAAATATCCCAAAAATTATTTATTATATAATATTGACATGATGAGTCTAAAAATGAATTTTATTTTTTACAATAAAAAATATAATAATTTTTAATGAAATAATTAATTAAAAAAAATATTAAGAAATCTGGTTTTCATGGATATAGATTTAAGTAAAGAATTATTAATTATTCTTAGTCTAAGACCCTATAAATTAATTATAATTTTTTTGTTAAAATATAATTCATATAAATAATATATTTTATAAATATTATATTGTTTTTCATATAAGAAGTCATTTTTATGATATGTTTGAATATATAGTATCGATCATTTTCTTTTGTTTCATAGATACACAAATATAATTTATCAATGCTTTGGAAATCATAATGACCATTTTATTTTTCTCAAATTACTTTTCACAATTTTGTTAAATATATTTTTACATTCATTTTCTATAGCTATATACTGAAAGTTATATACTATTATATGTGTTTTCTTGGTTCGGTGTTGTATGTATAAAATTCTATCTTACTTTTTAGGTTTTAAATTAATATAGGATTTTAAATATCTTGTTGGTAAGTTATACCAACTGAAATATTTTTTCCCTCATCATTTGATAATTACTCAATGATGAATTTTGGCGATTGTACTGTTAACATATTCATAATTCAGAAAATAGCATGATGAATTAGATCCCATCATCGGCGAATATGATTATGTGGGAGCATCACGCCATCATCTCCTGCTTCGTGACGATGTCGGCAACCATGCATGTCCCTCCCCCACCGGCGGCAGACACACCTTCGTCATCCTTCAAGGGAGTGGAGTCTTCCTTCTCCCTCAACTCCAAACCCGATATTCTTCCACAGTTTCCACATTGTTCCATGCACCCTATGGTCCCGAGTTTTTATAAAGGATTCCCAAATCATCCATTTTTACTCACGGAGTTTTATGAAGCTTCGACGCAGCTCAATCAGACTATTATTGCTCATTTCTCTCAGCGAAGGCCATCTGTAGACACTTTCAAACGACTCATCCTCGGTTCGCGGGATCTAAATGATATGGATACTACTGGTTTTCTCGGAACCCTGAATTTCATGATCTTCTTCGCATTAGAGGAAGACATGATAGAATCGTTGTCATGTGCGCCTTATGCGTAATTTTTTTTTCTGGGTTTTTAAAAAATTAAAATCTGATAAAAGGGGTTAGGGTTCGGATATTTTTAAAAATGGGTCGGGATGCATGAACGCCGTTCACGCATCCTTCGCCGCGGAAGGATGCATGAACGGCGTTCACGCATCCCGGACCCCGACGGTAACGCGTGAACGGCGTTCACGCGTCCTTTGCTGACCAGCTAAAGGAAGCGTGAACGACGTTCACGCATCCTTGCGCGGGAAAAGATGCGTGAACGGCGTTCACGCTTCCTTCCGCGGCAAAGGATGCGTGAACGCCGTTCACGCATCCGGCCGAGATATTTTATAAAAGGAGGGGTCCCCCCCCCAATACCCATCGTTCTCCTCTGATTTTTGTTGTGAAGCTCTGCAGAAATTCTTTCTCAACAAATATTTGCTGCTTTTATTGAGGTAAAATTTCTATTTAATAATTTAATTGTTTATTTGTGTTTATTTATTTCATTTGTATGTTTAATTGTGTTTATTTATTTAATTTGTATGTTTAATTGTGTGTATGATTTATTTATTTCATATGTTATGCATGAAATGTTTATTTCATTTGTATGTTTAATTGTGTTTATTTATTTCATTTGTATGTTTAATTGTGTGTATGATTTATTTATTTCATATGTTATGCATGAAATGTTTTGTATGATTTAATTTTCTTGATGTTGAATGTTCGTATGATTTAATTTTTTGAATGTCTGTTGTCTAAATATTGAATGTTTTATGTTATGTCTAAAATTTTTAATGTTTAGAAAAAGTAATTTATGTTAGAGAAATTTATTTTAATGGATGGTTTTGATGTAAGTGTAAATTAAATTACTTTTATTTACTAGTAATAATATTTTTAATCAATAAAGTATAAAATATATTTACTTATATTTTGAAAAGTAGAAGAATGCCCAAAAAACATTACAATTTCATAAAATTTAAAATAATAAAAGTGTTTATTATGTAAATCTCAATTAGATCAGTTATAATAAAATTTATTTAATGTTTTTAATAATTATATATATATATATATATACACATGAAGTTAAATTTTTGTAAAAGAGGTGTAGTATTTAATATAGATTTTATATAATACGGATAATATAATAAATATACCAAAAAACACGGTATGAGTGATGACTGATCTTGAGATGACCGACCATGCATAATTGAAATTGCATGTTTTATTTTGTGTATGTTGTTATTCAATTTGTAATAATTGCATTTTTTCGGCATTGATGACCTGCGAGTCATCTCTCAGTAAGTGTAAGGACCTGCGTGTCCGTTTAAATTAATTTATGTATTTCATACCCCTAGACCCCCTCACATGCATGTGAGTAAATTTGTAATTAAAAGACTGACGCTCCAAAGAGGTGTCGACGAAGAGGCATCCCCGAAGAGGTGTCGACGAAGAGGCATTTGAGAACTCGTTCGAGAGGAGGCGTTGCTGTTTGACAGGAGATTGGCGGTTGCTGCAATATTTGATAATAGAGACAGGAGTTTACCCATATAATGTAACACCCCAAGATTTCATAGTGTGTTATTTCTTCAAAATAATTCAATAACTTGCACTACACGCAACACCGAGTTCAATCACACCATGACTTACAAAAAAAAAAGCCATTAAAAAGAGGTTATGAATAGTATTATCTAAATTTTAAACTTTATATAATCCTTATAATTTTAGAATCCATATTATGAGTTTCTTAGTCATAATGCAAGAACAGATTCATTTTCAGTATTGCACTTTTATCAACTTTTGATAGTGAAACCTTTTTAAATAAAATATTTTAAACTTTTTGACTAAATGGAGACATCAAAAAATTTAAAATGAAACATCCCAAGCTTCCACGGTACGCTTTCCTTTGAATAATACAGTAGCGTGTGTTGTACGCAACTTCGAGTTTTAACACACACCACAATCGATCAAACTAGCCGTTATGAATAGTAATACCTAATTTTTGAAATTATATATATTTTATATTTCAAAATGGACTTCATTTTTGGATTCGGAATATCGAATTTAGCCTAAGGTGAAATTTTGGTACATTTCGGATAACTTTCATATTTTGATGAATAGTGAAAATTACTAAATTTTAATTAAAAACAACTTTTTTAATCAAAATAATTAATAGTGATAAATTATGAAGTTGAGAGGTTTTAAAGTATATTTAGAATATATTTTTACCATTTAATATAATGTTGGTCATTGGACATAATTTTACAATTAAACCGAACATAAACAAGTGTCAATCTTTTGATAGTTATTATCTCTTAAAAACACGCTTTTTGTTTTGACAACGGGAATTAATTTTAAATTAATTTCTGCCACTTCTGTGTTTTGAATTTAGGAAAATGGATTCCATATTTGGAATCAGGATGTTCAAATTGTGTAAATAGGTAACTTTTATTTTTAGTCATTTTGAATAATTACTGCGGTAAATATTTTATTTACCATGGTTAAGGGTAAATCCGGTAAATAAGGGTTAAAAAAATAATATTATAATAATACTAAATTACCCTAAAACGTGTCTTAACCCTACTGGATGATACATGGTCGACCATGGGCATCTTTGTGTCAATTTTGGGACCCCATGGATCCACTTGTAAGTGATAATGACACTTTATTTTAATTTAGTTAAAATAAATACAAAAATGACACAAGCATATATCTTTTAGAACAACAATTGTTACATAGGGTTATATATGTTGGATTTTAGATTATAAATATTCATTAGAAAGATAAAAAGATTTCCTACATAATGATATTTTATTTATCATTTTTAGACATTAAATAATTTATTTTATTTATGACACAATGATGATGCAGTAATTACTATAATAGTGAAAAATTAAAATAATTGATATTATAAATACCCAAATAAATATAATATGAAACTTTTAATGAATTAAACTAATTTTCTAGGATAATATGATATATTAGGATTGATTTAATTGACTTTGTTCTAAGTAATCAATCTGTTATGAGTTTCACAAAAATCAACTATTGAATAGTGTCAAAATTGACATAAAAGAGTTCTTAAAACAAATATTATATTATTAATTGATATTAAATTCATAAAAATCTAAGATTCGGCCAAGAGACTTATATCATGATAGGTGCATCATTAATGGACCACTTGGAGGTCGCTTGGATGTACATAGTAAGTTTATTAACCATATTATATAAAAATACAAAGAGTCATTGTAAAAGTGAAACTAATTAACTTAGAGTTAATACTTAAAGATAAGGTTAATATAAGTACCCAAACCTGTTTAAATTCTATTGGTTGAGTGGTTTTCGACCTATCCCCAACTTAACCTTTGAATAGTCAACTTTGGAACCATTATAAACTGAATATGAATTTATTATAAATTAATATTTCTAGCTTTTCCAAAGGTGCCCATCACCCCTCTTATAAAAGGGCACTCCTCCTTCTCATTTCTTCACACCTCTAAAGCCTTTTGGTTCGGCCAAACTCTGCCCAAATACTCTCCCAACATCCCTCAATACAACCTAGAGGCCTTAGTTTTAACAAAAAGCCAACCTAAGGAGCCCTTTTGATCAAATCAAAAGGAAGAACCCGAAGAAGAGGTAATGATTTCACCACCCTTTTCTAAGTTCATTTCTTCTTCCACTTCTTCTTCCTTTGTTCTTACCATTCTAAAATAATAACTCCAGTATCTCACATATACTGTGATGTTATTATAAATATGGTACAACCATATTCAGTATTCTATCCACCCTTTGAATAACATGTCACCATACGTGCGTACGTACGGCTTACCGTCTCCACGTCGTGGTGTAATTGTTATTCAATATAATATTATTTGGATGGGTATAATAATTATGTGTAACTCATGTAAATAATAAATATAACATGTTAATGATTCTGTATATATGATATACCATCCATTTATATATTATTTTAACATCAAAAGAATGATATTGTCGCTCGTGCGTACGTACGGACTACCGTCTCCACGAACGCGATGAGATTCATTCTCCATCGTATCCATTCAAGTATAATTATCATTTGATGATTTAAAAATGATGTTTAAGGAATTGATATAATTCTGGATTTGAATAATATACAACATATCCTTTACAAACATGTCTTACGTAACAAAACATATAAACGAAAACGAGTAAGTTAACACCCGAAACAACGATAATACTAAGATATTATTAACAAAGCAATGTTAAAAGATCATATATGATATCATATGAATGCATATGATTCTTGTATAATTTAATAACAATTATTTCACCATTATACAGGAGGTTAACCTACCCCAACCAAGGAAAAGTACAAGGTAAGTGTTATTCCACAATCTCTTCATTATCCGAGGTTGTATTATACGTAATAATCTACTGGGATCTCTTTATCATCCACATCCATGTTTCTTTGAAATGTATTTAAAAACATTTTTAATATTTACAAGAATATGGGTTAAAGTCATTTATACCCTTGTTTGACTTTTTATAAGAGGTTTATAAAGGAATCTTTCCGTCGTTTTCAAAACAAGGTCCTTTTTAACCTTTTCGACTGAATTGAGGTAAGAATGTTTTTTTTTAACTTATACGGCGGGTGCGGTTATTTTCCGCCATTATAAAATCGTCGAAGCTTTCCATACAAGCTTATAAGAATATTTTCAAAGAAAATGTTTTATTTTATATGGATCTTAAATGATTTCAAAATAAAAGGAGATACTTCTTTAAAAAGAATTTTGATTTCATCTATGTCAACATCCTTTGATGGATTTTAAGATTATTTGAAGTTGATTTATTATGATACAAAACTTCTATATTGTATTGTAGGTTTTGTGATATGTTTGACTGTGGATGTGCTATTTTTATACCATTCATAGTTTATGGTGAAATTATTGACATTTCGTATGCTAGTTTTAATACGAATGTTTATGTTATGTTTAAACCTTTTCATATGGGAATGCATTGGACTTAATAAGTGACGGGTGGAGGCCGCTATAGCTCCTCGATGCATCGGTAGGTCTCATGAGACAAACTAGTGTCTTGGCACAAGGCCTTGACAAAATCTTATTTGTAGTCTTGGCACGAGGCCTTGGCTATGTGGTTATGATAGTCTGGCATTATGCATTCCAACATTATGAAAGTGGTTATTGATATTGCATGTGATTATTCGATTAGTAGAATATCCATGTGAACAAGTAAATGGCATTATTTCATTTTACTTTTGCCATACTATGTTTAAGTTCAATTTTAAAAGGCTTTTGTTTTAGTAATTCATTGCCTTAAATGTTTATGCTTATTTTGAATGTTCCGCTATATTGTTATCCTTACTGGGCATTTGAGCTCACCCCTTTTCTATGTTTTATTTTTCCCAGGTAGTGAAGAAGTAATTTATGAATGACTTGCAGGGATATTATGAGGGGTTAATAGTGTGTACATGAAGACTTTGTTGTTGTAGTAGTTTTTCACTTTGAAATGTAATGTAAAACTTTATGATTATATCTAGTGTTTCCAAGGCTACTAAACCAATCGGTCTTTCGAGATTTGATCTTTCTTGTGATCATGCCAATGTTACGAAGTAATGCACCGACTCTGGGTAACTGGGGTCGGGGCGTTACAGTTGGTATCAGAGGAAGTTTAGTACAAACCTTGGAAGCTAGATTTAGATAAACTCTGATTAGAGCACGTAATCCTAAGATGAACTTTGAGGATTAGTATAGAAGAACTTCCTAGAATTTTGGTATTGTAGAGATTTTGTGAGTTTTCCGAGCAATAAATCCCTGTCTGGATACGAGCAGGTAGAGGCGGCTCTGGCACAGATGTACCTAGGGGTAAAACCCGAAAACACCGCTTTGAGCTAGACTCGAACGGGAACTGGTGCACGACAACGGGCCTTGCTGCACTCTTGGTTACGACACTCCCGGGGGATATGCTTAGGATAATTCTCATTTTCTTTACAAACCATTATGAAGGGCTAATGAGTATATACATCCTCAAAGGAGACATTTTTATGATTATGGATTATATCCATAAATAGTTCAATTTATGTTAAGTGTTTTATAACTATGGGATTATGTATTTTGATTCATAAACTGATCTAGTGTATGCCATTGTTTAGAAATGGCGGCCAGTAGAAGGAATGAGACCTCCAGAAATGCACATGATCCAAAGAGAAGGAAGGATCATATCTTTCCTGGTCTTAAGCTAGAATTTATAAGAGAAATAGTCTCCCATGTATTATCATCATATGAAGAAATAATATCATGTGTTGATAAGATAAGTAAAGAGTTTACTGAGTCCTATGGATTTGAAGGGAAGCAAGAGAAGAAAAGGATAGAAGAGAGAAAGATGGATAAAGGGAAGAGGGAAAAGAAGAATTTTCCCATATGTGGTAACTGTGGAAAGAAACACCCTGGAACTTGCCTGAAAGGAATGGGAGTTTGTTATAAGTGTGGAGGAAAAGGGCACAAAGTACATGACTGCAAGGGTAAGAAAATGGTTTCAAATGTACAATGCTTCATTTGCAAGGAGTTTGGATACTACGCGAACCTATGTCCCAGTCATCAGACTATGCCGCAAATGATGCTATTGGATAATAATCAAGTTATGATACTACCACAGATTAAGAGGAATGATTAGAGTTATTATGTTGATTATATCAATTGAGTGTTGTATCAACAATGTACTTGTTATAATAATTATGGAGTATATAAGGATTGTACTGCAGTACTATTTCATTAAGGACTTGAGATGGTGTGGAACAAAGAAAAGTGACTCAGTAGCAGGTTAAATGTTTGGAAAATATATGGTTGAGAGAAAGATAAACCATAATATGGTTTAGATACCGAGGTGGTGATTTTAGAATAATACATGATTGATTTGGATAAATTATATTGGATATTCTTGACTACCTTGGAACTGATTAATGATTTGTATATTCCATCATTGTTGGGGTTTAAAACATTTTTGGATTGATGAAGTATATCCAGCATTCTATATGGAATAAGGGAGCATGAATGTAATCAATAAGGAATATGGTAATACATGATGAAGGTATTCATATGCTATTACGGGGTAAAAAGGATCTATATTATGTTTACCTTCCTTATAAATGTTAGACTGTGAGTTTGGACAGAAGTATTTTGGATAGTTCTAGTTTGGATTATTTTGGATTGCCATAAAAGGACAACCCGGAGGTCGGGCGGCAACCCGTCGCGTCCGGCAAGGCTGCGAGACTTGAACCCGCAACCGAAGGGCGACAAGGGTGTATCACCTACCACTAGACCATGAGATGTCCTGGATTAAATAATGTAGTATTTATTAAAAGATCATATAGATGAATTATAAATTCGTTTATTTTGGAACCCTATACGAATAGTGCAAACAGAATTTTTTTTTACATTCTATTATATTTTAGAGTGAAAGATGAGTTTGTGGTAGAAATTTATTAATGGGTAAAATTCTAATTATAAAGTAAGTATATCTCCTTATTATCTTAGCCAATCTCATAAATAAATTCCTCAACATTAATAATAGAAACTTAGAACAAAAATGTTGTCCTAGATGGTACCTTAAATCATCACAAATTTATGGCTTTGGGATTGTTGTCCTTTTCATAGCCATGTTCTCTACCACTCTCCATCAGATAATTGATGGTTAGATTTTTCTTCCATATCCATATTTTCCTACATGGAACCCTAGTATGTGTTATTTTCGGTAATCTTCATACTTTCGACTCTTTATTTTAAATAGAGGCCTCATTAATTCATTTTTCGATGTGGGATTTCAACTAAGATATTTTGAAACTTCAAAAATGTGTTATCCTAATACCCTATGTTTTGTTGAACCGATGGTATTTCAAATCATCATAGATTGATGAATTTAAGGACTTCAATTTTATACTTGTTTGTGATTGATGACCTCAATCACTACTTATAAATATTTACATTTTTCCTCCAATTATATGTCTCAAATTGCCACCAATGTTCTCCTAATCGAGATCATAATTTGGTGGTGACCCTTTCATTTCTCTTTTCCTCATATTAAGACTAAATTTTAGTAACCCAATTTCTGATGTGGGTTTTCCCACAAATATATTTTCTATTTTCAACCTTTTATTTTCGAAGAACAATTTAAAATTGCGAGGACGCAATTTATTGAAGGAGGGGAGAATGTAACACCCCAAGATTTCATAGTGTGTTATTTCTTCAAAATAATTCAATAACTTGCACTACACGCAACACCGAGTTCAATCACACCATGACTTACAAAAAAAAAGCCATTAAAAAGAGGTTATGAATAGTATTATCTAAATTTTAAACTTTATATAATCCTTATAATTTTAGAATCCATATTATGAGTTTCTTAGTCATAATGCAAGAACAGATTCATTTTCAGTATTGCACTTTTATCAACTTTTGATAGTGAAACCTTTTTAAATAAAATATTTTAAACTTTTTGACTAAATGGAGACATCAAAAAATTTAAAATGAAACATCCCAAGCTTCCACGGTATGCTTTCCTTTGAATAATACAGTAGCGTGTGTTGTACGCAACTTCGAGTTTTAACACACACCACAATCGATCAAACTAGCCGTTATGAATAGTAATACCTAATTTTTGAAATTATATATATTTTATATTTCAAAATGGACTTCATTTTTGGATTCGGAATATCGAATTTAGCCTAAGGTGAAATTTTGGTACATTTCGGATAACTTTCATATTTTGATGAATAGTGAAAATTACTAAATTTTAATTAAAAACAACTTTTTTAATCAAAATAATTAATAGTGATAAATTATGAAGTTGAGAGGTTTTAAAGTATATTTAGAATATATTTTTACCATTTAATATAATGTTGGTCATTGGACATAATTTTACAATTAAACTTAACATAAACAAGTGTCAATCTTTTGATAGTTATTATCTCTTAAAAACACGCTTTTTGTTTTGACAACGGGAATTAATTTTAAATTAATTTCTGCCACTTCTGTGTTTTGAATTTAGGAAAATGGATTCCATATTTGGAATCAGGATGTTCAAATTGTGTAAATAGGTAACTTTTATTTTTAGACATTTTGAATAATTACTGCGGTAAATATTTTATTTACCATGGTTAAGGGTAAATCCGGTAAATAAGGGTTAAAAAAATAATATTATAATAATACTAAATTACCCTAAAACGTGTCTTAACCCTACTGGTTGATACATGGTCGACCATGGGCATCTTTGTGTCAATTTTGGGACCCCATGGATCCACTTGTAAGTGATAATGACACTTTATTTTAATTTAGTTAAAATAAATACAAAAATGACACAAACATATATCTTTTAGAACAACAATTGTTACATAGGGTTATATATGTTGGATTTTAGATTATGAATATTCATTATAAAGATAAAAAGATTTCCTACATAATGATATTTTATTTATCATTTTTAGACATTAAATAATTTATTTTATTTATGACACAATGATGATGCAGTAATTACTATAATAGTGAAAAATTAAAATAATTGATATTATAAATACCCAAATAAATATAATATGAAACTTTTAATGAATTAAACTAATTTTCTAGGATAATATGATATATTAGGATTGATTTAATTGACTTTGTTCGAAGTAATCAATCTGTTATGAGTTTCACAAAAATCAACTATTGAATAGTGTCAAAATTGACATAAAAGAGTTCTTAAAAAAAATATTATATTATTAATTGATATTAAATTCATAAAAATCTAAGATTCGGCCAAGAGACTTATATCATGATAGGTTCATCATTAATGGACCACTTGGAGGTCTCTTGGATGTACATAGTAAGTTTATTAACCATATTATATAAAAATACAAAGAGTCATTGTAAAAGTGAAACTAATTAACTTAGAGTTAATACTTAAAGATAAGGTTAATATAAGTACCCAAACCTGTCTAAATTCTATTGGTTGAGTAGTTTTCGACCTATCCCCAACTTAACCTTTGAATAGTCATCTTTGGAGCCATTAGAAACCGAATATGAATTTATTATAAATTAATATTTCTAGCTTTTCCAAAGGTGCCCCTCACCCCACTTATAAAAGGGCACTCCTCCTTATCATTTCTTCACACCTCTAAAGCCTTTTGGTTCAGCCAAACTCTGCCCAAATACTCTCCCAACATCCCTCAATACAACCTAGAGGCCTTAGTTTGAACAGAAAGCCAACCTAAGGAGCCCTTTTGATCAAATCAAAAGGAAGAACCCGAAGAAGAGGTAATGATTTCACCACCCTTTTCTAAGTTCATTTCTTCTTCCACTTCTTCTTCCTTTGTTCTTACCATTGTAAAATAATAACTCCAGTATCTCACATATACTGTGATGTTATTATAAATATGGTACAACCATATTCAGTATTCTATCCACCCTTTGAATAACATGTCACCATACGTGCGTACGTACGGCTTACCGTCTCCACGTCGTGGTGTAATTGTTATTCAATATAATATTATTTGGATGGGTATAATAATTATGTGTAACTCATGTAAATAATAAATATAACATGTTAATGATTCTGTATATATGATATACCATCCATTTATATATTATTTTAATATCAAAAGAATGATATTGTCGCTCGTGCGTACGTACGGACTACCGTCTCCACGAACGCAATGAGATTCATTCTCCATCGTATCCATTCAAGTATAATTATCATTTGATGATTTAAAAATGATGTTTAAGGAATTGATATAATTCTGGATTTGAATAATATACAACATATCCTTTACAAACATGTCTTACGTAACAAAACATATAAACGAAAACGAGTAAGTTAACACCCGAAACAACGATAATACTAAGATATTATTAACAAAGAAATGTTAAAAGATCATATATGATATCATATGAATGCATATGATTCTTGTATAATTTAATAAAAATTATTTCACCATTATACAGGAGGTTAACCTACCCCAACCAAGGAAAAGTACATGGTAAGGGTTATTCCACAATCTCTTCATTATCCGAGGTTGTATTATACGTAATAATCTACTCGGATCTCTTTATCATCCACATCCATGTTTCTTTGAAATGTATTTCAAAACATTTTTACTATTTACCAGAATATGGGTTAAAGTCATTTATACCCTTGTTTGACTTTTTATAAGAGGTTTATAAAGGAATCTTTCCGTCATTTTCAAAACAAGGTCCTTTTTAACCTTTTCGACTGAATTGAGGTAAGAATGTTTTTTTTAACTTATACGGCGGGTGCGGTTATTTTCCGCCGTTATAAAATCGTCGAAGCTTTCCATACAAGCTTATAAGAATATTTTCAAAGAAAATGTTTTATTTTATATGGATCTTAAATGATTTCAAAATAAAAGGAGATACTTCTTTAAAAAGAATTTTGATTTCATCTATGTCAACATCCTTTGATGGATTTTAAGATTATTTGAAGTTGATTTATTATGATACAAAACTTCTATATTGTATTGTAGGTTTTGTGATATGTTTGACTGTGGATGTGCTATTTTTATACCATTCATAGTTTATGGTGAAATTATTGACATTTCGTATGCTAGTTTTAATACGAATGTTTATGTTATGTTTAAACCTTTTCATATGGGAATGCATTGGACTTAATAAGTGACGGGTGGAGCCCACTATAGCTCCTCGATGCATTGGTAGGTCTCATGAGACAAACTAGTGTCTTGGCACAAGGCCTTGACAAAATCTTATTTGTAGTCTTGGCACGAGGCCTTGGCTATGTGGTTATGATAGTCTGGCATTATGCATTCCAACATTATGAAAGTGGTTATTGATATTGCATGTGATTATTCGATTAGTAGAATATCCATGTGAACAAGTAAATGGAATTATTTCATTTTACTTTTGCCATACTATGTTGAAGTTCAATTTTAAAAGGCTTTTGTTTTAGTAATTCATTGCCTTAAATGTTTATGCTTATTTTGAATGTTCCGCTATATTGTTATCCTTACTGGGCATTTGAGCTCACCCCTTTTCTATGTTTTATTTTTCCCAGGTAGTGAAGAAGTAATTTATGAATGACTTGCAGGGATATTATGAGGGGTTAATAGTGTGGATATGAAGACTTTTTTGTTGTAGTAGTTTTTCACTTTGAAATGTAATGTAAAACTTTATGATTATATCTAGTGTTTCCAAGGCTACTAAACCAATCGGTCTTTCGAGATTTGATCTTTCTTGTGATCATGCCAATGTTATGTAATAATGCACCGACTCTGGGTAACTGGGGTCGGGGCATTACATATAAATTGTGGTTAGTTTATCAGATAATGATAAACTAATCGCAAGTCTCAAGATCAAGTCATGATTATATATTCATAAGTAATCAGACTTTATGAAACATTATATTAAATTTGCTTTTGTGCTAAAATCACAATCACTATACCTTAACAGTGATAAATCAATACATAAAAAAAGTCCGAAGATAATCAATTTATTCAAAACCAAATTAAATAATTTAAAATTTTAATGTAGTGTATAATATTTTTAATTTTTTTTTAATAGGTAATTATGTCTGCTCAAATATATTGCAACGGTGAGGTAATTTGTACCGAGCAGGGTTTTAGCTACAGTGTGCCACCTGTCAAAGTGTTAAATCTCCATGGTTGTATGACATTGGATGCAGTTTGTAATAAGATTCATAGTCGGTTAAAATTGAGTGCAGGACAAGCAATCACTTCAATTAGATACTGACATCTTCAATATCCGGAGCGTATGTGGCACAGCGACTACCCTATAGTCGATGATGAGGATTGGATGAAGGCTTCTCAGTTATTCAGGCAACAATGTATTAATGGTTTGATGGAATTATTTATTGTCATTTCTGATATTGATGTGGTGCAATAGATTACTACAGAACCATGCTTTGTGACCTCTATAGAAGTCGGTCCTTCACAGCAGTCTTCTTCATTGCCTCCTTCTCATACGACTCCTGTGGAAGAATGTAATGAGGAAGATCATCAAAATTTGGAAGGAAATGTAGATGACATCCCTTTCTGTGCTGATATAGTGCAAGAAAGTTTATCTGAGGAAGAAGAATCTGGGGAGTCAGCAGGAGATGATGTGGTTGGAAATGAACCTTCTTGGTTCGGTGTTGTATGTATAAAATTCTATCTTACTTTTTAGGTTTTAAATTAATATAGGATTTTAAATATCTTGTTGGTAAGTTATACCAACTGAAATATTTTTTCCCTCATCATTTGATAATTACTCAATGATGAATTTTGGCGATTGTACTGTTAACATATTCATAATTCAGAAAATAGCATGATGAATTAGATCCCATCATCGGCGAATATGATTATGTGGGAGCATCACGCCATCATCTCCTGCTTCGTGACGATGTCGGCAACCATGCATGTCCCTCCCCCACCGGCGGCAGACACACCTTCGTCATCCTTCAAGGGAGTGGAGTCTTCCTTCTCCCTCAACTCCAAACCCGATATTCTTCCACAGTTTCCACATTGTTCCATGCACCCTATGGTCCCGAGTTTTTATAAAGGATTCCCAAATCATCCATTTTTACTCACGGAGTTTTATGAAGCTTCGACGCAGCTCAATCAGACTATTATTGCTCATTTCTCTCAGCGAAGGCCATCTGTAGACACTTTCAAACGACTCATCCTCGGTTCGCGGGATCTAAATGATATGGATACTACTGGTTTTCTCGGAACCCTGAATTTCATGATCTTCTTCGCATTAGAGGAAGACATGATAGAATCGTTGTCATGTGCGCCTTATGCGTAATTTTTTTTTCTGGGTTTTTAAAAAATTAAAATCTGATAAAAGGGGTTAGGGTTCGGATATTTTTAAAAATGGGTCGGGATGCGTGAACGCCGTTCACGCATCCTTCGCCGCGGAAGGATGCATGAACGGCGTTCACGCATCCCGGACCCCGACGGTAACGCGTGAACGGCGTTCACGCGTCCTTTGCTGACCAGCTAAAGGAAGCGTGAACGACGTTCACGCATCCTTGCGCGGGAAAAGATGCGTGAACGGCGTTCACGCTTCCTTCCGCGGCAAAGGATGCGTGAACGCCGTTCACGCATCCGGCCGAGATATTTTATAAAAGGAGGGGTCCCCCCCCCCAATACCCATCGTTCTCCTCTGATTTTTGTTGTGAAGCTCTGCAGAAATTCTTTCTCAACAAATATTTGCTGCTTTTATTGAGGTAAAATTTCTATTTAATAATTTAATTGTTTATTTGTGTTTATTTATTTCATTTGTATGTTTAATTGTGTTTATTTATTTAATTTGTATGTTTAATTGTGTGTATGATTTATTTATTTCATATGTTATGCATGAAATGTTTATTTCATTTGTATGTTTAATTGTGTTTATTTATTTCATTTGTATGTTTAATTGTGTGTATGATTTATTTATTTCATATGTTATGCATGAAATGTTTTGTATGATTTAATTTTCTTGATGTTGAATGTTCGTATGATTTAATTTTTTGAATGTCTGTTGTCTAAATATTGAATGTTTTATGTTATGTCTAAAATTTTTAATGTTTAGAAAAAGTAATTTATGTTAGAGAAATTTATTTTAATGGATGGTTTTGATGTAAGTGTAAATTAAATTACTTTTATTTACTAGTAATAATATTTTTAATCAATAAAGTATAAAATATATTTACTTATATTTTGAAAAGTAGAAGAATGCCCAAAAAACATTACAATTTCATAAAATTTAAAATAATAAAAGTGTTTATTATGTAAATCTCAATTAGATCAGTTATAATAAAATTTATTTAATGTTTTTAATAATTATATATATATATATATACACATGAAGTTAAATTTTTGTAAAAGAGGTGTAGTATTTAATATAGATTTTATATAATACGGATAATATAATAAATATACCAAAAAACACGGTATGAGTGATGACTGATCTTGAGATGACCGACCATGCATAATTGAAATTGCATGTTTTATTTTGTGTATGTTGTTATTCAATTTGTAATAATTGCATTTTTTCGGCATTGATGACCTGCGAGTCATCTCTCAGTAAGTGTAAGGACCTGCGTGTCCGTTTAAATTAATTTATGTATTTCATACCCCTAGACCCCCTCACATGCATGTGAGTAAATTTGTAATTAAAAGACTGACGCTCCAAAGAGGTGTCGACGAAGAGGCATCCCCGAAGAGGTGTCGACGAAGAGGCATTTGAGAACTCGTTCGAGAGGAGGCGTTGCTGTTTGACAGGAGATTGGCGGTTGCTGCAATATTTGATAATAGAGACAGGAGTTTACCCATATAATGTAACACCCCAAGATTTCATAGTGTGTTATTTCTTCAAAATAATTCAATAACTTGCACTACACGCAACACCGAGTTCAATCACACCATGACTTACAAAAAAAAAAGCCATTAAAAAGAGGTTATGAATAGTATTATCTAAATTTTAAACTTTATATAATCCTTATAATTTTAGAATCCATATTATGAGTTTCTTAGTCATAATGCAAGAACAGATTCATTTTCAGTATTGCACTTTTATCAACTTTTGATAGTGAAACCTTTTTAAATAAAATATTTTAAACTTTTTGACTAAATGGAGACATCAAAAAATTTAAAATGAAACATCCCAAGCTTCCACGGTACGCTTTCCTTTGAATAATACAGTAGCGTGTGTTGTACGCAACTTCGAGTTTTAACACACACCACAATCGATCAAACTAGCCGTTATGAATAGTAATACCTAATTTTTGAAATTATATATATTTTATATTTCAAAATGGACTTCATTTTTGGATTCGGAATATCGAATTTAGCCTAAGGTGAAATTTTGGTACATTTCGGATAACTTTCATATTTTGATGAATAGTGAAAATTACTAAATTTTAATTAAAAACAACTTTTTTAATCAAAATAATTAATAGTGATAAATTATGAAGTTGAGAGGTTTTAAAGTATATTTAGAATATATTTTTACCATTTAATATAATGTTGGTCATTGGACATAATTTTACAATTAAACCGAACATAAACAAGTGTCAATCTTTTGATAGTTATTATCTCTTAAAAACACGCTTTTTGTTTTGACAACGGGAATTAATTTTAAATTAATTTCTGCCACTTCTGTGTTTTGAATTTAGGAAAATGGATTCCATATTTGGAATCAGGATGTTCAAATTGTGTAAATAGGTAACTTTTATTTTTAGTCATTTTGAATAATTACTGCGGTAAATATTTTATTTACCATGGTTAAGGGTAAATCCGGTAAATAAGGGTTAAAAAAATAATATTATAATAATACTAAATTACCCTAAAACGTGTCTTAACCCTACTGGATGATACATGGTCGACCATGGGCATCTTTGTGTCAATTTTGGGACCCCATGGATCCACTTGTAAGTGATAATGACACTTTATTTTAATTTAGTTAAAATAAATACAAAAATGACACAAGCATATATCTTTTAGAACAACAATTGTTACATAGGGTTATATATGTTGGATTTTAGATTATAAATATTCATTAGAAAGATAAAAAGATTTCCTACATAATGATATTTTATTTATCATTTTTAGACATTAAATAATTTATTTTATTTATGACACAATGATGATGCAGTAATTACTATAATAGTGAAAAATTAAAATAATTGATATTATAAATACCCAAATAAATATAATATGAAACTTTTAATGAATTAAACTAATTTTCTAGGATAATATGATATATTAGGATTGATTTAATTGACTTTGTTCTAAGTAATCAATCTGTTATGAGTTTCACAAAAATCAACTATTGAATAGTGTCAAAATTGACATAAAAGAGTTCTTAAAACAAATATTATATTATTAATTGATATTAAATTCATAAAAATCTAAGATTCGGCCAAGAGACTTATATCATGATAGGTGCATCATTAATGGACCACTTGGAGGTCGCTTGGATGTACATAGTAAGTTTATTAACCATATTATATAAAAATACAAAGAGTCATTGTAAAAGTGAAACTAATTAACTTAGAGTTAATACTTAAAGATAAGGTTAATATAAGTACCCAAACCTGTTTAAATTCTATTGGTTGAGTGGTTTTCGACCTATCCCCAACTTAACCTTTGAATAGTCAACTTTGGAACCATTATAAACTGAATATGAATTTATTATAAATTAATATTTCTAGCTTTTCCAAAGGTGCCCATCACCCCTCTTATAAAAGGGCACTCCTCCTTCTCATTTCTTCACACCTCTAAAGCCTTTTGGTTCGGCCAAACTCTGCCCAAATACTCTCCCAACATCCCTCAATACAACCTAGAGGCCTTAGTTTTAACAAAAAGCCAACCTAAGGAGCCCTTTTGATCAAATCAAAAGGAAGAACCCGAAGAAGAGGTAATGATTTCACCACCCTTTTCTAAGTTCATTTCTTCTTCCACTTCTTCTTCCTTTGTTCTTACCATTCTAAAATAATAACTCCAGTATCTCACATATACTGTGATGTTATTATAAATATGGTACAACCATATTCAGTATTCTATCCACCCTTTGAATAACATGTCACCATACGTGCGTACGTACGGCTTACCGTCTCCACGTCGTGGTGTAATTGTTATTCAATATAATATTATTTGGATGGGTATAATAATTATGTGTAACTCATGTAAATAATAAATATAACATGTTAATGATTCTGTATATATGATATACCATCCATTTATATATTATTTTAACATCAAAAGAATGATATTGTCGCTCGTGCGTACGTACGGACTACCGTCTCCACGAACGCGATGAGATTCATTCTCCATCGTATCCATTCAAGTATAATTATCATTTGATGATTTAAAAATGATGTTTAAGGAATTGATATAATTCTGGATTTGAATAATATACAACATATCCTTTACAAACATGTCTTACGTAACAAAACATATAAACGAAAACGAGTAAGTTAACACCCGAAACAACGATAATACTAAGATATTATTAACAAAGCAATGTTAAAAGATCATATATGATATCATATGAATGCATATGATTCTTGTATAATTTAATAACAATTATTTCACCATTATACAGGAGGTTAACCTACCCCAACCAAGGAAAAGTACAAGGTAAGTGTTATTCCACAATCTCTTCATTATCCGAGGTTGTATTATACGTAATAATCTACTGGGATCTCTTTATCATCCACATCCATGTTTCTTTGAAATGTATTTAAAAACATTTTTAATATTTACAAGAATATGGGTTAAAGTCATTTATACCCTTGTTTGACTTTTTATAAGAGGTTTATAAAGGAATCTTTCCGTCGTTTTCAAAACAAGGTCCTTTTTAACCTTTTCGACTGAATTGAGGTAAGAATGTTTTTTTTTAACTTATACGGCGGGTGCGGTTATTTTCCGCCATTATAAAATCGTCGAAGCTTTCCATACAAGCTTATAAGAATATTTTCAAAGAAAATGTTTTATTTTATATGGATCTTAAATGATTTCAAAATAAAAGGAGATACTTCTTTAAAAAGAATTTTGATTTCATCTATGTCAACATCCTTTGATGGATTTTAAGATTATTTGAAGTTGATTTATTATGATACAAAACTTCTATATTGTATTGTAGGTTTTGTGATATGTTTGACTGTGGATGTGCTATTTTTATACCATTCATAGTTTATGGTGAAATTATTGACATTTCGTATGCTAGTTTTAATACGAATGTTTATGTTATGTTTAAACCTTTTCATATGGGAATGCATTGGACTTAATAAGTGACGGGTGGAGGCCGCTATAGCTCCTCGATGCATCGGTAGGTCTCATGAGACAAACTAGTGTCTTGGCACAAGGCCTTGACAAAATCTTATTTGTAGTCTTGGCACGAGGCCTTGGCTATGTGGTTATGATAGTCTGGCATTATGCATTCCAACATTATGAAAGTGGTTATTGATATTGCATGTGATTATTCGATTAGTAGAATATCCATGTGAACAAGTAAATGGCATTATTTCATTTTACTTTTGCCATACTATGTTTAAGTTCAATTTTAAAAGGCTTTTGTTTTAGTAATTCATTGCCTTAAATGTTTATGCTTATTTTGAATGTTCCGCTATATTGTTATCCTTACTGGGCATTTGAGCTCACCCCTTTTCTATGTTTTATTTTTCCCAGGTAGTGAAGAAGTAATTTATGAATGACTTGCAGGGATATTATGAGGGGTTAATAGTGTGTACATGAAGACTTTGTTGTTGTAGTAGTTTTTCACTTTGAAATGTAATGTAAAACTTTATGATTATATCTAGTGTTTCCAAGGCTACTAAACCAATCGGTCTTTCGAGATTTGATCTTTCTTGTGATCATGCCAATGTTACGAAGTAATGCACCGACTCTGGGTAACTGGGGTCGGGGCGTTACAGTTGGTATCAGAGGAAGTTTAGTACAAACCTTGGAAGCTAGATTTAGATAAACTCTGATTAGAGCACGTAATCCTAAGATGAACTTTGAGGATTAGTATAGAAGAACTTCCTAGAATTTTGGTATTGTAGAGATTTTGTGAGTTTTCCGAGCAATAAATCCCTGTCTGGATACGAGCAGGTAGAGGCGGCTCTGGCACAGATGTACCTAGGGGTAAAACCCGAAAACACCGCTTTGAGCTAGACTCGAACGGGAACTGGTGCACGACAACGGGCCTTGCTGCACTCTTGGTTACGACACTCCCGGGGGATATGCTTAGGATAATTCTCATTTTCTTTACAAACCATTATGAAGGGCTAATGAGTATATACATCCTCAAAGGAGACATTTTTATGATTATGGATTATATCCATAAATAGTTCAATTTATGTTAAGTGTTTTATAACTATGGGATTATGTATTTTGATTCATAAACTGATCTAGTGTATGCCATTGTTTAGAAATGGCGGCCAGTAGAAGGAATGAGACCTCCAGAAATGCACATGATCCAAAGAGAAGGAAGGATCATATCTTTCCTGGTCTTAAGCTAGAATTTATAAGAGAAATAGTCTCCCATGTATTATCATCATATGAAGAAATAATATCATGTGTTGATAAGATAAGTAAAGAGTTTACTGAGTCCTATGGATTTGAAGGGAAGCAAGAGAAGAAAAGGATAGAAGAGAGAAAGATGGATAAAGGGAAGAGGGAAAAGAAGAATTTTCCCATATGTGGTAACTGTGGAAAGAAACACCCTGGAACTTGCCTGAAAGGAATGGGAGTTTGTTATAAGTGTGGAGGAAAAGGGCACAAAGTACATGACTGCAAGGGTAAGAAAATGGTTTCAAATGTACAATGCTTCATTTGCAAGGAGTTTGGATACTACGCGAACCTATGTCCCAGTCATCAGACTATGCCGCAAATGATGCTATTGGATAATAATCAAGTTATGATACTACCACAGATTAAGAGGAATGATTAGAGTTATTATGTTGATTATATCAATTGAGTGTTGTATCAACAATGTACTTGTTATAATAATTATGGAGTATATAAGGATTGTACTGCAGTACTATTTCATTAAGGACTTGAGATGGTGTGGAACAAAGAAAAGTGACTCAGTAGCAGGTTAAATGTTTGGAAAATATATGGTTGAGAGAAAGATAAACCATAATATGGTTTAGATACCGAGGTGGTGATTTTAGAATAATACATGATTGATTTGGATAAATTATATTGGATATTCTTGACTACCTTGGAACTGATTAATGATTTGTATATTCCATCATTGTTGGGGTTTAAAACATTTTTGGATTGATGAAGTATATCCAGCATTCTATATGGAATAAGGGAGCATGAATGTAATCAATAAGGAATATGGTAATACATGATGAAGGTATTCATATGCTATTACGGGGTAAAAAGGATCTATATTATGTTTACCTTCCTTATAAATGTTAGACTGTGAGTTTGGACAGAAGTATTTTGGATAGTTCTAGTTTGGATTATTTTGGATTGCCATAAAAGGACAACCCGGAGGTCGGGCGGCAACCCGTCGCGTCCGGCAAGGCTGCGAGACTTGAACCCGCAACCGAAGGGCGACAAGGGTGTATCACCTACCACTAGACCATGAGATGTCCTGGATTAAATAATGTAGTATTTATTAAAAGATCATATAGATGAATTATAAATTCGTTTATTTTGGAACCCTATACGAATAGTGCAAACAGAATTTTTTTTTACATTCTATTATATTTTAGAGTGAAAGATGAGTTTGTGGTAGAAATTTATTAATGGGTAAAATTCTAATTATAAAGTAAGTATATCTCCTTATTATCTTAGCCAATCTCATAAATAAATTCCTCAACATTAATAATAGAAACTTAGAACAAAAATGTTGTCCTAGATGGTACCTTAAATCATCACAAATTTATGGCTTTGGGATTGTTGGCCTTTTCATAGCCATGTTCTCTACCACTCTCCATCAGATAATTGATGGTTAGATTTTTCTTCCATATCCATATTTTCCTACATGGAACCCTAGTATGTGTTATTTTCGGTAATCTTCATACTTTCGACTCTTTATTTTAAATAGAGGCCTCATTAATTCATTTTTCGATGTGGGATTTCAACTAAGATATTTTGAAACTTCAAAAATGTGTTATCCTAATACCCTATGTTTTGTTGAACCGATGGTATTTCAAATCATCATAGATTGATGAATTTAAGGACTTCAATTTTATACTTGTTTGTGATTGATGACCTCAATCACTACTTATAAATATTTACATTTTTCCTCCAATTATATGTCTCAAATTGCCACCAATGTTCTCCTAATCGAGATCATAATTTGGTGGTGACCCTTTCATTTCTCTTTTCCTCATATTAAGACTAAATTTTAGTAACCCAATTTCTGATGTGGGTTTTCCCACAAATATATTTTCTATTTTCAACCTTTTATTTTCGAAGAACAATTTAAAATTGCGAGGACGCAATTTATTGAAGGAGGGGAGAATGTAACACCCCAAGATTTCATAGTGTGTTATTTCTTCAAAATAATTCAATAACTTGCACTACACGCAACACCGAGTTCAATCACACCATGACTTACAAAAAAAAAGCCATTAAAAAGAGGTTATGAATAGTATTATCTAAATTTTAAACTTTATATAATCCTTATAATTTTAGAATCCATATTATGAGTTTCTTAGTCATAATGCAAGAACAGATTCATTTTCAGTATTGCACTTTTATCAACTTTTGATAGTGAAACCTTTTTAAATAAAATATTTTAAACTTTTTGACTAAATGGAGACATCAAAAAATTTAAAATGAAACATCCCAAGCTTCCACGGTACGCTTTCCTTTGAATAATACAGTAGCGTGTGTTGTACGCAACTTCGAGTTTTAACACACACCACAATCGATCAAACTAGCCGTTATGAATAGTAATACCTAATTTTTGAAATTATATATATTTTATATTTCAAAATGGACTTCATTTTTGGATTCGGAATATCGAATTTAGCCTAAGGTGAAATTTTGGTACATTTCGGATAACTTTCATATTTTGATGAATAGTGAAAATTACTAAATTTTAATTAAAAACAACTTTTTTAATCAAAATAATTAATAGTGATAAATTATGAAGTTGAGAGGTTTTAAAGTATATTTAGAATATATTTTTACCATTTAATATAATGTTGGTCATTGGACATAATTTTACAATTAAACTGAACATAAACAAGTGTCAATCTTTTGATAGTTATTATCTCTTAAAAACACGCTTTTTGTTTTGACAACGGGAATTAATTTTAAATTAATTTCTGCCACTTCTGTGTTTTGAATTTAGGAAAATGGATTCCATATTTGGAATCAGGATGTTCAAATTGTGTAAATAGGTAACTTTTATTTTTAGACATTTTGAATAATTACTGCGGTAAATATTTTATTTACCATGGTTAAGGGTAAATCCGGTAAATAAGGGTTAAAAAAATAATATTATAATAATACTAAATTACCCTAAAACGTGTCTTAACCCTACTGGTTGATACATGGTCGACCATGGGCATCTTTGTGTCAATTTTGGGACCCCATGGATCCACTTGTAAGTGATAATGACACTTTATTTTAATTTAGTTAAAATAAATACAAAAATGACACAAACATATATCTTTTAGAACAACAATTGTTACATAGGGTTATATATGTTGGATTTTAGATTATGAATATTCATTATAAAGATAAAAAGATTTCCTACATAATGATATTTTATTTATCATTTTTAGACATTAAATAATTTATTTTATTTATGACACAATGATGATGCAGTAATTACTATAATAGTGAAAAATTAAAATAATTGATATTATAAATACCCAAATAAATATAATATGAAACTTTTAATGAATTAAACTAATTTTCTAGGATAATATGATATATTAGGATTGATTTAATTGACTTTGTTCGAAGTAATCAATCTGTTATGAGTTTCACAAAAATCAACTATTGAATAGTGTCAAAATTGACATAAAAGAGTTCTTAAAAAAAATATTATATTATTAATTGATATTAAATTCATAAAAATCTAAGATTCGGCCAAGAGACTTATATCATGATAGGTTCATCATTAATGGACCACTTGGAGGTCTCTTGGATGTACATAGTAAGTTTATTAACCATATTATATAAAAATACAAAGAGTCATTGTAAAAGTGAAACTAATTAACTTAGAGTTAATACTTAAAGATAAGGTTAATATAAGTACCCAAACCTGTCTAAATTCTATTGGTTGAGTAGTTTTCGACCTATCCCCAACTTAACCTTTGAATAGTCATCTTTGGAGCCATTAGAAACCGAATATGAATTTATTATAAATTAATATTTCTAGCTTTTCCAAAGGTGCCCCTCACCCCACTTATAAAAGGGCACTCCTCCTTATCATTTCTTCACACCTCTAAAGCCTTTTGGTTCAGCCAAACTCTGCCCAAATACTCTCCCAACATCCCTCAATACAACCTAGAGGCCTTAGTTTGAACAGAAAGCCAACCTAAGGAGCCCTTTTGATCAAATCAAAAGGAAGAACCCGAAGAAGAGGTAATGATTTCACCACCCTTTTCTAAGTTCATTTCTTCTTCCACTTCTTCTTCCTTTGTTCTTACCATTGTAAAATAATAACTCCAGTATCTCACATATACTGTGATGTTATTATAAATATGGTACAACCATATTCAGTATTCTATCCACCCTTTGAATAACATGTCACCATACGTGCGTACGTACGGCTTACCGTCTCCACGTCGTGGTGTAATTGTTATTCAATATAATATTATTTGGATGGGTATAATAATTATGTGTAACTCATGTAAATAATAAATATAACATGTTAATGATTCTGTATATATGATATACCATCCATTTATATATTATTTTAATATCAAAAGAATGATATTGTCGCTCGTGCGTACGTACGGACTACCGTCTCCACGAACGCGATGAGATTCATTCTCCATCGTATCCATTCAAGTATAATTATCATTTGATGATTTAAAAATGATGTTTAAGGAATTGATATAATTCTGGATTTGAATAATATACAACATATCCTTTACAAACATGTCTTACGTAACAAAACATATAAACGAAAACGAGTAAGTTAACACCCGAAACAACGATAATACTAAGATATTATTAACAAAGAAATGTTAAAAGATCATATATGATATCATATGAATGCATATGATTCTTGTATAATTTAATAAAAATTATTTCACCATTATACAGGAGGTTAACCTACCCCAACCAAGGAAAAGTACATGGTAAGGGTTATTCCACAATCTCTTCATTATCCGAGGTTGTATTATACGTAATAATCTACTCGGATCTCTTTATCATCCACATCCATGTTTCTTTGAAATGTATTTCAAAACATTTTTACTATTTACCAGAATATGGGTTAAAGTCATTTATACCCTTGTTTGACTTTTTATAAGAGGTTTATAAAGGAATCTTTCCGTCATTTTCAAAACAAGGTCCTTTTTAACCTTTTCGACTGAATTGAGGTAAGAATGTTTTTTTTAACTTATACGGCGGGTGCGGTTATTTTCCGCCGTTATAAAATCGTCGAAGCTTTCCATACAAGCTTATAAGAATATTTTCAAAGAAAATGTTTTATTTTATATGGATCTTAAATGATTTCAAAATAAAAGGAGATACTTCTTTAAAAAGAATTTTGATTTCATCTATGTCAACATCCTTTGATGGATTTTAAGATTATTTGAAGTTGATTTATTATGATACAAAACTTCTATATTGTATTGTAGGTTTTGTGATATGTTTGACTGTGGATGTGCTATTTTTATACCATTCATAGTTTATGGTGAAATTATTGACATTTCGTATGCTAGTTTTAATACGAATGTTTATGTTATGTTTAAACCTTTTCATATGGGAATGCATTGGACTTAATAAGTGACGGGTGGAGCCCACTATAGCTCCTCGATGCATTGGTAGGTCTCATGAGACAAACTAGTGTCTTGGCACAAGGCCTTGACAAAATCTTATTTGTAGTCTTGGCACGAGGCCTTGGCTATGTGGTTATGATAGTCTGGCATTATGCATTCCAACATTATGAAAGTGGTTATTGATATTGCATGTGATTATTCGATTAGTAGAATATCCATGTGAACAAGTAAATGGAATTATTTCATTTTACTTTTGCCATACTATGTTGAAGTTCAATTTTAAAAGGCTTTTGTTTTAGTAATTCATTGCCTTAAATGTTTATGCTTATTTTGAATGTTCCGCTATATTGTTATCCTTACTGGGCATTTGAGCTCACCCCTTTTCTATGTTTTATTTTTCCCAGGTAGTGAAGAAGTAATTTATGAATGACTTGCAGGGATATTATGAGGGGTTAATAGTGTGGATATGAAGACTTTTTTGTTGTAGTAGTTTTTCACTTTGAAATGTAATGTAAAACTTTATGATTATATCTAGTGTTTCCAAGGCTACTAAACCAATCGGTCTTTCGAGATTTGATCTTTCTTGTGATCATGCCAATGTTATGTAATAATGCACCGACTCTGGGTAACTGGGGTCGGGGCATTACATATAAATTGTGGTTAGTTTATCAGATAATGATAAACTAATCGCAAGTCTCAAGATCAAGTCATGATTATATATTCATAAGTAATCAGACTTTATGAAACATTATATTAAATTTGCTTTTGTGCTAAAATCACAATCACTATACCTTAACAGTGATAAATCAATACATAAAAAAAGTCCGAAGATAATCAATTTATTCAAAACCAAATTAAATAATTTAAAATTTTAATGTAGTGTATAATATTTTTAATTTTTTTTTAATAGGTAATTATGTCTGCTCAAATATATTGCAACGGTGAGGTAATTTGTACCGAGCAGGGTTTTAGCTACAGTGTGCCACCTGTCAAAGTGTTAAATCTCCATGGTTGTATGACATTGGATGCAGTTTGTAATAAGATTCATAGTCGGTTAAAATTGAGTGCAGGACAAGCAATCACTTCAATTAGATACTGACATCTTCAATATCCGGAGCGTATGTGGCACAGCGACTACCCTATAGTCGATGATGAGGATTGGATGAAGGCTTCTCAGTTATTCAGGCAACAATGTATTAATGGTTTGATGGAATTATTTATTGTCATTTCTGATATTGATGTGGTGCAATAGATTACTACAGAACCATGCTTTGTGACCTCTATAGAAGTCGGTCCTTCACAGCAGTCTTCTTCATTGCCTCCTTCTCATACGACTCCTGTGGAAGAATGTAATGAGGAAGATCATCAAAATTTGGAAGGAAATGTAGATGACATCCCTTTCTGTGCTGATATAGTGCAAGAAAGTTTATCTGAGGAAGAAGAATCTGGGGAGTCAGCAGGAGATGATGTGGTTGGAAATGAACCTTCTGAGGTTCCTTTGAGAGACAGACATTCACTACATCCACCAGTTAGTGGCAATCAACCTTCAGTTTTGAGTTCCTTAGTTGGAGGAATGTCTCGTGAACAACCTTTTGATTGGGATGTCATTACACCAGCTTCTGAATTCCCTGGCATTATAGGGAATATGCCTGCATCAAATGATAATGCCATATATGTTGGGTAGGAGTTCGAAAGTAAACAGGTCATGAAAAATGTGATAAAGCAATACCACATTGAGAGACATTTCACATTTGTGGTTTATGAGTCAAAGAAGACCAAATATCTCATTCGTTGTGAAAAATATGGGTCAGAATGTAAATTTCGATTAAGAGAACTATTTGATAAATGTTATGGATGTTGGAAGATAACCAAATTAGAAGGCCCACACACTTGTCTGCATCCCAGCTTGGCACAAGATCACTCTTCTCTTGATGCATAGTTTATATCTACTGTTATTTGTGAGATGATACGAACAAGTCAGGATGTTCCTGTTGCCCTTATTCAGGAAAGAATTCAACAGATGTATAACTATAAGGTATCATACAACAAAGCTTGGAATGAAAAACAGAAAGCCATTGTAAAAGTGTATGGTGATTGGGATGAGTCTTATGCGTTGTTTCCACAGCTTATGGAATTGTTGTCTCTCAATAATCAGATTGTTTATCATTTGGACAGTGTTGAGTATGTATCCCAAAATCATCTAGTTGATCGGTCAAAGGTTAAGTTCAATAGGATTTTTTGGGCATTCAGACCGTGCATTGCTGCATTTCCCTTTTGTAAACAATTTATTCAGGTAGATGGCACATTCCTTTATGGAAAGTATACAGGTTTTCTACTCATTGCTGCCACACAGGATTGTAATCGCGCTCCTCTGCCACTTGCTTTTACTGTTGTTGAAAAAGAAAATTTTGAATGCTGGAGATGGTTCTTGGCATGTGTACGTATTCATGTCACGCAGAAACAGGGCGTGTGTCTGATATCTGATCGTCATCGAGCGATTATAGAGGCCGTGAGTAGTGATGGGGTTTCTTGGACTGAGCCGAATGCTTATCACCGTTATTGCATTAGACATATTGCAAGTAATGTGCATAAGCAGTTTAGATATGAGGCCATAAAGAAGGCGATCCTCAAATTGGGTATGGTTTTCTAAACTTTCTTTTTTTAACAAAATTTACTATCCATTTTAATACATTATTATGTTATGCTTTCAGCATATGAACCCCAACAAGAAAGGTTTGATCGACGTCTTGAAGAGATCCGAACAGTTAATGAGGATGTATATGAATATATGGTACAAATTTCAAAGGAAAAATGGTCATTAGCATACGATGGTGGCATGAGATATGGGCATATGACCACTAATATAGTGGAGTGCGTAAATGGGGTCCTCAAGGGTGTGTGCAAACTCCCAATCACAGGGTTAGTGCAAGAGACATTTTTGGATAAAATCTTTATTCAGATTTATCTTATTGATCATATATCAAAAAAAATCATAACCCAAATTTTTTATAATATCTATACTAGGAATTTGAAAACATTAATCTGAATATATATTCTCTTATAAATACTTTTTTTAAAATATTATAAATTCAGGTGAACTACGAGTCTCACTAGAAAAACAATAATTTAGTAACATTATCAGCAAAATTTTTCAAAAATGTGTTTAACTATGTGATGTTTCATTAGAGAAGTATTTTTTAAAACATAACAAATGTAGTGATTTGTTTTTGGAAAATAGCCCTAGTTTAGAGATGTATTTTACCAATGGTTGAAAACATGGATTGTTTTATATAGTAACATTTTCCCTAAAACATGGAAATTTTAGAAACTTTTTTCACCATGTTTATGAAGGTCACTAAATTTTAAAATATCAATGTTTTCCTGAAAATGTGTCCTATTTAGAAACATTATTAGGAAAAAAATGGCTTATTTACAATTTAGAATCATTTTGAAAACAACATGGCCCCTTCCCAAAATATATATAATTAGAAATCTTTTAATATACCAATAAATATATATAATTATATATTAACTAATATTAATATGAATATACATTAATCTAAATTGAAATACCATAATGTATATATATATATCCCATGGGGTTCATCTCGGTGGTAGGTTCCCCTATGGGTCTCTATGAAGTATTGAGTTTGAGCCACGATGAGTCCTTAACTACATTAGTGTGTGGAATTATTTTATTGGTGATGTAGCCCCTCTCCACGCATTTATGCAAATATATATTCGTATATATATATATAAATTAATTATATATATATGAACATATATATAAATAAATATACATATATACCCATAAATATAAGAATATTTATATATAAAAAGACTCATATATTTTAAATATAGCCACGTTTTTGGGGAAACATGGCTATTTTAGTTCGTTTTTTACTAGTGTTTTAAAACAAATCTATTTATATATATAATTTGATTAAATTATTTTACATATATGTAATAAAAAATTATAGTTATAGTAATATAATATATATATATATATATTTATATTGATATACAATTACATTAACATATACTTCAATATTATCATTTTCATAAGATATATATATATATATATAATCATACATACACCAATGTATTTATAAATATACACACGGAAACATATATAAATACATACATATCTATATGTTTGTTTTTATGAATACAAAGACACAGACAATGATATATTTATATATATAAATGCAGACACACACACACACACATATGTAAACACTCCCCCTACACACACACATATATATATATAAACAAAGTTATTTTTTATATAAACTTATTATTTATTTATTTATATAATATAAACACACAAAAAAATTTATTTATCAAATATGAATATATATAAATATATATTAATGCATTTAATACTTATATCTATTTATATATATAAATATAGTATTATATATTTTCATAATCTATTTTCATTTTTCTATGTCAGCCTTGGTGTAGTCTGGGAGTTAGCCATTGATGGGTTCCAATATAATTAGGGTAGGGGTTGGGTCTGTGGCACTATCGGGGACCTCAACGGGGTTCAGGGTGTTGTCATGTTTGGGTTTGGGAGGGGGGGAGGAATGTTAAATCTCATTCTTTATGGATGTAGTTCCGTTTATTAAAAAGATAATGTTTTTTAAAATAAATTTTCATATTATGAATTGGAAAAATAGCCATGTTTAAATAAAATGGGGCTATTTTATGACTAATTTAAAAATATTTATAAAAAATAGATGTAAAATATATATAAAAAAATAGAAACATATATAAACATCTGTAATTAGGATACATTTATAAAAATCACTATTTTTAAAGTTCTCATTAACATAACTAACTATGAACATTGTGTTCAACAACTTTTTACATAATGTTGGTAAATTATATTGTGACATTTTAAAACATGAGTAATAAAAAAATTATTTCTAAAGAGGAAAATTGACATTAATTTGAATTTTTTTGTATTGTCTATATGATCAATCCAAGGATAACCCTATTCATATTACTATTTTTTCAAAAACTGATAATTTAATATCATACTAAAATCCTTCATAAGGGTTTGTGAATAGATTATGAATAACCAATGCATATACCCATTGAGTGTCAACCTAGTTGTTCTTTTAGGATTCTTTTCACACACCCGAGGAAGGTTAAGTTAACACCCACTCCACCATTTTCAGGGTTATAACCAATAGGAACATGTATTCCATATCCTGAATCCACATCTCATATCATGAAATGGGTGCCATTTCATGGAGAACCACACAATTTATACAACAAATTATTTATAGATGCAATAAAATGCCTATATTTGTCCCACAAACTTATTATATGGTTCTAACTGATTTTCTATTATCATATTCCCAAAAATATTAATACTTACCTCAAGTAACCTAATGTGTAATATTTTCATTTCAATTTACAACCATTCGTATCTTATCAACCGTTATATAATACTAAACTCATCCTAACCTTTATATTAGTCTAGATACTCCATTGATACAAACATGATGGTCCCAAACCCACAAATACTAAATATGATGAGAATAAACATCTTATTTACACCTAAACATTAAAATTAATTGATGACCCCAAATTTTATATATAAATAAATTGAATACCCTTAATTAATATTCCGTAACATTCATTTTAAGGACTAAAAATAATAGGGTTTTAGTAATTTATTCAAATATTTAATCTTACAAGTCCCATGTATATCTATTCAGAGGTACATTTCCCCAACTATAGAAGAAAATATTGGATCTTAAATTTTATGTTTCCTTGTAAAAAAATATCTAAACACTATATTTTTTATACATATCATATGTAATAAATATCTTCATAAAATGGAGAAATAGAAACATGAGAAGTGGTGAGTTAAATTGATCGGTAAGGGTAAAAATAAGTTATAACCATCAATTATCATAAGAGAGAATAATATAATTATAAATTATATGACATGAATAAATAATAAAAAAATTCTGAAATAAATAAAAAAATAAGAATAAAATATCAATGTTTAATAAGTCAATAAATCCTAAAAAAGATAATAATAAATTTTTCAGAGATCGAAATCATATTTTGAGAATACTAATTTCATTTCCCAATTGATGATTTTATGATCATACACATTATGATATTATTTTCGAGTCCCTATGTATGTGATATATACTACTTTGGATGGAATTAGTCAAATAACCAATATTGTTTTTCCACATGAGACCTATTACTATATCTATGGGTTTTTGTGTGGTCTATGAACCACTAATTAAGTTCAATGTGGAAATTATAAAAGAATTAATATTTAATTAAATAAATAACCATGATTCTATAATAATCATTATATATGAATATTGAAAAAACAAGTATTCTAATTTTCAACAATTCAAAAAAACGAAACATATTTCTTTGTAGTAATCCATCAAAATAACACCATATAAAGTAATAGATATAAAATTAAGGTAATTATATTATAAATATTTAAAAATATGTAATCTAGGAAAACACCATTCAGTCAAATTAAATATAGAGTATTCATACAGGAATGGTATTAGAACAAACATTAATCATGATACATTGGTTTTTTTGTAAAGAACAAGGTAGTAACTGTTTTTATGTTACTTCAATACCTAAATGGAAATAAAAATATGTGATGATTTTAAAGTAAATACCTAACAAATACACCACCACCAAAATTATACACATGGGGATTATGATTTATATCTGAATGTTGAAAAATTGAGAAAGAAAAACTTTTACAGTATATTGTACATAATAATCAAAATAACCAAAAAGAATACAATAATATTTTAATATTATGAATATATATATATATATTCATTTTACTTTATGTAATTATATAATTTATCACACTGTATAAAAAAGATATGGTGTTACATATCAAGATTTTTTGAGAGAGTAAAAATTGTTGAAAAATAATTGTTACTACAATAAAAACATTAAAATAAAAACCCTTTTAAGGATAGAATATAAAATGTGACATTATATTCTAAAAACAATGAGTGAATCAAGATATATAATATAAATTTGGTTTAATTCACATCATAAAATTGAATAAATGGTGTATAACTTTTTTATGTCTCAAGGTATTGAAATTTGAGAAAAATAACCCAAACATGTTATAGAGTAATTGATGTAAGAATCATTTCATAATAAGGATATAGAGAAAAGTTATAAAAACTATGAAAATGAGGAGGATATAATTTAATATGGTTTCATTTTAATTAATATTATATAATTTAATAGTATTATTTCATTAAGAATAAATGTAATCTAAGAAAAAAATTGTGTTATAATAAAGCATTACAACATTGGTATCCTTTTAATCGAAATGAAATTAATGAAAAAGCGATATATGGATATTTAAACTCTAATAATTACACTAATATGGCATAATAACTCTATTATGATGTAATAAATCCATTTCCAATATACAATGTTAAAAAATATGGAATATGTCCCAAGAAATTAAATTTGAGTCAATGATTCACTAACCTAAATTATTTATTACATTAAATAAACTCTAACCTATTAAAAATAATTGATTTAATTACCCACATCCTATCAATTTATATATATATATATTAATTAATGAACATAATTATTAATTATTATTATTATTATATATATAATAGTTAGTTATTATATATTTTCGATATCAGGTGTGAGTAATCTTGACCATTTGGGACCAGCTTTGAAATAATAATGTTGATTTATAATCTTCTCAAAGTTCATAATTCCAAGATCATTTATGTTATTGGAATTTTTTTTCACTATAATTGATAATGATATAATTTCATTCAATGAGAGTCTTTCTTATGATCATTAAATATAGAATCAATAATTAAGAAGATTCACTAATTTAGTATAACCAGATGTTGGTATTTTAACTAATGAGTTTAACAATAAAGTTATAAATAAAAATACTAAATAAAATAATTATTTACATAATTATATAACATATTATTAGAAATAATATATATATATATACATTAATTATATAAATTCATATCATTTTCCAAGTTGGTAGTTAATCAAACCAAAACCAAAACGTACCAAAAGTAATATATTATTACGATGAATGTTAAAATATATCATCAATATTAATGAACCATAAAATATTTATATTTTTATTATTGTCATATATCACAAATGGATATAATTTTTAGAATAATATAACCTATAAAAACATGTAAAATATTTGAGGAGAATCATTTTTTTTCTAAGAACACTATTTTTATGGTTGAATTTTCCACTTTCTCATGCTTTTTAATTGGACGACAAAAATCCTATAGAAAACTTAATAATTTCACAATATATATATATATATCTATCTATTTAATCCATTATTATGAATATCCATGATGATTGGTTAGACAAAAAATGTATATCAATAATTTTATTGAGGTGGTATTCTGCATATATACATCATTGATGATTTTATTTTCCATATAAATTCATAGACATATTATATCGTTTTAAGATATATTATAACTATCATCTATGTTTAGGAAATTAAATATAGAAAAAACCCAATTAATGTTGTTTTAGAAAATGAAACATTTTTTTGTGGAGGCGTTAGCTCTCACATAAGAAAGATTGACGTTTTTATTTCCCACAATATAATATGAATGATGTCTAATATATAATACAAATAGAATAATAAAAACTTATTATGAAACTATAATTTTTTATTTATACATACCTGATAAATTTATACTAGAAAATGAAATACGAAAACAAAATGTTATTAAGTAAAATGTCTACTCATATTCATAATGTGGGATTTCTTTAGGGGGACTCCTTGTAATGGGTGGTAAATGGAAAGTCTATTATAAAAATAATATTAATAATTTGAAATAAGTTAATAGTGTATGTGTAAATGTAAAATGATTGATATGAAAATAAATGTCATAGTTTTTTAAAGGTATTTTGAAGGTCCACTTTTGTAATTTGTAATAAAATCACTTCATAAAATATTTTTCATTTATATAAAAAGATTACATTTTTTACATGTAAAGAGGATCCAAAAATGAAAAATACTTGATTAGGGGATGATATATGTTATATAATCCCTCAAATATTCATTTTCACACATGTTTTGATCATGTTTTTTATGTCTTTTCCTATTAGAAATTTCACTTTCTTCCACAATTTTTTATGGTAACTACTATTCACCTAAATAAATTACTTTAAATGAAAAAAATGAAATAATATTATTTAAAAATATATAAATAATGATTAAAAATATGATATATAGTTTATCTGATAAAATTTAATTGTGGATGAAAAATCAATTTTAACCTTATTGATTGTAACAGTTAGTGACATGTTTTTTGAAAAATAGAATTTTTTGGAATAAAATTTATGTGTATGATAAAATAATCAATAAGTATTATTTTCATGATAAAATATATATTTTATAGAAAATTTATTTATATATGTATTTCAAAGAAATCCAAAGCCAAATATTAAAAAAAGAATATTTATTTTACTGAAAATTACCAAAAATTGTTTATTTTATTGGAAAATATTATTTATATTTATAAATTAATAAGAATATATTTCATAAATTTAGAATTAATTTTATAAATTTATATTAATAATATTAAAATTAATATTTTAAAAATTAAATTTTATTAAAAAAATAGAGGGGTTTTATATAAAATTATTACCCTAAAACATACAGTGTTGGTAAAAACAATATATTTTTTACTATTAACATAAAAACAAACTATTTCTATAAAAATAATATAAATATTTCATTAAATAAAATTTTAAAGAATAATATTATAATAATTTTTTTAGAAAATAAAAATTCTATACCATTAAAATTTATATTTTAAATAAAAATTAATTAAATATAATGAAAAACTTTTTCAATAGAAATAAACTTTTTCAATAATATTAAATATTTTTATTCATATTCCCAATAAATTAATATTCAAGTTTTTATTAATATATTTTTCAAATAAAAATATATTTTATCATTAATATGGTTATTTCACAGTAAAAATTATAAATAAAAACAATCATATAATTTAAATAATAAATTTGTCACATTAGTTATTTAGCAATGATAATTAAATTTATCAATGTCTTATAATGGATAATGAATTGGATTTACAATTTTATTTCAGAATTTGGTTGTATATATTTTCCCATTCAATTTTTATGGAAGAATTTGAATAGTTATATATTGGTGTTATGTTCAGTGTTGTTTGGTGTTATAGGTGTCACAATCTATCGAATTTATTTGGTCTTATTAGAAAATATAATTTAAACAAATAGATTTTGTAGAGAAAAAGTGACTTAAACTATAATATTTTTCCATTATGAAGATAATTTATCAGATGGTGGGAGATAATTATCATTGTTTGAATTCAAACATGGCCAATCCCATGTAAAGGTTTTATAAGTGAGGTTTATGAGAAATCACTTTTGTTAAATTTTAATATAAGAATAAGGAACCACTAGATCAATGTTTCATGAGACACCATATTAATGTACCACAATCTCATTCCATACCCATAGGGTCCATGAAAATGAAAGAATCGGTTATGTATCTAGACCTTATGGTCATATAAATTAAAATTTTAAATTATGAATGAAATAATGGTTTCTTGAATACCATATTCATTCTTAAACTATATAATAAAATGCACAAAAATATAATATGAACTTCATAAATTGATATATCAATAATAAATTAATAAATGCATTTTATTAAAATAAATGATATCAATTAAAATACACATTAATGTTTTATTCATCAATTAACAAGTAATATTATTTTTCAGTAACAAATATTATAAAATAATATTTATTTAATAAAAAATATAATATAATATTATTATATTCAATTTAATTTTTAAAATAACCATAATGTTTCTCCTTTCATAAAAACTATTATTTTTAATACATCATGAATTTTATTCAAATTGTAGAAATAACATATTTAGAAAATATACTAAATAAATAATTATCTTCTATCAATTGAGAATATCAAAATTATCAAAAAATATATTTTTTATAATCTTTTAAAAAATTATTTTTTGGTTAATATGAAATAAGTTATGAATATAGGGTCTATTTTAACATACTATATTATAAGTTGTGTAATAAATTATATATAGGGTATTCTAAAAAAGTGTTTCTTTCATTAAAATATTGAATTTTAAAAAGAAAATATTATTTTTCTAAATATGTGAACTACCATCCAAAACCTAAAATATATTTTAAGGCTTTTAAATTCAATTAGTTATGAATTTTACTCAACTCCACATCATAAGTGATATCATTTTTGATAACTAAATTCCCAAACTATTATAATATTAATAAATAATCATCCTTAGAGAATACATTGGTAAAAACCATGGGTATCTCCACTGTTTAAAATTAATTAAATAAATTTCCATGAAAAATGTTTTAAAATTAATAAAAAACATACTATATATTATTATAAATACTCTCCCATTATCACATTACTCATCACTCAAAATAATATAAAGAATATTCTCCTATAATTTTTCCCCTTTATATCCCACTCAAGATATTTCTATAGTTCAATGATTCCCCTTCCAACCCTTAAGAATAAACATCTCAATTAATGATTATCCTCTCTATCCACATTTAAATACAATAAATTCCTTTGTTATAAAACATTAATATTAAATTTTGTATTCTTTCATGTGATAATAATTACCCCTACTATTTAAACGATGTTTAATTAATGAGATAATATTTTTCCCTATATGTAATATATTCTCTGATTTTTTATGTATACATGTAATGATTCGAATATTATCCCATCATTTTCCATTCGATAAAATTTTTGTGTGAACACCCAACCATATTTCCATTCATGGTAATTAAGCTAGATAAAATAATCCATAATTGATTGTGTGATTCCATTTTTGGAACCCACAGTTCTTACACATAGGATTAAAATGTTGAATTATTTTACTTTTTTCTATGATTTATTTGGAACATGTGATGTTAGACATATGAATAGTGTTCACTAATAGGACTCAAGTACATTTGGTAATTTTTAAATCTCATGATATACATTGTATTATTCTCAAGTGGTTATCCTAAAAACACTATCTTATGATATCGTGTGGGTTAACCCTGAATAATTCGTATATTTTCATGTTTAATGTTATTTCCAATTTTAAATGATATAATGATTTTGTGATGTCCCATTATCATTCAATGACACCACATTAGTATTTATAACTCATACCACATTATATTACCATGATGCACCTCATAAATATAGTTTATTATTTAATATCTTTCTATACGCTGATTATTCATTTAAAATGATTTAGGAATACCCATTCCTTTTGAATATCCCTATTTTATCAAGTATAATATTCATAATTAAAAGGAATATAGTACTAAATTATATAGTTTTGAATAATCATGTTGTGAATCCCCACACTCACACTCCAAGATATATTGAAACAAACACATATATTATATATTCATACTGATACCACCTATTAAATCAAATACATGACCTTAGATAAATAAAAAAATAAAATACAATTTTATAATCTCATATATTTTGAGGACCCTTTAAGGTTTATTGATTTTGTGAATGAATACAAAACATAGAATAATAGATCCCATGTCTCACTCAAATAACATTTTTTTTCACATTATATAAAAAACACTTTAATCTAGAGTAAGACATCAATATAACCCACAAATTATATACAGAAGCTATCATATTTGGTATATCATGTGTAATTATTTTATTTATAAGCTGGAAATATGAAAACATAAGAAGGGGTGAGATCAAAATATTGGTAAGGGTTAACATAAAACTAAATAAATAACAGAATAAATATTATGGTAGGTATAATAAGACAACATGAAACAATAAGTGACATGAAATTGAGAGAATTTTATATAAATTAAATTTAATGAAAACACTAAAATAAATAATAATGATATCATACTAATGAAAATAATAACAACAGAAATAAAAAAACTTGTTTTTGTTTCCATATTCTAAGTCACAATCTTTATATGGGGAGTTATACACACAAATACATAATATTTATTGACTCGTGATACCAACCAATCTATCATTTAATATATATATCATGTCACCAAATATGACCTGATTAAGTCCAATTCATTCCCTATTAGTGTTATAAAGACAAATCATTTCATTATTTATAGAACCTATGACTGAATAAAAACATTTGTATACATATAACTAGAGATATGGAATGCCAATACATAATAAACTTGTGATATAAATCAATATTAAATATTAATATTTTTAATTTTCCCCGAGTTAATAAAATTGATATAATGATCAAAAAACATTGTGAGAAAGATTATATTTGGTAAAATTATACATAATCATCTTTTCAAGATTCATATTTATTATAAGAAAATCTTAAGAAACGTCAATACCTTTTCCATGTAAATAAAAGGGATAAAATAATCTTAAATAATAGTAATAAATAAAGTTGATGTACAAAAGATACATAATCAACTTAAAAATAATCATCTTTAGTTAAAATAGAAATTATAAAAGGATTGTAGTTTTCCCTACATTAGCTAAATGGATAACATGATAAAACCCCATCTGGTGGACGATTGGAAAATATTAAAATAAAATATCCCATTGAATTGAAGGAAAATTACAAGGTGGTTCAAGATAATGAGGAGAACCATTGAAAAAATATATTCAAATGATATCACAAAAGAAATAATAAATAATCTTATTGTTTGATACCTTCAGTTCAATACCAAAATAGATAAATATAAGTATTGTAAAAAACTTATTAACCATAAACCACATTATGAGAAACTATTTTGAAAATAATATTGAATATTTAAACTAATTAATAAAATATTATTCAAAGAACCTATTTAATATTGATATAAAATACATATTTACATGTATCTTTAAATGTTAACTTTTGGAAAGGTGACACGATGGATTTTCAAAAATTTTCTTTCAAAACAATTTTCCAATAAGGGAACTGTGAAAATACATAAATGTTATCTTAAATATATTATAATATAATTAAAAAATATATGATAATGACATGAAAAAAAACCATTTTAATATTTTTCAAAATACCAATGTTCAAAACTATATCGATTAGAAGAGTAAATTAAAATTAATTTATAAAAAAAAATTCAGAATGTTTTATTGTAAAATCTTACAGAATAAAATTTTATTATTGGGGATTTCAAGCATGAAAAAATAAATGTTTAATATGAAGCATTTTAAGTTGAATATATAATATTTGAGTAATCAAGATCCATTATGAAAAACATCATCTGGGAAGCATGAAAAAATTTAAAAGGGTTTTATGTTGTAAAAAAATTAATCTATGATAGAATAATATATTATAAAATAAATGGGATGAATATAAATACACTATATAAATTTAGTTAAAGTGAATAATTATAACTCAAAATATGAAAATTCAGTTGAAAAAATTGTATGACTGGGACAACCCTAGAGTAAAAATGAAATTTAGGAAAAGAACCTTATTTTACGTAGTTTATCACCTGAATTAAAATAAAATAAAATATTGAAAATATACATTATAGTAAATCAGTTGAATAATATGTAATTGAATAATGGTGTACAACTTGTAAAATGTCTCGAAAAAATGAATTGGTACTAACAAAAACATTATTACATGCATATCATTTTAAAGAAATCTACATGAAATATTTTGATGGATATTGAAAATAAAATACCATGATTAAATTTAACACATAATATTATATCCTATATATTAAATATACGCACAAAATTAATTACATAAGGTGAATAATACCATGTAGGCCTTGAAAATGGTAATGATTGATAAAAACCCTTACCTATAGGACAATTCATTTTTCACCATCAAAATGTGTACTGAATTACTATATATTGTTAATTTAATAAATTCTCAAATATAATTATTAACAATTATTACCTTTTATAAACTGAATTTAAATTTATTCTATTTGTATAAATATTATATAGTTATTATATTTTTTAAATCTTGTTATGAAAAATATTTATTGTTTAGAACAAGTTCCATAAAAATAATGTTTGTATTAATTATTGATATAAATGACATCGATCAATGATAATAAATGGTAATAGAATATATGTTCCCTGATATTTATAATGTTTAAGATTTATACCATGCTATATTGAGTTACTAACCATGGATATTAAATGAGTGATGTTCATATTATAGTTATTATTAACAAATGAATGGTGGTTTATTAATTGTTGACATTAATGTTAAAATAAAATTTTAATAACAAATATGAATTAAATATTTAAATATTGATATCATATTATATTAGAAATAAATTTCAAATATTCCTCCATTATAGAGATTATTTTTTTTTCATTTTTATACTTTTAAATATATTAAAAAAATATTTTTGGATACAATCACTAAGATGATGTGCGATGTCGAGGCCCAGTGATCCTAAAAATAAATTTAAGAAAAATATAAAATTTATTTTATATTATGCTTGAAATATATTTCAATGAAAATAGAATATCTTCATAATATATTCTCAGATCCAAAATATGAGACTTCAGTTGAATCCAAAGTGTGGGGTTTACCCTAGGAAGAAACTAAACTTTTCTAGCGTTGGACAATCATATGAGAAAGTTGATGGGGTTTAAATTAAGTGAATTAATTAATTAAATTATTTAATTAATTAATTTAATATCCAATACCTAATATAATCTATAAATATATGGTTATGGACAACCTCCTTGATTATAATAACAAACCTAAGATTATTGATAGCTAGTTTCATCATCTTTCATTGGAATATTATGATCAGATAATGACAGATGAACAAATCGAGTTGTTTTGACATACATGGAATGAAATCGATCTCCACAATTAAAAGTGAATGTGATCATAACCATTTAAGGATCCAATATTTATTTATTTAATTTATATTTATGGCTTCTTCAATATATTTAACTAATTTATCATTAATCATTAATACGCTTTGATTTCATAGAAATTTTCAAACATTGTGTGAACCCCATTAATGAATTAATTTGTTACTCAATTTATAATATATTCTAAATAAATTTTTATCTACCTAGAGTACGTACTTGAAATAATTGTTTGAGAACTATTATAAAATTATTATTTTCTCCTTTTATTATGTTTTCCCCTATATTTCGTTGTGTTCATTATCGCTGGCCTTCGATGTTGTAGTTCGACTTTCTTGGGTGGGATAAAAAGTGAAAAAACACCAAGATTCACGACATATTAATGTGTTAGGAATAGATTATCAAATAATGATGGTCACATATATATTGTGGTATGTGGGTGATTACTCCCATTGATAAAGGATCTATGTCAGACTGTATGTGATGATAAGCATACATGGTGTGAGTGGGCTTCGAGCTTCAGATCATAAAACCAATTTATGGCCACCAAAGGTTCAAAATCCACGTTTAATGATCTTTAAAAATGATCTCGGGTGGTCAACATGAATATTTCTTATAGTATCAACAAGATCTAAACACTAAAGGATTATTTTGTGGGGTTTATGTATAACCACACCCCATTCTCTATAGTCTAATGAACACATTTCATGTTATCCCCTAGGTGTGGTGGCTTGGTTTTTTGTGTAACATAAATATAAAGGACAATATGGGACCCCCACATGTTTTGTGACTTGGTTTTTTGTGTCCCAACATGTAGTACATGAGTATACAAACCTATACATTACTAGGAACTAACCACATGCTTATCCATGGTATGGTAAATGGACATAGTTAGGATCACACAAGAAGGCCCCAAGTGATTGAGAAACACCATGTGGTACCATTAAATTCCATGAAATACTACATGTACAATGATCCATGTAACATAAAGTAGACATCTTGGGAGATGAGTGGGTCCACATAGCAATTGGACTGACTTACACATAGTGTACCTTTTTAGAGTATTCTACCTCTTGTATATCCTTCATTTTGACAAGGAATTTTCCCATGATTATCTTAAAGTTAGTGTTTTTTTTGCGTAAAACATAATGGTGTGCTTAATAATGGAATTTAAGAAATAATGATATTTTTACTGAGCATGATGCTTCTTTAGAGTCACTCAATGATTAAATATATCATCAACGATTATTAGAGAGATCCCGGTATTGTAAATCCACCCTTATTAATATGTTATATATACCCCATACACTTCTATCTACTGAGTGGTTCCACCTAATAAACTAGGGTTTGTGTTGTCTATATAATAAATTGTTCCCTCAAAGGTCTAGGGTGTGGGTCCTATATTTACTGAGAGTTAACCTTTGACATATTGGGGTATAGGTTATACATAAACTGAGTTGAATCCAGCTATCGTACTGAGGCACAGTCCTCTACCTACTGAGTGGTACCACCTATTATATACTAAGGTGCATGTCTTCCACAATCTGAGTGGAATCAAATTATCATACAAGGGTGAAGATCCTCTGCTAGTGATACCCCTAATTGAAATAGGGAACATTTCCTCTATCTGATATATGGAACTCTTTACCATACTAGGGCATAGATCATACACCCATTGAGTGAAATCTATCAGGTCAGAAAGACAATGAAGAAGACACCAGATGGAGGGTGAATAGTGTCCTTTTTAAATTCAAGAAAATATTAAAATATCCCTATTGAAATGAAGAGATATTTCTCATATTAATTAAAGTCGAGCAAGTAGAATAAATAAATAAAGTAATTGAACAAAATAATGTATAAATGATCGAGGCACATAAATCCCCTAGTTGACTCCCCCATGATCTACTCCACGATCATGGTGCTTTTTAATAGTTAGTCAACTTGTCACAAGTCCTTACACAACTGAGTATAGGCATTTGACACCTTACCAAGATTTTAAGGAACCATAATATCCACATCTTAGCTTGAGATGCCGATACTCTGTCACGAACCAAACCAAGTCGAACCAGAACCAGTTACTCGAGCCGGTCCGCGACATGGCCTGATAGGCGTTCCTGATCCCAACGGGCTGGAAAACAGCATCGATCATCAAAATTTAACCATTGGGAATGATTTTTCACATGAAAAAAAGATAAACAGATAAAGAAATGACAATAAAAAATAGAAACTAGCAACGGAATGAAAATAAAGTCGAACATGTCTCTTTGTGACCTTCTAGGACACCACCTAACTAAGACTCAAGCCTACTATAACAATGAGCAGTTGAACCCAGAACCTGAGCAACAACTGGAAATGCCACTAAAAGAATATGTTAGGTGTGAGCACTGAGATGCTCAGTAGGGATGCCAAATATAACAATAGAATCCAAGTATTCCCTTTCCCAAAACAGTCCAATAACCAAAGTTTGAAATAAAAATATAAAAAAGTTTTTTCACATTTTAAAATAATAAAAATACTTTTTCCATTTGAAAATCCAACACATGCTATATACCATTTTCAAATCCATTTTACATCTCATATACAAAAACAAGGAAGACAGATCAAGAATGTGCTACAAGGGAAGAAGGTGAAACAAAACAAGATGGAACGAACAAGTACAACATAAAGTAAATAGAAAATAAAATTAATTAAGTAACCATGGGTGATCATTAACTTCCCTAGATGACCCATGGACGTACTTGATTCAGAACCATCTGTCAGCGTATGGTGAAAATCTTATGTCTATATTCAATGGGAAGCCCCCACAAAAATAGAAACTAGAGGAACTCCCCATCTGGCCTATACACCTACTGTGGGTACCAACCCATCCAATCGGGGCTGATAAGAAACCATCACTCGATCAACTATAAGATGCCCAGGAACCTATGGTGGTAAAAATATTACTGTGTAAGTAAGAAGGCCCTCACACGCATGAATCATCTCACCGCACATGCATTCACCAAACAGAGTCTCTTCCTATACATTCACCCGTAATGGGTTACACTAGACAAGATTTCCACACATACAAGTTTAATAAATCAGATTAAACAATGTGTCAAATGGTCCATCACATCATGTTCATATCGAAAACAATTTCTAACAAAAAAACATTTAAAACTCCAACAAAACACACACACAATTTTTCAACACAACCCATTGTAAATGATAACAAAAAATTAACCCATGAGTTAAAAGAGCCTAATGGGGCTTTAAGTCCAATGTCCCCCATGAAATTTTTGTAAAACCTTTCAAAAATTAAAAGAAAAACACACGAAATGACCAGAAGGCCTCTCGAACGTATCATTTTTTGTAACAGATGCTAAGGTCCAAATAAGCACACCCTTTGAGATTTCATTTCAACCCTCTCATAAAATCCACACAGAGAAACAAAAATTTTTTAGAAAGAAAAAACCATTTAAAAGACCATGGATTTAAGAAAAAACTCTTTTGAATGTCATTTTCATTTAAAGGCGCATCCATGTCTGCACCTACTACACCCATGGATGTTCAACATCAAATGACACACCTACAATTCAAGGAAATAACCAACAATATTTTCACAAAACTATCACCTTCATTAAAAATAAAACCAACCACTTAAATTATTAGAAAAGAATTCACTGCCACATTAAAAACCAAAGATCCCACATTTTATAACACCTTAACACAATTAACATGTTGCATCAATTCCGAAATTATGCACCAAACTAAATTCAAAAATAACCAATACAAACACAAAACACAATCCAAGGTAAACATTTAATAATAACCTAAAATTATACCTTGAATAGCTATAGTATTTTATCAAATTCTCTAAGTACACATGATCAAAGTTCCCCCTCTTTATATGAATAAGATAATCGTTTTAACAACTTCTAAAAATTTCATAAACACCAAATAAGATGAATTTGATGTAAACTAAGATTGTGAGTCAATAAAAATATAATAATTTAAGAATAAAAGTGTTAATGGAATGAATCATAAATGAACAATTCAGATTCGCCTTCCTCAAACAAGCACAGATGCAACAAACTTTGACAGAACGAAGAACAATCCCTGCGGAGCAACCACAATCGCTAAATAGTGAAAAAACACATAAAACACAACTCACGATGAAATTACAATTAGCCAAATTATATAAGAACCAATAATTAAAGGAAGTGAAAATAAATGAATATTTAATAAATTATACCTGAGAAAGAGGGAAGTGGGTGCGCTTGAGGGTTCGGAAGCACCGCTGGTCGGAACAAGGAGAGCAGGGAGGGTCGGACGCGCCGTTGGCCTGGGAAAAGTGGAAAGAGGCTAAGAATCCAAAGGCCGGAGCGGCGACAAGGTGGCAGCTGAACGGAGTGGGGTCTGGACGGTGGTCAGAGCAGCAGGCCATGGGTGACTGGAGGCTAGATCAGTGGTCCATGCATGCCCAAAGGTCGGAGCGGCGGTCTGTGGGTGTTCGGAGCACGAGCAGGAGGCCAGGGAGGCGATGTAGAGGCTGGGGCCCGAGCAGGAGGCTGTGACGACAGTGTGGAGGTCATGACGGTGGTGCAGAGTCCGAGGGATCGATGCGAAGGCTGTGGCGTGAGTATGAAGGATGTCTGGTGGTGGCAGAGCCATTGCAGCCACGTGAGGTGAGAAGAAAGAAGGGGTTGGGGCTTCGGGTGCATGCTGGCGGATGAAGGTAAGGGGTAAGGGCGGCTTGCGCAACACGAACAAGGAAGGTGGGTGCGAATTCAGTAGATATAGGTTTTTTTTAATTTTTTCATTTTATGTTATCCTAATAATAATAATAAAATAATAATAATAGTAATAATATCATTCATAATATTAATACTCTTAATAGTATTCTTAATAATAATAAAAATGGCAACATAAAATTATTATTATTATTATCGAACATTTTTTTAAATTTTCATCTGTATATATAACTAATTATAAAAACTGGATCACCGCGCGCTTGTCGCACATCTTAAAAAACCACATGCAAGTTGCGCGTCTCAATACAGACCACCTAGGCATTCGCACAAGCACCTATGGAAATCGCACAGCTACCGCCCACAGTGCAGAGACCACACATGGGTCTGAAACCCGCTAAACATATAAAAAAACCAAAATTTTAATCTGTGATCTGGCCCGGACCTTGGCTCGTGAACCCATAGCCAACAAAAATTAAAATTAAAATTAATTTAAAAAAGACAGATGCGATAATTTTCCCTCCATAGACACTTTCTTCCACTAGAAAGTAACTCATCCGGACAATAGACCAAACAAGAACTCATTCCGGATTGAAAGCGAAAGAAACCACAACACGAGAGAATGAGAGAACACAAGAGGGTTCTACCCACCACAAGAACATAACTAGTGAATAAATTTAACACCCAAACATACAACCCCCCCGGGAGGGGGATGCAGGAACTCCCAACCAAATCAAAATTACCTCTATAGCATGAGCGAACAACGCCCCAGCTGTTACTCAGAACTCTCGACCCAAACCAAAAATCCCATCATTAGAGAAATACCTCAAATAAGAACATAATCCCAGTAGTAAACCTACTCATTACTACAAACCTTGACTCCTCTGCAGGAACTTAAATTTACAAACGAACGCTGATAAATCAAGATCAACCCATACAGAGGCCAAACACATATTTAAGAAAGAAGATGGATTCAAGAAAACTATAATGGGACAAACATAACTACTGGATTAAAATAGAACGAGTCCATCATAACATTATGAGGAATCAATGAACTCACAACAACGTCAAAGCATTAACAATATAAAAATAAGAATCGAAAGTGTTTAAAAGTTTCCCTACCAACACGAAACACGAAATACAAACTGAGACTTCATACCCCCAGAAACACCTAATTGTGCGTGAGCTTCACCCCAATTCATGTGGCTAGGGATTTGATGGTTGAAGCATCCCCTACCTCATAGTTAGGCACGGGAATTTCTCCAATCATAGTGCCATTTTCAGGCAACTCTTCCAGCAAAACATCTTTAGATGACACAGACACCCACAACGATGGAACATCTTCAAAGGGATGTGACATGATGACTTTACGTGCCCGAACCAGCCACACTGGTGGCACACCACTGAACGGTCCAACAAAATGGAATCCAGAACCACTACAGGGGACACTTTAGAAACAGGTTCCTCGGGCACACCCTTCTCTCCAAACATCGAACCTTAACAAAATCCAATTATAACTAGCTAGTCCCCAAACTCCAATGGTGATACGACAACCATCCTCCACTGGTCCCAAACCAAACCCTCGAACAAACCTGAAACGACATGTAATATAATATCTTCGGAAGTTCCAAAAACCCTGATGACGTGTTGGACCTCTTCAATCCACTCTGCTACCTTTAATAGACCCCGATCACCGTGAAGGATAAGAATTGTCCGAGAAGGGAAAAAAACTGGGCATGACTTATCAAAAACCATGGGGACCATTCTGGGTGGCTTTTTCTAAACAACATATAAGACACAAAGTTGAATCTCATATCAAATCAAAGTATAATTAAAATTAACATCTTGATCCAAAATGACCGACTCAAAAAACAAACAAATATAAAGACATCAAAAAATTTGTTTTTCAAAAACACCTTTTTTATTTCAAAAAACACTATTACATCAATTATAACCCAAAAAACTGAACTTACAACAAACCATCGGGATGAGGAACAAGCCGTTACGCTTAACATGGAGACATGGTAGTGGTCCATGACCCAAAAAATCATAAACAGCTAGGAGAATCTCAACCTTGCAATTTAGACTCTATGTGAGTCACTACTCTATGTGAGGTCACGAAATGACACTGGTCTGCCTCCATTTTCATTCCTCAATCCTAAAAAAATGTAGAAGTCTCCAAACCTTGACTACCCCGGGCAACTCGAGGTTCAGAACGAGAAAGTGTTCATGATTCCCTTCTCGTACTTACCTCTTGAGTCCCGACAGTCCTAATATCCATCTACTGAACACCCCAAATAACAAGAGCGTCCTCTGATACCATTTTTTTACGAACTAATCTAGGTCGACCCTAGACCGGTCACCCGAGCCAGTCTGTGACCTGGCCCAATGGGCGTTCCTGATCCCCACGGGCTGGCAACCAGTGACAAGCATCAAAATTTAACCGTTCGGAACGACTTGTCCCATGAAAAAAAGTTAAATAGATAAACAAAACTGACGATAAAAATTGAAAACATGCTTCGGAATAAAATAAAACTGAACATTCCTCCTTGTGACCTTCTAGGTCACCACCAAGCACAGACTCATGCCCACTCCAACACTTATTAGCTTAACCATGAATACGATAGGGGTAAGCACCGAGATTCTCAATAGGTATGCCAAATATAACCACAAAATCCAAGTAATCCCTTTCCCAAAACAGTCTAATAAAACAAGTTTTAAGTATAATGATTAAAGTAGGGAATTCACATTTTAAAATAAGAAACATAATTTTTTCATTTGAAAATCCAACACCCGCTATATACCATTGTCAAAACCATTTTCTATTTTATATACAAAACCATGGAAGATGGGTCAAGAATGTGTTACAAGGGATGTAGGTGAAACAAAAAAAGCTAGAAAAAAATTTTACTCCATAATGTAAACAAACAAAGAAATTAATTAAATTACCATGGGTCATCCTAAACATCACTAAAAGACCTATGGACGTACTTAGTTCAGAACAACCTGCCGGCGTATGGTGGAACTCCTAAGTCTATAACCAACTGGCCGCCCTCACACCAATAGAAGCAAGCGACACTCCTCATCTGGCTTATACGCCAACCAGTGGGTTCCAACCCATATAATCGGGGCTGATAAGAAACCATAACATGATCAACTATAAGACGTCAAGGATCCCATGGTGGTTATAATATTACTATGTAAGGTGGAATGCCCTTGTACACGTGACTCATCTCAATGCACTTGACTTCCCTAAACACAGACGCTTTCTATACATTCACCCATAAAGGGTTACACTAGACAAGATCACCTTATATACAAGTTCAATCATTCACATTAAAAAACTTCCAAATGGGTTGTTATATCATATTAATATTGAAACCATTTAAATAAAAACCTTTATAATTCCAACCAGGAACACACACAATTATCCAACACAAACCATTCTAAATTTTAACATAAAATTTACCCATGATTTAAAATATCCAAATAGGCCTTTAAGTACAAAATCTCCCATGTATTTTTTATTAAAATATTTCAAACTTTTAAATAAAAACACAAAAAATGACCAAACGACCTCATGAGCCTATCATTTTCTGAAATGGGCACTAAGGACCAAATTGGAACACCCTTTGAGATATCATTTAAACCCTCTCATAAAAGCTACACAAAGGACCACAACTAATTTAGAAAGAGAAAACCATTTGTAAGACCACCATTTTAAGAAAACACTATTTTAAATGTCATTGAAACTTGAAGGCACATCCATTTCTCCACCAAGTTCACCCATGGATGTGTCAATATCCAATGACATGGCTATAGTTCAAGAAAATAACAAACACTATTTCCAAAGAACTATCAATTACTTTGAATCTAAAACAAACCACTTACTTTACTTGCAAAGAATACACTGCCACATTAAAAACCAAAGAGACCCATTTTTATAACACCTTAATGTAATTAACAGGTTACACCAATGCCATAATTATTCACCAAACTAAATTTAAAAATAACTAATACCGACACATAATATATTCAAATCTAAAAACTTAATAAAAATCTTGAATTCCACTTTGAAGAACTATAGTGTTTTATCAAATACATTAAGTGCACATGATCAAAGATGAACCTCTTTATATGCTTCTGAAAATCATTTTAACAACATCTAAAAATTTCATAAACACCAAAGAAGATCAATTGGATGTAAACTATGATTGCGAATCAATTAAAATAAAATAATCTGAAGAATGAAATAGTTAAAGGAATGAATCAAGAAAAGTCGAACTCAGATTTTCCTATCTCAAACAAGAGTAGATGTGACAAAATTGGACGGAAGGATGAAAAATCTCTAAGATGAAATCGTGCTCGCTAAACATTGAGGAAAACACATGAAACACAAACAACGATAGAATTAAAATTAGCCAAATTAATTAAAAACCAATAATTAAAGAAATAATAAATAAATAAATAAATAATTAATTAACTAAATATGAGAAGGAGGGAAGTGGGTTGGATGTTCAAATGAGGGTTCAGAGGCAACGCTGGCCGGAATAAAGAGACAAGGGAGGGTTGGATGCGCCCCTGGCGGCTAATTTTTTTATCTGGGTTTTTAAAAAATTAAAATTTGATAAAAGGGGTTAGGGTTCGGATATTTTTAAAAATGGGTCTGGGATGCGTGAACGGCGTTCACGCATCCTTCGCCGCGGAAGGAAGCGTGAACGGCGTTCACGCATCCCGGACCCCGAAATTACGTTTGTTAATTCATCCATTATCCATTAAATAACCATCAACATTATTCCACATTAAAAATTAACAGGAAAAAGTGAAAAATTAATTATTTCTTCTTATTTGTGAAATTACGTTTGTTAATTCATCCATTATCCATTAAATAACCATCAACATTATTCCACATTAAAAATTAACAGGAAAAAGTGAAAAATTAATTATTTCTTCTTATTTGTGAAATTACGTTTGTTAATTTATCCATTATCCATTAAATAACCATCAACATTATTCCACATTAAAAATTAACAGGAAAAAGTGAAAAATTAATTATTTCTTCTTATTTGTGAAATTACGTTTGTTAATTTATCCATTATCCATTAGATAACCATTAAAATTATTCCAAATAGATCAAGTTCCTAAGTAACTATAGAAACTTCCACAATAGGTTATTCAACCACAACCTCTTCCTATTAGTCTTCTACTTCTTCTCATCCTCATCCTCTATTTCTTATTCTTCTTCTTCATCATCGACACCAACCACAACCTCTTCCTCTTAGAGCAGGTACATAGACTCGATCATGGATGATGAGATTTGGAACTCTGTCCTGCCACTTGGGGACATCTCTTACGAGTATGTCCTTCTGCGTGGCAGATACTGCATCGTATTCTCCCTCCTCGTTGCCGAGGCCAATCCATCTCATTTCTGATGCGAGTTGACTTCGGTCTTCCTCGAGGCCGCAACCTAGTAGCATGAAGCCAATAATTTTAAAAATGACACACATTGAAAAAATTATAAATGATACCAAAACCGACTTATGAAAACCTGTAAATATCAGGGACAATGGTCGGTTGATTAGCAGGCAATGTGATAGAATGGAAGTCACCAACAGGCATCCAAGCAGCACTATAACAGTTAACCAAAGTGCTCATGTGATACACCGGGTCAACATATGTCTCCCATGATATATTTACCGAAGCGCAAGCTGTAATAACATGTACACATGGATATCTCAATGCCTGAAAGCTGCCACAATCACAGTACCTGTTATCCAACATCACGACAAACACTCCACCATTAGTGCATGCACCCTGGTCGTAGCACTTTCTTACCCGAAAACTCCTCTTTTCCCTGTCAAAGGCTATAACATTCCATCGTGAAGCCTCATTCCGTATCCGGTCAATATCACTTTGAAAATGCTGAGTAAAAAGCATTCCATTTTCCATCCTCTGGTAGGCCTTTTGGGACCGGTCAACAAAGTAGTGAACACATCTAAAAAATGTCTCTTGCACTAACCCTGTGATTGGGAGTTTGCGCACACCCTTGAGGACCCCATTTATGCACTCCACTATATTAGTGGTCATATGCCCATATCTCATGCCACCATCGTATGATAATGACCATTTTTCCTTTGAAATTTCTACCATATATTCATATACCTCCTCATTAACTGTTCGGATCTCTTCAAGACGTCGATCAAAACTTTCTTGTTGGGGTTCATATGCTGAAAGCATAACATAATAATGTATTAAAATGGATAGTAAATTTTGTTAAAAAAAGAATGTTTAGAAAACCATACCCAATTTGAGGATCGCCTTCTTTATGGCCTCATCTCTAAACTGCTTATGCACATTACTTGCAATATGTCTAATGCAATAACGATGATAAGAATTCGGCTCAGTCCAAGAAACCCCATCACTACTCACGACCTCTATAATCGCTCGATGACGATCAGATATCAGACACACACCCTGTTTCTGCGTGACATGAACACGTACACATGCCAAGAACCAGCTCCAGCATTCAAAATTTTCTTTTTCAACAACAGCAAAAGCAAGTGGCAGAGGAGCGCGATTACCATCCTGTGTGGCAGCAATGAGTAGAACACCTGTATACTTTCCATAAATGAATGTGCCATCTACCTGAATAAATTGTTTACAAAAGGGAAATGCAGCAATGCACGGTCTGAATGCCCAAAAAATCCTCTTGAACTTCACCTTTGACCGATCAACTAGATGATTTTGGGATACATACTCAACACTGTCCAACTGATAAACAATCTGATTATTGAGAGACAACAATTCCATAAGCTGTGGCAAGAACGCATAAGACTCATCCCAATCACCATACACTTTTACAATGGCTTTCTGTTTTGCATTCCAAGCTTTGTTGTATGATACCTTATAGTTATACAACTGTTGAATTCTTTCCTGAATAAGGGCAACAGGAACATCCTGACTTGTTCGTATCATCTCACAAATAACAGTAGATATAAACTCTGCATCAAGAGAAGAGTGATCTTGTGCCAAGCTGGGATGCAGACAAGTGTGTGGCCCTTCTAATTTGGTTATCTTCCAACATCCATAACATTTATCAAATAGTTCTCTTAATCGAAATTTACATTCTGACCCATACTTTTCACAACGAATGAGATATTTGGTCTTCTTTGACTCATAAACCACAAATGTGAAATGCCGCTCAACGTGGTATTGCTTTATCACATTTTTCATGACCTGTTTACTTTCGAACTCCTGCCCAACATATATGGCATTATCATTTTATGCAGGCATATTCCCTATAATTCCAGGGAATTCAGAAGCTGGTGTAATGACATCCCAATCAAAAGGTTGTTCACGAGACATTCCTCCAACTAAGGAACTCAAAACTGAAGGCTGATTACCACTAACTGGTGGATGTAGTGGATGTCTGTCTCTCAAAGGAACCTCAGAAGGTTCATTTCCAACCACATTATCTTCTGCTGACTCCCCAGATTCTTCTTCCTCAGATAAACTTTCTTGCACTATATCAGCACAGAAAGGGATGTCATCTACATTTCCTTCCAAATTTTGATGATCTTCCTCATTACATTCTTCCACAGGAGTCATATGAGAAGGAGGCAATGAAGAAGACTGTTGTGAAGGACCGACTTCTATAGAGGTCACAAAGAATGGTTCTGTAGTAATCGATTGCACCACATCAATATCAGAAATGACAATAAATAATTCCATCAAACCATTAATACACTGTTGCCTGAATAACTGAGAAGCCTCCATCCAATCCTCATCATCGACTATAGGGTAGTCACTGTGCCACATACGCTCAGGATATTGAAGATGTCGGTATATAATTGAAGTGATTGCTTGTCCTGCACTCAATTTTAACCGACTATGAATCTTATTACGAACTGCATCCAATGTCATACAACCATGGAGATTTACCACTTTGACAGGTGGCACACTGTAGCTAAAACCCTGCTCGGTACAAATTACCTCACCGTTACAATATATTTGAGCAGACATAATTACCTATTAAAAAAAAATTTAAAAATTTTATACACTACATTAAAATTTTAAATTATTTAATTTGGTTTTGAATAATTGATTATCTTGAGACTTTTTTATGTATTGATTTATCACTGTTAAGGTATAGTGATTGTGATTTTAGCACAAAAGCAAATTTAATATAATGTTTCATAAAGTTTGATTACTTATGAATATATAATCATGAATTGATATTGAGACTTGCGATTAGTTTATCATTATCTGATAAACTAACCACAATTTATATGGGTAAACTTTTGTCTCTATTATCAAATATTGCAGCAACCGCCAATCTCCTGTCAAACAGCAATGCCTCCTCTCGAACGAGTTCTCAAATGCCTCTTCGTCGACACCTCTTCAGGGATGCCTCTTCATCGACACCTCTTTGGGGCGTCAGTCTTTTAATTTCAAATTTACTCACATGCATGTGAGAGGGTCTAGGGGTATGAAATACATAAATTAATTTAAACGGACACGCAGGTCCTTACACTTACTGAGAGATGACTCGCAGGTCATCAATACCGAAAAAATGCAATTATTACAAATTGAATAACAACATACACAAAATAAAACATGCAATTTCAATTATGCATGGTCGGTCATCTCAAGATCAGTCATCACTCATACCGTGTTTTTTGGTATATTTATTATATTATCCGTATTATATAAAATCTATATTAAATACTACACCTCTTACAAAAATTTTACTTCATGTGTATATATATATATATATATTTATTAAAAACATTAAATAAATTTTATTATAACTGATCTAATTGAGATTTACATAATAAACACTTTTGTTATTTTAAATTTTATGAAATTGTAATGTTTTTAGGGCATTCTTCTACTTTTCAAAATATAAGTAAATATATTTTATACTTTATTGATTGAAAATATTATTACTAGTAAATAAAAGTAATTTAATTTACACTTACATCAAAACCATCCATTAAAATAAATTTCTCTAACATAAATTACTTTTTCTAAACATTAAAAATTTTAGACATAACATAAAACATTCAATATTTAGACAACAGACATTCAAAAAATTAAATCATACAAACATTCAACATCAAGAAAATTAAATCATACAAAACATTTCATGCATAACATATGAAAATTAAATCATACAAAACATTTCATGCATAACCTATGAAATAAATAAATCATACACACAATTAAACATACAAATGAAATAAATAAACACAGTTAAACATACAAATGAAATAAATAAACACAAATAAACAATTAAATTATTAAATAGAAATTTTACCTCAATAAAAGCAGCAAATATTTGTTGAGAAAGAATTTCTGCAGAGCTTCGCAACAAAAATCAGAGGAGGACAATGGGTATTGGGGGGGGGGGACCCCTCCTTTTATAATTTTTCTCGGCCAGATGCGTGAACGCCATTCACGCATCCTTCAGCTCCTCCGCGAAGGATGCGTGAACGGAGTTCACGCATCCTTCGCCGCGGAAGGAAGAGTGAACGCCGTTCACGCATCTTTTCCCGCGCAAGGATGCGTGAACGGCGTTCACGCTTCCTTTAGCTGGTCAGCAAAGGACGCGTGAACGCCGTTCACGCATTACCGTCGGGGTCCAGGATGCGTGAACGCCGTTCACGCTTCCTTCCGCGGAGAAGGATGCGTGAACGCCGTTCACGCATCCCAGACCCATTTTTAAAAATATCCGAACCCTAACCCCTTTTATCATATTTTAATTTTTTTAAAACCCAGAAAAAAAAATTAGTCGCCCCTGGCCGGGACAGAGAGGCCGGAGATCCGGAGGCTAATGCAGAGATGGTCGGTGCATAGGTGGCAGATAAGAAGGTTTCCAGCATGCTGAATGTCGACTACGGGGTGCGCCAGCGAGAGGAAAACTACTTGGGGATGCACCAGTGAGAGGGACGTCGGCCGCAGGTAAGACGCTGAAGTAGCTGGGTGCTAGAACCGAGAGGCTGGAGCTCCAGAAAGGTGGCGATTGGACGGAGCGGGGACTGGCTTGAGGTCGATGCGGTAGGCTGTGGGTGGTCAGAGGGTGGAGCAGTTGTCCACGGGTCACCGGAGGCCAGATCGGCAGTCTACGGTTGGCCGGAGGGCGAGCAGGAGGCCTGGACGGCGGTGCGGAGGTCGGGGCATGAGAAGGAGGCCATGATGGCAGTGCAGAGGTCGAGATGATGGTGTGGAGGTTGGGTTGACGGTGCAGAGGCCGGGGAGCAAGTAGGAGGGAGTTCTGGCGGCGGCGGAGCCAGTGCGACTATGTCAGGGGAGAAGGCAGGAGAGGGTGGGGCTTTGAATGCGCGCAGGCATATGAAGAGGAGGCGTGGGGGCCGGCTCACGCACCGCGAACGAGGAAGGGGGGGGGGGGCAACATGGATAGATCTAGGGTTTCTTCTTTTTTTGCTTTATGTTATAATAATAATAATATAATAATAATAGTAATAATATCATTATAAATATTAATTCTCTTAATAATAATCTTAATAATAATAAAAATAGAATTGTAAATTTATTATTATTATGATCGAAAATTATTTTTAAATTTTATTTTGTTTATTTATTCTATTTTGAAAAACGAATCACCGTGTGCTTGTCGCTAGGCTTAGTGAACCACACATAAGTTGCACGTCTCAACTCAGATGATTGGTGCATTTCACAAGCACTTAGGGGCAATCGTGCGGCTACCACCCACTGTGCGGTGACTGTTCATGAGTCCAAAACCTGCAAAAAATATTAAACAAAAAAAATTTAATCTGGGATCCATCTAGCACCCTAGAATTAGAACCCAGATCCAAGAAATAATAAATTAAAAATTAATTTAAAAAGACAGATGTGATACACTCCACCACGATTTAAACCCAATTGTCAATACTCAACTAAATAAATAGAAATTTATTTTGTTGATGGTACATTATGAACATCACTGTTGTATTAGTAACTAAAAGATGAAATCAGATCTTCAAAATAGCACAACAATAGTAGAAAACTTATCTTCAATGTTGAGAAGGCTTCTTCATCTTGAAATACCAGAAAATAGAATATACAATGTTTGTACAGGCTTCCATCTTCATTATAATGTGATAGAATATAAATGATTGATTTCTCTCTTTTCTTTAAAATGGTAAGTGACAGAATGGAAATATTTCATAAAATTATTTTCCTCAATGTTTTCACATATATTCATTTTTTCAGTGTTTATTCTTTTTCTACCAGAGAGAGATAGATATAGAGAAGAAATATCCAACAGTTGTAAAACTATTCTTCTTCCTTAAGATTTCAATAATAAATAGAGTCAACAACCTTCATAAATATTCCAAGAATATAGTAGCACAATTTACTTTTTATTCTTGTAGCATAAATCTCTAATAAATGAATTCAAAATAATTTGAATAATTCCCCCAATAATATCTCTAAAATAATTTCATCGTTGAACAATTTAAAACTCTTTTTAAATAAATTAAATCTTCTCTAAAATAGATTAAATAGATCCTCAAAACTTGCAGCACAATTAATCACGAATATTTTAATTCAAATCATTCATAGAGATTCATAAACGACCATATAAATAGGAGTAATTTAATCTATTGTTTGTGAGCCAATAAAGTTTTCCTAAAATATATTTTAAAAAATATTTAATACTAAGAAGGCCATGGAATAAATCACACAAAAAAACGAGGATTTAAAACATCATCGTTGAAAATTCAAATGTAGATTTTCTTCATGTAATGAAAAAATACAAAAAGTAGGGTTGAACTACATTGAGTATAGTTACTCTGAATGAAGTTGGGTTCCTTTATGTAGCATAGGTTTTCTACCAATGTATGGTTCCTAAACCATACATTCAACTACACAGAAGGTAGGGATCAATAAAATGTAGTGATGATAATTCGTACGTTCATCTTTCTTGCATAATGTTGATTCTAAACATAGAATTGATTATCCATACGTTAAATCTCCGAATGTAGGTAATGAACAATGATTCAAGACTCCAACACAGGGTTTCTATTATATACTTTAATTCTCTAAAGGTAGAGATTTACATCCGTACATTTACTATTTTATACGTAGTGTTTAAAGAAACATTCATAAAAATCGAAATCTTTTATTTAGATATTTGAAATGATTTTTTAGAGCCCTTTAAAAGTGGTTTATCCTTTGGAATAGAAGAATTGTATTTAGTAAATATTATTATAGTTCAAAAGGATCAATAATCGAATCAAACCAACTTTTACAACCCTCTATATCTTCAAAAAACTAAAGGAATAACATCCTGGAAAAATTGCAGATTGGAAACTACATTCCAATTCTCCAGGGAACTTATTGACTATCCAAAAAACTTTTTAATCCTTTGATGTAAACTAATGAAATAAATAGAAACATACTCTATTTCCATAACCTCAGGTCTTGATTGATTCCAATATCTTTATAACATTTATCAAAATTAAAATTATATATTTTTAGATCTGTTCGCCATATAGTTGAAAATATTATTTAGAAAAATTGTGGATTTTTATACCATCAAAAAATCCTTTTCAGACATCCACATGAACTAATTATGTCTTGATAAAATTTTTATCTATCCAATGGTCTAATGTTCTTGTGAATCAGTTCAATGTATCTTGATATACAATTATAAATCGAAATTTGCATTATGATGAAAACAAAAATATAACTTGAACATATTGTAACAGATTCGGTGAATTTTTTCACCATTAAAAAAATTGTATTTGTTTTTGACATAAATTTAAGAAATAAATATAATCATTATATAATAATGGTGGTATAAAAACCTATAAAATTCTATCACTATTGAATCAGATATAAAATAAATACTTTGACTTACTAATTATGAAACACTTAAAAAATTTATCAAAAAAATAATGATTTACTAGGTGATGAAATTATTAAAAATAAATCAAAATGAGAATGATAAAGAGACACTCATCATTATCACCATTTTTCATAATTAATAACCTCAACATTATATCAATCTTTTCTCACCTTTTTTGTAAAGATAAAAAAGATGTGTTCTAGATTATATTAAATTCAACAATATTTTTACCTTTTTAAAAAGAATAGAAATTTTAAATTTTTATGTTGGAGAAAAAGAATTTAAAATATGAAAAATAAAGTTATAATTCACCGGATTTTTTTTTAAAATTTGATAAATAAAATTTTTCCTTTTAAAAATATATTTAAAATTTGAAAAATATTTTCATTATTTAAAATATTTTAATTTTAAAAAATAATTTTTTAAATATTAAAAATGTGAGAAAAATTTTTTCTAAAAAAATTAGAAAGATTTGTTATTAAAAAATATGTTCTAAATACAGAAAATAAGATTACATACTTTTAAATTCAATATTTCATCAAAAGGATAAAAATATATATAATCAAGGATCCATGAAAAAAAATATTATCCAATGAATAACAAGGGTTTACAATGAATGTGTTAATCCATTTATTTAATATTCCATAATAATGAAAAAATTATACGCATGAAAAATATTTATAATAAATCCTCTTAAGACCAAGAAAAAATAATTATGATATTCAAAAAAATTTAATAAATGATTTTCAAGGAATTAAAATAAAATAATATTTAATAATAAATAAATAAATAAATAAGATATTAAAAATATTAAAGAATTTTTAATGAATTTAATAAATGTGTTACATATTTCATAATGGACCAAAACATTTAAATCTAATAATTGAATAATGTATCAAAAACCTAAACAGATTAATTTAGCATAGAAAATTAATTTAAACAGTCAAACCTGAAAGACATGATTACACACAACACAATTATTTATATAAAATCAGAATAAAAAATTTGATGGTAATTGATTAATAAAACAAATCAAAAAATTAATTTATTTGATAAAATAATAGTGTAAAATGATTTTATAGTTTAAGTAGAAGAATAATTAAATGTGGAGTAATATAATATAAAACAAAAAAATTTCCCCCTGTATAAAATATTTAGTGAATTTAAAATGATTGGTAATATTAAAAATAAAATACTTCTTGGATTTACCATTTCACCTCTAATAAAGTATCTATTTAAAAGAATAATAAATAAGAATATAATAAATTCTCATAATTTTCAAGTAGCAACATGATGATATAAAGATGTTGTTCAGTGGAACATACCTTCAATGTATCAAATACAAGTTTCTTTTGGTACCCATATAATTTTGGTTCTGGCAGTGTCATAAATTAATGTTTTAAGTAACAAAATATGTGGATTTTGATCAAAAATTTTAAAATTAAATATAGAAAAAGATTTCAAATAACGAACATGCTTGAAATGAAAAATTTCTGGTTTTCGAAAATAATCGTCATTTGTAAAACATCAGTTAATATCATAAAAAAATATTTAAAAATAGACATAGTTTTTTATTCAAATTATGAACAAAATAATTTTTATATAACATTGGCTTGTCCCTATTACAACCAATACATATATTTCCATTTTGAATTTTAATTTTACAAAGAGTTTAATATAAATAATTCTATTCCATGTTAAGCATAGTTGAATATTTCTTTAAATTACTAATTTCATCCAATAATTATTTAATTTTAGTTTCATACAGATCGCAAATTTTTTTGGAAGAATTTGATCATAAATCAACAGTCTGTTTTAAAAATATTTTATTGCCAATTGAAATAACATCATAACCTTTTCTATGATTTTTATGCTCTTTCATTAACAATTAAAATTTATCTTGAATCGTAAAACAAAAAATAATCAAGTTCATCAAATGACAATCATTCAGATTTAGAACTTTTAGAGTATAAATATAGTTACTCCTCAACATGATCCATAAGACAAGGATTAACCTCTTGATATTCATGATCTTCATTAGAGTATTTATTAGATTCATCATTTCAATCTTCATATGAATTACTATTACCCTTCACATATTTCATTCCTTTTTTTATATCCAGCTTCACTTTGAGTATAATGAAATGGACAGTTGGGTCTCAAATGAACTTTTATTTTACACTCATAGCATCTGACTTCTTTCAAATTCAATTTATATTTTTTACTTTTATAATGTGGTCCCAATATTTTATAAAGATGTTCTAGCACATCACTTGAATCTAAATAGCTATAATATTTATCAGAGAATTCATCCATTGAAACTTGGGTTCTTCTGTTTCTTTTTTTATAGAAATATAGTTTCATTTTCTTCTTGAATCTCTTCTTAATACATCATCAAGGATATGATCTAATATTTCATCTTTAATTCATTAACTTTTTTGGATTTTCAAATATCAGATGATATTACCTTCCACGTAGAATGTAAATCTCTATGTACCTTTAACGCATGATCTGGATCTAGAATTAGAGTTCCCAAGGGAAAAAAATCATTAACACCTTCTATTTATCATCCCATCATCTGAGTGATTCTCTCTTATTCCTATATCCAAAATTTTCCAAATTTAATTTTAGCATAATTGTATCATTATTTCCTATCATTTTCACTTCCTTCACATGAAACTACAATAGTTTGCCACATCTTAAAGGGAGTTGAAGATTGATAAATTTGATTAAATTAATCATGACCGAGATTGAATATAATTTCATTAATGGATTTTGAATTAATATCATACTCAGTTTCCATAGAAGCATCCCAATTTTCTGTTTCACCATGTATTTAATAAGGTTTGACCATATTCATATAAAGATGGAAACCAATATTCTTCAAATATTTTTTCATATGAGATTTCCAAAACCAATAATTATAACCATTATTATATAGAGAAAATATCATCGATATAATTTGTCTAAAGATTTCCATTGATATTTTAATTCATCTGAATCATTAACTCATTCTTGTTAGAGGAAAAATAAATCTTCAATATTAGAAAATAATTCCAACCACTGATTATAATTATTCTGTCAGAAATATAATGATGAAGATATAAGAGGGGAGTGAATTGTGTCCTTTTAAAAATCATGGGAATATTAAAACATCCCAATTGAAATGAAGTGATTATTTCCTTCTATATTAATGTCGAGTGATATGTGGAAAAAAATAAAGGAAAGGAACATAAGTATCTATAGTGGTTTGGGGAACCTGATTCCCATCACTACTACAACTTGGCCTTTTATCAGCGCTAAAAACCGACATTAACAATGCTAGAAAAGCACTGTTAATTCCGGCATAGATAGGGGGGGTCCCCTTTATCAGCGGTATGAAAAGCACTGATAAAGGACCCCCTTTATCAGCGCTTTTGTTAATGCTGATAAAGGTATCCTATATCAACGCTTTTTAGAGCGCTGATAAAGGGGGTACTTTATCATCGCTCAAAAAAGAGCTGATAAGGACACCTTCCCCTGCACCTGCAAAATAGAACCCGCACACCTATACACCTGCAAAAACCAGAATACCTACACAAAATAGCACATGCACACCTGCACAAAATAGCACCCACACACAATATTTTGACAGACAATGGTATATACATTTACTTAACATCATTAATACAAAAAAACACACTAGTATATACATTTAAAACATTGTTTTACATGGTTACAATTATAATTATTCAACAACAATTATAAACATTCATGTTTCATCCTTTGATATCCATGATCCGCTCTAAAAAATTATCGTCCACGGTATTTGTTGCCGAACCAAGAATCCGAACTCAAGGAAAAAAAATCACCTATATAAGAAAACAAATATTATGTTAGTAATACAATAATGAAATAAATTAAAAAATTAATATGAAAAAATACATTAATATGTAAATGTGAAACTAAAATATGAAAATTTAAACTCAAATGTTTTTGGATGATTTATCTCATTTAATAAATACTGATTCTTTATCTAATGAAAAGCTTTATCGGTCACACCGTGCGTCAGATTGAGGTGCGGTCAATTAATACATGTTACAAATGACTAATTTATTGTTGTACTAAAGTATCAAAACAATCCGAACGCGTTCTCTCGGTTTGCCGTATGTCACTTGTGTTGTTTTCTAAAGTTTATGTCAATTTGAAACTGATATCAGACAATTGTGCCATACCGGTCACACCGTGCATCGGATTGAGGTGCTGCCAATTCTTACACGTCACAAATGACTCATGGATCATTTTCATAAATTATCAAAACAATATGAATGCCTTTTATCAGTATTCCGTATGTCAGTAGTGTTGTTTTCTAAATTTTATGTCAATTTCAAACTGATATCCGACACTTTTAGCCATATCGGTCACACCATGCGTCATATTGAGGTGCGGTCGATTCATACACATCAAAAATGACTCATGGATCGTTTTCCTAAAGTATCAAAACAATCAGAACACATTTTCTCAGTATTATGTATGCCATTTGTGTTGTTTTATAAAGGTAATGTCAATTTCAAACTGATATCAAAAAATTTTAGACATTCTGGTCATACCGTGCATTGGATTGAGGTGAGGTCAATTCGTACATGTCACAAATGACTAATGGATCTTTTTCCTAAAGTATAAAAACAATAAGAATGCATTTTCTCAGTTTTTCGTATGTCGCTTGTGTTGTTTTCTAAAGTTTTTTTCAATTTGAAATTGATATCAGACACTTTTAGCCATACCGGTCACACCGTGCGTCAGATTGAGGTGCGGTCGATTCTTACACATCAAAAACGACTCATGGATCATTTTCCTAAAGTATTAAAACAATACGAATGTGTTTGCTTGGTTTTCTGTATGTCACTTGTGTTGTTTTCTAATGTTTATGTCAATTTGAAACTGATATCAGACACTTTTAGCCATACCGGTCACATCGTGTGTCATATTGAGGTGTGGTAGATTATTACACATCAAACATGAACCATTTATTGATGTCCTAAAGTATCAAAACAATCCTAACGCATTTTCTCAGTATTCCATATGTCAGTAGTGTTGTTTTCTAATGATTATGTCAATTTCAAACTAATATCAGACACTTTTAGCCATACCGGTCACACCGTGCATCAGATCGAGGTGCGTTCGATTTGTACACGTCAAAAAAGAAACATGGATCATTTTACTAAAGTATCAAAACAATCCGAACACATTTGATCAGTATTCCGTATGTCATTTGTGTTGTTTTCTAAAGTTAATGTCAATTTCAAACTGATATCAGACACATTTATCCATTCCGGTCACATTGTGTGTCCAATTGAGGTGCGGTCAATTCGTACACGTCAAAAATGACTAATGGATCATTTTATTAAAGTATCAAGACAATCCGAACGTGTTTTCTTGGTTTTCCATATGTCACTTGTGTTTTTTTCTAAAGTTTCTGTCAATTTGAAACTGATATCAGACACTTTTAGCCATACCGGTCACACCATGCGTCGGATTGAGGTTCAGTTGATTCTTACACGTCAAAAATGACTCATGTATCATTTTCATAAAGTATAAAAACAATCTAAATGCATTTTCTCAGTTTTCCATATGTCACTTGTGTTGTTTTCTAAAGTTTATGTCAATTTGAAACTAATATCATACAGTTTTAGCTATACCGGTCACAAAGTGCTTCAGATTGAGGTGCGGTCGATTTTTAAACATCACAAATGACTCATGGATCATTTTACTAAATTATCAAAACAATCCAAATGTTTCAGTATTTCGTATGACAATAGTGCTGTTTTCTAAATTTTATGTCAATTTCAAACTGATATCGGACACTTTTAGCCATACCAATCACACCATGCGTCGGATCATGGTGAGGTTGATTCATACACATCACAAATGACTCATGGATCATTTTACTAAAGTATAAAAACAATCCGAACGCATTTTCTTGGTATTCCGTATGTCATTTATGTTTTTTTCTAAAGTTAATGTCAATTTCAAACTCATATCAGACACTTTTAGCCATGCCGGTCACACCGTGCGTCAGATTGAGGTGCGATCAATTTATACATGTCACGAATGACTCGTGTATCATTTTACTAAAGTATCAAAATAATCATAATGCGTTTTCTTGGTTTTTCGTATGTCACTTTGTTGTTTTCTAAAGTTTATGTTAATTTGAAACTGATATCAGACACTTTTTTCCATACTGGTCACACAGTGCGTCAGATTAAGGTGCGGTCAGTTCATACAAGTAAAATATAACTCATGGATCATTTTAATAAAGTATCAAAACTATTATAATGCATTTTCTCAGTTTTTCGTATGTCACTTGTGTTGTTTTCTAAAGTTTATGTCAATTTGAAACTGATATCAGACACTTTTAGCCATACCGGTCACACCGTGCGTTGGATTGAGGTGCGGTTGATTCTTACACGTCAAAAATGACTCATCGATCATTTTCCTAAAGTAGAAAAACAATATGAATGCGTTTGATCAATATTTCGTATGTTAGTAGTGTTATTTTTTAAAGTTTATGTCAATTTCAAACTGATATCAGACACTTTTAGCCATACCGGTCACACCATGTGTCAGATTGAGGTGCGGTCGATTCTTATATGTCAAAAATGACTCATGGATCATTTTCCTAAAGTATCAAAACAATCCGAGCAAGTTTTATCATCAATCCATATGTAATTTGTGTTGTTTTCTAAAGTTAATGTCAATTTCAAACGGATATCAGACACTTTTAGCCATGTCAGTCACATAGTGCGTCGGATTGAGGTGAGGTCAATTCATACACATCATAAATGACTCATTGATCATTTTACCAAAGTATCAAAACAATCCGAACGTGTTTGATTGGTTTTCCATATGTCACTTGTGTTGTTTTCTAAAGTTAATGTCAATTTGAAACTGATATCAGACACTTTTATTCATAACGATCACACCGTGCATCATATTAAGGTGCAGTCAATTCTTACACATCAAAAATGACTCATGGATTGTTTTAATAAAGTATCAAAACAATTTGAATGAGTTTTCTTAGTTTTCTGTATGTCACTTGTGTTGTTTTCTAAAGTTTATGTCAATTTGAATCTAATATCAGACACTTTTGGCCATACCAGTCACACCGTGTGTCGGATTGAGGTGCGGTCGATTCATACACGTCAAAAATGACTGATGGATCATTTTCCTAAAGTATCAAAATAATAAAAATGCGTTTTCTTAGTATTCCATATGTCAGTAGTGTAGTTTTCTAAAGATTATGTCAATTTCAAACTGATATCAGACACTTTTGGCCATACTGGTCACACTATGCGTCAGACTGAGGTGAGGTCGATTTGTACACGTCAAAAATGACTCATGGATAATTTTACTAAAGTATCAAAACAATCTGAATGCGTTTTATTGGTATTCCGTATGTCATTTTTATTATTTTCTAAAGTTAATGTCAATTTCAAACTGATATCCGACACTTTTAGCCATTCCGGTCACACTGTGCGTCAAATTGAAGTGCAGTCGATTCGTACACATCACAAATGACTAATTTATCGTTTTACTAAAGTATCAAAACAATCCGAACACATTTTCTTGGTTTTCCATATGCCACTTGTGTTGTTTTCTAAAGTTAATGTCAATTTCAAACTGAGTAGTAGAAATTCACTAATCTAAAGATATGAAACGTAAGAAAGGGTGGTCATAGATGCTCTATAAGTGTAAAAAAGGGAGATATCAATGACCATATAAAGATAACATAAGTAATAGGAATTCACCTTCATTTTCCTATTTTTTACATTCTTCCATCAGGTACGCTGCCCATTTGTTTCTAAACACATTTATATCATCTTCTGAATATGAGTTTTTGCGACAGTCATAGTAGTACTGAAAAAAATAAATACACAAAGGATTAATAATTATTTTAAATGAAGTAGTAATTATTTTCAAAAATACCTCTTCAAGGATTCTAGTTTGTTCATGAAATATGATCTCTTTCATAAATTTACAAACATAATAACCACAATCCTTGTCGTTTGTTTGTTTTGGACACTGCAGAAGCATCGATAAAAATAAGTAACTTGTTTTGATATGTATTTGGATAGTGAAATATAATTATATATACCCAGATACTTCTCCATTTGTTGATCGTGTGTGTATTGTCGTCCTTAGGCCTTGGATTCATTCCAGCCTTTAGATGATATTCATACACCACCCTATCAAAATAGAATCCTCATTAAAAGATAAGATAAATTATATAACTAGATATTTAGTTCTAAAATGTTTGATCTAGTTTATTACGAATTGAAAATCTCCATCATGCGTGGTAGGTTTTTTGGATATCTATGCAGTGAATCCAGAAAATAAATCTTTAGAGTATCCAAATTGACTACAATGAGCATCCAATGTTCCCTAAAAACACAAAAAAGAATAAGTACTGATAGAAATGAAAATATAATTGATATGATTAAAATGTAGAGTTTTAACCCTGCAAAATTTGTATGAAAAAGATTCTGTCAGTCGTAATTATTCTTTGAAACGTTCTGAGCAGATTTTCCATTAATTTAGATTGAAAATCAGAATCTATTTCTTCTCGTTGTGTAGAAATTGTGTGAGGACTAACGGGTAAAAATTTGTATTCATGGGAAAATCCAATCAATTGTTTCTCATATATACACCTGTGAAAAATATGAAATGTATTTATCCATAATTATCATAGTATATCAGCTTGTGTAAAATCAAATCATGAAAACATACCTCATGTATACATTTATAATTGAGGCGCCTAGCCATTTGTATGTGATGATTTCAGCAACAACGTCAACACTAACAAAATATAATGTTTCCTCTATATACATATCTCTTTCACAAACAATTGTGTGACTCTTTCCGCCTATCATTTTTGTATCCACATGAGCTTGCAATGATATTAAATGTGGATATAGAACGGGCGGGGTGAATACTCTCTCAGTAGATCGTTTTTCTCGGTTCGTTGATCCTTTTGAGCCACTCTTTCGTTTTAGATCCTCTATTTTTTCCTTCTGTAATAACATTCATCGGTTCATCCATTTTCTAATTTAATGTTAAAGTTTCTTCTTGAAAAATGAATTGGAAATAAATACCTCCTGGTCGACATGTTTTTTACAAGATTTGATGGCAATGCAATGAATGTTCCAACAGGTTTTTCCATCGTATGAATGTCGTCATCATCATTTGGAACGGGTATCTTGGTGCTTGTCTCATGAGCTACATTAATCGACACTTTGAAAAGACCGGTTGGAAGTGTTCTAGAGTGTAGCGTGTCATTCTGCATATTGAACACCATAGCCCTCGCTACAAGGCGATGGGTGGGAGTTGACAGATATAAATCATAGTCATTTTCACCCTGTAGAATATCATTACAGGAAAGGTATAAGTGTCTATGTGATTCACATTTCACATAAAATAATATTATAACATTGATTACCTCAGTAAAGTCAGGTCTTTGAGGGGAATGACTCACCTCAAAGCTGGTGGGGGGTGTGGCGGGATCTTCTCGCGTGGGCTATTCTTGAGTTGTTTGTTCTCTTCACCTCTCCTCCATCAAAGTTTCTAGCATCTCTCCCTGAATTTGGAATTTTTCTTCAAGGGTAGCTACTCTATCTCTCATTACTTGAAATTATTTAGTTTGTTCATCCTCTTGTTTTTTTGGTAAATATGCCCGGGGTTTCACCCCAAAACCGACACCTCTGACGCAGCCATACTATTCTGGCTGTTTCAAGGCTGCTAAAAGTATGTCTGCATCCGGTGCGGGTGTTTTAGATTCCTGTGACTATGTCAAATAGAAAATATGGAAAAATAAGTAATCATCGTTATGTAATAGTGATTGAAATCAAAACAAGTTTATATTATGTCATACTTACACATGTTTCCCACACTTATTGTGTGGTTTCAACTACTAGTTTTCCCTCTTTATTAACATGAGCCTCCTTCCATAGCACATGGCGTGGAATGGAAGTGGATTTTGATTTTGATTCATCAATATGCATATAAATAGAGAAACATGGTTACAGTGTTGTTTTATATTACATAAAAGTTTTACAGCACTTTTAAAATACGTACCAATTGTTTTTCAATTGAAGCATACCCCAACCCTGCTTTACGGTAGGGGTATGCTGGTTTTTCTGCTCGTTCTTTATTTTCAGCACTCAGTTGTTGTTTCATAAATAAAAAATTGTCAATCAACGTGATTAATACAAGAAACATTAAACAATGTGTAACCAAACACAATGTACCTGAAAAGTCTGTTCTACACGACGGTTGCAAAAATGCATCCCACGCTCCTTGGGATATCAAGTGTTCATATAGAGGAGGTGGGGGCGGCTTGATTTTCCCTTCAGCAACTTTCAGATGATGTTTCGTTAAAATGGTGAAAAATCCTCTATGAACCCTTCCTACCAGTCTTAATACATATTATTTGTGCGAAACATCTACTATAAATGTACTCAGAAAGAGATGACGAAGAGTTAGTCAATATTTCAGTATTTTATTTTATTTTAATAAATTAAATAAATGATATCGTAATGTTACCATAATCTCTTCCCACATTAATTTTTTCAGCCCGCTGACAACATGGTGCCATGACTCTACATCAATCAGCAAGCGTTGCCGAGTGATGGTTCCAATGTAGGTACTAAACATCGCTTTGTTGGGGTTTACATGCTGGCCTCGTTTATTCCATCCTACCTCATATTTGATTCCTTTTGATTTTGCCTTAAGGATTTTGGATAAAACTATCAAACTACAGTGTACCTGTTTTTTTGTGTCTCCGTGGTTTCATCGCCTACCATTTCATCGGTTTCTACATCATCATTATGTTTCTCCGATGTGCTAGCATCGACACTGGGACCAACAACAACATGTTGAGAAACCTGTTGTACCTCAGTAGTGGGACTAGCTGCAACAGGTTGAGAGACCTGTTGTACCTCAGTAGTGGGACCAACTGCAATAGGTTGAGAGACCTGTTGTGTCTCAGGATTGGGTGCATCAGCAGGTGCAGAAGTCATTTTCTGCAAAATGGTTTAACATTTAATTTAGATCACATAAAAGTAGAAACGAACAGATAATAACATAATGTAACATAATATATATTACAATAAAAAAAATAACCTGATTATTGAACTCTCTTTTTTTAAAGGTTGAAGGTATTTGAGCCCTCTATCAACTATCCATATCCCTTCATTGTGGTCTCCTCTGACATACAAAACATCGTCTACATTTGGACCACTATGAAATGATTGTGAAGTCCCAATGAAAGGGTCATCTTTCGTTGAATTTTCATCTGACCCTTCAGATATTTTGGTCGATAACAGAATGATTGACCAGTTTCAGTTTGCGGGATATGAAACATAAAATACATGCACTGCATGCGATGCCATTATAAACAGTTCGTCTTTCTCCCCTTCCTTACTGAAATCAACTTTCACAAATCCCAAATCATCTATTTTAACAACACTCCTGTTATTAACCCACTTTCATTTAAATATCGGAACTTGAAATTCTGTATAATCTAACTCCCATATTTTTTTTATGATGCCAAAGTATGACATATTCACATAAATTGGATTTCTGTCCTTAGCACTGGAAACATGCATTGCTTCAGCCACAAGTGTAGCCCCACTATTCTACATGGTACTATCTTCATCATGTTCATTAGTATAAAATGTATAACCATTAACTACATAAGCATTGTAAGATAATGCATACACACTTGGTCCTCCGGCTAGCCGTCGAAGTAGTAATGAAATTGAATCTCGATTTTCATCTGAATTCTTAAACATATGATCTCTAAACCAAGATATAAACTATCAATTATGGGTATCTGATATCCATTTTTCAGCCCTAGATGGATTCAAATGCCTAAGAATTTCTTTGTGGAATTCAATATACGGGTCAACGTCAAAACTGGTATGCAAAACATAAAGGTGGGCCTGCTCCTGATCTGTAATATTGATTGTGACAACCTGTCTTCCAAAAATTCCTTCACCTTTAAGCCGCCCAGTGTGACGAGATTTCAATAGGCCAATGATATCCACACAAGACAAGTAATCAGTATAGAATTCAACGACTTACTCAACAATATATCGCTCTACAACACAACCCTCTGGCCGACTTCAATTTTTGACATACTTTTTCAAAATCTTCATATACCGTTCAATGGGGTACATCCATCTGTAATGTACAGGACCACATAGTCGAATCTCTCTCACCAAGTGGACCATCAAATGAACCATCATATCAAAAAATGAAGGCAGGAAGAAAATTTCTAATTCATATAATATGACGGAAATTTCTCTTTCTATAGTTGGAAATTTTGTCAGGTCTATAACTTTACAGCATATAGCTTTGAAGAAGAAACACAATTTCGTTAATGTATGGTGGACATTCTTGGGAAAAATGAAATGTAAAGCAATTGGAATGATATCTTGTATCAAAACATGACATTCTTATGATTTCAGACCTTTTACCTACAAGTCGCTCATTGACACAAGGTTACTGATATTTGGAGAATACCCCTCTGGAACCTTTATGTCATTTAAGAAGTTGCAAAACTAATATCTCTCATGATTGGAAAGAGTGTAAGCAGCAGGAGGAAGAAATGTTCGTTTTTAACCCTTCACTGGTGCCAACTCTTCTCGTATTCCCATATCAACCATGTCCAACATTGACTTAATTCCATCTTTTTTTTCAGATGTATTTAGCAACATGCCGATGACACTATCAAATACATTTTTTTCTACATGCATAACATCAAGAAAATGTCTGACATACAGACAATTCCAGTATTGTAATTCAAAAAAAAACTGATCTCTTTTTCCAACCGATTTTCGTAAGGTTTTTTGAAGCCGGTTTACCAAAAGTAATGTCCACATTATTAACTTTCTCAAACAATTGATCACCTGTTAGTGGAGATGGTGTTGTACATTTTTCTAAACTTCCATCGAATGATGTCATCCAAGAATGGTACTTATGTCATCACGGTAGAAATCTGCAATGTCCTAGAAACACAGTTTTCGATGAATGTTTCAACCTAATTGATTGTGTACCTTATTCGCAAATGGGACAACCTTGAGTTCCTTTAATGTTATATCCTGCCAAATTTCTATAAGCAGGGATGTCATTTATCGTCCCGTACAACATGGCTCTCATAGTGAAATCTTCTTTTCTGTAAGAATCATACAATTTAACACCTGAATCCCACAATAATTTCAAATCATCGATCAATGGAGCTAAATAAACATCAATATCATTACCCGGTTGTTTTGGTCCTGATATAAGCATAGATAACATGATGTATTTTAGTTTCATGCATAACCACAGTGGTAAGTTATAATTTATCAACATAACCGGCCATGTACTATAACTGTCGCTTTGAAAACCAAAAGGATTCACTCCATCTGTAGATAACGCAAGATGAATGTTTCTCGACTCATTTCCAAATTCAGGATACTCATGATCAATTCTCTTCCACTGAGGAGAGTCTGTTGGGTGACATAGTATCCCATATTTAATTCTTGTATCTTCATGCCATGTTAATTTTTCTACAGTCTCCTCACTTCCATATAGGCGCCTAAACCTTGGAATGATTGGAAAGTACCATACAAATTTAGTAGGACTGGATTCATCTTTCTTGTATCGAGAAGCACCACACTTTGGGAATTCTTTAAGTGATTTTTGGTCCTTGTGAAATAGTATATAGTCATTTGGGCAGGCGTTTATTCTTTCATAGATCATACCCATCGAGCGTAGCATTCGTTTGGAATCGTATGTTCAGATCAGGAGCTCATTGTCTTCTAGAAGCATGTCATTCATGAGAGAAAGTAGTTTCGTAAAACTGGCATCACTCCACCTGTTGTCTGCTTTCAAATTATACAGCTTCAGTACGGCTGACAATGCTATATATTTAGTGCTACCAGAATACAATGGCGTCTTTGCACAACTTTTTAACTTCTCAAACAATTTTGGGAAATCACAAAGTTCATCATCGACCGTCCTTGTCATTTACTCAATACAATCTTTATCATCATTCACATCTGTAATCACATCATCCATACGATCATCTTCATTATTCATGTTTGTAATCGTATCAGATGATCCATAAAATGCAATGTCATCCTGGCCACTACCTACATTCGTTGTTTCCCCATGTTTATTCCAACATGTATAACTGTGATCTATTCCGTGATAGATCATGTGTTCTTCCAACTCCTCTAGACTAATTTGTTTTGAATAACAACATCGTAAACATGGAAAAAGGATTTGAGAAGGGTCACATGCATGATCGTTTGAAAACTTGATAAACTATTTCACACCTTCTTCATACTCTTTTGTCAACCGATTGTCATTCATCCATTCTTTATTTATATTCATCCTATTTTAAATCCATAGTATGGGTATATAGGTTAGGGGATAAGGAATATGAGTATAATTTAGATAAAAAACTAGATACATCAAAAATGGTGGGGGGGTGTGCTCATTAATAGAAAATCTTGGGTGGTTCTTGGGATTCACCCAATCTCTTCTTCTCTTCGATCCCCCCTGATGAGGGGTGGTTCTTGGGAGTTTTTTATAGCGCGTTAGTGAGTTCTTCACTCATACTTCCTCCAATACTATTATCCTTTATTTTCATATGACTTGGGATGATTTTAACTAGGATTTGTGTGATGATTTCACTATATCATCTTCAAATCAATTCAGATGATGTAGATTTTGATTGTATTGGCTAGAGGTTATCCTCGTATGATGAACGCACCATGTTTTGTGTGGATTAGGTGGTATTGTGTTTCCTAGTGAGTTTTTAAAAGTTTATTCCTAATTATATTAAGGTGAATAATTAATTATAAGTTTCTATAATTAATTATTTGGGAATTGTGCCTTCAGATTGGGTCTCAATCATTGGTACAAGATTAGATAAGGCATGTATAGTCTTGGTTGAGGATGAGTTGATCTTGGTGAGGGGGTTACTCCATTTTTTGAGGTAGGTGGACCCTATAATACAAAACCATGTTCCAATTTATGCATGATTGTACATTCATGCATGAGTATATGTGTTCTAGTGGAAGGGATAGAAATCAAGAGCAACCAAGGTAAATAAATAGGGTGTTTTTGATCCACCAAGAGATAGAGTGAGGGTTCTATTTAATGTTTGTGATTTTGTGATCATCCCGAGATTATGTCTCCATGGAGTAGTTGTGTTTATGAGAGGATCGGGTTTGGTATGAGATTTGTATATCCTAGTTAGGTTTTCTAAGGCTATTTGAGTAGGTAATAGAGTCTTAGGCCTAAAGAAGATGGATCATATAGTTTTATATCTCACGTATGATGAGGAACACCCTCTTAAGGATATATAAGAGTCATGGTGTGATAATATGATGTGAGATATATAAATGGGGATTTATATAAACCAAAAAGAGCAGACAACAAAACCATGAGGATCCATAATCATAGAACATAAAGAATATATAAACATGATCCATATACAGCATCAACTGAACAAAATAGAAACTAAAAACAGAGATATAATAAATTAGAACCCGACTAGATATCCTCGTGACCTTTGGGTTACAACTAAATATAATACCAAACTTCTTTAAAGGAAACCTAAACAAGAAAACCAAACCTAAAAATAGCTTGGGTCTACTGATGCTGAGTGTCACAAGTAGGGTGTGAGCATAAAACAACTTAGTAGGTAAGCACCACAGAATCCATACATTACCTTTCCTGAAATAATACAAAAACACTAGTTTGAAATACGTTTATAAAGTAGGTTTTTATCATTTAAAGAACCAACAAATATTTTTTAGAAAATACATTTTCAAAACAAATCATGACTTACCTTTTTAAAATAGATATCTAGTTTAAAAAATGAATTCAAAATCCAATATAAGAATCCAAACAAGGTGATCACAGAGCCATGATGAAATTAATTGAAACAATAAAAGTAGAAAAATACTGGAAAAGTAGATAACCAAAGTGCAGAAAAATAAAGAAGAACATATAGATAGGTAATCATTATAATTACCTAAACATACCTAGAAGAAATCCCTAGACTTACTAGGTTCAGACTCACCTGCTGACATATGGTGTACCTCCATAGTAAACAACCAACATTGATGCTCCATTATAGTATTATACTAGAGAATGAAGAGGCCATCACATGCACGGTTTAAAAACAAAAACACACAGATGACTCTATGCATGTCTTTCTCAAGCTGTAACACCAACTATGTGGAAAACCTCTCCACAGAGGGACAACCATAGTGGTTCTCATCACATATCAATTCACACACAAGTTCCAACCGGGCCTATGCATCACATGAGTTTCAAAACCAATTTGAAAAACACCACAAAATACCAATAGATCATTAAAATTTACTAATCAAATTCCATTTTCAAAACCAAGGGGAAAACAGTATATAAGCTCTGAAGATTCCAAACAGGCCTTTATGCCATTTGGAAACCAAACCAAACCTCAAGAAGCCAAACATACCTAAATTTAGGGAAAAAATTTGAAACTAAATTTGAAATTTGGGAACCAAGGATCCATTTTTGAAACATTGGAGTTTTATAAGAACAATTTGAAAGAAAGAGGGATAAGGAAAATAAGGAGGACATGAGGGAAATTGTTTCAAAATCCAGGGTTTAAAGTGAGAATCATTTTATAAATCCATTATCATTTGTGTACCAATCCATATTTGCACCCTGTGCACATATGAATATGCCTACATAGAATAGTTCACTTGTGGAGGCCAAAATAATACAAAAAATTCTAATTAAATAAACACAAGGGGAATTATAATTAACCACAAGGGTTCACACAATGAACCAAAGAATAAAAGGCACCAAAATCCACTCAACAAGATCAATTCACAAGTAAACCAACCGCAAGTGGGGAGATCTAATCAAGATCAAACAAGTAACCAACCACATATACATGTGTCACACACACAAGCATCACAGATAAGAATCACACAAAATCATAATCAATCTCAATATTGACAATAAATGACAACATAATTAATTCATGAAAATTCAATTTTACTCACCTTAAGGAGGAGGACCTGGTGGCGGAGGAGAAGGAGGCGTCGACAGCAGAGGCACCAGGGAAGCGTAGGCAGTGGAGGCAGCACAGAGGCAGCGTAGAGGCAATGCGGAGGCAACACGGAGGCAGCGCGGAGGTAGCGCGAAGGCAGAGTGAAGGCAGCGGAGGCAGCGGAGGCAGCGGAGGAGGAGGAGGAGGAGGAGTAGGAGGAGCCACGGTGGAGAGGAGGCAGTGTAGTAGGCGGAGGAGGAGGAGGAGGAGGAGGCGCCGGTGGAGGAGGAGGAGGAGGAGGCCGCGATGGAGGAGGAAGAGGAGGAGGAGCAGCAGCGGAGAGGAGGCCACAGCGTAGGAGGAGGATAAAGAGGAGGAGCCATGGTGGAGGAGGAGGAGGAGGAGAAGTAGGCACTGGAGGATGAGGAGGTGGTGGCGGCCGCGGTGGATGAGGAGGAGAAGGAGGTGGCGGCAGCGGCAGAGAGGAGGAAGCACCAGAGAGGAGGTAGCGGCTCAGAGTAGGGCTTCCACGAAATCTTGATAGGGTGCGTGGAGGAGGAGGAGGACCTGATGGATTTTATGAATCCCTCATGGACCTTTATCAATGCTAGTAAAAAGCGCTGATAAAGGGGGTATTTATCAGCGCTAAAATGAAATGCACTGATAAATACCACCTTTATCAGTGCTTTTTAGTGCTGATAAAGGTTGGACTTTATCAGTGCTTTTGTAGCGCTGATAAAGAGTGACTTTATCAGCAATTTTCATATTAGTGCTGATAAAGACACTCTTTATCAATGCTTTTGTTGCGTTGATAAATACATAGTTTATCAGCGCTAATAAAAGCGCAGATAAATGTATAAATTTAAGAATTTCTATGTATTATTATATATTTATTTAACTCTAAATATATATATGTCTATTTATAGTTATAAAATTATTTGAAAGGTATATTTATATATATATCATTGAAAATATAATATAATATATATTTATTTTTTAAATATAATTTAATTTTAATTATAAGTGTTCATTTTTTATAACATATATATTATATGGGAAAAATAATGAATTATAATCTATAAATGAACATTATTCAATATGCACATATATATATGCATGTATGATATATTCATTGACCCCATTTTATTGGAAAACACATATATATACGCATGTATGATATATTCATTGACCCCAATTCATTGGAAAACACACATATATTCAATAATTTTAATTATACATATATATTAAAACATATTATATATTTATAAATAAAACAAATACATTAAATATAAAGAAATATAATAAATATATATATTAAATATAATGAACTAAAAAATCTAATAAATATAATGAATTAATAAATCTAATAAATATATAATGAATTAATAAATATAATAAATATTATAAATCTAATAAATATATTTATTATAAATCTTATAATTATTTAATTGAATATATATATATTTATATTTAGTTATAACATTGTTTTTAATGTATACAATAAATATTATCAGTGCTAATCAAAGCGCTGAAAAATGTAACGTTTATCAGCGCTAAAAAAAGGGTTGATAAAGAGATATTTAAAGCGCTGATAAAGGCCTACCCCTTTATCAGTGCTTTTCTATTAGCACTGATAAAGGCAAGCGCCTGCCTTTCCCAGCATTGTGGTAGTGCATAGTGCACTCCACCAACAATCTAATCCTCGATCTTGGAGATTTTCATTAGTTGGAGCTCTTATTACAAGACCTTTCATAATAGAGTACATGTAGTTTACACATTACAAGGATTTTACAGGGACTTCTAGTTCTTTTATAGGGAACATAAATATCCATAGCTTAGTTAGAGAAACTGAAAATCCATTGCGACTATGTGTGAGAATATTATACTTCATAAAATAAATAGAGATTGGTTTTTTTGATATTATATATTGAACATCACCATTGTAGAAGCAACTGACAGATGATGTCAGGTCATAAATATAGAACAAAAGATATAGAAAAATAATCTTCAATGTGGAACATGCGTCTTCATAATTAGACAAAAACAAATAGAATGGGAAATATTTGTGCATGATTCCTTCATCTTTACACTATTACGGATTAATAATGAACAATTAATATTTCTCCCTCTTATTTAAAATTATATTGAGTTGAATGAAAATATATCATCACATTATTTTTGTCAATGTTTTCACCACTCTGATTTTCTTCATAAGTATTCTTTTCCTTCTATAGAGATATATATAAATAGAGAAACAATATACAGTAATTGTAACACCATTCCTCTTCTATAAGGATAATCAAAATAAACATAGTCTGTAGCCTTCATAAATATATGTATAATAGCGTAGTACAATTGACTCTTTATTTTTTTTGTATAAATCTATAATAAATTAATTCAAAATTATTTGAACAAACAATCCAATCATATATCCAAAATAATAAAAGTGTTTAATAATATAAATCTCATATTTAAATGTACTCAATCATCTCTAAATATAGTAAAAATAGTTCCTCAAAACAAGTAGAATAATTAATCATGAATATTTAAAATCAAATCATTCAAATATGTTCATAACATCACATATAAATATGAATGATATAATCCATTGCATGTGTTCCACATAATTAGATATATAATTTTTTTTAATGATCATTAGTAATATGAATAACATTTCATAAATCATGAAAAATATCATGGATTTAAAACACCGTCATTTAAATGTCATGCATTGGGTTACATTATATAACGAAAAAATACCAAACATAGGGTTCAACTATGAATCATATGGTTCCTTTTAATTATGTAGGGTTCCATTATGTAGTGTAGGGTTACTACCAATGTAGGGTTCATGAACTATAATTTCATCTACTTGTAAAATAGGGATCAATGTAAGGTAGAGATGAGAATCCATACGTCTCTCCTTTCAGCATAAGGATGATTCCAAATCTATCATTGATTATCCATATGTTGAATCTCCGAATGTAGGGTATGAATAGTGATTTTATACTCCAACATTGGTTTTATATTCCAAACATTAATTCTATGAACATAGGATTGTCAATACATACATTTACTATTTTAAACGTAGGGTTTAAATAAACCTTCTAAAAACATGACATCTTGCATTTAGTTATTTCAATGATTTCTCAGAGCCCATTAACAACAGATTCATTCTTCGGAATATTATAATAATATATCGTAACTATTAATATATCTCTAAATGATCAATAATTTAATAATTCCAACTTCTACAACTCTAGATATATTCGGTAAACTAATGCAATTACCATCTGGAAAAACTCAACATGGGAAACTACATTCCCAATTGTCACTAAATTTATTGACCATTAGAAACACATATTCATCATTTTTTTTAATCTGATGATATTAAGAAAAAATAATTTTCTTTCCATCACCTCAGGTCTCAATAAATTATGTCATCTATAGAACTTCCTATTTAATAAATATTATAGGCTTTCAATTCTGTTCACTGTATAGTTGAAAAAATGCTTAAGAAACATATGTGATTTTATAAATTATCAAAGAATACATTTTAGACATCCACATAAACTATTTGTGTTTAGATAAACTCTTTATATATCCATATTTTTAATGATCCCATAAATTTGTTCACGTTCTCTTTAGACATCAATAAAATGCATAATTTACATTATGTTCAAAACTACAATATCAATTGAACAACTTATAACAGCTTCAATGATTTTATGAACCATCGAAATAACTGAATTATATTTTTACATAAATATATGAAATAAATAAAACAATCATATCTTTCCAGTAGAATAAAACCCATATGAATCTGATCATAAATTCATTAGATATTAAATAAATACTTTGACGTTCTATATATGAAACACTAAACAAATTTATTTAAAAATAAATATTGATGGGTTGAAGTATTTATAAAAACTAAATCATAATAAGATTCACTAATATTAAATCAAAAAAATCCCCTAGACCCACTTTGATATGGATCTATAATAATTATATAACCACTAACATTATATAAATAGTGCTTAGGTGTGGGTCCTCCATAATGTTAGTTCTTTAAACAGACATGCACGACGCAGTCTATCATTGATAGAACACATGGAACATTATGCATACTCATCATCCTAAGGTCGGATCTAAGAGATGGAAATCCCATATCACTACCATATATGTTTCTTTAATGGGAATATATGTCGTTTCCTTTGGTTTTTATTTACCACTATCATTGCATTATGTCGACTAAAACTATCATGTCTTATATTTCTCCCCACATGTGTTTGTGGATTCCTAATGGGAATTTATACACTCACCACTGCATGGTCTTTTCCTACACATGTAACATATTATGAAAAAGGAAGATATTTATGTTGTGATTTGAGAGGATCATTGGGATTATCAGGTGTATTTGACAATATATTTAAGTCATTTCTTATATATAGAGTTTTCCTCTATTATTATTTCATTTCCAGTTGTTTTTAGGTTGGTAAAATTTTTTTTGTTGGGTATGTATTTTCACCCATTATATTTCATATTGCACTATTGTACACTGTTGTATTCCCTATAGGTCATTGGATTCATGGTTTTTACTCTAGATGTCACAATAATCTCTTATTATTCATATTAACTTCTCTATAGAGATCGTTGATTTGTGATTATTGGAACGTTAAGAAAAATCATCCCATTTTTCTATTCCTTTTGGAACATTTCTCCATCATCTAGAATATGAAGTAGATATTGTGGTATTAACCATTTATCCATTTAATGGCCTTAAAATCCATGGTGGTTTGAGTCTAGGTATATTTTTATCAAATGTGGTTCAACCATGGAATGATGTTTAGAGATTCCACATTATGGGGATTGGTTAGTATCTTAGGGAAATACTGTCGAAGTTTCTGGAGTGATGCTCTATGGCTACGAAACCTAGTGTTGGTGCAGCAACCATCATATTCATTTACTAGCAATCTGAATACATGCTTTTTGACATAGTATACCAAGACATTAGTTGTGGGGAACATTGGTATATGAATAATATATTATTGGTTCTTTTAACTATAAATATTGAGTAATATAACCATATATATAGGTATTCTAATCTAATAATGCATTATGTTGATTAAAATTTATCGATTAATCCATAAAGTTAGCCATCTATAATACAAATTCTGGTCCATGGTGACGATATAGTGAGTGATGTGGCCTCAGATTTTGGGACATCAGGTGAGATCATTCTGTTAGGTGGTCAAGTAGAATCACCTCCACCTGTTACCTAGTATATTTTACAAGTATAAAAGGATATAGATTTAAAAAGTCTTGGCACACTCCATGAGTTCTAGTTATAGAGGCTGATGAAGTTCCGTAGTGTGCCAGATCTATAGGAATTGTGGGATTGTATTTAGTTGGCGATCTGAGTATTCAAGTGTAACACCCAAGGGTTATTTAAAAATTGAAATTTACGAAACAATGTGTCTATAAATAATGAAACTTAATTTTATGAATATAATTATAAACTATCCAATAAAAAAAATTCCACTTCTACGATTTGAATTTCGAAAAACAGATATCAACGATTATGATCAGTATGTTATTTAGAGTCTGATATAAAAAACTTGTTTTTTTGCTGAATATTATCATACCATTATGAGTATTAAAATAAATAGTAATATTTACCAATTTAATATTAAATCATATTATTATTTTATTTTATTAATGTTATAATATGATGACATGTTTATTAATTTATAATGGTGATATACAATGAGTTATAGTTTTAAAATTGTTTTTGGAATAAATTGTGATTTTAATTAATAATTTATTTTCACATATTTAGAAAATTTTTATCATAATATGGAGTTTATTTTTTAATACTACACATTGATAAATGGTTAGGGTGTTTTTTTATAATTTTTCTGAGATAGATGAATTTGTAGTGAATAGTAAAAACAAAGTTTTATGTTTTATGTGTGTTTAATTAAATCATAATGATTTAAAAATGATGTTATCATTTTAGATGACTCTTGAGGATAAAAATATGATATGAGGTTTTTTATGTGGTCAGTATGATGGGTAAAAACCATTTATAATCCCTTGTATTTTCAAATACCACTAATGAGGTGTCATTTGAAATTAATTAAAAACTTCCTCACTTCCAATATAAATACCACCCTCACCCCCAATTCCTATAAAACCTTGGAAAAATTTATCATTGTCTATATTATACCCAATTTTCTTTACATGTATCATCCCCACATACGAGACTTGATAGTCTCTCCAAAAATCCAAAACCAAAGGCCTTAAGGAGGATATCAAGGAGAAGATGTCAAGATGTAATAATCCTCTTTCATTTTATTCTGTTTTCTTTTCAATTCTTTTCATTTCAAACACTATATTCACCTAACATCCACAAATATGAATTAAATATCTAGTATTATATATATTATAGATTTTATTCATGTTCATATGAAAATTCATCATCATTCATCATCTCCTCTTCTTCTTATTCTAAAAATAAAAACATTTTCAGTGATGTGTCTATCTTCCGACATCGTGAAAGATGTGTCTTCAAATTCATTTAATTCATTATATTATAGTTTTGAAACCATTTTTTGGTATAAATAGATTGTAAATTGTATTATATGACCACTCTTATGTTCTATAATTAACTTATATGTGTAATATTAATGGAATATGATGAAACAAGTTCGTGATTATGGAAGAACCTCCAAAATAATCTAAATTAATATCACTAATGATTCATCCTCATACTATATAACCAAATTTATCTATATATAATTTCATATTATGGAAACATATTAACACCATTTAATTTCAATTCTTAATATTTTCTTAAATTCTACAAGAAAACCCTTTACGGACCGACCATGGAAATCATGTGAATAACCCACCAAAAAATTGAAATAATAAAATATTATTAATAAATGGGTTGAATGATCTACTAAATTGATCATATAAGATATTTTAAAAATTGAATATTTTTAGGTAATGTATTAATAACACCCTTTTGACAATTATGAATTAGGTTTAAACAAGGTTTAAGTAATAATAACTCGATGTATGGGAATTCTTAACCCAATTTCCATTATTTGGGTTAACCTTCTACTTTATTAATTATGTTCTACTAAGATTATTTATATAATGAATTTAATTTATATTATGATGTATTATGGGGATTTATAGTGAATAAATATATTACTTTCATTCAATTAATTCTCACAACAATTACATGACATTTGAAAAGGACATTCCTTTTAAAATTCACTTTTAATAATCTATTTTACGAAATTCAAAAGAAATATTATTATGAAATTATTCAAGTTTTATGATAATGTTTTGGTGCTTCTGAATTTTTTATGATTAAGGGTGGGACCTATATCTCATTACAATGCATTGGGTATGTATAATTTTGAGGGTGGTCGTATGGTTACTCAAAGTGTATTTGCAAGGTTACACCATAAGGTAGCAATGAGGGTTACAATGTATGGTAGCCATGAGAGTTACAAATCATAAGGTAGATACATTGGTTACAACATAATTATGTAATACCCCTATATACTGGTATTTTATTATATATGTTCTCTAATTATTTATGTAAATCACATTTTTCAAAAAGTAAGTATATATAGGTGAGAAGTTTGTCTTTGTGAAAATGATTTCATATTATTATAAGTATTCATGGAATAATAGTTTCTTTAATTTTTAATATACCTTACTGAGAGTTTTATTCTCATACAATGTTTTTAATTGTTTTTCTAAGATTATAAGGATCTATAAGAGAAAGAATGATGTCATGTTAAACGTAATTGTGATATTTTAATGAAATGATGTCGTTATTTTGAGATAAGAATTTTATGTTTTGGAAAAAATAGATACTATTTTACTAGTACCCCCATTGGATACTTATGGGTTTATATGTATGAGTTATTTCCTAATGTTATAAATTTCTAAATAAAAATGATCTTTGGTAATTTAAATTAGTAACATCTAGTTGCAATAACAAGATTATGTAACGTTTAAAGCCGAGTCTATATAATTTGTATCAGAGCATGGATTAGATAATAGTAGGAGTTAATATGAAATTAACAGAATACCATAAAATATTTTTACCTAATGTTTTTGTTAAAATGGTGTATCATTTAAAGATTACAATGTTTCTTCATCTGTGATAAGTCTCTTCAGAATGATTTTCCGTAGAATAAAAAACGAAGCTGAAGTTGGAAGGAACCGAGAGGCTGATATCATTCTGAATCTAAAAATGGTAATGGTGGAAATTGGAACTAAAAAGTTTAGGACATTAATGAATCATATTACATAGAAAATAAATTGTGGTTCCATCCATAAAAGAGAGAAACTAGAGCTATCAAAATGGAACATGATTTTAGTAGACCATTTTATGAGGAAAACCCCTCTAACTTTTAGTGGATATTCTAACCCAATAGCGGCTGAAGGATGGATTAAAGGCATTGAAAAGATATTCATTGTTATGGGATGTTTAGATAATCAAACTTTTAGTCTTTACATTTATCATTTGAAAGTTAAAGACAATCATTGGTGGTCATTGGTCATGAATATTAGCGATAGGGAGGATATTGAAGCATTAGAGTGTATTGAATTCAAAATTCTTTTTCTTGAAAAATATTTTCCAAAGGTTTCTCGACATAGTATAGAGAATAAATTCCTTGAATTGATGAAAAATAATTAATATTCAGTGGCCTTTATGAAACAATATTCACTCGACCTATAAGGTATTGTCCAAATTTTATTTAGGATCTTGATAAAAAATTTAATTATTTTTTCAATGGATTGAAGCCAATATACCGATAGGGATTAGCCTCCTGAGAATTCAAAAGTTATGGGAATATTTTAAAATGTCATGAGAGGGTATAAATTGAGATTTATGAAGAATTATTATTCTTTTAAAATAGTCATATAAAATGGTCTAGATGGAAAGAGATGGGTATGAATCATTCAAGGAAATCAGATGGTAAGAAAGTTCAGTTTCCTATTTGTGAAAAGTGTAGTAAAAATCACACTAGGGAATGTATTACCCAAACTAGGAAGTGTTCATGATGTGCTACGTTTGTACATATGTATCGATATTTTAATTAAAATTATATTGACATCAATTCTGATAAGAACACTATAATGTGTTTCAAATTTGGATAGATGGGTCATTATGAAAATGTATTCCCCAAGAATGATCTGAATGATAGAAATAAGATAAACTACAATTAAAAAGGTGTAATGAGATCCTTTGAGACTATGTTAGAATAAATATATCTGTCTAATTATGTTGTATCATGTAGTCTATTTTTTACCCATTTTTTAAAATTATTTTTTGATACGTGGTATACACATTCATTTATTTCATTGAAATTTTCTGGTAAATTTGAAATTTTACCTAAAAATTGAGACTAGAACCTATTTGGTAAAACTATATTGGGTAGTGTTATAGAAAAAAAATTATTACTTTTCCTATTATTATATATGCAAATACGTTACCTAAAAACCTTGATGTTTTCCCTTATTGGAATTTGATTTCATTTTGGTTGTGGATTGGCATTCGGTTTATCATGCTATGATTGATTGTAGAGATAAAAATGTTTTTTTTTCAGAATGAGTTTTAGCATGTATATAAGAATGAACCCATAAAATTGATAATAAATCAGTAAGTTTATAAAATATTGAATGATAAAAATTAATGTCATCTTGCTCATATTATTGAAAACAATAGAACTGTTTAAATTAATGATGTACTAGTTGTAAATGAATACCATGATGTTTTTAATAATGAGTTACCTGGTGTTATACCTGATTGTGAAGTTGATTTAAAAATTTACTTAGGTGTATATTCTAATCCAATTTCAACTCCCCCATATCAAATGGCTCAAATATAACTTATTTAATTAAAAAATCAATGACATGAGTTTCTTGATAAAGACTCCATTCATCTAAACACTTAACCAAGGGGAACTCTAGTTTTTTTAGTTAAATATAATGATAATTCCATGAGACTTTTCATTGATTATAAAACATTTAATAACAATACTATTAATAATAAGTAATTTTTCTCACAATGATGACTTATTTTATCAGATCTACAGATCATATAATTTTTATAATATTTAATTGAGATATCGAAACCATCAGCTCAAGGTGTAGAAGGATGGAATACCAAAAAAAAAACATTTTGTACTAGATATAGTCATTATGAATTTGTTGTTCTTATATTTGGGTAAAATAATGAACCAGTTGTATTCATGGATCTAATGAATATAATATTTAATGAGTTCATGGATAAGTTTGTGTTTGTGTTTATTGATGACATTATGATATATTCAATAAGTGAATAGAACCATGAAAAATATCTAAGGGTTTTTTTCCAACCTTAAAAGAAAAAAATATATGTTAAATTTTGAATGTGTGAAATTTGGCTGCAACAAATTTCTTTCCATGGTCACACTATTTATAAACATTGGATAAATGATGATTCTGAAAAAAAATGTTGAAGAATGTTCAAGACCCACAAATATTATTGAGATTCATAACATTCATAGTTTGACAGGATATTACTGGAGGTATATTGAATTTTTTTTGAATATTTATCTAATATACTGACTAATTTAACTCGAAAGGGACTTAAATTCACCTAGAAAAAAATGTGATGATTGTTTTCAAGAATTGAAAAGAAAATTATTGAATGCCCCAATTTTGACCCTTCCTTCATGAAATAATGATTTTTTATATATAGTTATACTTCATTAAAGGGACATGGTTCTGTTCTGATGCATAATGATCAGGTAATTACTTATGATTCAAGGGAACAAAAAACCCATTAGTTAAATTATCTAACACATGATTCAAAATTATCATCTATAGTTTTTTCTTTGAAAATTTGGAGGCGTCATTTATATGGAGCCAAATGTGAAATATATACTGCCCAAAAAAGTTTGATGTATATATATTCACTGTGTAGGAATTAAACATGAGGTAGAGAAGTTTACTTGAATTGATAACAGTTTATGATTGAATGACCAATTACCATCCTGGAAAAGAAAACAATATTGAATGTGCCTAGAGTCGAAAACATCATTCATCAGTAACCATGATATGGTTGGAACATGACACTTTGATTAATTATTTGATAAACTTTGGCTTGGATGTTATTGGTGCTGGCCATTACTCTATTTTTTTTATGTTTCATTGAAGTAAACATTGATATAAAAATTATGAAAGCATAACTATATTATGGGGAGTTATAGAAAATAGTAGAATTGGATTAAATGGGTAAGTTATTAGAATTTAACATTGATAATGATTGTGTTTTATTATTTGGAATAAGATTGTATGTGACTTATGTTTTCTAGCTAAAGAAATAATTGTTGTGAGAAGATCATAGTTTAATTATTTCAATTCATCATGGATACAAAAAGAGGTACAAAAACCATCAGGAGTATTACTTGTGAGATGGAATGAAAAGAGATATTTCATATTTTAGCTTGAAATATTTGACATGTCAATAGGTTAAAGAAGATAGGAAGACACTAAAGGGGATTATTTATCCTTTTACAGTGCTAGAGTTGAAATGTGTAAACATATACATGAACTTCATTATGTGACTACCAAAGGATTCTCGATGCAACAATGAAATCTGGGTTATTGTTGATCGATTGACTAAATATGCTAATTTACTTCATGTTTTAAATACTATTCTTCAGTTTAAAACTATCGTCTGTACCTCAAAGATATTGTTAAGTTACATGGAGTTCCTATTTTTGTTTTATCTAATTGTGATCCCAGGTTAAACTCTTACATCTGGAATGGCCTTTTGAAGTATTTGGGAAAGAAATAAAATTTTATTACAACTTATCATCCTCAATCAGATGGGTTGTGAGAAAAGAAAATTATTGACTTTGGAGGATATTCTTTACTCTTGTTCAATGGACTACCTGAGATATTGGCATATCAATATTTCATTTGTTTAATTTTTCTTGTAATAACTATTTTCATTCTAGTATATAGTTGATAACTTTTGAGGAAAAATATGGGAAGCAGTTTAGAACTCCAGATTTTAGGGATGATGTTGGAGAGAGATTGTTTATAGGAATATAATTAGTAGAGTAATGGCTGAGAATGTGAAGATGATATAGAAGAACACAAGGATAGCTCAGAGCAGGTAGAAACTTTATACAAATAACATGATAAAAAAGTTTTTATATGAGGTAGGTGATCATTTTTTTTCAAAAAATTTCACCATAAAAAAGTTCTATGTTTTTTGCTAAGAAATAAAAGTTGAGTCCATGGTTCATTAGACCTTATGAAATACTAGAGAATGTTCTACTTATTTCCTACCGAGTAGATTTTCCTCCATGTTTATATCATGTAGAAAATGTTTTTCAGGTTTCGATGTTGAGAATGTATGTTCGAGATTGATCACAGGTTTTGAGCTCAGAAGTAGTTCAACAGGAACTGAACCTTTCTTATAAAGATAATCCAATTTAGATTCTTGATCGAAGAGGACATGTATTTATAAATAAGGTAATCCACTATGTAATGATTTTTTGGAGAAACTACATAGTTGAATAATAAACATGGAAATCTGAAAATGCATTGAGGGAAACGTAGCCACACATGTTTAATAAGAAAATAATATTGTGAGGAAACTATTTCTAGAAGGTGGAGAGAATGTAAAACCCTTAGGTTGTAAAAAAAAATTGAAATTAATGAAACACAATGTATCTATATAATTAATTTTTGTTAATAAGATAATTATAAACAAGTAGTTAATAACAATTCATCAACTTTCATGATTTTAATTAAAAAATGGACATATATGTTTCGATCAGTATGATATATTGATACTGATAGAACCAACATGTTTTTTGGTGAATAGTAACATACCTGTATGAATAGTAATATGTCCCTTATGAAAATCAAATCATATTATTATTTTATTTTCTTATGGTTAAAAGATAAGGAGATCATGATTAATTTTACACGGTGATATATATTTAGTTAAAGACTTAAAATTATATTTTAGAATAAATTATTATTTTATTTGAAATTTAATATTCTCATATTTTGAAAATTATTTTGATAAAATTGAGTTCATTTTTGAATTATAACCATAAAAAGTTTTTTAGGATTAATTGGTAGGATCTTTTTGATATTGTTGAATTCTCAGTGAATGGTAAAAATAATTTTTTACGTTTTCAGGGTGTTTAATGAATTCATAATGATCTAATCATTATTTTAATCTATTGAGGATTGAAATATGATATGAGGTCTCTCATATGGCCAGTACTATGGAAGATAACCTTGGGAAAGCCCATGTTTTTTCAAATACCACTAATGAGGTGTCTTTTGCAATTAATTAAAAACACCCTCACATTCATAATATATACCACCCTCATCCCTCTCTTCCTTTAAATCCTCTAAAGCACTGAGAAATATCTAAATTATACCCAATATCCTTTCCTTGGCTCTTAACCATGTCCCTGGACTATTTTTCTCACTAAAATTCCAAAATAAATGGCCTTAAGGAGGATCTCAAAGTGTTGAGATCAAGTGGTAAAAATCATCTTTAATGTTCTTGTGTTTTCTTTTCAATTCTTTTCTTCTTTTTTTCACAATTTTAATCTCCCCTTATTGAAGAGGCACGAAAGCTACACTATTATATATATTTTGTATTTTTATTATGTTTATGAGAAAATTCATCATCATTCTTACTCAACTCTTTCACTTATTCAAAAAATAAAAACACCGTCCGTATTATGTTGATTTACTCACACTGTGGAATATGTATCTTCAATTTCCATTAATTCTTTCAAATTTGGATATTAAACCATTATAATGGTTAAAAAATATTGAATATTGTATTATATAACATATATTATATTTTTTAATTAACATATATCCAAAATATTAAAGATATATAATGATACAAGTTAGTGATAATCGAAGTACCTCCAAAATGATCAAAATAAATATAACTAAGGATTTATCCTTATACCATATATAAAAAATGATTTATGGAATAATTTAATATTCAAGAAAAATTTTAACTCCTTTTCAATCCACATCTAGGATTTTCACTTCCGTTTTAAAATAAAATCTTTTGTGAACTACCAATGGAAAACATGTAAAGAACGCACCCGAAACAATGTAAATAAAAAATATAAATAATAAAATGGGTCAAATGTTGTTATAAAATGATCATATAAGGTGTTATAAAATTGAACGTGTTTAATTATAATATTAATGAAACACTTTTAACTATTATACATGTTGTTTATAAAAGTTTTATGTAAGAAGAACCCGAGGAAAGTGAATTCTTAACCCAATTTTCATTCTTTAGGTTGACCTTCAACATCATTAATTAAGTGAAACTTATATTATTTGTATAATAAATTTCATTTATATTTTGATTTATTCTGTGGATTTATAGTTTATACACATATTCATTTAATTCTGTTAATTCTCACTGAAATTATATGATATTTGTAATGGACATTCCTTTTAAAATGATCTTTTAAATTTATATTTTACGAAATTCAGAAGTAATAGTTTTATAAAATTTTTAGTGATTTATAATTATGTTATGGTTTTTAAAAATTTATTATGATGAAGGGTAGGACCTATATAAACCTAAAAGTCATTTGGTATGTGTAATTGTGAGGTCGGTCATATGGTTACTCCACATGTAACTATGATGGTTACACCATAAGGTAGTCATGTGGGTTACATTTTATGGTAGCCGTGAGGGTTAAAAATCATACAGTAGACATGAGGGTTATAATATTAGTAAGTAGTGATCACATAAAACATTATGTTTTTGTAAAGACCCAGAAATTTCAAGGAATTTTTTTTTCTTAAATTCATTGGAATTTTACAAGTCCGCAGTTTCTAACGGCACCTAATTTTGAGGCCCGGTGTTCCTGGAATCATTTTTTGAAGTTTAGCTCAGGTATGTTCAGTAAACGTACGTGAAGGTTTTACTATCTTTTGAACTGATGACCAGAATTAAAATACGAGGACACCAATGAACTCGCAATGTCGGTATTTACTTAAGGGGACCTTTACCATGGTTGTGTTTTATCAAGAGGAGAAGATTTCTTTGGGGATTGTTAATAAATTAAAAATTACGTGTGACATAATTTTTAGGTGGTGGTTAAATACACCAAAGGGAAGTTGGGGTGGGCCCCACACCCCACATAACCTCCCATGGGAGGATATTGTGTGGTGGGACCCACACGAACACCAACCCCTCAACTCCCTTTAAACCACCCTTTTGAAACCCTCGGAACCCCCCATTGATGAGGGTTAAACCCTTCACCTTCCACCTCCCTTATGAATTATGAAAACCCTCCACCTCCCACTTTCTCTCATTAATTTGTAAACACCATTAATTAATTAATTGAGCTCCACAATTAATTAATTAATTTGAGTGTTTCAAATCTTATGAATCTATTTTGCCATCATTAAAAGAAGACATTGCATTCTTTTAATTTGGCTAGCATAATCCTGGTTGGGAGAACTATGGTGAGAAGGAGAGCTTTTGGAGGGCTTCACCCTCTACAAAGAAGAACACGAGGAACAATATCCTCTCGACGAAGAACATCCCCTTATACCTTCTTCAACCAGGGCAAGAACGTGAGGAGACACCCACGAGGAATGCCCGTCATCCTTCATCTTCCTCCGTGTCAAGGGAGAAGGCACCGCCCGCGAAGAATGTCACCAACAATGATGCTTCCTCCTCAGATGCACCCCAACGTCAACAAATCGACGCTGCCCTCTCGCGACTCCGTCAGGCGATCACCGAATACAAGGTAGGGGTTCATTTTTATAGAATTAAATCTTCGTTCCACATCATTTATTGTTGTTCGTTGTAGGCCATTTTTTATCACCTAACATGGAGGGCATGGGCCAAACAAACACGGCCCGACGACCCTCTGTTGGTTCTTGGTTGATTGACGATGGTGGTGGAGCAACGACGCCACCGGAAGAGAGGAACGCGGTGGAGCATCGGCGGCCGACGACAGAATTACTGAGAGAGGAACCGATGGAGCAAGGGCCACCAGGTCGCCAAAGGGGAGCAGTGCCGTCGCACCACGCCGGAGAAGAACCGCGTCCAGGAGGGCCGCGACAGATGAGAGACGCAACACCGTCGCGCCGAGCAGAGGGTAGCAGAACCGCGGCGCCGTCGCGCCGCGGTGGAGGTGTGGAGGCGGCCGACTGGGCCGACCGCCGTGGAGCTGGAGAGAACCATGACCAAAGGCTCGCAGCAGATGAAGGAGGGCGAATGGCTGAGCGGGCCGCCGGTGGCACTCCACAAAGCGGGACCCTTCGGGCCCGGCAATTACCAAAGACCGGTGCCTCGCGCCGGTCGTTATGGACCACAAGGGGGGGGGGGGGTTCCTCTCCCTTTGTTCGGCGAGATTGCCAGCTGGGCCAGCCAGCCTGGTCGGGCGCCAAACGACCAGCCGACCGGGTGCCACACGATCAACCAGGCCGGGCACCACACGACCTGCCAGGCTAGGCGCCACACGGCCAACAGGCCGGGCGCCGCACAACCCGCAGGGCATGGGCCCCACGGCCGGCCGGCCGGGCGCCACACGGCCTTCCTGGCCAGGCGCCGCACGACCGGCTGGCCGGGCACGACACAGCCCGCCGGCCCGCCGGCCAGGCACCCCATGGTCATCGGGCCGGGCCGCCACTTCAGGTTGAGATGCCCATGCTGGCCGGGCCACCACTTCGGGTTGGGCCATCACCAAGACGAGCCGCCCCATCGGGCTGGGTTAGACCAGCAGATCGGTTCGGACCCGCGAACCGGGTCGGACCCCTGTCCGGACCGTTTAACCCGAAATCACTTATTTGTCTGTAACATGGGCTACAGGTGTCCGATCGATGAACCGTCTACGGCGACAGAAGTCTTAGAGCATAATAGTACTTTTGTCATACCCCGCTCGAGGTTTGGATGCAGTTGGGGTATGGTCAGGTTGCTTTAAGCCTAAAAACCAACCGGGCCCCTCAAATAAAGTGCCAATAACTCTTAGACCGGTCATCTGATCGATGCACCGTCAGTTGCATATGATTCCTTGGATCGAGATGGTAGTTGTGGTATATAACATTCAAGGTTTTGGCGAAGTTTGGAAAATGGACGGGTTTGGAACGAGAGTAATTCCAACCGGGCCCCTAGAACGGAAATGCTAATAAATTTCAGACCGAGCGTCCGATTGACACACCGTCTATTGTGTTGGGTTCTTTATGATGAGATAGAACCACGAGATACATCAACTCAGGACTTCGTGATAGTTTATGTATTGAAACTTGGCTCGAGAAGCGGACCCTCCCAGAATCGAGCGTGCTGTGTGTGGGAACCCTAGAGCTGGCTGTGACTGCGACGACTACTGTACCAGAATCCTATGTGGGTTCGACAGTGATGACTACTATACTGGGATATTCCGTGGGTTCGATGAAGATGGATATTATATTAGAATCCTCCGTGGGTTCGACAATGATGACTACTATTCTTGTATTTTGTGTGGGTCCGACATTTTTCACTTATGTTGTTGTATCCTGTGTGGGTTCGACAGAGTAGCTGGTCTCGTATCCTGTGTGGGTCCGACAGCTTAGCTGGTCTATTATCCTGTGTGTGTCCAATAGCTTAGATGAATCAGTGACTACATCTGACCATATCTATCGCTATGCGAAAGATATATACCTGTGTGAGCTGATTCATGTCTTTCAACCATTATCATCATGGTGATTGAATTTACTTCCTGTGTGGATTGAATTGTGTTTGGAATCGAGAGTTAGAGCCAGGCTGAGATTGGTAACTTAGGTATATGTATGGGCATATACCTAAGTAGGGTTGGTTGTTACTGTGTGGTTGTATATTTCTTCTTTTGATTATCCTTAGTGAATATTGTGAGACCTTGTGGGTCTCGGGGTCCCTAATGAGTATCGTTATACTCACCCCTGCACGGGCTATGCCCGCACCTCGTTGTGTTGGATGCAGACGACGGACAGCGCTGACGGAGGCCGAGATCACCACGACTGGACGGTACCCAGAGGAGGACTTTGCGACGAGTTGGCACAGGGAGGAGACTGAAGAACGTGAGTGCTGAGGTGGCCATCTATACCTAACCTTCAAGTAGGAACCCCGGAGGATGATCCTGGAGCTGCCCTTTACTTTCAGCTGTATGTCTCTTTCTACTTGTACTTGTTGTTCAGTTGGGTTTGTATACTGGACCATTTACTTTCAAGTACACTCTTTTGTATTCAGTTTTACTTAGTGTTTAGTTCCGGTTGCGTACTCTGTTGTGTTTGTTTTCTTTTATAAAGGCAATGCCTTCCCAGCTTAGGTAATTATGCTTTTGGTGCTAGTCGCCAGCCACTGGCGTATGGAAGGTGGGCTTGGGGTAGTCATGGCACCGGCCCCGAGGACGGGTCCTGACAAATTGGTATCAGAGGTGGTCTGTTCTACCGTAGAACTTAGACTCCAATTCATTTCTTTGAAGCAATAGTGTTAAGAGTATTATGTGTGGTTTTCAATTGAGGGAGTCCAGTGTTGGGGCGATGGCTGACATATCCATACACCAGGACCCTGACCTATGATTTCCGACTCAGTACATGAAAACACGGATTATATGTGTGTTTCAAGTGTTTCCTTTGAGGTATCTTTGAGTAAGATCACCATGTATAACTTATTGACCATGGTGCACCTGTTCCTTAATAGGATTCCACTGCGAAGACAACCAGCTAGGGTTCCTGAGAGAGTACACGATGACGGCCCACCGAGCTACGAGGCTCCGGTTTAGGGCCCTCTTTCTATGTTGGTACTTTCGGGTGGTATACCAGCAACACCACCACCATTTGGGAAGCAGATGCTACCAATCACATTGGCGGATGGTGCACGCCGACTGAGTGCGTTTTATGAGTTCCAGTAGTAGAGGCCTATAAGGTTTCGAGGCGAGTCAGATTCCCACGCAGCTGAGGGCTAGCTGGAGGCGATGGCTACAGTTTTCCTCCTAGTCGAGACACTAGTAGATCAAATGGTGATCTTAGGTACAAATATTTTTCAGTGAGTGACCATGAGGGTGGTCTGCATAGTGATGAGGTTTCGGTACTTGGATCGTTTTTCGAGATGGTACCTTCAGGCAGTGTGCCAACTATATCACTGTTGTTGGTCGGCAGACACTACCAGCGGTACCGGTAGAGGACACTTGTAGGCATAGTGCCTTACATGTGTTTTAGCACAAGATATCTCTCAGGTTCTGAGGTGAGCCCGACCCACAGGCGGCTGAGGACTGGCTTGAGGAGGTGGATGAGAGTTTTCTAGAGCTTATGCAGTTTTGGCAGGATGACATGTCAGTAGTTGAGTATTCATCAAATCTTACTGACCATTCTTGGTACTCGATGAATACGATGCGAGAAGTGATTTAGAGCACGGACCTCTGAGCGAGGTGTATTAAGAACAGATGAATCTGTAGGGCATCAGATGTGGAAGTAGATCTAGGAGAGTATCATGGGGTGGTGAACATTTCGACATGTTACAACCACCTGCCTATGTAGTCCCCGCTAGGCTCATGGAGCTGGGGGCAGGGGAAGAGTGTAGTTGCATGCGGTCAAGGAGTGTGAACCAAAGGCTCTAGGAATGATTTGTGGTACGGTCTTTGTCTACTACTAGCTGTCATATCAATAGACATAGGTACCAATCATTCCTTCCTTCGATGAATCTTTTACTAGACCTAGATTTCTAGTTAAGCTATTGACTTGACCCTCACATATAGAGATACCTTTAGGAGGATACTCGATAATCACACTTACGCTGATGGTGTGATCTGACCCTTGAGGCGAGTGTTTTGGTTGGAACCTCTTAGTGGCAGCGTCGAGGCCTTATGATGTTAGTTTGGGTATGAACTGGGCAACCACAGTTCATACATAGATTGACTGTATTAGGAAAAAAGGTTGTGTTTTATCTACAATGTTGGGATGGGTTTTCCTTGGTCGGTGAAAAGGAAATCCTAGGCAGCACAGGATGGAATCATGCATAAGAGGGTGCGGTCGATCGCTTATGAGTCAGCCAGACTTACCTTTTTTCCAGACTTCTCTAGAGTTACAACACCACCATCAGCTTTGGCAAAGAAGGGGAAACCCTTCGTGTGGTCGGAGAGATACCAGAAGAACTTTCAGAAGCTAAGGCAGAGGATGACTAGTACCCCAATCTTAAGGCTTCCAGAGGAAGGTGTAGGGAACATAGTTTATAGTGATGCATCAGGGACCAGACTCGAGTGTGTCCTGATGCAGGAGCGTGCAGTGATCACATATGGTTCTCAGCAGTTGAGACAGCATGAGAAGAACTACTCTACCCATGAACTGGAGTTAGCAGCAGTGGTCTTCACCTTAAAGATGTGGTGGCACTATCTTAGGGTAGAATGCCTTACAGTCTACTATGACCACCAGAGTCTTAGGTATATCTTCTCACAGAAGGACCTGAACCTAAGACAATGGCTATGACTTGAGTTCTTCCAGGAATATGACTTTGAGATAGTCTATACTCCTGGGAAGGGGAACGTTGTAGTATATTTTCTCAGTAGAATATCAGGCATTCAGCTACTAGGAGAGGCGACAGAGTGGCTAGCTGTGTTATAGATATTCTTTGTGGATAGAGATGGAGTAGACTTTCTACAGTCTCTCACAGTCACTCCTCCACTTCTTCAGTGATTCAGGGAGGCACAATGTGGGAACATTGACTGTGATTCACGACATACACAGATATCCACAGGACAGGCACCTGATGGATTTTATGAAGGTGGGGAGCACATCATTCTCTTCATAGGACGTATCTTGGTACCAGTTTCACCTCATGAAGACGTTTTGAGGGAGTTCCACACATCCCCTTTAGCGGTACATCCAGGAATGGTGAAGATGTACTGGGACCTTAAACGACAACACTGGTGGCCAGATATGAAGAAGGCAGTAGTGGAGTTTGTTTCTCGATGCCTCACTTATTAGAAAGTGAAGGAGGAGCATTAGGTACCATCAGGCTTGGTTCATCATTTAGAGGTCCCAAAGAGGAATAGGGATGAGATATACATGGACTTCATGACGGGTCTTCCACGTACATCCAGGGGACATGACTCTATTTGGGTGAACGTCGACCGACTCACCATGTCAGCCAACTTCATACTGACCAGAGATGGTACGAGCTACCACGGAGAAGGTGCAGATCATCCAGGAGCAGATGAAGACCACACAGAGAAGACAGAAGACCTATGCTGATAGGAGACAAAGACCACTGGAGTTCAAGGATGGTGACCCCATCTTTGTTAGGGTCTCACCTCGGCGAGGTCTACGGAGATTTGGACAATACAGAAAGTTATCCTTGCGATTCATCAGACTATTTTTGGTCCTCAGTAGGGTAGGTGAGGTGGCTTACAACCTGGCCCTTCCACCTCAGTTGCACCGGGTGCACGACGTCTTCCATGTATCTTAGCTGAGGAGATACGCGCACGATCTGTCCCACATCATCGACCACGGGGAGCTAGACATCGATGAATGGGAGACTTTCATGGAGGTTCCAGTGGATATTGAGGATCGAAAGAAGCAGGTCCTGCGTGGATGGTCGATTCCTCTGGTGCACGTTCGCTGGCAGCACGAGAACCTCCAGGAGAGCACATGGGAGCGGGAGGCTCAAATGCATGCTCAGTACGCTCATTTGTTTCCCTAGGGTGAGTTGTAGCTTTAAAGGGACGTAAATCCATGAGGTGGGGGGTAATGTAAAGACCCAAAAATTTCAAGGAAAATTTATTCTTAAATTATTTGGAATTTTACGAGTCCGTAGTTTCTAACGACACCAGATTCTGAGGCCCGGTGTGCCCGAAATCATTTTCTGAAGTTTAGTTCAGGTTTGTTCAGTAAATGTAAGTGCATGTTTTTTATATTTTGAACCGATGCTTGGAATTAAAATCCGAGGACACTGATGAACTCGCTGTGTCAATATTCGCTTAAGGGGACCTTTACCGCAATTGCATTTTATCGGGAGGAGATGTTTTTTGGGGATTGTTAATAAATTAAAAATTATGTGTGACATAATTTTTAGGTGGTGGTTAAATCCACCAAAAGGAAGTTGGGGTGGGGCTGACACCCCACATAATCTCCCATGGGAGGATATTGTGTGGCGGGGCCCACACGAACACCAACCCCTTAACTCCCTTTAAACCCCCTTTTGAAACCCTTAGAACCCCCCATTGATGAGGGTTAAAACCTCCACCTTCCACCTCCCTTATTAATTATGAAAACTCTCCACCTCCCACTTTCTCTCATTAATTTTCCAACACCATTAATTAATTAATTGAGCTCCATAATTAATTAATTAATTTGAGTGTTTGAAATGTTATGAATCTATTTTCCAACATTAAAAGAAGACATTGAATTCTTTTAATTTGGTTGGCATAATCATGGTTCGGAGAACTAAGGTGAGAAGGAGATATTTTGGAGGACTTCACCCTCTCCAACAAAGAACATGACGAACAATATCCTCTCGACGAAGAACATCTCCTTCTACCATCTTTAACCGGGTCAAGAACGTGAGGCGACACCCACGAGAAACGCCCGTCATCAATCCTCTTTCTCTACATCAAGGGAGAATGTGCTGATCACGAAGAATGTCGCCAACAACGACACTTCCTCCTCGGACACACCCCGACGTCAACGAATCGACTCCACCTTCGTGCGACTCTTTCAGGTGATCACTGAATACAAGGTAGGGGTTCGTTTTGATTGAATTAAATTTTTGTTCCACATTGTTTATTGTGGTTCATTGTCAGCCATTTGTTATCACCTAATGCGTAGGGCGTGGGCTGAACAAACATGGCCCGACGACCCTATGTTGGTTCTTGGTTGATTGATGATGGAAATGGCACAACAGGGCCACCGGAAGAGAGGAACGCGGTGGAGCATCGAAGGCCGGTGATGGAACGGTCGAGAGAGGAACCGACGGTGCAAGAGCCACCAGGTCGCCGAAGGGGAGCGGTGCCGTCACACTGTGCAAGAGAAGAACCGCATCTAGGAGGGCCATGACATATGAGAGGAGAGACACCATCATGCCGAGTGGAGGTCAGCAGAACCGCAACGCCGTCACGCCGCGGTGGAGGTGCAGAGGCAGCCGACATGCCGACCACCGTGGTGCTGGAGAGGACTGCGGCCAAAGGGCCACGGTGGATGAAGGAGGGCGGCCGACTTAGACGGCCGCCAGCGACGCTCTACAAGGCGGGACACTTCGGGTCCCGTAGTTACCAAAGACAGGCGCCTCACACCAGTCGTTACGGACCACAAGGGGGGGGGGGGGGGGTTCCCCCTCCCTTTGCGCGGCCAACTGGCCCGTTGGTCCAGGCGACGCACGACCAGCTGGCCGGGCACCATACGGCCAGCCAGGACGGGCGCCACACGGCCCGCCAGGCTGGGCGCCACACGGCCAGCCGACAGGGCGCCGCACACCCCTCCGGGCCGGGTGCCATAGGGCCAGCCGGACGGGCGCCACACAACCAGCCAGGCCGGGTGCCACACGGCCAGCCCGGCGGGGTGGCACAGGGCCTGCCGGCTGAGCGCCACACGGCTAGCCAGGCCGGGCACCAGAGGGCTAGCCGACCAGGCACCACACGACCAGCCGGTTGGGTGCCACATGGCCCCCAGGCTGGGCCGACCATGTGGGCCGGGCCGCCACTTCAGGATGATCCGTCACCAGGCCAGGCCGCCCCATCGGTCCGGGTCAGACCCGTGGAACGGGTCGGACCCGCGGACCGGGTCGGACCCCTATCCGGACGATTTATCCCGAAATCACTTATTCCTTTGTAACATGGGCTATGCATGTCCGATCGACGAACCATATGTGGCGACAGAAGGCTTAGAGAAGAGCGGTAACTTTGGCATACCCCTCTTGAGGTTTGGATGCTGTTGGGGTACGGTTGGGTTGTTTTAAGACTAAAAACCAACCGGGCCCCTGGAATGAAAATGAAAATAACTCTTAGACCGAACATCCCATCGACACACCGTCAGTTGCGTAGGATTCCTTGGATCGAGATGATCGTTTCAGTATATCATAGTCAAGGTTTTGGAGAATTTTGGAAAATGGTCGGGTTTGGAACGAGCGTAATTTCAACCGGGCCCCTGGAACGGAAATGCTAATAACTCTCAGACCGGGCGTCCGATTGACGCGCCGTCTGTCACGTTGGGTTCCTTATGACGAGAAAAAACTACGAGATACATCAAATCAGGACTTCATTATAGTTGATGTATCGACACTTGGATCGAGGAGTGGACCCTCTCGGAATCGAGCGTGCTGTGTGAGGGAACCCTAGAGCTGGCTGCGACTGCGACGACTACTGTTCCGGAATCCTACGTGGGTTCAGCAGCGACGACTACTGTACTGGGATCCTCCGTGGGTTCGACGACGATGGATATTGTACTGGAATCCTCTGTGGTTTTGACAATGAGGACTAAGGTTCTTGTATCCTGTGTGGGTCTGAGAATTTTGACTTCTATTCTTGTATCCTATGTGGGTCCGACAGAGTAGCTCTTCTCATATCCTATGTGGGTCCGACAACTTAGCTGGTCTAGTATCCTGTGTGGGTCCGACAGCTTAGATGAATCAGTGACTACATCTGATCATCTCTATCGCTATACGAAAGATGTATACCTGTGTGAGATGAGTCATGTATTTCAACCATTATCATCATGGTGATTGACATTACTTCCTATGTGGACTGGATTGCATTTGGGATCGAGAGTTGGAGCCAGGCTGAGATCGGTAACATAGGTATATGTATGGGCATATACCTAAGTAGGGTTATTTGTTACTTCGTGGTTGTATCTTTCTTCATTTGTTTATCCTTAGTGGATATTGTGAGACCTTTCCGGTCTCGGAGTCCCTACTGAGTATCATTATAATCACCCTTGCACGGTCTATGCCCGCACCTCATTGTATTCGATGCAGATGATGGACAACACTGAAGGAGGCCGAGAGTGCCACGACTAGACGGTACCTGGAGGTGGACCTTGCGATGAGTCGGCACACGGAGGATACTGATGGACGTGAGTGCTAAGGTGGCCATCTATACCTACCCTTCAGGTTGTAACCCCGGAGGATGATCCTGGAGCTACTCTTTACTTTCAGCTGTTTTTCTCTTTCTACTTATACTTGTTGTTCAGTTGGGTTTGTATACTAGCCCATTTACTTTCCAGCACACTCTTTTGTATTCAGTTTTAGTTAGTGTTTACTTCCATTTGCGTACTCTTTTGTGTCTGTTTTCTTTTATAAAGGCAATTCCTTCCCAGCTTAGGGAATTATGCCTTTGGTGCTAGTCGTCAGCCCCTGGCCTATGGAAGGTAGGCTTGGGGTAGTCACGGCATGGGCCCCGAGGACGGGTCGTGACAATTTTTATATATTTTCTCTAATGATTTAGGGAAATATCATATTTATCAATGTATGTATATATGGGTGAGAAGTATGTCTTGGTGAGAATGATTTTTTATGACTATAAGAATTCAGGGAGTAATGATCTCTTTCATTCTTTTCATACCCCTAACTATTATTTTTATGATCATCCCATATTTTTAAAAAAAAATCACAAGTTATAAGGATGTGTAATAGAATTAATGAATTTAATTTAAAAGGTTATAAAAAAATTTCAAATAAATAATTTTTTTATTTTTTGTTACAAATTTTATGTTTTGGATGAAATGTATACTATTTTAGTGGTACCCATATTTCATTATTGTGGGTTAATATGTGTGAGTTATTTCCTATCATTCTAAAACAATAAACCAAAAAGATCATTGGGAATGTAAATAAGTAAAATCTTTTAGAAATACCAAGATTATGTAATGATTGAGGTCGTGTCCTTATATCATGTTGGTCTGGAGCTCGACTTATTTTTAAATTTTGTTAGCATCTAGAATTTTCACTTGATCATCTATTGGTCGGTAGATTTTATTCGTACAGATGCATGTAGTGTCAACACTCTCTAGGTTCAACATCATGAAATTGTTTCCTAAGGATAACTACACCAAATTATTATTCCATATTCAGATTTATGATATTAGGAAGTTATGGTAGGGGGGATAATAGTTACTATGTATGCTTTAGTGTTTAATAACCTTAATAGTTACTCAATTAATATTATTATAAATGGTTACTTCTGGGTGAAAAAGATAGTGTAGGGTCTCTGAATAGACAATTTTACCAATGTGGATGCCTAATCTATTCCCACCAACATTAGAATATTAGAGAGGGAACTAGTGATCGAGAGCTTCCTATAATAGGGATTCCATACAATATGATATATAAGTGGTATTTTGAGGGTTTATTTAAATTCATCAGCTAGTTGGTTCCATCTGACAATGTCTTGGGATAAGATTCACCCTCATAGTCAGATTCGGTAACATGGTCATGTGGATCATGGACCATGTAGTGGGACAAGGAATCCTCAAGAGGGGATATGTGATTAATGTTATTGGTGAGGTCACATGAAAAATTATTGAGTGACCCTACATGCATATGAGGGAATATATTATGTGGATGTACAACCATGAGAGAGGAAACAATTTGATCATTAATCTCTAAGGAGAGGCTAGGTATTTCCCTATGGATTTGGAGCTGGTAGATGAGTGGTGTGGGATCTTGGAGGAGGAGATAGTGGTGGTGGATGACCTTATTATATTCTTACATACCCACTACCCCTAGGAGGCCTATGTGAGGATTAAGTAGTGGGTGGTCATAGCTACTTGAAGCTATAAAATATGCAAGCATACAACCCAACATGTAAAATATTATCATTGACCCAATATCTATGTGTTGTACTATGTCTTTAGTACCAGTGGACCTAAGTTAAATTCATTCATTCATCTCAATACTACTGGTCTGACATATAGCGATACCAATTTAAACATTATACCATCATCATTTCTCAGATGGTTCTATGGGTAATGCTTCATCAATATAATTTATCTATCATTATTGTGATCTATTACATGAGAAACTATTATTTGTTTTAATCATGATTTTCATAATAAATCAATATTATTTCATCATGTGTATGGACTAGTTTTACACAAACCAAGACATGTTTGACTATCACCACACATGAGTCGGATTCCTTTAGACTCCTGGGTTGAGATTATGAATTGGGGGAGAGACAGATGTTATTATAGATTGAGTGGGTCTTTCGAGTAAGACATTGTGTCCCATCAACACTAAGTTATAATGTTTAATAGATGGTATGTTAGGATATTTTAGAATCTAGATTTTTTAATTCTTGGAGGATTATATTTATGTGTTCCACAAGGATGTTTCAAAACTATCTCTAATTAGTGAGGTGCATTTTTCATCGACTTGCTTCCCAATACTTCCTAGAGAACTTTATTTATATACCAGATGATACATACCGAGATCTGAGAGCTAAGTGTGAAGTTGGAGGACATTCTAAATATGTCTCTTACTAAACCTAGTGTGTCTCATGGGATACACATTTTTTTCTCATTAACAGGAAGATGAGTGATATTGACTATGTCTTGATTATCATCACCAGATCTAGGAAGAAATCTGTAACTAGTACCCCTTGCAGAATATGGATGAAATCATTTCCCCGTTATGATGTTTGAGATGGTTCTATATTATTTATCTTAGGACTGTCTACCACTATGTGAGAGTTCAAAAGGATTATTTTTGAATATATAATTCAAGTATCTCTATCTACACAATGAGTTATTGGTGATGTTTTTTTTGTGGAAAAATTCCTTTGATACATATTTGTAATTGATGAACCAGATATATAATTTATACTTGAACTAATGTGTTGTTTTCTTTATTGATGGAATAATTATCTACTTTATTTCATTTTAGGAGCATACATATCACATGGTGATGGTCCAAGACTTTTTTCAAGATAACTAATATTATGGTAAGCTCTCTATGTTCTAGTTCTAGGTCAGTGATATTAACTTTATGAGGAATGTAATTTCTGATCGAGGATTAGGATCAGACCCACTAATGAATGATTTCGTTCCTTCCTGGGATCCACCCATGATTGTGTCATAGGTAATTATTTTTCATGTATTAGGGAATACAAGATCATTTTAGATGAATAATTATCTAGGATTTCATTCCCATTAACCACCATGATGTGGGATGGGAAACCATTTAACTAGTCTGGGGACTTGAAAAGATCATTTGATGCATTGAGGATGATTCTGATGAGTTCTCATGTTTTGAGACTACCACAAGAGGGAATAGATTAGGTAGTGCATTTCATTTACTCTATAGATGGGATTGGATTATAATTTATGAAGATAAAAGAATTTATTTTATATGGGCCGAGGAGGTCAATAACTGAAGTGTATAACTACTAAAATCATGACATATAGTTTTTGATTTTAGTCATCACTCTGATGATGTTTATTCACTATCATACGGGACATCACTTTGTGGATTACTAAGATGATAAGATTCTCAAGAATGTATTCATGTAGAGGGACCTGAACTTGATAAATATGAACTACTTTTAAGAACTACATGACTATGAATATCAGATATTATACACTTATAGTATGGAAAACATGGAGTAATATTACCTTATAAGGATGTGATGTTCTCTCCTAGTCGAGGTGGAATTTGAGTACTTTGCATCCTTTCATCAGACCCTTGTAGATGAGGAGGGTGTAAATTATCTCTAATCAATGGTGTTGACTCCTTTTATTATCTAGAATGTGGGGGAGGCTATGTTTAGATACATTGACTTTGAGTTTCTCAATGATTAGACATCCTTAAGAGATTCACCCGATTTATTCTCCCAATGAGGGAATCACATTATCCCTTTATAAGGATGAATGATAGTTTCTGTAGTGATATTGGAAGAGGTGAGGAATGAGTATCAATATTGTAATTTGATATTAAATACTAATATATGGAAGATGTATAGAGAGAATCATTTGATGATTTGGTAGGATGGAATAAGGTGGAGAGTGGCCAAGTTTATCTCTCATTGTCTTTCATGTAAGTAGGTGAAGGGAGAGCACTGGGTTCCACATGTTTTTATATCTTATTCAGATATAGGAGTGTAAATGGGATGGAATATCCCTTTATTTTGTTAATGTGATACATTGAAATTAATAGGACATGATTCCGTCAGGGTTTTGGTTTTCCCACTATCAAATTCTATAAATATCCTTTCCATTAGAGAGAAGAGTGCAGTAGAGATTTTGGAGCGGTTGTACATGTGGGATATCATACACCTATATGGGGTTCCCTTAATGATAATCTTTGACTATGATGTGTGGTATATTTCATGGTTTTGGAAAGGACTACATGTATAAATTGGGACTCGGTTAAGGGTGAGTAAATATTTTCACCCCTAACAGGATGGGTAGATGCAGTGATCTATCATTGTGATTGTTAATATGATGGGGGATTATGTGTTAGACATTGTCTATAGTAGGGAGGATCACATACACTTAACAGAGTTTTATTTTAAAAATATTTATCACTCTATAATCACTATATCCCATATATATGCATTATAAAAGATCCCCTACAGGTCACCATTATGCCAGACTGATTTCCACGTGACATATATTATTAAGACTGAGATTGTGCATGTAATGATAGAAAATGATGCAAGTGATTTCTGAGAAAATGAGGACATAATAGAGAAGGATAAAATCTTATGAAGATCAACATCATAATCTATTAGTGTTTGTGATGGGAGACACAATTTTTCAAAGAGTCTCCCACTATTAGGATTATAGAGATTCAACCAGTGAGGTTGGAAATCCCTAATGTTCATTGGGTGGTTTTATATATTTTTGAGGGTTGGTATAGTTTCTTACCACCTCAACATAAACCCATAGTTAGAGATGGTGTATGATGTATTTAATTTATCTTATCTATGATAATACATGCATAATCCATGACACATTGTTGACTAGTGAACGATGGAAATCATGGATAGAGACACATTTACTAAGAAATTAGTGGGATAGAGTAATGAATATAGATGATCATTTATGGCTGTTCCATTCACCTGTCATGTGTGCTATGGTAGTATGGAAGTTTGTAGAAGAGATCTTGGGAGTGGTAGAGCTAGATTCTGGCCCAGTAACCCCTCTATTTTTATTAGAATATTGTTTTAGGGTTAAAAATATTTAAATATATAATAATGTAGAGACTGTAGTTTTTTCATGTATGATATTGAAATATATTTAAAAAAAATCAGATCCATGTACTGAGAATGATGCTTCTAAGGCCTAGTTATCACAAAAATAATATTACAAAAACCTAAAATTTACATTGTATCATTCATGAATATTGTTTTAGAGACAAATCAAATTTAATATTAGTGGAGTCTCAGATTGAAAATATGTGACCACAATTAAATATAGAGCTTGTGGTTTACCAATATAATGACCTAAAATTTTCTAGAACCAATGGTTGAGATGAGGAAACCATTGGTGGGTATGCTATGTAAATTAATTAATTAGATTACATAATTAATTCATTTAATACCTAATTCCAAATATCCTCTATAAATATAAGAATATGGAAAATATCCAGAATTATCCACATAAACCTAGGATCATTGGGGGAAGTTATCATTATACTTCATTGGAAATTTGAAAACATATGATGACTAGAAACCAAATCTAATTGTATTGACTAATAGTGAACACAACTAATCATCTCCATCATTTGTGAACATGTTCTTCCCCAAAATAACATTAAATCACATGCTAGGGAACATATTTAATGGTTTAGTCCCACTATTAAATTAATCAATCATGAATATTGAATCAACATTGAATTCATGGTATCTTCCATCCTTTTCATGATCCGGGTTTATGAATTAATTTCATAGTCAACTTATCATGTATTCTTATAGAATGTTTCTTACCATGTATTCCATATATGAAATTGTTGATTTTTTTTAGATTTGGATTATAACCTTATTTATGGTTTGTTCCCCTCATCATTCTTCAAAATCTTTACCATTGTCCTATGAGGATGTATTCAGACTTTCTAAAGAAGAACTGATCAGGATAAATAACCTATTTTTAATGGTGGATTCATTTTTTGTGAAAAAATTTTCATTTAAAGGATGGATAATGATATATTTTTGTATGTTAGTGATGATTCCAATGGTTCAGGAATTCAAGACCTTTTGGGAATGATATAAATCACACAAGGGACATGAAGACATTGAGTGGAGGATCAAAAATCCAATTTTTAGCTTCCAAAGAGCTAGAATAGACATCACGAGGTGTTTTCCAACAATTTGGGCGTTAAATGGGAGTATTTTTTATAAGATATGTTAGATATGGAAATTGTGTGGGGATTCCATAGGTTATATGAGGGAACCATACTATACATGTGCAGTTTGAAGAACACATGATGTGTAGTCACCTGTATATAGAGGATACAGTTTTAGGGTGATTTAAAGATAACAACTTTCATGGTATGAATAAAAAACCATGTGACTTAATGATATCGACAAGAAGTGTACTCTTTGAGTAAATGGACACAGTCATGGCTAGGCTCATGTCATGTATAATGACACTACCATGTAAATAGACATGGCCCAGATCACACGGGTAGGACAATGGCGGTCAATATATGTCTTAATGTACCATACATTTCTATATAGTACTATATTTATAGAGATCCATGTTATAGAGAAGAAAAATCCAAGAAGTGGGGTTGTGCCATATGCGGTGTGGACCACCTTATACATAGTGTACCACTATAGAGTCTTCTAAATCTCGTTTATATTTCATTTTGACTCAAATATTGGACAACATGTAGCATATCATGATTGTTTTTCTCTTTATAATGAAATTATGTCCTTCTTAGTGTCCTTTGAGATATGATGCAATATTTTTTGAGCATGAATCTTCATTATAATGTTCTTGAAGAGAGCATTAATTTATAAGTATCATCATAGACAAGTTGAGATTCATAATCCCCAAATTGTACTAGGTCGTGGATCCCCTATACACATCTATCTACTGAGTGGTACCCCCTGACGGAGTAGGTAATGGGTCATATATCTGTTGATTGGTAGCCTCCACACATACTAGGGTGAAAGACCTTTATGAACTGATTCATATCCCTATAGGACTTAGGAATACTCTAAACTACATTTTGTGGAATAATCCTATCATACTAGTGCTCAAATATGATACCAAATGAGTGGTACCCCTATTATGGAATGCATCATTGTTCCATCATATGCTGGGTGGAATAACCATAAAATGCTTTTTTGTGGTTTCTCTACCTATTGAGTGGTACCCCTGGACATACTGGGGTGTTGGTACTCTAAACACATTGAGGAATACCCATATTTTACTAGGGCATAGATCCATGGACCACAAGGTTGAACCCCTAGATGTACTATGGAATTAGTCCTCCACATAGAAATTGTTCCTATTTGACTCTACGACATGGGAAAAGGGTGTGGGCTATACACATGATTACATATTTAGACATACATGTTATATGTTGGGAATCATTAATGGACCTATTGAAACTCCATGAAGACTCGTATTCCTTGGATGAGAGGGTGATATGTAGATTCATTTTATCTTTATTCTAGGATTCATTTACAAGAATATATAAAATTTTTGGGTTTCAAATGCCTCATTCTATTGGGTTGAGCTTTATATATTTCATGTCTCTTATTTATCCCCATCCAGTTCTCTAGGAATCATACTGGTTATGTATATACTTTCACCTGTATGGTCCTTTCCCAAAAATTTCATGACTTATACTGAATATATACATTTGAGGGGTGATTTCAGTGGATCGTTGGGATAAATGGTTCAATTTGACCACATATTGTTGTCAGTAATTAGAGATCTTGATTAAACCTCTCTCATCATTTCATTTCAAGTTATTGTCAGGTTATGACATCTTTTATATATTTGAGCGTCTTTTACCCCCTAATAGTTTAGATTATGTTTTCGTGAAATTTTTCATTCACTAATGGTTATTTCATGTATGTTTTCCTCTATAGATGTTACATATTATTATTATTATTATTATTATTATTATTATTAATCTACATTTCTACATGGATATAGTTATATGTGTGCGTACATAAACTTTATAAATATGCCTTCCTTTTCATTTATTCCTTTCATTTTTTTGGCCATCCACACGACTCTAGAGGCATGCATGGGATATTTACATCTTTTCCATCCACTGGCCTTGTGGGAATCTATGGGTTAGTTTATTCTATCCATTATATAAATTCATAGTAATTTTCTATTAGTGGGTTTTACCAACCTAAACATTAAAATACCACGATTAATGGATCATTATTCAGTGTTTTAGTTTAATTGATATTATACTAGAATAATAATAATCATATTTAATATTTAATTGTGTGATATTTCAGAAATGGAAGGGAATTGAAGAAGTAGTGGGATTTAAAATACTAAATAATATGAATAGGATGATTTTTCACTCATTTCATTAAATTTAAATGAATTAACTAATGTTGGTAACTTTTGAAACAATCACTATTAGAATTACCATTTGTTATACAATAAAATTTATGATATAATAAAAACAATATTCATCAATTTTTCCAATTTCTATTACCAAACATGAATTGATGTAATGAAAATGAAAAATTATAATAAAACATTTAATGGTAGAGGTAGTCCATACGTTTTCCGAGATGATGATTTTTTTCAATAGAATGTGAGAACAAATTAAAATGGATTATTGTCTGTGAATAAAATAAATTCCATAAATAACATATTTAATTATTAAATACCACATTCATACAAGAAATTAATTTTTTTAATGGAAAATGAAACAATTTTCATCGTTGATGTGGTAATCTCAAAACACACATGAAAACCATTATCATTTTTTTGAACAAGAGGGTAATAAATGGTGGTAATACCTTGAATATAATAATATTTAAGTATAATATTTATATTTATGATAATATATATATATATATATATATGGTTAGTATCAGTTTTGAGGAGGGTGGATGGGGATGATTAAAAATAAAAAGAAAATGGTATTTAAATATTTAATTTAGAATTTGGATCTTTTCTAGATGTAGCCTTTGCAAAAGAAGGGCATGAGACCCTTTGTTGAGTCTTGGAGATGTGAAAAATAAAATAGGTGTCCTAAAATTATAAATTGTATAATTATTAATGGGAATTATAAACTATTTGTTTGGATTTATGTTAGAGAAAATTGAGTTTTTTTAATAGTGAAAATAGATAAGTCATTGGAAAAGAATGTTATTTAAAAGATCAGAATGGAATTGCAAGACATTTAGGTGATATTGGTGGAAATATTATACATGATAAATATGGGTAAGTCTATAAATTATATAGATGGATTTTTGGATAGTGTTTGTGACCCTATAATTATTAAAAAATCTACATACTCAATTTACCATTTTTTTATTGTTACTAATCATGATACAAAATTAAAAAATTTAATTACTTTAAAAAAATATAACATGACACGTATTCCAAAATTTTTACATGATAAATCCAACATTAAATAATAATAATAATAGTAAATGAATAACTAACACTGACATAGTACTTGTGAAAGAAGTAGAAAAATCATATAAAAGATTTTAAAAGCACTCAATGTAATATCTTATGGATATGTTAATATGTAAGAAAAAATTTATATGTATCTATTGCGTATCAAGTATTTGTGAATGTATTTTACATGATTTCCATTATTTTCTTTAGTTTTTCAAGTCAAATTAAATTAATTGTTCCAAAATTAATATTACTGAATTTTTATAATAATAAATTATGTTCAATTGGTAAAAAAATATTAAAAATAAATCATTAGAAAAGTTATTAGGATATTGTTTAAAATATCCACCATGTGCTATTTATCAAACATTTTTTCTTTTAAGATAAATATCATGACCACTAAACTATAAAAAACATTTTATCACAATAATTGTTAAAAAGGGATAAGATGGATTAAAATAATAATATAGTATAATACAAAATATATAATTATAAAAGATTTAATTTATGATTGGATTTTATCTCATTATCAATTTATCTTGGAATAATATCAATTTTAGTCCATTATAATGTGAAAATAAATTTATATTTTATGAAATTCCCAAACATCCAACTACTTTCTTATAAAAGGGAACTTCCTCTCCACTTTCCATAAGACATTAAAATTTATTTAAATGATTCAATAACTGACCAAATCCACTACTAGAATCAATAATATCATTATACATGTCATTTTTTAGGAGGAATATAAACCTAGTATTTCTTAATCTCTTAATAAAAGGATATTATTTGATGAAATTGTATAGCTTCTATCCTAATAATTTAGTTATTTTTTCTCATCTAACATGATCAAATTTTCCTAAAAATTGATGATAAATTTACATAATTATATCACTTATTCTAATATGATATTATGTTAATGAAATTACATATATCAATATCCATCTTCTATAAAATGGTCAACGAAACCATCATTCGTTTGTAAGACAAACTACTTCTCAGAAAACTGATGTAATTTATTTTCGATCACCACATATCATGTAAGGATATAATTATGTATACAATATAAATATATATATGATTCAAATTATATTTTTATCATTTACACATTATAATATATCATATTAAAAATTTCATTTTCATTCATTGATAATTTATAATGGTGTTCATGAGTACCTGTGGACTAGCACCTCTACAAATTAATGTGATTTTTTTCATAACCATACCATTTTTATGATATATATATGTCTATTTAATGATTTTATATGATATTTATGATTAAATTATTATTCAGTAAATCTAAAATAAAACCATCCATATTTTAGTAATTGTCATTGAAAATGGAAACTTTACTACTACATATGTATAGAAGACCCTTCAAGATTGTAACATAGTTCTTCTCATTAACCATGTATCATGGTTGGCTAAAAAATTACAACTATGATATAAAAATGATATTTATTTCAATTTTTATTCTTGATGTGGATAAATAATTGGTTATTTTAACACCTTCATCCAACCATTGTTATTTTGGACATATGAGTTGAATATCATCAAAACACAACATATGAAATTAAATGATTGTGTAAAAAACAAATTTATGGTAAAAAGGTAAAATTAATAATAAACGTTAAAAATTATATTAAAAAAATAATAATTAACCTATTTTTATTAATAAAAAATACATATAACTACCATTATAGGTCTAACTCATGGTAAAGGATGATTTACTATAAAAAATTAATTTTAAATGTTTTAACTATTTATTGTATAATTTTTTTATTCCACCTTAATATTTTTAAAAAAATATTGATGTATTTTCATGGATGTTAAAGAATAAAAATACTTTTTATGTTAAATTTTAATTTATTTTAATGGTTTTTATAAAGAATCATTTTAATTATTTTATTTAGAATGTTTTGAAAAAAAATGAATGTTTTATTTTGATGCATATAGTGAAAAAATAATTCCCTACTTCCATAATAGTTATTTAACGTTGGGAATAATTTAAAATATTATATATATTTTTCAATAAAAACCACTCATTCCAATTTTTTATGTTATTTTTTTGTTACTATTTCATGTTTAAAAGGAAAATGTATTTAAAAATCTGAAAGTGTTTTACATGTAGATTAATTAATATTTTATGGGTTTATTTGTTATAATTTAAAGGAATAATTTTATTATTCATGATATGGTCTTAAATATTTTCAGGATGGGTGAGAATGATATATATCATGATGATAGGATATCTTGATATTACTCTCTAATTCATTGAGAAATAATTTTTTTGTCTTAAATATTTTATTGGAATTTGAGTATTTGGTTATTAAAATATTATGTGTTATTATAAGGTTATTATATGGAATATATGATGATGATTTCCCATGGTGACTACATTAAATATCCCTTATTTAAAATAAATTTTATGTGGAATCATTTGATTCTAAATGTTACACTAATAATATTTTTAATGTGAAGGAATATGAAAATTCATGTTTATAATTTATTTGTCTAAATAAATGTTTTTATTATGTTATCATGTTTAAAGAAAATATTAAATATTAAAATCATGTTTTTATGTATTCAGATAATGTGTTTTGTGGAATATTTTTGGTTGTTAAGATGATTCCATTTGATAGAAAATGAATTTATGAGCTTAATTATTATAATCTTAATGGAAAAAAAAAATCATGAACTCATTTTTATTAATAGAATAAGAATATTCATTCATATTTTTCCCTTACTATGCCTTTAATTTCAGTCCCAGATTTTTAAAAATTAATTGGTTATTATGATGAGTATGAAAAAATATATTTTTTTTGAATTTTTTAAAATTTTTCATGGAAAAATAATATGAATCCTCTTACCTATTTATACTGTGGGAAATATTATATAGATTAGATGGGTAAAATTTGTAAAATAACATTCTTCTATATATGATTTGTGGAATAATTCTCAAAATCAATCAAATATAATGATCATATGGTATTTATGAATGTGACTTATATTCTAAAGTCACAATAATTTGTAATTTTAAAGGTCTTGTTCTTATAATTGGAGTTAAAGGAAAGGTTTATATAACTTTGTAATTTAAGATCATTATAGGCGAGGATAAATTAAGAGACATGGATACCATAAATGGATAATAATTATATGGTTTTTCATATGTTCAAAGGCATATAACTCATATTTTGAGGTTTTATTTAATAGGATTTTAAGGTTATTAATGATATTTTGATAGATTCCTTGTTAGGATGAGGAAAATGTTACCCTTAGGTTTAACATTATGGATTGTTTTTGAAGAATGTTTTAGATTTTTGGAGATTAAATTATAAATCATTGAGATACACTTTGAGGTTAATAAATTATTTATTTTTGATGTTATGAAGGATATTTTTAATTGGATTTGATGTTTAATGTATTATCGAATTTCTATGTCAACTATAATTATTATGAATACCATATATTGAACATTGAATAATACATTTTATTTATTACTAATTTTATTTTATATAGATTATAAATCATTTTTTATGATGAATCAAAAAGGATCTCACACAATTTTCTTATCCCCTCCATATGATTTAATTATAAAAATCATGTAATAATCTCTATAAAATTATTTTTGAAATTTATGAACGTCCAAATCACATCTGAGAGACTATATGATCAATCCAAGACCTTTTCACTTATCTAAAAGACTTATAGTTCATGTTATTTATTTATTTGAATTCAAAATCATAGCTCATCCACATAATTTTGTAGTGGATAAACCACAATGGACATAACTTTTTCATTTCTAGAGGTATATATATCATAATGGATTATAAAGGGGATATCAACATTATAGTAATGGAGCTATATCCATTTATTTAATGAAATATTTTTTTCATATTTTTTTTTCATGAATCACGATTAACATGATATTGATGAATCATAAGTAACATTTCATAACATAAATGTTTATGAATAACGTATTAAAGAATAGAATTAAAAATAATGGATTATTATTGAAAATGGTTGTCTAATTAATGATTTTTTATTAATTATATTCTTAAATATTCTAATAATTATGAGAATCTAGAATAATCAACGTTTTATTGTACAGTAGACTCTCTTTTTAGAATATGGAAACATATGTAAGATATAATTGATACCCTTGAAAATTGGTGAAGTGAAATGATGATATTTTTTTGAGATAATAATTTAAGTACATATGATAAATGGATAAATAAACTACTATGTTCACATTTTCAAGATTTTAAAAAAATTATATTCAATTATGAAGAATTTATTTTTCTGAAAATGAGAAGTTTTAAAAAAAGTATATGATAAACTATTATTTTATGTTCAACAATATTTTTATGATTTTCATCATAATTTTGGTAATTTTATAGGATTGTAATTTTTATAGTATTAGAATAAATATTAAAATATCCACATCCGAAAATTCTAGGCTCCATGAACCCACAACCAAATGGTGATTAAGGTGCAACACCTTCCACTAGGATTGGAGATAACCTAGATATAATGAAATTATGTAATTGAATTAAAAACCAATGATTAAGTTGATGTTGGAATTTTTTTAACATATATTTTAAAATAAAATAAAAAAGTAATATGGTGATTACATAATTGATGTTAATTTAGAATAAAGATGATATTTTTGAGAAACTTATTCAATATAGGTAAATGGAAATATTTTTTGATAAAATTAATTTTTATTTGGGGAATACAGGTTAAATTATCTTGCTGATTTTTTTTGATTTTAATTAAAATTTATTGGAAATCATGTTATTTATGGAAATAAATATATCCCACTTTGATTATATAACTAATTCTTATACATTTTTGTATGATACATTGATGATGATTGTTGTTATTTATAGCTGGATTTAAAATTTATCATAGATGAATGTGTTACCAGATCATTCTAAAATTTTTACTCAATATTAGTCATGAATAATTTAAATAATTATATAGAACATTATTTATGAAAGGATCAATATTTTACCTTTACCAATGTTGTGGAATTGTAGATATTATTGTATTATTTTTTCATATGAGGATTAATTAATATTTGGATAATATTAAATTATTATTACCATTATATTTTTGGTTAATGTATAAATACATTTATAATATATTCTTAGGTTTTTATGAATTATGTGATACATTATAATTGAAATAAATTGGGAATGAAAAAACCATCATCAATACAAGTTGTTTTGAGATAATTATGAGATTGTGGTGGAAATTGATTATGGAACAATATTTTACATTTCTTGTATGTATATTTTCTATATTTTATAATTTTTTTATTTAAATAAAGTACATAACTCTTGGAAAAGTATATTGAAGAAAAAATGTTAATCCTATTACATTCTTTTTTGGTAAATTGACAGCCTTTTCACTAATCGTTGGTTTAACTTGTTTTGGTTGTTAACATTCCCTTAATCCTTCACTTTATTGTGTTAAATGATAAATTTATATCTCAATAATTTATTGGAAATTATATTTTTCTTCTATTAATTATTTTCACATCCATTAAATTTTATCTTATTTGGAAACCAACCAGTATATTATTTCCAATTTTCATTTCAACCTCTATATCCCTCTTTTTAGGCTGATGTTTTATTTAACATTTCTATATTGTGGTATTTCAATAAAGTTGTTGGAAAATTTAAAACCATTGGTTACAATGATCAATTAAAAAAATTTTAATATAAAATTTACTAAAAATGTGTTAATTTAGTATGTAGATGTAAAAAAAATTATGTTCAACAGCCTATAAGATACACAATACAGAACTTAATCAAACAAAAAAATAATATTATTTAAAAATGATTACTCTAAAATTGTATTTTAATTGGATGGTATAAATCAAATTAAACTCATTGTTATATATATATATTTATATCATGAAACTAATCAATAAATATTGATATATTAGTTATTAGTAAAAAATCAATCACGTTATTGTAATGTAATTTTATACATCAAATATATGTTTTGTAAAAATTGTATTTATTATTTTGATAAAATTTTATAAATAATTTTTTGAACAATTATAGAGTCTATTTGATAAAAAGGATAGCACATTTCATAATTTCATATAAAATATACCATTTGTTGAAATTTTGATATTTTCTTAAAATAAATGATGTTTTACTAAACGATCAAATATTTTGATTATTATTGAAAATTATTTTTTGTTATAAATAACTTACAATGAAATATAATATTTTTCATTTGTTTTTAAATTTAATCCTTATAATTAATAAATATGAAACTATGTTCTGTGAAATTAATTTTATACACGTGTTATGTATAAAAAATGATTACATAAAGAATCATTTTTCTAAAAACATAATTCTTCATGTTTTATGGGATGCATTTTTAAAAAATTTAAAAAATTAATTGAATTTTATATTAAAAATATTGAGAAAATGTTTCAAATTAATAGGAATATATTTGGTAAATGTGTAAATTTTATTGTTATTAATTTTTAATAATAATAATAGTAAATTTTTTTAGAACATTAAATAATAGATAGATTAATTCTTGATAATGGTAATGTGATATGGAATAAAAAATACATAAAATATTCTTGATTTATGTATATGATTATATGTCATAAAAAAACATAAAAAATCTAAATATATGTTTCCATATTTGCATGATTTTGGTCTTCAAAATATTTAATGTAAAGAGAATTACAAATTGAGATTTAAATTTTTTACATAGATTATATTTTTTAAATATTGAAATTAAAAAAATATTTTAGTTTATAAATTTTTTCATGAAGAAAAAAATAATTTTTGACTATCATTGTATTTTATTTCTAATATCTACTGAATAAATCATTAAACCAAATTCTTACCAACAGGGACACCGTGATTATGCAAGTAGAATAAAAATCAATTAAATGATTCAAAAAAATATAATAGGAAGATTTTTAGGGATTTTAATATGTATGATGATATATATATAGATAAATATAACATATATAAGATATTTTAATGGATTATTTTTGAAAATAATTATTTTTCATGTAGTTATCAAAGTCCAATTAAATGAATAGTTAAAAATGACATTAATGAAATCTTCTAGTAAATATAATTTTATTAAATGATTCAAAATTATTAAAAATACTATATCTAGAGAAGTTAATTGGTTATATTTTAAAATATAATTAATATTTCATTTGTAGGCCAATTTTACTTATATAGTAAATATAGGGACCCAAATATATTAAGAAAGATTTCTTATTATGAAAATCATCAAAATTCTTTAACATAGGTTAAAACCGAAATCTATGAATTAAATCAGAATATAGGCTTGTAAAAATTTTATTGTATTGGAGTAATAATGAGTTTAAATAATATAATCTTTAAATTTTAACAATTAACATTTATTGGATCATGGTAATTAATTTATATTAATATAATAAATTATGAATTATTAGGAATTTTCCTCCATTATATTATAAAAGAGATCTAATATACAATTTTGTTAAAAAATAAAAAACCATTTGGTTTAGATAATACTTGTAAAAATACTATCCTAAAATAAATACCCTCTTTATATGGGTTGTAGAATTGGAATAATACCATCTTTATTAGAAATAAAGATTAATGAAAAGAATATTGTCCTAAGAATATATATGAAATTTAATTGAATGTATTAGTTTTATTTCATCTTCAATCTTCCTCAAATATTATTCGACCATATTGGTATGAAATCCTTTGTATCATCCATATATTTATATTCTATTATTTCAAATTAATAACCTAAATACATCTCATTCTTCTATCAATTGGGAAATGAAATTATCATTTATGTGTATAGTGAACTACCACCTTAGAAATCGATGTAATTTGTTTTCCATCATTTCCTATAATTTCTGGATACAATGATTGTTTTAGTGTATATATATACACAAAATTAATTCTACATTTATAATTATTTAATGATTATATATAATATACTATCATACCATTACAATCATTGAATAATGATAGAATCGTTCCTGTGTATATATGGATAACCACCTCCACGAAGCAACTTGATTCATCATTTATCACCAAATTTTATTGAAGATATATGAAAGAATATTTAATGATATTATATGATATTTTTTTAAATAATTATCATAATGGAATAATAAAATTAAACTCACCTACTTTCCATCATGATCATTAAAAAATTGAAGTGTTACTCATAAGTACATACGACCTACCGTCTTTATTTTTAAAATATAGTTCATTATCCAAAATCAAATATCATGGATGATTTTAATATTTATTTCATGTAGTAAAATAAAAATTATTTCATGATTATTATTATAGATATGATTAAATAACAATCACATTGACAATAGTTAACCTATCATTTTTGTTTTAGACACATGAACTGAACATCACCAAAACACCATATATGATCTAAATTGAATAAATAATTGAGTATTATAATAAATTTAATAAATTAAAATATATATATAACCCTATTAGAGTTATTAAGAATATATAGAAATATGATTTTTTATTCTGGAAGATAATGTATGTGCAAAATGATTTTGACTCGATTAAAGGGACACTTTACTTTTAAATCATTATTTTGTATTTTTAATGATAAATTTTATAGTTAAATTTTTTCAATGACCATATTATTATTATTATTTTTATATTTATGTGTTTATATAGTCATTAATTAATTATAAATTAAATTTTAGGTAACAATTGACTATCATTAATGTGTTTTCATAGATATCCTTTTACATGTTTTATAATAAGATGTTTCTAATAAAATGAATGTTCTATTTTAATGTATATAAAAAATGGAATTTCCAGACACTATAATCATTATTCAATGTTAATATCCTATTAAAATCATCAATTATTTCTTAAAATAAATTACCTCATTATTTTTTTCTCATTATTTTTTTAAAAAAATGGTATTTTTATATCTAAAAGTGTTTTACATATGTGTTAAAAAGATCCTTGTAAAGGATTTATTATGAAAAGTTGAAGGCAAATAATGTTTCATCCATGATTTGGTTTCTGGAAATTTTTATTATGATTTTGTGCTGGATATATCTTATGATTATTCTTGATCCTTGTATAGCTCTCTAAGGCACTGGGTAATGATTATTTTATCCAAGTAATTATATTTAATGACAATAGGATGGTTTTTAAAATTTTAATTTTTATTAAAAGCGACCTATAGTGGGATATATGACTATTATGTACCAATTCACAAACATGAATTTTATATGCTTGAAAATTATTTTTAACAGAATAGTTTGATTCCAATGATAAAGCTAATTATATTTATACGTATTATACAATTTTATAGTAAAATGTTTATTTTGAATGAATTTTTTTATGGGTTCTCATTTTTTCTAAGAATCCAACGTGATAATATTTTTTCCTTCAATTTTTCATATATATTATATTCCAAAAAAAAATTGGAATGAAATTTTATTTCATGTGTTTGTAAATTATTATTTCATATCAAACATTATTATGTTAAAGGAAACTCTTTTAATGATATCATGATTTTAAAATGAAAAAACATGTTTAATTATTCATTATATGTCCTTAATAGTGTTTTTGTTATCATTACAAGTTTACAAATTATTTTAATAGGTTTTATTGAATAGTTGGAATAAATAATAAAGCATTTTTATATTACTAAATTGTTATTAAGAAAATTAAATTTGTTTCATTATAATGGGTTCATATTCTATAAAAAATTCATAGTGATAAAAAATTTAGATTTTTTATAATATGTTTTTGAAATGTGTGGGTAAGGAAAAAATCCTATAATAATCTAAAATATAATGATCCTCATGTATTTAAAAGTATTAATTCTTGTCTAAAGACATAATATTTTATAATATTTAAGTATGTGTTCTTATATTTTCATTTAACATTGGTGTTGTGTGTAGAGAAAGCTATAAAAACGTTGAATTATTTAGTGGTAATCATATGTTAAGATCTAAAGGTCTTATATTCTCCCAACATAAATAAATTTCACAATGAAATTTTTTATTATTAATCATAGAAGAAAATAATTCATGTTATTCTTAACATATTCATCATTTATTTTATAACATCTAATATATAATTAATGATACTCTCTGAGGATATGTAATGGTACTTATTATTCAAAAAAATATTATATAATTCCTAAAATTAAATATTGGTGTATGTATATCCTTGAATCAAATATTCTATATAATAGATCATTCCCAAAACCTATTGGATGTCAAGACAATAGACCACAATTATATTATATATTCTTCCATAATATAATTCTATCCTTATCATTTAAATATATTAATAAAAAATTTATATTGTCCAAAGAAATTAATTATGTACCATAACACCATAATTTATGTAAAAACGAAGCCTATGATAATAATGATATAGGTATAGTTAAAAATTATAATCTTCCATCTACCAATGGTTCATCTGGAGCATGACTACATTGTTGCAATATTCAGACCGAAATAATGGTCTTAAGAAAATATTTTTCAACAGAGATTCAAAGAAGGAATTGGATTCTCCTCAAATAACACATCATCCTTAACTCAATATCATCAACACCATTTACACAAATGGATTTCGGGAACAAATGAAATACAAATGAAATCTTGTTATAAGAAAACATCATGAAAGGACTAAACCAGAGAAAGAGATCGAGTATTTATACACTTCGTATTATTCTACATATAAGTTTCAAACATCCCAATAGACATTGCATCACACAAAAGAAAATACGATTTTCCGACCACATTCCACACCATATATGATTTCAGAACTAGAGGCCCAACAACCCAGTTCAATATCCTAACAACAATAACTGAACCCATGCATAACCATCATCCCATGGAACAAAACTAGTCAAGACCTAATACAAAAATCATAATCAAACTTGAAATGGTAATATGTATCTTACCTAAGACCATATGACCCGTAACTCTGATCACCTCATCAACTAATAATTCACCCACTATGATTATCCCCACTCAAGGATTTAACTTTAAACCATTAACATTCTATGTTTAGAACATCATCAATTATAAAGGACTAGTGGAACATCCAATAAAAATTTCAAAGTATTCCAAACTCATTTCCAGACACATCAGGCCGCAATATCTAGAAAAACAACAACCAACATCTGCATCAATCCTTACCATGGAAACCTCCTGGAATGGATGCACATCCGCCATCCATAAAAAACTGTGGACAATATAGATTTACCAAAATGTTGACTTCCATCCAAGAAAAGAAAAAATATTTTAAAGATAAAATCTAATGGGTATTTAAAACTCACCCCATTCACTCCTTACACCAAGAAATGTAAATTCATCTCTTATGGGAACTCCCCAAATTATCCCAACTCCAACTATGTTATCAGCATACATTTTTATTTTTCTTTCCCACAATAGGAATTACACAATAATCCCAAAAAACAGAATATATTATATTTCAGGCATAATGTAAAACAACATAATCAGAGCACCCAATTCTCCCCAAACATTCATCATTTTATTCAACACCCACCGAACCTTCACTAAAATGAACACCCTATATTTCTTTTAGAAAGACACTGATCCAGAATCCAACACTCATATTGATCAACCCCCACATAAAAGTCCCACACAGACATCATGATGGATCTAAATATCTACCTAATTGGTTTCTTCCACCACATCATACTCACCATCTTCTCCACACATCTATGATTGGAATATCACTCCCCCACATTTGTAGTTTCTTTTTCACTACATCACCCAAGAAATTCTAATCCTCAATGAACCATCTCTAACAACCGCACAATATGAGATGTGGATGTGCCCACCCTTTACTCACTTGAGTAAAAACAATGAATCACAACAATTATCCTTTCAAAACCATAATGAAAAAACCCCTGGAATTCGACAACACCAAATATATCATGAGTCCCATTCCCAAAAACTAGATATGGTGAACCTATAACATGGGGGTTTCCTGACATTAATCTGTGAAAAAAATCCTCCAATAGGTTCCCAATACTATCAAATGAAATAATATTATGATGCTTTGAATATAGAAATTAATCTCTCTATATATCCCATAAAACACTAATATATTGTGCATGATCATCTTGAGTCTGAATGTAAACCAAAATGTTGTTGATGAATACCACTACAAAAAATCCAAAATTAAATGGTACCCTGCATAACTGAAGAATATAACTTTAGTCTCAATAAAAATGATTTTTTCATTCTCTAGTTTCATCTATTATTATATTCCAGTGGAATCACACTTCCCAAGTTCATTTATACAATCCTAATATCACAAAAAACATATAGGTTTCATTATTTACTATATTCATCCATGTATCCCAAATAAAACCCTATAATATGTCACATTACCAGAACTAGGAACAAATACCCACTCAAAACTAACTAGAACTCAGGGACCATTAGCCTCATCAGACTCAAGGAATCCTTTATATCTCCATCCAAAACTCCACTCTTCATGTACCTCAGGTCCAACCATGTGACTACCCACCACCCTAGGAATTGCTTTAAAAAAATAGTTTATCCCTTATCTTTACTCCCTTGTTTCTTTCGTCCTAGGTTAACATAGATTCCCACACTAAAAAAAGCAATCACAACAGGGTCAAAAACTCTAATTATCCTTCCCTTAAAAAAATCACATAAATCTAATAAAAATAACTAAAGTGTTTCTCTCGGTAAGGAACAAAGGTAAAAAATTCAATTTTACATAAATATAATGGTACCTATTGTGCATTTTTTACACCTCTAATGAATTAACTTAGGATTCACATTTTAAATCACCCTCAACACTAAGATAACCTCTGTAGAGGTCACCCTTAATTTTAAAAACCACTAAAAATCCCAAAAATACCACTAAGACAAATCTGTAGGTGTAAGAACACTTCATGTTCCACTAGAAAAATCCCAAAATATCCACCTATTTATTTTTCACCCAATTGAACTAGAAACTTGACTGAACCGTATCATGTGTCACCCTAAAATGCCAAATGGATCTATATTAATAAACTAGAATCATTTATAGAAATGGAAACTATCTCTCCCTCTATTCCATTCACATAAAGCATCAAATACATTTCTCCTCAAGGGTGGAACCCTTAACCCCGTTCTGATGCACACTATATGCAACGCTCCAAAGACTATTTAGTCTTGGTCCCACATGAAAAATATGTTCCATATTATATCAGAATAATGGTTAAAATACCCAATATATGTTATAATACATGACATGTATCTTTATAACCAAAAAGGTTCACCGCATCCATTTTAACAGATGAAATTTGAAATCATCATGGTCATTGCCTATCCAAAGGAATAACATGAAACATCTTCCTACACAACACATCTAAATCCATACAGTCTCTCATCCTGTAACCCATGGTCTCAAAACAATTTCATTCACAAGACCGAATAATACAAAATGATTTTTTAGTAAACAAAATAATGGATAATTATTACTAGTGTCACTAAAAATTAGATAATTTTCAATTTCATCTATTTATTAAATCATAAATTTTTTAACCACAAAGATTCACATTTCAAAATATTTTTCATACCCATATTTTAAAAACTTTAATCATTATTAAAATTTACATTTAAAAACATTTTCATCAATTTTTTTTTAATGAATTATTAATAGTTATAAACCACAGAGGTAAAGTACACTACCATTATAAGAATCTCAATAAATAATAAAGAAAAGGGAATTTACGGATGACCTATCAATAATATGTTCATATCATGATTCATGGACACAAACAACACTCAATACATAACATTCCAAGAGTTAAAACCTCATTAATAAATATCATCACATCATTGTGCACCAATTGATGTGGTAAAAGAAATCATTTATAAAAGATAATATTATAAAATTAATTTATAATCCTTGTAAGTTTGGGTTTTCCCCCTTACATGGGGAAGTAGGAAACCTAGAGTTTTCTTATTTCAAAGAAATAACATGATCATATACTTCCTTATTTCATTCAAAAAATATTAAGAAAAAATAAACCATGTTTGATTCAAATTTGTTACATCTCTATATTGGTTCCACTAAGACTATTCGGTAGAGGGAGATCACTATATTACCTTAGGAGCATGAGAGTTGCACGATCTATTCAAAAAGTGTTCGTGCTCACCCAGGTCATGTGGCATGAAACCTCTAGGATAGAGGAAGAGAAATAAAATTTTTATGTTTTGGAAAACATTTCATCCAAGATACACACCTCCTAAAATGTAGGAATTTTTTTTTTACGCCTTAGTATTTAAGGCGCCTCCCCCAATTTTATCCCTTATTCATCATGTATCAGGAGATATAGATATTTTCTATAATAACAACTTTTTATCCTTTATTTTTTAAATATATAGATGACTTATTTTTACCGTATATGTATCCTAATGCCTATGATAATTTAAATAAATTAATTATTTCCTTCATTGGGAATTCAGCTACTATTATTATCCATGATATTTTTCATGGTATTATTTTTTAATGAATTTAATTAAAATTTATTAATTAAAATAAATTTTTTTTAGTTATTTACCTTTCACTATTGATTATACCCTATCTTTTCATGATAGTAAATTTATTTAAATTAAATTGTTGTTTTTTATTTACAATTCCATATTGATTATTCTAATTAATTCATTATATCTTTCTCATACATAAACCTGACTACATATTTAATTTCACCCTTATTTTTTTCATTCCCAATGATATGATGAATAATTAATGGAATAAATTTTTATGATGGTGAATCATTTTATATTGTTATATACATTTTTTTATTTTCAATTTCTAATATAAAATGGGTATCATGTATGTACCTAGTTTCTCGGTATAACTAAACTATTCGTTCCTTTTGGATTATGTTTCTTTTATCTTATGAAAATGTAATACAGTAAAAAATAGCTCTAGGCTATAATGGTTAGGATTTCTATAGTTGGTATGTGAGTATATTTTTTATAATCATTGGGATCAAAGTTATAGAAAACAATGATTTTTAACATAACACTAAGATATGCATTGAGTATAATTATAAAAAAAACCCCATTTTGTTGTGAAGGAAAGGATTGCATATTTTTTCAAGAAATGTAGTTGTTTCTATATACTACAAGTGAAACGATTATGGAATATATGTATTAATGTGTAATAACTCGAAAAAGATCATGTTAGGCTTGACTAGATCATTACATTACACACAAAAATAGTCCATAATACGTACTGGGTTTGACAATGTTGGGGAATATACATAGGATAATTACTAATTTAATCCCAATTAATTTAGAATTATTATAAAATAAAGATATTCCCAATGAGACCGTAATTATGATTATGAGATTAGATTGGAATAAATTTTTTTTATGTTTTGTAATACAATATTTATTGGATTATAGATTAGGATTTATTTAAATATGATCTAATATAGTCAATGTAATTTTTTATAAGTGAATCATAGAAGGAGTAATGATAACTACATCAAAACACACAATTCAATGTGTAATAATTGTCAATTTTTGATGGTATTATGCAAATTGTTTTAAGGGAACTAGTCTACAAAACATTCTCATCATATGAGGACTTAATATCATGATCTGAAAATATAGGGATGAAATTATCTATGTATTATTGTTTTTATGGGAGGAAATATTAGATTAGTATGGTAGAGAAAATAATGGATAAATTGGTGAATTGGAAGAATTATTTTCCCACATATGATAAATTTATAATGTAATACAAAGGTACATCCTTAAAGGGAATGTGAGTTTTATAAAAATAAATAGATAAATTCCAAAATTATAATGATTTTTAGGGAATGAAAAATGTTTCACATTTTCAATGATTCATCAATAAATATATATGGAACTATTCAAATTAAATACACATTATTTACGGTAATATACCTTAAAATAATATAATTAAATTTAGTTATTTTTAAGAAATTACATCCGAATACATGAAATGAATAATATTATTGTGTTTGGATAAAATAATTATTTAATTTATGTATTTTATCCATGATATACTAGTTATAAGAATTATTAAATGTTTAAATTTTAAATTGTGAATCTTTTTCAATATGGATTTAAAATAATATGACAAAAATAATGATGAAAAATAAAATAGATTCATTGGAATGATGATATTTTTGGTAAAAACTATATTTAGGGTAAGATAACTATTAATATAATGATTAGGTTTGGATAATTATTTTAGGATAAGTAGATGAATGGTACGAATAATGTAAATTATATCATATTGACTACCTTAGATCTCATTAATGGATTTTTGATAAAGAGGTTTATTCAATCAATGATGGTTATAATACCAATTTTTGGATATAAGGAATCCATCAAATAATATGTATTTTACTTAAGGAATAAATAATAAAAGATGTTGTCATTAATTTCTTATTGTAATATGAGTTTTCATAATGTTTTAATAGAATACATGATTAATGAATTCAATTGTTTAGTATGTGAGACTTTTGAGAAAATTCAGGAAGTTTGGAAAATTAATGAGACATTCATGTTGGGAATATAGTTACATTATTTCGATAGTTTTTGATCGTGATCATTTATAAGTTGCATAAGGATAAAAATTTTTCAAATATTTTTCTTAAACATTTGAAGGGTTTTTAGATATTTATGAATTAGTCCAATATAGGATCATTTATAAATATTGGATAACCAGACCTTTCAATTTTTTATTATAATTATTAGAGATATAAATAAGGACATATCATTCTATTGTGGATCTTATGATCTATTAAATGTTAATGTTAGTGGATCATAAAAGAAAATTCATTCTTGGATATTCATTTAGTGGAGTATGTTATGAAATGTAAAATGATCCAAGCATATCCAAAGGATTAAATCTTTTTTTTTCAAATAGAATCACATCATGTAATTATATTTCCTTGAATTAAAAGTGATTAAATGAGTTCCTCAACATTATGGGAAGAATATTGGAAAAAATGATCATAATACCTTCTTATCAAATAAATATGATGATATTTTAAAAAATGATAAATTTATGGTTTTGATTACCTTGACATTATATTGATCATTTACTTGTTTTTGTTAAATGACCCCAATCATTCTTTATAATCATTTATTGGTTTCCTCTATTTACACACCAATAATTACCACCAGTGTTCTCTTATAAAATATTATTTATTTGTTCTTACATATGACTATTTTACTTCCAATTATTATCTTACTAATACTATTTTTTTACAATTTCTATAAGGTGGATTTTCATGGAATAAATTTTCAAATATCCAACCCATTATTAAAAAAAATCAAGTTTAAATTTATAGGATTCCATTTATTTAATGTGGGGAGAATATAACACACCATGATTTTAAAATAATAATATTAGCTTTAAGAGTAATTGAAAAAAAATACATAAATTAAAAAATGAACTTAATAAGATTATTTTATTTTAATTTATTTAATAGCTTGTTATGCATGTTACATCGGGTTAAATGAAACATGATACTATATTAAAATATTTTTTTTAAATATCAAAATTATAACATAGATATTATGTTAGAGACTCTATATAGTAATAATTAGATGATGAATATTTTATTTTCATATAAATTTATATATATTTATTCACTGTTATCTATTGATTAGAAATGAAAGATTAATCATTTAAAAGAAAATAAATTGTTTTTTGAAAAAACTATTATTATTTCAATAAGGTGGTTTACTCACACATAATAAAAATAAGTTGATATTAATTTTTACCAATTTGATAAAAACTATTTGATCAAATTAACTTAATTTATAAAATAAACATACCAATATTATGTTATGTTGTGTTTTGGCATTTTTATAAAATGGATCATTTTTTGATGAATATTTAAAATGATGAATTTTAATTGAAAATTTCCATTTCGTTTACATTTTATATAAATATAAATTTTAATTCAAAATTATTTTAAATTATAATTAGGTAAATTATATATCTACTATTATATTTTAGATCATTTTAATTATTTTTATATTGAAAATTGATATAAAATCATTGTAAATTTTTTAATTTTTTCACTTTAAAAACATTTTTTCCCATAGCATATGTGGGAATAATTTTAAATTAAAATTATCCACTAATGTGGTGGAATATTTTTTATTTGTTATAATTTTTTATGAGGTTGAATTATCATTTTGTATTATTCTAGGAAATTATCAAGTAATTTCCAAGGAGGATCCCTTTCCCCAATATGTAAAATGGAACACTCTTCTTTAACATATTCAAACCACCAAAGAACTTTTTCTTAAAAAACACTACCAATTATCTCCCCCAAATTCTTATTCACATTATAGATCTTTGGTCCCCCCAAAGGACTATTACTAGGATTCATAAGAGGGGATCTAAAGGAGGATTCTCTTATAAATGTTAATTATCATAATGGAGAATTTTCATTATCTTTCTTCTTTTTCCATTTTCAATTATCTATTCAAAATTAAAATTTAAAAACACCATTAACTCCCATATAAATATATTTCATTATGTTTATAGTGAATATTTATAAATATCTACTACCATCAAATGTGAAATGATATCCTCTATCCTCTCTAAAAAGGATTACCACCTCATGAACCATTTAGTTAGTTTTCCACTACCACCTTTAAATGATGGATTTGATGACAGATATACCATAAAAATATGATATTATTATATTTTTGTAATTTCAAATTCAGTTTATCCATTTTTACATTCCTTTAAATTTGATATTTGATAACAATGCTTCTATGTATAAAAGACTACTGCCACACGAAGGGATGTTATTCATTTTTCCATAATAATTTACATGACTTTTAATAAGGTTAAAATTAATTAATATTATATATATATATATTCATATTTTTATATATAATTAAAATATAACTGACTCTTATACACTTTCAATCTCTAAGGTAATGATATTGTAACTTGTGTATACATATGACATACTGTATCTACAAAGATAAGTGGTTTGTTTTACAGAAACATCTTTTAAGAATGATTAAAATAATATATATTATCATTTAATATGATATCAATGAAACAATTATAATTATTTATTTTATTTAATTATATATGACATACATGAACCATAAGGTTTATTGAGAAACATTCTAGAGAAAACAATGAAAATAAAACCCAAAACAATGAAAGAAAAAAAATATTATTAATAAAATGAAGATAAATTCCTATAAGAGGATCATATTTGATGTCATAAATATTAGTATAGTTCTACTATAAATTAACAACATTCTTAAAACCATAATACATTTGGTTATATAACATAAACCTAATGAGAAGTGTGATATAAGGGGGTTTGTCACAGTTTTCCTTCATTAATGCATATTGTAATGTAATGAAACAATTTTGTTTAATCTAGTGTATTTGATAATAATTTTATATTTAGTATCATGATTAATTAATAATTCATGTTATTTTATGTTTCACTTTTATGTTTTTTCTAACAGATATAATTTGAATTAAATTTTTCTGTATTGTAATGAATTTCAGAAGATGTTTTTTTCATTGGGTTATATTAATTCATCATTGTCTTGGACATTCTACAATTTTGTGTGTAAATAATTTTGAAAAACTTCTATGGTATATCCAATTGTTTTATGTGTAGTTAAATATGATATAAATAATCAATTAATTTATTAATCCTTTCTTAAAAATTTTATTTTTGAAAGGGTTTTTTAACAATCTAATTTTAATCAGGACTAATTATACATTAATTTCTAATAAATGGAATTATTGGAACATTTCTGAATTAACCATTTAATTCTCATATACTATAGTTTTTTGATAAAATTTTCAAGTAATAATATCACTTTCCCACTCTTTGGCACCACAAATGATTGAGAATTTGTTTAATAATATCTCTGTTCATTTATTTATTCAGTTGGAAATATGTTTTCAATTAAAACTATATTTTCTAAAAATGTTTTCAATAATGATTCTTACCCTTTTCGATATTATTTTTAATTGTTTTTACCCACTATACTTGTTAATTTTGTATAAGTAACCCCCATGTGGTTTTCAAAACAACCGCATTTGGATTTTACCAAAAAATGCAATTAAATATTTTTTTAACAGCCTCAAAATTTATGGAATTTCTATATGCTAGAAAAAATTCATTTTTTAAAACATCCCTTAATTAAACGAAAGTTTATTTTCATAGAATTTTTAATTTTTTTGGGAAAATTTACTTATAAATGGTTGTTTTAAAATTGAATAGATATTTTCTATAATGAATTTGTTAAATATATTTATATAGTATTTCTATTCATAAATGAAAAAACACTTTTTTTAATTATACTAGTCTAGGGATATGTCGTATTGATACTAACCGTGTTATTACATTATATGGATTAGTATTATTTGGAAATATTATAGTATTTACATTCACATCCTTGATTCATTACTGTAGTAATTAACATTTTGTTAATCTATTCATTTTATTGTGATTATTAGACAATAAATTTTCTTTAAATGTCAACATAATTTATTTTGTATAAGATGATTGATTTAACTATATAAATTTTCTACATAATTTTTTCTACATTGAATGCTATTTTTTATATATAAGGAAATATTGAAGAATCATTATTCATTAATCTATTCATATATTTGATGATAAAGAACATTTTCCATGAATTAAATGGATTATTCAATATATGATTAATACATTAGACACACATTTAGAGATGGGACCAGAACTATATAGTCCCTCAATGCATAGAATGGTCTCATGAAAAAAATTATTTGGCCATATTAATAGGGTTTCTACCTATAGTTTTAAAACGTATTGCTGAAATATCATTATACTAGATGTTTCATGAATCCTTATATGATGACATCTAATAATTTGGAATTTACTTCACTCATAATTCAATAATCATTATGATTACCAAGGCGATTTTATGTATCTTACTACTTATGGATTAATATCATTTTCCATTATTTTATACAAGGAACATTTTAAGATATTTAAATTTCCAAATGGATTATTCCTTATCATGACATGATTGTTCTATCATTTAAATAGAATTTGTGTCACTAAGTGACCATTCCATATTTATTATGCTTATTGATTAATGATATAATTTCTATAATTAACCCTTAAGAAATGTTTTAGCTCAACCTTATTCGGTTTCAATTACATATGTTATTATTATGAAATCATGCAATGATTTTTTAATGATATTGTTCATTTTTTTGTTATGTATTTTGTTATTGTCATCTTCTCCAAATGTAAAATGGGTATCATTAATATATCTAGAATACCTGGGATAATCAACTATTAGCTCTATTGGGATGTTATTTCCTGAATATTTATCAAATACGATAACGTAGACACTAGATCAAGGCTAATGGGGCCAAGGTCAGAAATTTTTTTCTCTGGTAAGCATAACATGGTATATATATAATATTAAATGGATGTGTAACATGTGTGGGTGAGAAAAAGTGATAAAAGACATATTATACCACCAAATGGAATAAAAAAAAGAAACTAATTTAACAAATTGATAGTTATTTACTAAATATAAACATTATGATTCATCTTCTAATATGCAGTGATTGATGATTTATAGTTTTGTTGAAGGTTGTATTAAGTGATAAGAAAATCTAGTGGACATTGAACTGTAATTTTTTATCCTATTTGAAATCATCATATAGATTTATTATACATTAAATTGTCTATATAAAAATGGATATATTTTATTTAAATAGTCTCCATGATATTATTTTTTTTATATTTCAATGGAAAGTTAATTTAGATATTTTATAATTAGATCAATTAAATGTACTAACAATATATTAAAATAATTTTTTTAAAATATTATGTATTAGAGATATAACAAGAAGAAAATACGCTTGAATCCAGGCACATGACTATTCATTCAACATATCTCCCAAAAATTATTGTTCAGAACCAGTAATGATACACATTATAATATTTAGTAGCAAAAGGTCGAGTGGCTCGATGTTAAAAAATAAAATTTTATAAGAATGTAATGAAAATTCATTTGATAACCCATGGTGTGTAGTTCCTTCCTATAAGAACCCATAAAAATGAGAGTCAAAATTACATGTATGAATTAAAATATTTTATTAGAATAAATTGGCAAGATATTTTGGGATTTTAAATTTATAGAGTTATTATAAATAATTAACTAAAATACTCTGGTCTTTTTATCTAAAGGAAATATTTATCACAAATAAGACAATTATGAATCCCTAAAAACTATTTAAAATCCACAAAAAATCATCTACATATTAAAATATTCTATAAATATATGATGTTTTAATTTTCTTTATATCTTAATGAAATGTATACATAAGAAAGAGATAAATCAATTAACCAATGTGATAAAAATAATCAACAATAATCAATGCTCATAATTGAGCATATTTTGAGTGTATGGGTATAATCAGGATATATAATAATATTATACAGAAATAATAATAAAACATAATTATTATAATAAGGAAAAATTAATGAATCAAATATTTTTAAAACATTATCCAATAAACATTGTGAGTCATTGAATAACATAGTAATTAGAATGAACGTAAATCAATGATCCAACATCTGTATAGGGAAAATAAATTTCATAAGCCACATCATGATGGCATATAATAATCATACATAATAACTTTCAAATATTTCACTTACTATAGTATATGAAACTTTATATTCATGAGGTAGATCATTAATAATAATGCCCATAAGAAACTAAAATACACTATAGAATATATTGTCATATGTGATACAAACACATTACCAATGTATACGAAGGAGATATTATACCCAATCATAATTCATCCAAACATTCGTGATATATAAAAATCAATCATTACCGATTTGATAAACGAATCTATGGAAATAAAAAAATCATTTAAAACATCATATAGAACCCATGGAAATAAAATGGTTTTCATTCATCCTATAAAGAATAACCCTTTGTAAAAAACATATTTTATTATCTTTTTGAATAGAATTACATATAGAATTCAAAATCATGTAAAAAATTGGTAATAATGGGTATGAATTTTTTTTGGAACCATTATTTCTAAATAAACTAGAATTAAAGAATGAATTTTTTTTTACACCATATAAATGTAGTTCACATAGTTAATTAAACTAATTCACTAATAAATAAATTTATGAAATCATGGTTAACACATTACAATTAGTGAAAAATAAAATGGGAAATTCCCAAGGAAATGTAGTTATAATAATGTCAATACATATTTATGATGTATGGTTAGAAAATACAAATGTAATGATGTAAAATATTTTTTTTAAAAGGTTGGGGCCGAAGCCTCATTTTTTATTATTAAATCAAAGCAAAGTCCTCTTTTAACTGGGTAGAGGGAAACCCATTACATAGCCCGAAGGCCCAGTGGGCCCAAGTTCAAAGGCCAATTCACATTCTGTGAATAGTAACCTGCTGCTACAGTACCGCACAGTATCACGGCCGCTACAGTACCCTGCCGCTGCTACAGTACCCGCTGATGAACATTTCTGCCGCTGCTATAGTAGCGCTACAGTACTGCTACAGTACCCTGCGTCCCATGGGTTTTAAACCCCCATTTTCCATGTAGTATTACGGGGTGCTTACCACTAAGCCAAACCCCAACTACATGTAATGATGTAAAATATATTTGATTCAAACTAACTATAAATTATACATATATAGAATTAATGTGGATGGATTTAATTTTATTCCATCAATGTAAAAAAAGAAGAATATACGATTTTTGATATATATGAAGAACATCCTATAAAAGTAATGATTCTAATGGTAACACAAAATGATGGATATGGAATAAAATTTTCTGAAATATTGAGTTTAGTCCCCATAATTATAAGTATATTTATTCATTAGGGGATAAATCATTAATCATAAATCCCATTTCTATAAATCCTTCTCAATGTATAATGTCAATTAGAGTTGGAAACATAAAATATATTTTTAAAAATATTTTATCATTTCCATAAAAAGTCACACACATCACATTAAAATGTAACATCTCAAAAGTTAATGCTATTTATTTTGAAAAAAATAATTTAATAAATAATCCCTAAGTATGGGTCATGAAAATCATTAAAATGTTTTCCTATTAAATATACAAAAAATTATAAAAAAATTTATAAAGAAAATATACCAATAATTTTAGTAAATTTTAATTTTCCATAGTATAAAATCCATATTGTAAATGATTAATAAAAACTACCTTTAGTTGATAAATTATTTAACAAAGATGTACTATTAATTAAAATCAATAAAATATTTTGGTAGGAGAATACTTGAAGAGAGGAATAAATTTTATGAATAATATTTTAAAATCAGATAAATTATATTTAATATATATTTATCCCTTACAATCATCATACTCTATAATGTAATAAATACATGAAAAGTATTTATTTGGTTGGAATATAATTCCAAAAACAAAATGATGTAATAAAAAATAATAAATTTAATGGGATATTAACCAACAAAATATTAAATAAGTTCATAATAATGGTTATAACTCTATGTAAAAATGTTAAGTTACCAAAAATACTTAATACCATTGTAATAATTGAATAAATATCCATTTCATGTATCAAATAGGATTTTTGTATGTTTAAACCATAATTTATAAAAAATTAAATTAATAAAAATACATTCATTATCAATAAATAATCCTTACAAGGAGAACACAATGCATAAAATGTATAATGACATGACAAATAAGGTTTGAGTCCAAGAAAAATATAACGAATTTTGTATCTCTTTAATAAAATGAAATGTTAAAAGTACTTATGTTATGGATCTTAAAACCCAATGAAATTAAGAGATATTATTAGGTAAAGTAATTAAGATGTAATCAGACCGCCTAAATGAAACTATAGTGAACAATATCAATCATGTCACTTGAATTTGAAAATGTTTCAAGGAACCCCTTTCCTCTCTTTCATGTCATTCAGAAAGAGAAATTACCCTCTAGTATTAAAATAATTTTTATAAAAATCCCATTATTTTGAAATATAATCATTTATATATTAATTATTACATGCTATATATATTAAATAATTATATTAAGTATAGTTATTACAAAGTTTAACAATTTTTTGGTATTAGTTGTTTATAGATCTAATCATTGGTATAAAATTTTTAATAGTAGTGTGCATATTGATTATTTATAAAAAAATCATCTTTACCAGGTAATTGATGATATTTTTATAGATAATTCATTGTTTGTTGTGATTTTTTAATTTGCATTAATTATTTAATTTGTATTTATCATTGATGCTAAAATCAATTACAGCAATACTTTGGTGATTCCAGATGAATGAAACATGTATTCTTATTTAATGATATTAATAGTTATATTACTATTATATAAACACAAATAATACTATAGTTATTATTAATATCATATTATGAAAATAATTTTCATTCCATAGTCATGAATAATATAAAATCACAAAATTTTTCTCGAATTTTCATAAAACTAACCCAATCATGACAATTCCTTTCTTAATATAGGAATATGTGGTTGTTTAGTTTTAATATCATTATACCTTAAGTATGATTATTATATTTATTGTTAAATTTTTTGATATATATGAATTTTAAATAAATCTCAGAGGTAGTAAAATATATAATAAAATATCACTTAATATTAATAATAATGTCTTTCTCATAGTAAGATTGTTTTAAATGAAATATTTAATGGTTATATTTTATTGGTCATATCATTAATAAGTTATCAAAATTATCATTCATGATTTTTGATGATATAATAAATACAATCTTTATCCATTTAACAAATTCAAATGACTAGCCATAAAAGGGACTAATGAAAAGTGGAATACATCAACCCTTGGAGGAGGTATCCCACACAAACTCATTGAAATTTAATTTGTTTTCATTGAATGATAATAAATATATTTCATGAACTTTCCTAGAAAACACATTATAATAAGATCTGAATTAGAGAAAAACAAGATCCAATGAGTGTTCTTGATCCTCATGTGACTGTATCTTGAAATAATGCATCCAATTACAAATAGAGAAAATGTGTTGGCCAACTAGAATATACCAAAATTAAATACAAAAAGAGAAATACAACATGAGAAGAAAATTTACATAACTAAAAACCATCATATGTGTTAATATAATAGTGGTGGGGATCCACAAAGAGATATATGTTGATAATAAAATATAAATATAACTCAAACTAGTGAGGGATACTCTGTGTGATCTTCGGGGAACATCCAACTAACTAACAACCAGATACAAATTCCTAGGTGACATGAAACATCACTTCCTCACTATAATTCCTTCCACATTCATACATAAAATATAATAAGATCTACAAAACTATAAGGGAAATTTTAGTGTATTATTTTAACAGGATATGTGGGATACCATAAATTATTTTTGTATAAATTCTCTCACTAATATTATCCATAAGCAAAATATATGAAAAACCTAGAACAATAAAATATTTTTTATATTTATTTCAAAATAATCATAAATCGTTTAACATTTCTATATTTCTATGATCTATTCTAAATAACATAGGTTTATTAAAATTATCAAAAACAATTATTTATCAAAAAATGAACCATTTATACAAATAAAATCCATATCTAAATAATTAAAATCATAATGGATAACACCCATATAATAAAATAGTTTTACACTATGTAGGACACTCATAACTCATTAATAACTCATGTCTTTTACTCATTATACATATCCCATGGATAATGGTCCATCCAAATTAGAGGACCACCCCATCAATGAACCCTCATCAGTTTCAGATAATTAAATCTCTAGAAAAATGTGAACAACGATTCATATGAACTTTTCATGAGTAAACTTCCTATGGAAATATGGAAAATTCCCACTAATAAACCCCTTCACTAAAGTACCCAATGATAACATGGGATACACATGCCAAAATATTTCAAGCTCTATTAAACCATTTCATTAAAAAATTATAAATTACCCTTTATACACCAAAAATGATACTTCAACAAAAATTCATAAACCATATCAAAAGGAAAGTAATTTTTCAACCCTTTACCAAAAAAAATGAAAAAACACATATTTCATAAAAATACATTTAAAAAAGAAAAAATATCTTGAATGTAATATTTTAAGAAATATTTTATTAACCTAAAGATTATATAGTTCACCAAACATAGAATATATATGGAACCAGTTACCCTATACTTGGGTTCACATGACAACAACAACAAGATACACATGTCAGAATGAATAGAAAAATAAGTGAATGTCATTAGAGTCCCTAGAAATTTATTAAAAATCATATAATTGACTTTCTATAATCATATGTTTGTTGAAGAAGATAAAAGATCAAATACATTGTAGAAAATGAAAATCCCTACACAACCAAACTATTTTTGGCATCCAGGAACTAAAAAAAGAAGAACAACCATAATGGTTAAGGGGAACTATTTCTCCCAAAATCATTATGATAAGTCCTAGATATTATAGAAGAAGTTGTAAGTCTAATGACAAAGTATATAGTATCACAAATGAATAAATATGAAGTATATGACACCATGAAATGTGAATACTAGTGATTCTTCTCACGAACCATCTGAATGGATATTATATCAAAAATTACATTCCCGTTGATGAAAATAAATAAATTCCTATTAATAATGTGATAAATAAATTATTTTTGGAATTTATTTTCACATAATTATTTCAGAGACTATGTATTCTTATAAAAATCCATTCACATCTTTATTATTCATTCACTTTTTGATCTAGCTTCAGTAGCTAGTAATCCATATTTGGAGTCTTTTCCATATCTGATCACCCATTAAATATATCAAACCATTTAATTACACCATTTTACACATTTAATTACATAAACCCAGAAAAAAATGTAATATTTAGGATTTTATAAATACCTCGAATATTGTATAATCTATCCAAGAAAAGGCTTGTGGAAAAAATGACAATTCGAGAAGTGTTGAGGCCACTCTTCTATCAATAGTGATTTTAAATCCCATGAATCATTAGAATATAATAAGTGTTTCCATAATAAATTATCAAATAGAATATTTATGTTATTAAAAATTTTCCCTACCATGTACACAATATGCACATTATTCTCAACCATCGATACATCTAGCTCCGAAATTACATCCTGTTAATTTAGGTCATGGAAGGGATTATGGTGATACTTATTAAGATGATATATATAGAAAACATCTTGAATATATGTAAACTGCTATAATAATTCCAATAGATTCAAAACCTCTATAATATACATAGTGATTTAAAATTGTCTATTATATCTTATACACATCTTCCTCATCATCCCAAACTGACGGTAACCCAATATAGGGGAGACATTCTAGAAATCCTCCTCTCAAACTAGAATACACCATATGATGGTGTCGATTGACTATAAAATATTTCATAAAACTATGGGCTGTAACCAATAATTTCGGTATATCATGAATCCTTTTTTAGGTTCCTTAGAAGATACTTGGACCCATTAGAGAGTCCTCACCAACCTATGACCAATAATGAGGTGACCTAAATGGGAGACCATATAATGCAATAAGAGGATCCATTATGTTGAAAGACTAAAAATTAATTATAATTATGAAATAAACATTTCTTATATGGATAAACAATGATCCTCCAAAATTTATTACCAAATAATAGATCATATACTCTATAATTTTAATAACGTGATCAATATTTGAATTCATATGTGGACGATATGTTGTACTCAACCAATTTTGATACCCCATGACCACTTGGAGTGACTTATTTAACATGGAAGTAATCATAGATCACTATCAGAGATAATGGGATATGGAAACCCATCAAATCTCATAACATACCACACAAAAAACTTACCTAGAACTTCATCAATTATAGAGTCCCTAATCATAATGAAACATCAAACATTTATCAACTAATCAAAAAATAAATGAGAAATGATCCTTCAACGGGATGTGCACGGTGTTCTAGATATAAATTACATGGATATATATTAATATTTCCAAACTACCAATATAAGAGGATGAAAAAAACACGAAGGCATCAGCTGGTCTACATTAATCACCCGGTTGGTGAAATAATGAGACACACAATCCCTAATGACATAATTCATAAATTTCTAACCGAAATAATATCTCATTTTATAATAAATATTCATACATACATGATTATTATTTCATGAAATCCTATTAAATCATTCATTATATAATTACTGACAGTGAAAGGTATGTATTTTCTATGTGAATGAATCCATTAGATGGGTGACTCCAACAATGAGTGTAATTCCAACCATATAATTATTACATAATTATTTTTAACTCGTAACCTTTTTTGTTCCAAAATTAACTAACTCAAGGAAAGATAATTACATCATGAAACTAGTTTGAATATTATCTTTATTATACCCATTCATATATAAAAGAAACTAAGTGAAAACACCAATAAGGATCCCCATGTATCCAAAATTACCAGAGAATGAAATTTCCAAGAAGGAGCATTAGAAACAACCTTCCCCAACTTAATGGTATTGAAAATTTCAATGTAAAATATATAGAGATACTTTATAAAAAACCTACACCTATGGTTTTTTTTGATTCGGAGAGTATATATATCTCAATCTCTCATCATAAAATGTTAATGTGAATCTCTCCATGAAAGTATAGTGTCAAATATAGTAAATATAATTCATTTCCATGAGAATATCTATATAACACATAGAAACTATTCTCATGTGGCCAAAGATGATGAAAATATTACCACACCATGTTAGAACCTTAGTTTTTGTATGAGGTACTAGTCCTTTAAATTTTTTTAAAATCATATTTATGTCCACACTTATGTACCCCTTGTGATTATGGGTGTCTTGGAGGAGTATGGGTCTTGTTCAGATCCATGAACCATGTTTTGGGATTGAAATATCTAGGCACACGATTTGTGCAGTCTACTGCACGGTTAAGATATCCATGTGAGGGGAGGATATACATTTCGCATTGTGGTAAAGGCCGTACAGATCTGTGGAATTTATGAGAAATTTTGGACTTCTGGATGATATTGACCGCATGGTTTCCACAACTTTAGTCAAACCATACAGGGTAACCATGCGATGTACTCCTTTGAGTCAGTGATATGAGCTTAGTATGTGTATGGTTAGGTAAACTGTGTGGGTAAACTGTGAGAGCCTACTATATAAATTGTTTTAAATTTTAGTTAAATTAAAATTTTATTTTTATAATCCTAAAACCTATTTTTGGTTTCTCGTCAAAGCACAAAAAAACACCTCCCATGGAGCTCTCCATTGTCTCATAAGGTAGGGGTTGATACCTACTCCCTGTTCCACCACTATGTAAGTTGTGAATTTTCTCATTGGATCCATAATGGTAATCCCTACATTGATTTTAGACATATTAGATTCACCATTAAATCGATTTTGCAATTTAATTTTTGGTTAATATGCCTTAATATTTTGTTCTTCATCTTTTGTTAATATTTCTCCTAAACTGGGACGAATCATGACTCAATGCTGGAAAATATATCTACTATCGGGATGATGTATGTGGTCTGTACCTTCTTTTGGTTTTTTAGGGTTTCAACCTTTTCTTTGCCTATCGAACATTCCATCGAGGCCCCATTTGTTTGCCGAGTTTCTTGTAAAATGTTTAGTCAGACCTCGTGAGGATACATGTAGATTATGTTTAGCTATGTTGGTTCCCATTCCTTGGTTCATGGTCACCCATGGAGTGTTCCTTAAAGAAATTCATTTTAAGCATATTTAAACCACCCAATGGGTGTGGGATTATTATTTCCTATCTAGGGTAATACCATGAATTTCATAATGATTTTGAATAACAAATTAAGGTATGTACTTCCTCTTTGCATAGTGATATCTTGTCATGCCACGATTATTGTTGATTAGCTGGTATTATTAAAATGGTGATAAGGGTGGACATAACTATATGAATTTATTACTTACATGATAAATGGGGAATGTGGGAGGGTAGTCTTATATAAAATATTAATGGTTAAATTAATACATGAGTGGGTATAATCATGTATTGTACTGGATTATGTGGGCAGGAATACTCACATAGTTTGAATGGGTTATTTTGAATTCATTGAATTAATGGAATGATAAATGCCTTGTTCTTCTTTCCATGGATTTGGGACAATGGTGGTGGACTCCTTGGGTTGACTATGACCATTGGGTCTTGATTCCATGAAATTACTTGGTCCATGCTACCCCGTGGATCTAGCTTGCTTGGCCATGCGTAGTACATGTCGGTACACATGATCCATGGAGTACAACTAGATCCTAGACCTAAATTCCACTGGAATTCCCATGGGACTTGATCAGGATTCCTTGGATGAGCTCCTTGTATCTGGACCTTTTTGTAATTGATTTATTTCATGGATTCTATAGTAAATGAAACTATTGATCCAGTCCTTGTGGTATACTCTTCAATATATGGTGTGGAAGTGAAATTATTAACTTATTTATACACCATAGTTGTGGTTTTTTTGATATGGATAGATGCACAACATGGCATTGTGACTTGATTACTTGGTTATAGATTCCTTGTTAGGATCTCAATTGGTTGTAGGTACCCTTAGGGATGTTGGGATTTACATACGGGAGTACACTAATTCCATTGGCATACACACATTACATTACTACATAATTACTCTTTCTAGAACTTTGTATGTTTCTGTTAGAACTTTATGGACCTGGGTTGTTTCCTAATGGGTTGTTTATCTCACACCCTATTTTTTCCTACTTAGGTACACAAACAGATTATATGGATACATGTGATGATTGGGGAAATATCCCTAGTACAAGTTTTAGTTCATGGATTTAGAGTGGGGGAGCAGAGGACCATGTTTAGGATTACGATGTTGGGATACCTGTCGGTATTTAGTTATTTTGGGGTCTAATTATGTATTAAAATACCGTGTACATGATTTGGATGATTCTAAGATACTATTATTAAATGAATCATTTTTTATATGAGACAATTATAGTTAATGATATGTATTATTGTGTTGTCTTACTTTTAGTTGAATTCTATTTATCTCGATTCAAATACTAATTATAAATTTGACTCCCACTGTGATACTCTAGTTATGAGTTTATAGTCTACCCATTGACTCACCTAAGCCCCCACTTCTAGTTGGTAGCCTCTGGAATTTGGGGAGACATTCTTGATTATGTGTAACCAGCCAGGCTTGTGGCACTATTGAGTGGCATCTGGGTCCTGGATGTTACAATGTGGTGTCAGAGGAGTTTCCATTTATGGATTGACATACTATTTCAAAACATTAGATAGGGATTAGAATGAAATTGAGTTATGTAATAAATTGTGTCAGAAGTATCTACCTTTTGTACCATGAAATGCCAAATTTCCTCAAATAGATTCATTTTACTATGGATTTTGAGGCTTATAGTTACTTTGATATCACCATTGTGCGTCACACATGATTTATACTATTACTATTAATGCAATTGTGTGTTTTATTTTATTCAATCCTCAATGAGACGTGGGTATACCATCTCATGCATCATATAGTCACTTAATATAAATCACAAGCCATGCATTTTTTCATGGAATTTAGGATGCATTAGTTATTTCATGATATTGGGATAGTTGTGATGGTAGTTGTACATGATGTTTTGCAATTTTGGGTGTAGTAGATAAAGGTGTGATGTCAAAATTCAGTAAACAAAGAGTATGGGCCTTTATGGATTTGAAAATTATGCACCAATAGGATGGAAGGGATAGAAAAAAATTTATATGTATGGATTATATGGGCATAAAATTTTGGTTCATGAGGAATTATGGGCCCTCATAAAAAAACATGGTGGACCATCTGTTAAATCATTTGAATAAATGAATGTTTAATAATATGAATGAAATAAAAAATAGAGATGTGGCCTAGACCCGACTTCTATACAGGCAAGAGTGTTACTTGTGGTTTGATAGATGTTCTTTATATTGTCTTTTATTTAAAAGAAGGCTATGGTTTGACATGGTTTCTAGTAGGGTTTTGACCTCTTCCACGCTTTTGATCTATATGCTTTGATGTCATTCTTTTCTAAGATGTGTGTTTTGAATTGTAGAGACATTCCACCACAACAAACTTTAGTGGTATTCAACGAGGGAGGCAATGAAAATATATTTGAGACAGTGGTACACATGATACCGTTTCATCCTCATTTAGTTCCATATGAGGCACCAGAGGCTGTTCTAGAAACAGGTGTGGAGGCAATGTTCCGTAAGGGGATTTTTCGTTTTATGTAGATGTTCAAGGGAGCACTACAACCAGACTTGTATATGTATGAGTAGACATGGGTGTTCTAGCAGTAACATCATGCCACATTCTTGGTGGATGGATGAATATAGGTAGAAGATCTGTGTCTAGAGGCCATATTAGTAATTTTTAAAAATCTTGAGATTCCTCCGGACTGGAGGGTCATGATTGTGACATAAATGCTATGTGGAGTGACAAAGAACCAGTGCGACATTTTTAACTATGCTAAAGGGTTGTGAGGTATGGGTTGGACTAATTTACAAACCATTAACTTTGATTACATTTACCACGTGTATCACCAAGGAGAGCCATATGGTGAGTTTATGCATTCAGAGAAGGGTGCGATGGAAGTTTTGGAATACTCGACATGCCTTTGAGGGCCGTAGTGTTTTGTAGTGATGTATCTTTCTAATGAGATATTGAGGAAATGAAACTAAGAGGAAGTTATTCAACATGATATCAGGTATTATGTCAATGTGTTTAGATTTAATTATATCAATGAGATTGTGAATCAAGGGAAGATCATAGAGCCAAAATAGATGGAAGCTAGGCGAACAAAATAGGAGAGTGTTGTTTCTCATGCCATCCAATGTATGTATTAAGGTAAGATGTATTTTTTTGACACTTCTAGAGATGTTAGTGATAGTCAAACTGTGTGTGCAGGCAGCTTGGTGTATTTCTATCTGTGTGATAGGCGAGGCCACATGAAGATTCAGTGCTACCATGACCTAATAGAGTGTCGATCATGCATATGGATGGAGAACATGAAGAGGTTTTGTAAGACCATTCCTCTAGTTGTGAGTGGTAGGGGTCATCTATATCAATAGGTTCATGACCAGGTTCTTCAGCTCTTCTATAGGATAGAATCTATAAAACAACCCTACTTTTTATTACACACATAAACAAGATCATTACAAAAAATCATTACTTGATACAACATAGAAGATAAAGAGGTCCAGTGTATTTGGGGGATTCGGATCATTACACAATATCTTAGAACATAAATCACACAAAATATTTATTGAAAACTTCCTTTACATAACCACTACATTCTCTCGTACTTAGACTTGCATGGGATAACCTGAGGACATACCTATGAAAAAGGTGAGATATAAAGCCCATTAAGGGAATAAACATGAAATAACATGACAAATACAAATCATGTTATAAAATAGGCATATCAATGGAGAAAAAGAGAAACATGAACATAAATTCATGATAAAACATGATAATAATAACATGGAAATGTGGCAACAACACTTAACATGCAATTACCATGAGCCATGGCACATTTCACATGGAGCATGAGTAAACCCTCATTTCACATGATGCATGAGTAAAACCTTGTTTCACATAAATTATCCTGATTAAACACCCATTGCACATGACTTTTCATGATACTATACTTACCCAATGTATTATAGCTCTATTAGGGCCCACCCTTCTTAAACATTTTATTTCATGCATAAGTGTGCCACATGGATCCTATAAAATGGAATCAATCAACATCATAAGTTATTCCATGACCTAGTAATGTGGAATAAATATATGAAAGTACCATTAAATATGTATATGTGAATAAATGTAAATACCCATGATAGAGACATGGGTATGGTATTCCCTACACAATGATCTTGGCTTGCAAAAATGCGGTGCAATTTCGGCAGCATAACGATGTGACATAAGGATTCATGAAAATGGTTCATTAGAGAGAAAAAGGTGTCACATAATATTTATATCAAATGTACAGTAATTGGGTCTTATAGATACATGTCACAACAAACATAATATAATTTAGATGCATAATACCAAAGAATTACTGGGATGTAAAAGAGGAGAGAGAAATCCCTCATGGAATTTCAGCATGGTAACAAGTGCACATGGGAGGAATTAATTTGAGATAAAGGGGACTCCCATTATAAAAAATTAAAGAGTGAAATATGGAGAAGGTGTTAAATCATACCCCAAAATTTTTAATTGAAACCAAAAGGGAATAACAACTTAAATAAAATTGGACAAAATGAGAAAGGAAAAAATCCCTTACTTGGAAGTGTGATCCCAAAGGCTTGGGAGAGGATTGAGAGAGGCTTCTTTGGAGATTGGGGAACCTTGGGAAGATTCTATAGATAGTAGGGTAGGGGTTGGTCGAACTACAAAGGCTTTGAGTGAAGAGTTAGTGGGATATTGGGTGGGATTATATAGGAAAAGAGTGGGAATTCTTTATTATTTAGGTTTGGGACACCTCACATTAAACTAACCAATACCACAAACCAGCCCATGGTTTTTTCCCATGGTTTTTTCCAAAGGGGAGTGGAAAAAAATATATTATAAGTCCGATGTATGGCCTTCTTAATATAACAGGGTATCTTATTTGAAGGTGAGTCACACTCCCAAGGAAAACAATTTAATAATACAAAATCTTTTATAAGTATTTGAGAGTCCACAAAAGATTTTTAAAATAACTCAAAAAAATATAGAATCACATTATTTTAATGATAAAACATATATTAGCCGAACATAATATTTATAATACTTTATTACTTCACTATTGGGTCATTATAATGTCATAAAACACATTATATATTTAAATGGTATTTAATTTTTACCCAAAAATTCGACTGTCTCAGAAAATTATGAAAAATTCACCGTTGGATTATTTCGACGCCACGATTCAAAAAATAATATTCTTTTTTTAAATAATTTTATAAATATGTGAATTTTTAATTTTAAAATAAAAATTGATATTTACTGAAAATTCATGGGTTCTGACAAAAACCGTTTTCGAACCATAATAAAAATTACAATTGAATTCATAAAATTATATGATCATTAATATTGAATAAAATGTAATTTAATAATAATATTTTATTAAAATATTATTTAATTAAAAAATCCATTAATTCATCAAAATATATTTCTTAGATTAATATTAACTATAAATACTATTTGTGCTTTAAAAAATATTTACAAAGTAACGATAATAAAATGAATGAAAATTCTTTATACAAAAATAATGTACATAGTAATAGTGCTAGGGTCTTGTTACATAACCCCTTATAACACCCGCATAAGACCGAAGGGTAAGGTGTGTGATTTTGAAAAACTCTTGGGGTGGCTCGGATAACTTCACTCGGGTGGTAATATCTATTAACTTCCACTTCTTCCGTAGTCAGTTCCACTAAAAAAAGTGTTCAATCTCAGCTTGGGATTGGTTAAGACTGAAGCCCAATGTCCCCAACTCGTTTTCGAGCTCCAACAAATGGGATTTGTACGGGGCAAGTCTACTAGATGAGGCCATCACTTCCTTTGTCTGAGTAAATTTGATTTGTTAAAGCCCTATATTTATACTAATCATGTGCTCACTATTCAATGGATATATTAGCAATGGTCACAATTCATAATGGTATTTTAAAATCCAGAAACATAAAACCAATGATGTTCACATTTTATATAACCATAATAAGACAGTTAATTAGATCAAGAGTAATTTTCATTAAAGAAAGTTTGGGTCGTTACAATCATCCCCCCTTAAGAAATTTCGCTATTGGAATTTTCTTTTCCCACACTAAAATAGATGTGGGTAACTTAGCTTCATCACTTCCTCCAATTCCAATGTCGCTTCTTCAAATATGTGATTTTGCCACAAAACCTTGACGAGGGTCATTGTCTTATTTCGTAGAACTTTTTCTCTACGATCTAAGATCTCCACTGGTTTCTCCTCATAAGAAATATCATCCTCTAGCTATACTAACTATGAAGAGAGTACATGTGGAGGGTTTGGTATGTACTTACTTAAGAGGTATACGTGAAATACATCATGTACATTGGCCATGGTAGGGGGAAGTGTTAGTCAATAGGCCACAACCCCAAGACAATCAAGAATAACGAAGGGGCCGATGTACCTAGGAAATAACTTCCATTTCTTTCCAAACCTCATGACCTTCTTCCACAGAGATATGCATAGAAATACCATGTCTACAACTTTAAACTTAAGGTCTCATTGACAGTTATCTGTAAAACTCTTCTGTCGACTCTGGGATTCCTTGATATGCTGCTGAATGGTTTTCACCTTCTCCACCATTTCTTCAGCCATTTCTTGTTCTAGCATCTTATGTTCACCAGAATCAACCCAACATGCTGTGGTTTTTCACCTCATACTATAAAAGGCTTCATAGGGTTCCATTTAGATGATCTAGTGGATAATATTATTATAGGATAATTAAACTAGAGGATGTTGTTTATTCCAACCTCCTTTAAATTCTATTGAACATGATCTGAACATATCTTCCAGTGTCTGAATAATTCGCTCAGATTGGAAATCTATTTGAGGATGATAGGCCATAATAAAGTTCAGTTTAGAAACCAGAGCTTGTTGATGACTCTTTCATAAATTATAGGTGATTCTTGGATCTCGATCAGTCATAATAAATAGTTGTACTCCATGTAGCCTTAATACTTCCCTAATATATATCTGTTCCAGTTGATCTAATGAGAAATCCTCCTAAATTATAATAACGTGTGTAGAATTTCTATGAAGATCCACAAAAAACCAGATTTCATTGTTTCCATTGGATGTTTTTGGAAGTCCATTGACAAATTCCATGGTGATGTTGTCCCATTTCCATGCTGTTATGGGCAATGATTGCATCATCCCTTTAGACTTCTGCCTCTCTGCCTTCACTTGCTGACACAACAGGAACTTTGATTTATACTTAGTGATCTCTTTATTCATATTATCCCACCTATTATGCTCTTTATGATCTCAATAAATCTTTTTGTTTCTTGAGTTAATAGAGAAATTTGAACTATGTGCGTTATCCAAAAGTTCATTCTTCAACTCCAGAATTGATGGAACACATAGTATTTTCGCAAATCTCACAATTCTTTCTTTATTTACATTTAACTATGAGGATTTAACTTTTCTGATTGCTTACACTTTTTTCTAAATTCCCACATCATCGTTTTAAGCATCCTTTAACTTTTCCAAAAGAGATAGTTGAGAAATCATTTGTGAAAGGATTTATGGGGTTCCCTTCTTTATGATTCCCATGGACATCTTTATCAAATCTAAGAATATTGGATCCTTCTCAATTCTCATCAATGATAGAATCGTCGGGTCCTTTCAAATTAAAACATCTGCCAAATTTTTAGTTTTCCAAGAGTGGTAATGGATTGAGCAATTATAGACTTTGATCAGCTATAACCACCTTCGTTGGCACATTTTGAACTCTTTCTATGTGAATATATACATGAGGCTTTTATAGTTCATATATATTTTACAGTTCTCCCCAAAGAGTTAATGCTCCAAATTTTTTAAAGAGAAGATCACCGTAGCCAACTCCAAATAATGTGTTGGATAATTCTACTCATTGACATTCAATTTCCTTTAATAACAGGCAATGACTATGTCATTTTGTATCAACACATATCCCATGCCCTTCTTCGAAGCATCGCTGAATACCACAAAATGTTCTCCAATTATTGGTGAAGTGAGAACATGCTCAATGATAAGACTTTTTTTCAACTCTGTGAAGCTTTCTGTGCATTCATCACTCCATGAAAGCTTTACACCCTTCTGAGTTAGCTTGGTAAGAGAGTTTGGAAAATTGTGAGAAATTTTTCACAAATCATCGATAATATCCAGCTAACCCCAAGAAACTATGGATATTTGTTACCGATGATGGCCTCAGCCATCCCTCAATTGCATCTGTTTTGGAGGGATCCATATATATCCCATTGCTTGTGATGATATGACCAAAGAATGAGACCTCCTTCAAATAGAACACACAATTGATATACATTTCATAGAGATTATCCTTCCATAAGGTCTCTAGTACAGTTCTTAGATTATCCTCACGATCCTCCTTGGTTGTGAAGTATATTATAATATCATATATAAATACTACCACAAAATTTTCAAGGTAATACCTAAAGACTCTATTCTTCAAGTCCATGAATATTGATGGAACATTAGTGAGTCCGAAAGGCATTACTATGAATTCATAGTGTCTATATCTTGTATGAAAAGCAGTCTTGGGGATATCTTCCTTCTTCACCCTTACTTGATAATATCCCGACCACAAATCCACCTTGGAGAAGTATTGCACTCCACAATTCTGATCGAATAAGTCATCAATTCGTTGGAGAGGATACTTGTTCTTTATCATGATTTTATTAATCTCACGATAATCGATGAAAATGAGCATTGACCCATCCTTCTTCATGACGTAGAGGACTGGTGCACCCCATGGTGAGGCACTTGGGAATACTAACCCTTTTTCGATATTCACTTGTAGTTGTTTCTTAAGCTTCTTAAGATCTACAATAGCCATTCTATATGGAGTCTTGGATATTGAAAATTCACTAGGAATAAGATAAATTGAGAATTCAACATCTCTTATAGGAGAAATATTAGAAAATTCCTCGAGAAACACTTCAGTAAATTCCATCCTAATAGGCATGTATTCAAGGATGGCTTCCTCCGTAGACTCAATCATCTGAACCAGATACGGATTCTCGTAGGGAATTAATATCCAAACTTGAAATGATAGAGCTAAAAAAGATTCATCTTCCTCTTTGTGCTTGTATAGAATCAGGGGTCGATTCTCCACAAGGGGGGTGATTTCCCTCTCACAACAATTTATGTTGGCTCTATATAGGGAAAGTCAATCCATGCCAAAAATTGCATCAAATTCAACCAGTGGGAGTATGATGAGGTTCTCCCGGAAACTCCATCCTCCAATTATGACAGGGGAGGAGTTATATTCATGGAATGCAATGATAACCCCATTTTCTATTCCCACCAACATCTTTACATCCATGATTTTTGGTGGTGTTGTGATTGTTCTACTAAACATCGGGATATAAAAGAATGCATAGAACCTGAACCCAAAATTATGTTTTCTATTATTGAATGAATAACTAGCATACCTCTCACCACTTCATTGTCGGGGTTCACTTAGGTAGTAGTAATGGTAAACGATCTCTCTTGCTACCCTGGAGGTTGTTAGTTGCCTCCGAAAAACCTTGCCTTAGGGAACTGATTTTCAAGATGCCCTGGTTCTTTGCAGTTATAGAAATTAACAACGCGTTGAGGTTCGAATGGAGTGTTACTCCTCTATTTCAGCCGTGGGTTTTTTTTGTCTGCAGTTAATAGATAGTTTCCTTTCTCTTCAACACCTAAAGCATTTCCTCATCCCCTACAGGCAATTTATGGGGTGCTTATTTCTGCACCTTTGGAAAGTGGGGTGCATGATCTTCTTAGAACCGTTGTATTTATCCATCGGACCACCAGTATTGAAGTCCACCTTACACTTCTTGTCCACATCATACCCCTGAGATTATCCAATCTCCATTACTACCTTAAGGGCTCATCAGACAATTTCATCATAGTTGTCGAAGTCACGGATCGCCATCTCTTTCTGTAGGCTAGGTTTTAGCCTAACAATGAAGAAGTCAACCTAGCATTTGGGGGTAACAACATAGATGGATGTGTATTGTGATAGCATTTTGAAGTTTTACTCATACTCTCTGATAGATTTGTCTTCTTTTTTTCATCAAGTAAAGGAAGCCCCTTTCCATCTTAGTTCATAGGGTGCGTAGATAATATTAATCAAAAAACATTTTCTAGAAATCCTTCCGTTACAATGCTTCAATATCTTCCTCAGGATTCATATTTCTGATCAAAGTCCACCATTTATTGGCTTCACCTTCGATATGATAAACATCCATACGACCTTCTCTTTTTCATACCTTTGAATAATGGAGAAGATATTTTAAATGGAGTTGATCCATTGTTCGGCGATTGAGGGATCAGACGATCCAATAAAAGTAGAAGGCCTTTCTATTATAAAGCTCTCAATTGTGACTTTTTCTTTCTGGGGGGGGGGGCGATAAACGTTCCTCTTTACCAATGTTTCTATTCAAATCTTGAGTTAACTGAGAGAGAAGAATGACAAATCTCGCAATTCGCACTCCCATTGAATTGGGAATCTCATTTGCGAAATCATCACATTGATCTTCACATCGGTTGTTAGCCTGAGTCCTCTTATTACCGGCCATTGGCTAGAATAATAGAAAAGTTAGGGGTAACACCTAAAGGGTAATACAAGGACATATCTGATGACTTATAAATAAATTTTATATCCCTAACTTATGAATCCATAGGCTTCAATCTATGCTATCCATGATCTACTTTCTGTCATATATTCTTAGGGGCATTTTTTTAATTACATTAATAAGGGTTCATACTAATATTTTGAATTAAGCAAAGAATATCCCCCAGGAGTGTCATAACCTAGAGTGCAGTAGGGCCCATTATCGTGCAATAGTTTTCGTTCGAGTCTTTCTCAATGCAGTGTTTTCAAGTTTTACCCCTATGATACATCTGTGCCAGAGCCACCTCTACTTTATTGTATCCAGAGAGGGATGCATTTGCTTCATAAAACTCTTACTCAATACTCACCAAAACATAGGGATGTTTTTATTATACTTATTCTTGTATCTACGTCTTCAATAGGGGTTTCTTATCCGAATCCCAAAAATAACTAATCCTATCCTCTAATACCAACAATAACAACCCTTCTTTTTATTACATACCTAAACCTGATTTATTACATAAAATATTCACTTGATACAACATAGATGATCGAGAGGACTAGTGTCTTTGGGGATTATGAACACTACATAATAGCTTAGAACATAAAACATACAACATATTTATTGAAATCTTCCTTTACATGAACATTACATTGCATCGTACTTAGCATTGCATGGGATAACCTGAGGACATTTTTTTTAATGGCAAACCTAAAGTTTTATAAAAAAAGAAGGGATTACACTAGACGAAAAGAAGGATTTTTGTTTACATCTAGAATATAAAGTGGAATCAGCTCGGGGTGGAGTTCATCACTCCATGTAATAGCATGCACCACACCCATGTTTTCCAGACCATCAACAATCCTGTTAGATTCTCTATAGGTGTGCATTGCAATAAAGCTGGTGGAGGAGAGATAATGTAGGCAGTCAATCCAGCGGGAAGTGAGTTTCCAAGATAGATGAGAAAAGGGTGAGAAATAAATAACATTAAGGGAATAAACATGGAATAACATGAGGAATAGAATACATGTTATAAAATACGAATATTAATTGGGAACAAGAGAAACATTAATATAAAGGCATGATAAATCATGATAATCATAACATAGAAATGGAGCAACAACACTTAAAATGGAATTAGTATGAGCCAAGGCTCATTGCACATAGATCATGAGTAAACCCCCATTGCAAATGAATCCCAATTAAAACCTTGTTTCACTTGAATTATAATGTGTCAACACCCATTTCAAATGATGTATCATGATACTATACTTTACCCAATGCATTTGATCTCTATCAGAGCACACCCCTCTTAAACAGTTCATTTCATGCATAAGTGTGCCACATAGATCATATAACATGGAATCAATCAACATAATAAGTTATTCCACGATTTAGAAATGTGTAATAAATACATGAAAGTATCATTTAATATTTATATTTTCATAAAGGTGAATACCCTTAATAGAGACATGGGTAAGGTATTCAGTACACAATGATCTTGGCTTGAAAAAACGCGGTGCAATTTCGGTAGCATAACGACGTGACATAAGTATTCATGAAAACAATTGATGAGAGAGAAAAGGGTGTCTCATCATATGTACATGAAATGTACTATAATATGTCATATATATACATGTCCCAAAAAACTTAATGGAATTTAGATTCATAATACAAAAGAATTACTTGGATGTAAAAGAGGAGAGAAAAATCCCTCACGGAATGTTTTCATGGTAACAGGTGTACATGGGAGGCATTAATGAGAGATAAAGGGGTATCCCATTATCCAAAAATAAATAGGGATGTATGGGGAAGGTGAATAATCATACCCCAACATTTTTATTTGAAAAAAGGGAATAACAACTTAATGAAAATTGGACAAAATGAGAAAGTAAAAAATCCCTAACTTAGAAATGAGATCCCAAAGGCTTGGGAGAGGATTGAGAGAGACATATTGGGAGCTTGGGGACACATGGGAGGATTATAGAGAGATTATGGAAAGGGTTTTTAGAAATATAAAGGATTTTAGTGAATATTAAGTCAGAGATTGGGTGGGTTTATATTGTAAAAGAGATGGAATTATTTATTATTTAGGTTTGGGACACCTCGCATTAAACTAATCAATACCACAAAAAACCACATGGTTTTTTCCAATGGTTTTTTTCCAAAGTGGAGTGGAAAACAATATTATATAAGGCCAATGGACTAAATTCTTAAAATAACAGGGTTGCTTATGTGGAGGTGAGTCTCACTCTCATGAAAAACAATTTAAAAAGACAAAATGTTTTTTTAAGTTTTGGAGGGCCCCCAAAAGATTTTTTAAATAAATAAAACAAATCTAAAATTATATTATTTTAATTCTAAAACATATATTGGTCGAACATAATGTTTATAGTATTTTATTACATCACCATTGGGTCATTATGATGTCATAAAACACATTATATATTTAAATGGTATTTAATTTTTACCCAAAAATTCGATTGTCTCATAAAATTATGAATAATTCACCATTGGATAATTTAGACATCCTGATTCCAATAATAATATTCATTTTATATAAATAATTTTATAAATATTTGAATTTTTACTTTTAAAATAAAAACAAACATTTAGTGAAAATTCCTAGGTTCTGACAAAAACATTTTTCAAACATTAATAAAAATTACAATTGCATTCATAAAATTATATGATAATTTATATTTTTTAAGTAATTTAACAATAATATTTTATTAAAATATAATTTAATTAAAAAATCCATTAATTCATCAAAATATATTTCTTAGTTGAATATTAACTAAAAATACTATTTATGCATTAAACACTATTTACAAAGTAACAATAATAAAATTAATGACCATTTTTTATACAAAAATATTGTATATAGTCATAATGCTAGTGTCTTGTTACATAAACCCCTATAACACCCGCAAAATACTAAAGGGTAAGGTGTGCGATGGTGACAGACTCTTGTGTTGGCTCTGATAACATCGCTCGGGTGGTAATCTCATTTTACTTCCACTTCTCTCGTTGCTAGTTCTGCTCAAGATTAACGTGTTCAAGATCATCATGGGCGTGGTAAAGATAGAATCCCAATGATTCCACATCCTTTTTGAGCTCCAAAAAAGGTGGGCGTCGTGTAGAGAAATTCTACTGGATGAGGCCATCACTTTCTTTGTCTGAGTAAATTGGATTTCTTAAAGACCTATATTTATACTAGTCATGTGATCACACTTCAACAACTGTATTAGCAATTTTCACTATTCATAATGATATTTTAAAATCCAAAAACAAAAAATCAATGAAGTTCACATTTTATATAACCATAATAAGGCATTTAATTTGATCAATAGGGATTTTAATTAAAGAAAGTTTGGGTAGTTACAATCTAGAGCAGTGCAGGATGGTCAAGGATAGGCAGTAATGGTTGTGGCCATGGTAGACAGAGACCTTGTTCTCAAAGACAATAGGGTGTATCAACTATGGGTAGCCAGGTAGTGTCACAGGGTCGTGGTACTTTCCCAAAATATGATTTGAAAAAGGCCCAAAAAGACAAGGAACCCAAGCTATATACTAAGAGAGGTACGATCTCACTAGTTTCGACTATGGAATATCTAGTTTTAGATACTAGTCTGTCACGTATTTCTATATCAACATGGGTGATTAAAATCCACAGGCTTGCTGTTTTTCATTTCTGAGGGTGTTATGACGCTATGAGAAGTGTTGGGAGTAAAAAAATAGGTGATGTGCACCAGTGTTTGGTGTATCCCCATGAGTCTGAAGGGTGTCACATCATCTAAGATATTTATTTTCACAAGATTAAGGGGTTTGACATCATTATCAGGATAATAATGGCTTGTTGTTTATCGAGAATACATTGAATGCTATCGCCCAAAAGCGACTTTCCTATCACCAAAGGGTACATTGTTTATTCACATGGTTTAATGGGATGTTTAGGTGAGTCGAGCTGGAACCAAGAGTCATGGGATTGGCAGTATGACTACCCAGATTTATAGTTAGTTTCTTGATGGAGAGGGAGTGAGTCAGGAGGAAATCCCTCCAGTGGGTGAGCGCTTCAGGGACATCTTTCCCAATTTTTTGTTTGGGTTACCTCCAGAGTGAGATATTGAGTTTTCCATTGAGCTAGTTTCAACAACTTCACTGATATCCATTCCTCCTTACAAGATGGATATGACCAAGATGTAGTATACCAATAGGTAGCTAATGGATTTGGAGGAAAAGTGGTTTATTGGACACAATAATTATCCTTGGGGTTCACCGGTCTATTGGAAAAAATGAATATGTCACCCTTAGGCTTTGTGAGGACTATTGGAAACTGAACCACCAGACATTTAAAATAATATATTCGTTTCCATTGAAATAAGTCATGTTTGATTGGCTTCATGGAGATCATCTGTTCTAGAAGATTAATTTGAGGTCAAGATATAACAGGGTACATGTTTGACCTGAAGAAATACCTCATATGACCATTCATAGTAGTAATGGGTTATATGATTATCTGTTTATTCCATTCGGTCATACGAATTCGCCATAGGTTTTTATGGAACTGATGAACTGAGTGTTCCAACCTTACATGGATTCATTTGTGGTGGTTTTTGAGTATGTTATCTTGGTGTATTCTCATAATATACACAACCATGAAAACCATATTGATATCGTTTTGAATACACTGAGAGAGAATTAATTATATAATATTCTCACAAAGTGCCACTTTTGGATGGATCAAATTAATTTAATTGGTCACATCTTCCCAGAGACATGAGTATTAGTGTACCTTGAGAAGGTGAGAGCATTAGATTCTGGGGAACAATCCAATATCATTTTTGACATATAGATTTTGTAGGGGATAACTGGTCACTGTAGATGTTTTATAAAGAACTTATCATGCTTAGAAGCACCATTGATAGGATTGAATCAGAAGGTTGTGAAGTTTATTTGGTCAGATCCTAGTGAAAAAACCTTTCAATAGATGAAAAGAAGGTTGACATCAACAGTAGTTATTATAATACTAGTGCAAGGTAAGATTTACACAGTTCACTGTGATGGTTTTGGTATTGGGATCTTGGACATTCTGATTAAGGGGGGTTGAGTCATGGCATACGGGTCACGACATTTGATGCCTCATGGAAGAATTACCCTACACATGAGCTAGAGTTAGCTATATTTGTTCATGCATTACGTTGTTGGAGACACTATTTAATGGGAGGGCATTTTGTGGTATAAAAGGACCACACATGCCTCAAGTATATCTTTACATAGTGTGATCTGAATCCAAGGTTGATATGATGGTGGATTACCTTCACCCTTCAACTTCTAGAATGAATATATGCTTGTCAAGGGAAATGATGTAGCCAATGCAATGAGCAGGATGACTCAGATACAGGTGGTACAACATGCTAGTAGAGAGTGTCAGTTTATGGGGTTGTTCTCTGATATGTAACAATAGGTGCATGACTGATTGAGAAAAAAATTATACTATCACTAGTTTTGACCTCTTTTATACTGGAGAGAGTTAGGATGAGGAAACTATTGGATTCATAAGGGATAGTTCTACAGGATTGTGTGCTCGGTTAGGACCCTCATCCTAGTTGGATGGTATGTGATGAGGAAACCCTATATATCCATGGACGTGTTTGGGTTCTAGTGTATATATATGAAGGATATAATCCAGGTGTTCCATAATTCATCTTGGGTAGTGCATCCCTGTGGCACCAATATGTATCGTGACTTACATCGTTAGTATTGGTGGCTGATTATGAAGAGAGATGTAGCAGGTTTTGTTATGAGGTGTTCCACCTGTCAGCAAGTGAAGGCAGAATATCAGCAACTAGCTGGGATTTTACACCAATGATCTATTTTTGAGTGGAAATTGGATGATTTCGTGATTCATTACTTTATTGGTTTTTCTAGGTCTCCTTTATGTAATGATGATGGGTCAGTTCTTTTTACATGATTATAGAGGGCACTCATTTTTTTTGATGATCAAGACCTTCATTTTTTATGATCTTAGTAGGTTATATATTTGTGAGTTCGTAAGAATACATGGGGTTTAATGATCTATCTATTCGAATATGGAAGCTTGTTTTACTTCTCATTTTTGGAAGTGTTTCCAGAGGGTGTAGTGTACATCAGTGCTTTTGATCACAATGTAGCACCCACAGACTAACAGCTAGTTAGAGTCTACAATATAGGTTCTTGAAAAAATGTTGCAAGCATGCAACCAAGACTTTTGGTGCTCTTGGGAGGGGCGTATTTCTCTGGTTGAGTTCACCTATAATAAAATTTATAAGGCAACTATACAGATGGTACCATATGAGTATTTATGTGGTAGGCCATGATGTTCTACCCTATGCTAGTTAGTGGAAGGAAATGAAACATTACATGGACGAAATCTCATGTAGTATAATTCTTGAGCATGTTCATTTTATTTAGAAGGATATGAATTCAAAAAGTCTCATTAGAAATCATACTCTACTCTCTATTGATGACTTCTGGAGTTTGATGTTAGGGATCAGGTTTTAATGTGTGTTTCACAAGGTTGGGACACAGGAAGAACATGAGAGTGTAAGATTTTACTATGATATGTTGGGCCATTTGAGAATCTTGAGAGAGTCAGGATGGTTGCCCATCGGCTGCAGTTACCTAAGTAGTACCAATCTATGCATAACATCTTCAATCTATCTCATCTATGTTGCTGTCACTCGAACCCATCTCACATTTTTCAGCCTGAGGAGGCTCAAATTTAGGTTGATGCATCCTATGAGGATCATCTCATATGTATCGTTTATATGAGCACATAGGTTCTTTGATCCTTGTCAGTTCTTCTAGTATGGGTGATATGGAAGCATGATATTTTATAGGACCAGAATTGGGAGCGCGAGGCCGACGTACGTGCTCAGTGGCTAGAGTTGTTCTCAGATGATTTTTGATCACCCTTTAGAGAGCAATTCGCTGACGAATTACTATAAGGAGAGAATATTTTAAGAATCTAGGCTTTCGTACTTGGTAATTATCATTTATATTTCAATTTATATTATTTGGTATGGCCTTATGTATGTACCCCTTGTGATTATGGGTGTTTTTGAGGTGTCTAGGGATTGTTTAGAGCCCGAAACCATGTTTTGGGAATGAAATAGCCTAGCATATGGTTTGTGTGTGGCTTATTCATGGTTAAGATAACTATTCGAGAGGAGGCAATAACTTCCTCAGGGTTTGAGAAACCGTGTGGTAGTGACTACATGACTGTGCAGAAATCCTATGAAATTATAGGCTTTTGAAAGATAGTTATCGTGCAGTTAGTCAAACCATACAGGGTAACCGTGTGATGTGCCCCTCAAAGATAGTGAGATATGGATAATTTCATTACAATTTGGTAAAAAGTTCATGTAAACCATGAAATCATCCATTGTGTGTTTTTTTAAATTTTAGTTAATTTAAATCTTCTTTTTGTAAACCTATAACCTATTTGGGTTTCTCTTTATCTCACTACAAACCCCCTCCTTTAGAGATATCCTTTGGTTCCTAAGGTTGGGATTGATCTCTATTCCCGTCATACCACCATTTCGAGCATAGATCATCCCATTGGATATGTATCCATACAACTTATATTCCTTTTTATCCATATTTGATTCTTCTAAAAATCTAATGCACTATTCAATTTTTGGATCAAATGCTTTAATATTTTGTTCTTCATCAATTTTTCATATTTCTCTTAAAAAAGGACAAATCAAGACCTAGTGAGGATGCATGTAGGTTTTTTCAGTGCATTGGCACCCATTTCTTGGTTCAAGGTCACTCATGGTTCGTTTCTTAAGAAAATTCATTGTTTATGCATATTTACACCACCCAAGCGGTGTGTTTTTGTGCTTTCCTTGATTAGAGAATCCCATGAATGTCTTAATAGTTATGAATAACTTCATAGGGGATGAACTTCCTCCTTTAATAGTGATATATTGTTAGTCCATGGTTATTATTGATTAGGTTTTATTGTTAAATGGGTGATATGGGTGGGTATATCTATATTAATTTATTAATGACATGTTAAATGGGATATTTGGGAGGGTAGGCCCATATGAAATGTGAATGGATAAATGAATTCATGAGTGGGTATACTTCTGCCTTGTACTTGATTATGTGAGTTGAGATGCTCACCTAGGTTAAATTGATTATTTTGAATGCATCGACTAAATGAGTTGTTAGATGGCTTGGAATTATCTCCATGGATCTAGAATGTATTAGTGGACACCTTGGGATGACTATACCCCTTGGGTCATGATTCCATGGGATGTATTGGGCCTTACCACCCCATGGATATGGCACCCCTGTACTTGTGTACGACATGTCAGTACAAATGTTCGTAAGACTCCAACCTCTACCAAGAGTGAGTTTCCACTAGGACGCCCTTGGAAATCGATGTGGATTCTTGGATGATCTCCTTGTATTTGGCCCTTTGTGGTCTAGATTTTTTTCATGGATTCCGTGGAACATGACCCCATATATTAGACCCTTGTAGTCTATCTTTCACTATATGACATAGACGTGGATTTCTAAACTTTTTTATACAGAGTGGCTATGGTTGGTTTGATATAGAGGGATATATAGTGTGGCCATGTGACTTGTTACTTTCTTATAGATTCCTTGTTATGATTTGACTCAATTTCTTCTATTTTTGAAGGATTTTTGGTTTTATATATGGTAGTAGACTTATGCCTTGTGAATACTCACTATACATTATTTGTTAATTACACTTTTCATCACTTTGTTTATTGCAGTTAGAAATGTATGGTCCAAGGTGTTTTCCAAATGGTATGTTTATCTCACACCTTGATTGCACCTCTTCATGGACAAAAATAGATTATATGGTTGTAGGTGATGATAGTGGAATGTTCTCTGGTACAGGTTGTTGAGTCGGGCATTGTAGAATGGGTGCATAGGACCAAGCTAAGGCTTGGTATGTTGAGGTAAATTGTGGTTGTTTTTCCATTTTGGGACATGTTCTGTATTACATTTCTATTTACATAATTTGGATGCATTGTAGATACATGTATTGACTGTACCATTTTGTATATGAGACACCGATGGTTGTTGATACGTATTCATATAATATCGTACTTTTAGTTGACTGTTGGTTATCTTGATTCCACTACTTATTTTATGTTTTACTTCTGTTGTGATACTCTGGTAATGATGACATAGTCTCACCACTGAATCACCTAGGCCCTCACTGCTAGTTGACAACCAATGTTGTTTGGGGACCATGTAACCAACTGGTATCAGGGCACTACTCAGTGTCAATCTGTATCAGGAAACTATTGAGTGGCAACCAGGTTCGTGAATTTATGCACCACATGATCATCATGTATATGACCACACCCCATACTGAAATGGGAATCATAAAAAAAATAGTCCATACCCATTTTTAAAATTAATAGATTATGAACTGATGTCATATACTATTCCAAGACATCAAAGTTGGTTTGACACAAATAATTACTAGATAATTTCTCCACATTAATTATAAGAGTATTAAATGATTTACCAAACATTGTGAAATTATTTACAAACCACATATAGAACCTAAATAAGTATAAGATTCTCCATATCTCAATTTCAATCCATGATTCAACACATTAAAACACAACCATAGACTTTTAATGTAAAACTGAGATCCCTTGTATTGAAAACTTGTTCTTAAATAACTCCACATATAATATAAATAAATTGTATTATATCACTTTTATATAAGTGGGAAATCCTAAAAATTCCCAAAATAGAATATTGGTTATAATAGTGTTATTAATATATCATAAAAAACTTGTTATCATAAACTAATAACACTAAAAATGTATTATGATACAATTATAATATATTATTAATCACATCCATAAAATAATTTTGAGTTCCGGTTATGAAAAAAAAGTATCACATGATATTTATATTGGACAACAATTTTTGTAAATGTACTATTCTTAGTTTATGATTCCTTGAATTTATATTGAAGACAACTACAAAAAATTTCAATTTTATAAAACCAAACTCCCAAATTCATCTTACCAAACATGTCAATAACACATGGTAAATGTTACAAAATATTAAAAATATTTTTAATTGTATTCTAATAATCAATATAGATTCAATTTGAAAAATCACTTATATTGTAAAAAAGAAAAGTGACAATCCAAAATAAAACATTTGGATGTCGAAAGAAATTATATAATAGGTTATCCAATAGAATCATATTCTATTTCAAATTAGTAGGTTATATATTATTGTAAAGAATATAAATAAACAATGTTCTTATAACAAGAACAATATAAAACTCTATATCCCTCTCTAGATGACGTTTTTAAATTACATCTACAAATAATTAGAGAAATTCAAAAAATCCCAATACCATATCTTTATTATAAAATATATATAAAAACTTTCAACCACAAAAACCACATACAATTAAAATATATTCTAATAACCCATGAATAGTTGTCCTCCATGATTGGAACTCATACCATGTAATGCCCCGACCCCAGTTTCCCAGAGTCGGTGCATTATTACATAACATTGGCATGTTCACAAGAATGATCAAGTCTCGAAAGACCAATTAGTTTAGTAGCCTTGGAAACACTAGATATATTCATAAAGTTTGCATTACATCAATAAGTGAAAAACTACAACAACATAATCTCCATAGTCCACACTCTTATCCCCTCATACTATCCCTACAGGTCATTCATAATTTACTTCTTCACATCCTGGGAAAAATAAAACATAGAAAAGGGGTGAGCTCAAATGCCCAGTAAGGATAACAATATAGCAGAAACTTTCATAAATAAGAATAAACATTTAAGGCAATGCATAACTAAAACAAAATCCTTTTAAACTTGAACTTAAACATAGTATGGAAAAAATAAAATGAAATAATTCCATTTACTTATTCACATGGATATTATACTGAATGAATAATCACATGCAATATCAATAACCACTTTCATAATGATGGAATGCATAATGCCAGACTATCATAACCACATAGCCAAGGCCTTGTGCCAAGACTACAAATAAGATTTTGTCAATGCCTTGTGCCAAGACACTAGTTTGTCTCATGAGACCTACCGATGCATCGAGGAGCTATAGCAGGCTCCACCCGTCACTTATTAAGTCCAATTCATTCCTCATATGTACAGGTTTAAACATAACATAAACATTCGTATTAAAACTAGCATACGAAATGTCAATACTTGATCCACAAACAATGAATGGTATAAAAATATCACATCCACATTCAAACATAACTCATTCAATACAATATGGAAGATTGTATTGTATCAGACTAATCTCAATCGAGAATAATGAAGGATATTTACATAGATGAAAATGATCATCAAAACTATTAGAGAGAAATACCCCCCTTTTTCTTGAAAACAATTAAAAGTATCACTATTTATCAAGATGCCATTTTAAATAGATTTTTGAATCAAAGTGTCCCATACCACTTTGAAACTTTGAAAATGAATTTTAATTTTAAAACATTAATGTCCATATAAATAAATCCGTAAAACCATTTTTAAAACATGGACATTAATGAGAAATATTTAGAATAATAAATCATTAAAACATTTTAAAATGATATTTTAGTTAGAGTTACTAACCAAAAGAGAGACACTTGAATACAAATAATTGAGGTAACCAAACTTTGTAATATCTTGAGAATAAAGGGATTCACGATATACTATGTCAAAGTACATTATTTACACCATATAAAAGTGATTTTGTGTATAACAACAAAGAAGTCTCAATAGAATGTAAATTGAGATGAATTGTATTATAAAGACCATATCCTTGGGTTAAAGATAAATCAATGACATAATTATGTGTTAAAAATATAAATACACTCAATATGATTGGATATTTAGTGTAAATAAATCAGATGATATTCACACATATTCTTGTAAAAACAACACCAATTAATTGGACATTTAACTCAACAAATGGAGATTGAGTTAAAATTAATCTTATCAAGTTCATACCGATGACTTGAGAATTTATCAATAAAGTGATTATGTGTATAAAAATTATATCCACAGAAAGGGGAGTGGAATTTATGACACAATCAATTGAATAGTTATTCTACACATAATCTTGGAGTAAAATAATCAATGAAGTATGCGTAAATCCGAATGAGTGGAAATTGAAATTTCAAATTCCCTTATTGATTTGGTAACATACAAAACATACACCCACGAAATAAGGATAATACAATGATGATGTAAATATACATGAATTAAAGTATATTACACAATGAATACAAACATGGGTAGTACACACACCACATGTAATAAATAAGTGGTGAACAATGGAATTCTCACAGAATTAAAAGTGAGATAAGAAACCCCTTACTTTGTACATTTTCCTTGGTTGAGGGTAGGTTAACCTCCTATATAATGGTTAAATAATTGTTATTGAATTAGACAAGAATCATATGCATTAATATGATATCATATATGATCTTTTAACATTGATTTGTTAGAAATATCTTAGAATTATCATCGTTTCGTGTGTTAACGGGTTCATTTTCCTTTATATTATTTGTTATTTGAGAAATATTTATTACTAATGGGATGTATATTATTAATGTCCAGAATTATGTCAAATAATTAAACATTATTTTTAATCATTAAATGAGAATTAGTCTTGAAAGGATACGATGGAGAATGAATCTCATCGCGTTCGTGGAGACGGTAGTCCGTACGTACGCACGAGCGGCAATATCATTCTTTTGATATTAAAATTATATTTAATTGGATGGTATATCATATATAAAGAATCATTATCATGTTATATTTACTATTTACATGAATTAAACATCATTATTATACCCATCCAAATAATAATTTATTGAATAACAATTACACCACGACGTGGAGACGGTAAGCCGTACGTACGCACGCATGGTGACATGTTATTCAAAGGATGGATAGAATACTGAATATGGTTGTAACATATTTATAATAACATCAAAGTATATATAAGATACCGGAGTTATTATTTTAGAATGGTAATAACAAAGAAAGAAGAAGTGGAAGAAGAAAGGAACTTGAAAAAGGGTGGTGAAATCATTACCTCTTCTTCGGGTTCTTCCTTTTGATTTGATCAAAAGGGATACTTAGGATGGCTTTCTGACTAAAGTAAGGACTCTAAGATTACGTGAGGAAAGTTGAGAGAGTATTTGGTCAGGGTTTTTCCGAATCAAAAGGCTTTGAATGTGTGAATTAGTGAGAAGGGGGAGTTCCCTTTTATAAGAGGGGTGAGGGGCACCTTTGGAAAAGCTAAAAATATTATTTTATAATAAATTCATATTCAGTTTATAATGGCTCAAAAGTGTATTATTTATAGGTTAAGGTGGGTATAGGTCGAAACCCACTCATCCAATAAGATTTAGACAGGTTTGGGTTACTATATTAACCTTATCTTTAAGTATTAACTCTTAGTTAATTAGTTTCACTTTTACAATGTCTCTTTGTATTTTTATATTATATGGTTAATAAACTTACTATATACATTCAAGAGACCCCCAAGTGGTCCATTAATGATACAAATATCATGATATAAGTCTCGTGGCCAAACCCTAGATTTTTATGAATTTAATGTCAATTAATAATATAATATTTGTTTTAAAAACTCTTTTATGTCAATTTTGACACTATTCAATAATTGATTTTTGTAAAACTCATAACAGAATGATTACTTATAAAAAATTTAATTAATTCAATCCTAAAATGTCATATTATCCTAGAAAAGTATTTTTATTTATAAAAAGTCTCAAATTACATTTATTTGTGTATTTATAATATCAATTATTCTAATTTTTCATTAATTAGGTAATTACTGTATCACCATTGTGTCATAAATAAATTAAATTATATAATGTCTAAAAATTATAAATAAAATACCATTATGTAGGAAATATTGTTATATTTATAATTAATATTTATAGTTGAAAATCCAACATATATAACCCTATGTAAAAATTGTTTTTCTAGAAGATATATGCTTATGTCATTTTGGTATTTATTTTAACTTAATTAAAACAAAGTGTCCCTATCACCTACAAGTGGCTCCATGGGGTCCCAAAATCGACCCAAATATGCCAATTGTCCGACATTTATCCACCAATAAGGTTAGGACATGTTTTAGGGTAATTTATTATTATTATAATATTATTTTTTAACCCTTATTTACCAGATTTACCCTTTAACCATGATAAATAAAATATTTACCGAAGTAATTATTCAAAATGTCTAAAAATAAAAGTTACCTATTTACAAAATATGGAAATCATGATTTTAAATATGGAATCCATTTTTCCAAATTCAAAACACAGAAGTGGCAGAAATTAATTTAAAATTAATTCCCGCTGTCAAAACAAAAAGCTTGTTTTTAAGATATAATAACTATCAAAAGATTGATACTTGTTTATGTCCGGTTTAATTGTGAAATTATTTCTAATGACCAAAATTGTATTAAATGGTAAAAATATATTATAAATATACTTTAAAACCACTAAAATTCATAATTTATGACTATTAATTATTTTGATTAAAAAAGTTGTTTTTAATTAAAATTTAGTAAATTTCACTATTCATCAAAATATAAAAGTTATCCGAAAAGTACCAAAATTTCACCCTAGGTTAAATTAAATATTCCAAATCCAAAAATGATGTCCATTTTGAGATATAAAATTTATAAAATTTCAAAAAGTAGGTATTACTATTCCTAACGGCTAGTTTGATTGGTTGTAGTGTGTATTAGAACTTGAAGTTGCGTACAACACACGCTTATTGTATTATTCAAAGAGAAGCGTACCATGGAAGATTGAGGTGTTACATTGTAAATTATTGATTTCACCATTCTAAATAATAAATTTATTTAGTTAAATTGAATATATAAAAGTTTAAAATATTGGATTTAAAAAGGGTCCACTATTAAAAGTTGGTAAAAGTGCATTTTTGAAAAATACTTCTTTTATCTGAAAAAGAAATTTGTTCTTAAATTATGTCTAAGAAACTCATAATATGGATTATAAAATTATAAGTATTATATAAAGTTTAAAATTTAGTTAATACTATTCATAACCTCTTTTGAACGGCTTGTTTGGTAAGTCATGGTGCTCTTGAACTCGGTGTTGCGTGTAGTGTAAGTTATTGAATTGTTTTGAAGAAGTACATAATATGAAATCTTGGGGTGTTACATTCTCCCCTCCTTCAATAAATTACGTCCTAGCAATTTTTAAAATTGGTCTTGGGAATATATTGGAAAGTCCCACATCGGAAAAAGAGTCAATAAAACTATCACTTTAAAATAAAGAGAAGTACAAAGGTCACCCGAGATAACCTATACTAGGATTACATGTAGAAAAACATGGATATGGACGATAAACAAAGTGTTAAGTTCTGATGGATAGGGATAGAAAACATGATCAAGAGAAAGTTAACAATAAGAAAATCACAAACTTGTGTTGGGACAAACAGTCATTAGTCTCCCAGTAGGAAAAGTAAACAGACAACATTTTTTTGTTTTAAGTTACATTACATAAGGACAAGGAATTAATTTATGATATTGACTAAGAACATAAAGAGATATACTTACTTTTTATGTAATGTTTCATTCATTAATAAATTTTTACCACTAACTCATTTTTTTTGAACAATGAGTATTCAAGAAGACTTGGTCACAATGGAAGATCTAGAATAAACTTCTATAGAAATGCATGATCCACGTAGGATAAACTCTATATTTACCTTGTATTTAGAGATTAATCAAAACCAAAATGGTTAGTATAATATCCGATGATCCCCCAAATGGATATTCCATTAGAGAAAAAAAACACTAATATTAATTTCTAAAATTAAACCATCAATACCCCAAAGTTAAATAAATAACATTTAATAATCAATTTTCTTTAAAATCCTTTAATATAATCCAAACTAATATTGAAACCCAAAACTTATAATAATGTAGTATTCCATGTTAAATTGTATCTCCAAATGACATTAATTACTCTTAAAGTCACATACTTAAAAGTAATTAACCAAATCATTTCCATAAACAACCCAAATCACTATATATCCACAATAAAAACATAGATAAAAATACACCATTACTCCTCAAATGAAATCCCATACTATTCTATTTTCCTTGGGCATATAGTGTTCACAACAAAGCGAAAAACTTCCAAAATAACATTTATCACTTAATCACCAAATCATTTTCTTATACTAAGGGTATTTATTTGATAAGACATAAGATCCCAAATAAAAATATTATTGATCAATAAAATCATTTAACTAAAAATAATAGTCACACTAACCAGGGACTTCACGTAGTCCAGTGGTAGGCGATAAATCACAATCGCACTTTGGTTGTGGGTTTGATTCCCACAGCTTTGTCCGATGTGATGGGTTGTCACACGGTCTGCATGTTGTCCTTTTTCAAAAACTATTTTTTATAACATTACCAAAATGAGATAATTTCCTCAAAATAACCATAACATAATTTAACCACAAATCTTTTCTCATACATTGTATTTTCATCCCTAATTATAATAACTTATAATTGTCTCAAACCCAATGATCATATAAAACCAAATGGTTATTTATAACTATATCCACAAGAGAAAATATAATTCTTCCTCAAATATCATTCTCAGAGGAAAAAATGCAGGGTTAAAAATACAAGAGAAAATTATTCCAAAGTAAACCCATCAACAAGGAGAACTAATACTTTTTAAAAATTTATCCAACCATTTATTTCCACATAGCTTATTCTTTGACAAAGAAAATATCCTATAGAATAGGGCATTCACATGGGTAATGGATAGGTCCCCTACATTTACGGAAAATGACTGTAAATGGATTCTTAGGACCATTTTTATCTTCTTCCATAGTACTCTTCATTTTTCTTCGGTAATTCTTTACATTATGTCCTTCCTTCCCGCACGTAAAGCATTTCTTTGCCCCATTGAGACACTTTCCTGGGTGTCTCCTTCCACATTTCTTGCATGATGGAAATTGAGGATTACTTTCTCCATGGTCTCCGCTGCTGGAGATCTTATCATTCATCACCTTTATCTTCTTTGTTGAGTCCGGGAATTGGTTAATATATATATTGTTGATCATATTTTTTGAAAATTTATTTGGCATAAAGACGATATCTTTTACGCCTATCAACATTCAATTTTGTTGCTCACTGCCACCACTGTTCCCACCTTGTACATCATTCTTAAAGTCACTATGACTTTCTTGGAATCCATCCATTGACTAAAACCATAAGGCATTGTGTGAGTAATAGTAGTCATAAAATCATTTAGAGAATACCATGTCACCATATTCTCAATTTGAAACACATTAGGATTAACCAAAGTCATTTACTCTCATCTTATATATAATACTTCAAATCGGTTTGTAAAGAAAATGTAAATTATCCTAAGCATATCCCCCGGGAGTGTCGTAACCAAGAGTGCAGCAAGACCCGTTGTCGTGCACCAGTTACCGTTCGAGTATATCTCAAAGCAGTGTTTTCGGGTTTTACCCCTAGGTACATCTGTGCCAAAGCCGCCTCTACCTGCTCGTATCCAGACATGGATGTATTGCTCGGAAAACTCAGAAAATCTCTACAATACCAAAATTATTGGAAGTTCTTCTATACTAATCCTCAAAGTTCATCTTAGGTCTACGTGCTCTAATCAGAGTTTATCTAAATATATCTTCCAAGGTTTGTACTAAACTTTCTCTAATACCAACTGTAACGACCCGAACCTAGTTACCCAGAGTCGGTGCATTATTACATAACACTGGCATGATCACAAGAATGATCAAGTCTCAAAAGACCGATTAGTTTAGTATCCTTGGAAACACTAGATATATTCACAAAGTTTACATTACATCAATAAGTGAAAAACTACAACAACATAATCTTCATAGTCCACACTCTAATCCCCTTATACTATCTCTACAGGCCATTCATAATTTACTTCTTCACATCCTGGGAAAAATAAAACATAGAAAAGGGGTGAGCTCAAATGCCCAGTAAGGATAACAATATAGCGGAAATTTTCATAAATAAGAATAAACATTTAAGGCAATGTATAACTAAAACAAAATCCTTTTAAACATTAACTTCAACATAGTATGAAAAAAATAAAATGAAATAATTCCATTTACTTATTCACATGGATATTCTTCTAAACGAATAATCACATGCAATATCAATAACAACTTTCATAATGATGGAATGCATAATGCCAGACTATCATAATCACATAGCCAATGCCTCATGCCAAGACTACAAATAAGATTTTGTCAAGGCCTTGTGCCAAGACACTAGTTTTTCTCATGAGACCTACCGATGCATCGAGGATCTATAGCAGGCTCCACCCAACACTTATTAAGTCCAATGCATTCCTCATATGAACAGGTTTAATCATAACATAAACATTCATATTAAAACTAGCATACGAAATGTCAATACTTGATCCACAAATCATGAATGGTATAAAAATATCACATCCACAGTCAAACATAACTCATTCAATACAATATGGAAGATTGTATTGTATGAGATTAATCTCAATCGAGAATAATGAAGGATATTTACATAGATGAAAATATTCATCAAAACTATTAGAGATAAATATCCCCCTTTTTCTTGAAAATAATTAAAAGTATCACTATTTATCAAGATGCCATTTTAAATAGATTTTTGAATCAAAGTGTCCCATACCACTTTGAAAATTTGAAAATGAATTTTAATTTTAAAACATTAATGTCCATATAAATAAATCCGTAAAACAATTTTTAAAACATGGACATTAATGAGAAAGATTTAGAATAATAAATCTTTAAAACATTTTAAAATGATATTTTAGTTAGAGTTACTAACCAAAAGATAGACACTTGAATACAAATAATTGAGGTAACCAAACTTTGTAATATCATGAGAATAAATGGATTCATGATATACTATGTCAAAGTACATTATTTACACCATATAAAAGTGATTTGGTGTATAACAACAAAGAAGACTCAATGAAATGTAAATTGAGATGAATTCTCTTATAAAGACCATATCCTTAGGTTAAGGATAAATCAACGACATAATTATGTGTGAAAAATATAAATACACTCAATATGATTTGATATTTAGTGTAAATCAATCAGATGACATTCACACGTATTCTTGTAAAAACAACACCAATGAATTGGATATTTGACTCAACAAATGGAGATTGAGTTAAAATTACACTTATCAATTTAATACCGATGACTTGAGAATTTGTCAATAAAGTGATTATGTGTATAAAAAATATACACAGAAAGGGGAGTGGAATTTATGACATAATCAAATGAATAGTGATTCTACACATAATCTTGGAGTAAAATAATCAATGAAGTATGCGTAAAGCCGAATGAGTGGAAATTAAAATTTAAAATTCCCTTATTGATTTGGTAACATAAAAAACATACACCCATGAAAAAAGGATCATACAATGATGACGTAAATATACATGAATTAAAGTATATCACACAATGAATACAAACATGGGCAGTATACACACCACATGTAATAAATAAGTTGTGAACAATGGAATTCTCACAGAATTAAAAGTGAGATTAGAAACCCCTTACTTTGTACTTTTTCCTTAGTCAAGGGTAGGTTAACCTCCTTTATAATGGTGAAATAATTGTTATTTAATTATAAAAGAATCATATTCATTAATATGATATCATATATGATCTTTTGACATTGATTTGTTGGTAATATCTTAAAATTATCGTCGTTTCGGGTGTTAACGGGTTCATTTTCCTTCATATTCTTTGTTATTTGAGACATATTTGTTACTAATGGGATGTATATTATTCATATCCAGAATTATGTAACATCATTAAACATTATTTTTAATCATTAAATGATAATTAGTCTTGAATGGATACGATGGAGAATGAATCTTATCGCGTTCGTGGAGACGGTAGTCCGTACGTACGCACGAGCGGAAATATCATTCTTTTGATATTAAAATAATATTTAATTGGATGGTATATCATATATACGGAATCATTATCATGTTATATTTATTATTTACATGAATTACACATCATTATTATACCCATAAAAATAATAATTTATTGAATAACAATTACACCACGACGTAGAGACGGTAAGCCGTACGTACGCACGTATGGTGACATGTTATTCAAAGTATGGATAGAATACTGAATATGGTTGTACCATATTTATAATAACATCACAGTATATATAAGATACTGGAGTTATTATTTTAGAATGGTAATAACAAAGAAAGAAGAAGTGGAAGAAGAAAGGAACTTGAAAAAGGGTGGTGAAATCATTACCTCTTCTTCGGGTTCTTTCTTTTGATTTGATCAAAAGGGCTCCTTAGGATGGATTTATGACTAAAGGAAGGCCTCTATGATTAATTTAGGGAAGTTGAGAGAGTATTTGGGAAGGGGTTGGCCGAACCAAAAGGCTTTGAATGTGTGAATTAGTGGGAAGGGGGAGTGCCCTTTTATAAGAGGGGTGAGGGGCACCTTTGGAAAAGCTAAAAATATTATTTTATAATAAATTCATATTAGGTTTCTAATGGATAAAAAGTGTATTATTTAAAGTTTAAGTTGGGGATAGGTCTAAAAACACTCATCCAACAGGATTTAGACAGGTTTGGGTTACTATATTAACCTTATCTTTAAGTATTAACTCTTAGTTAATTAGTGTCACTTTTACAATGTCTCTTTGTATTTTTATATTATATGGTTAATAAACAAACTATATACATCTAAGAGACCCCTAAGTGGTCCATTAATTATACACATATCATGAAATAAGTCTCTTGGCCGAACATTATATTTTTAGGAATTTAATATCAATTAATAATATAATATTTGTTTTAAAAACTCTTTTATGTCAATTTTGACACAATTCAATAATTGATTTTTTTAAATATCATAAAAGAATTATTACTTCTAAAAAAGTTAATTAAATCAATAATAAAATGTCATATTATCTTAGAAAATTTATTGTATTTATAAAAAGTCTCAAATTAGATTTATTTGGGTATTTATAATATCAATTATTCTAATTTTTCATTAATTAGGTAATTAATGCATCACCATTGTGTCATAAATAAATTAAATTATATAATATCTAAAAATAATAAATAAAATACCATTATGTAGGAAATATTTTTATCTTTATAATTAATATTTATAGTCTAAAATCCAACATATATAACCCCATGTAAAAATTGTTTTGCTAAAACATATATGTTTATGTCATTTTTGTATTTATTTTAACTTAATTAAAATAAAGTGCCCCTATCACCTACAAGTGCCTCCATGGGGTCCCAAAATCGACCCAAAGATGCACATGGTCATACATGTATCCACCAATAAGGTTAGGACACGTTTTAGGGTAATTTAGTATTATAATATTATTTTTTAACCCTTATTTACCAGATTTACCCTTTAACCATGGTAAATAAAATAATTACCGAAGTAATTATTCAAAATGTCTAAAAATAGAAGTTACCTATTTAAAAAATTTGGAAATCCTGATTCCAAATATGGAATTGATTTTTCCAAATTCAAAACACATAAGTGGCAGAAATTAATTTAAAATTAATTCCCACTGTCAAAACAAAAAGCGTGTTTTTAAGATATAATAACTATCAAAAGATTGATACTTGTTTATGTCCGGTTTAATTGTGAAATTATGTCTAATGGCCAAAATTGTATTAAATGGTAAAAATATCTTCTAAATATACTTTAAACCCACTCAAATTCATAATTTATAACTATTAAGTTTTTTGATTAAAAAGTTGTTTTTAATTAAAATTTAGTAATTTTCACTATTCATCAAAATATAAAAGTTTTCCAAAAAGTACCAAAATTTTACCCTAGGCTAAATTAGATATTCCAAATCCAAAAATGATGTCCATTTTGAGAGATAAAATTTATAAAATTTCAAAAAGTAGGTATTACTATTCATAAAGCCTGGTTTGATTGGTTGTAGTGTGTATTAGAACTTAAAGTTGCCTACAACACACGCATATTGTATTATTCAAAGAGAAGCGTACCGTGGAAGCTTGGGGTGTTACATTATAAATTATTGATTTCCCCATTCTAAATGATAAATTTATTTAGTCAAATTGAATATATAAAAGTTTAAAATATTGGATTTAAAAAGGATCCACTATTAAAAGTTGGTAAAAGTGCATTTTTGAAAAATACTTCTTTTATCTGAAAAAAATAATTTGTTCTTAAATTATGTCTAAGAAACTCAAAATATAGATTATAAAATTATAAGTATTATATAAGGTTTAAAATTTAGTTAATAATATTCATAACATCTTTTGAACGGCTTGTTTGGTAAGAAATGGTGCGCTTGAACTCGGTGTTGCGTACAATGTAAGTTATTAAATTGTTTTGAAGAAGTACATTGTAACAGCCCAAGCTTCTACGGTACACATCTCTTTGAATAAGGCGATAGCGTGTGTTGTACGCAACATTGAGTTCTAACACACCACGACCAATCAAACTAGCTATTATGAATAGTAATACCTACTTTTTGAAATTATATATATTTTATATTTCAAAATTGACTTCATTTTTGGTTTCGGAATATCGAAATTATCCTAAGATGAATTTTTTGTATTTTTCTAAGAACTTCCAATTTTTATGAATAGTGAAAAATACTTAAAAACAAATTTTTTAATAAAAATATTTTATAGTGATAAATTATATTATTGAGTGGTTTTAAAGTATAATTAGAATATATTTTTACCATTTTATCCAATGGTGTTCATTAGAATTAATTTCACTTTGAAATTGGACCTAAACAATTGTCAATCTTTTGGTATATATTGTTTCTTAAAAACACGCTATTTGTTGTGACAGCGTGAATTAATTATAAAATTAATTAATGAAACTTATTTGTTTGGAATTTTGTAAAACAGACATCATTTTTGAATTCAGAATATCAATTATAGCTTAGGGTGAAATTTTGGCATTGTTCTGAAAAACTTCAATTTTTGATGAATAGTGAAACTACTAAGTGGTAGTTAAAAAAATGAGTTTTTCATAAAACATAATTTTACCGGTTCTATGAATGGAATTTCGAAAATCCGAGAGACACGGTTAATATCAAGAAATAAAATGCGGTTCAATGAGATGAAAATAATTTTTGGTGAATAGTAACTTTTTACTTTTATTTACCACCGTTAAAAGTAAATAGGGTAATTAAGGGTAAAAATGATATTAATATTATCCTAAAACATGTCCTAATTCTATTGGAAAAGCGTATCTTGACCAAAAACAAGCTTAATAATAAAATATTATCATTTAGGTCCACTTGGATTAGATTAGGACATTTATTATTATTTAATTCAAAGAAGAGTTAAAAGAGTTAAAATCAAAGTATATTTACTAAAACATTTTTAATATAGGGTTATACATAAGATAAATTCGATTGTAAATATTCATTAGAAAGATAAAAAAAATGTACTACATAATTATAGTTTATTTATAATTTTTATACATTAAATAATTTAATTTATTTATGACACAATGATGATGCAGTAATTACCGTAATAGTGAAAAATTAAAATAATTGATATTATAAATACCCAAATAAATATAATTTGAGACTTTTAATGAATTAAATTAATTTTCTAGGATAATATGACATATTAGTATTGATGTAATTGACTTTTTTCGAAGTAATCATTCTATTATAAGTTTCACAAAAATCAACTATTGAATAGTTTCAAAATTGACATAAAAGAGTTTTTAAAACAAATATTATATTATTAATTGATATTAAATTCCTAAAAATCTAAGGTTCGGCCAAGAGGCTTATATCATGATATTTGTTTCATTAATGGACCACTTAGGGGTATCTAGTATGTATATAGTATGTTTATTAACTATATAATATAAAAATACAAAGTGACATGGTAAATGTCAAACTAATTAACTAAGAGTTAAAACGAAAAGATAAGGTTAATATATTAACCCAAACCTGTCTAAATTATATTGGTTGAATGGTTTTAGACATATCCCCACCTTAACCTTTGAATAATAAACTTTGTAGCCATTAGAAACCGAATATGAATTTATTTTAAATTAATATTTCTAGCTTTTCCAAAGGTGCCCCTCACCCCTCTTATAAAAGGGCACTCCCCCTTCTCATTACTTCACACCGTCAAAGCCTTTTGTTTCGGCCAAACTCTGCCCAAATACTCTCTAAACTTCCCTCACTACAACCTAGAGGCATTAGTTTGATCATAAATCCAACCTAAGGATCCCTTTTGATCAAATCAAAAGGAAGAACCCGAAGAAGAGGTAATGTTTTCACCACCGTTTTTCAAATTTATTTCTTCTTCCACTTCTTCTTTCTTTGTTATTACCATTATAAAATAATAACTCCTGTATCTTATATATACTTTTATGTTATTATAAATATGGTACAACAGTATTCAGTATTCTATCCACCCTTTGAATAACATGTCACCATACGTGCGTACTTACGGCTTACCGTCTCCACGTCGTGGTGTAATTGTTATTCAATATATTATTATTTGGATTGGTATAATAATGATGTGTAAATCATGTAAATAATAAATATAAAATGATAATGATTCTGTATATATGATATACTATCCAATTATATATTATTTTAATATCAAAATAATGATATTGTCGCGCATGCGTACGTACGGACTACCGTCTCCACGAACGCGATGAGATTCAGTCTCCATCGTATCCATTCAAGTATAATTATCACTTGATGATTTAAAAATAATGTTTAAGGACTTGATATCATTATGAATATGAATAAGATAAAACCTATCTCTTACAAACATGGATTATGTAACAAAACATATAAAATAAAATGAGTAAGTTAACACCCGAAACAACGATAATACTAAGATATTATTAACAAAGCAATGTTAAAAGATCATATATGATATCATATTAATGCATATGATTCTTGTATAATTTAATAACAATTATTTCACCATTATACAGGAGGTTAACCTACACTAACCAAGGAAAATTACAAGGTAAGGGTTATTTCACAATCTCTTCATTATCCGAGGTTGTTTATACGTAATAATCTACTGGGATCTCTTTATCATCCAAATCCATGTTTCTTAAAAATGTATTTCAAATCATTTTTACTATTTAAAAGAATATGGGTTAAAGTCATTTATACCCTTGTTTGACTTTTTATAAGTGGTTTATAAAGGAATATTTCCGTCGTTTTCCAAACAAGGTGCTTTTTAACCTTTTCGACAGAATTATGGTAAGAATGTTTTTTTAACTTATACGGTGGGTGTGGTTATTTTCTATCGTTATAAAATCTTCAAAGCTTCCCTTAAAATCTTATAAGAATATTTTCAATGAAAATGTTTTATTTCATAAATATATGACTCTTAAATGATTTCAAAATAGAAAGATATATTTCTCTAAAAAGAGTTTTGATTTCATCTATGTCAACATCCTTTGATGTATTTGACGCTTATTTGAAGTTGATTTATTATGATACAAAACTTCTATATTTTACTGAGTGTTTTGTGATATGTTTGACTGTGGATGTGCTATTTATATACCGTTCATAGTTTATGGTGAAATTATTGACATTTCGTATGCTAGTTTTAATACGAATGTTTATGTTATGTTGAAGCCTTTTCATATGGGAATGCATTAGACTTAATATGTGACGGGTGGAGCCCACTATAGCTCCTCGATGCATCGGTAGGTCTCATGAGACAAACTAGTGTCTTGGCACAAGGCCTTGGAAAAATCGTATTTGTAGTCTTGGCACAATTCCTTGGCTATGTGGTTATGATAGTCTGGAATTATGTATTCCATCATTATGTAAGTGGTTATTGATAATGCATGTGATTATTCGATTAGTAGAATATCTATGTTAATAAGTAAATGGCATTATTTCATTTTATTTTTTCCATACTATGTTGAAGTTCAAGTTTAAAAGGCTTTTGTTTTAAGTTATACATTGCCTTAAATGTTTATTCTTATTTATGAAAGTTTTCGCTATATTGTTATCCTTACTGGGCATTTGAGCTCACCCCTTTTCTATGTTTTATTTTTCCCAGGGTGTGAAGAAGTAATTTATGAATGACCTACAGGGATAGTATGTGGGGATATGAGTGTGGGATATGGAGACTATGTTGTTGTAGTATTTTTTCACTTTATGATGTAATGTAAAAATTTATGAATATATCTACTGTTTCCAAGGCTACTAAACCAATCGGTCTTTCGAGATTTAATCTTTCTCGTGATTATGCCAATGTTATGTAATAATTCACCGACTCTAGGTAATTGGGGTCGGGGCGTTACAGTTGGTATCAGAGGAAGTTTAGTAAAAACCTTGGAAGCTAGATTTAGATAAACTCTGATTAGAGCACGTAGACCTAAGATGAACTTTGAGGATTAGTATAGGAGAACATCCTAGAATTTTGGTATTGTAGAGATTTTGTGAGTTTTCCGAGCAATACATCCCTGTCTGGATACGAACAGGTAGAGGCGGCTCTGGCAGAGATGTACCTAGGGGTAAAACTCGAAAACACCGCTTTCAGCTAGACTCGAACGAGAACTGGTGCATGACAACAAGCCTTGCTGCACTCTTGGTTACGACACTCCCAGGGGATATGCTTAGGATAACTCTCATTTTCTTTACAAATCATTATGAAGGGTTTATGAGTATATACTTTCTCAAAGAAAACATTTTTATGATTATGGATTATATCCATAAATAGTTCAATTTATGTTATGTGTTTTATAATTATGGGATTATGTATTTTGATTCATAAACTAATCTAGTTTATGCCATTGTTTAGAAATGGCACCTAGTGGAAGAAATGGAAACAGTATTAATGCACGCACTCCATGTAGGGATTTCCCTCCTTCTCAATATAATAATAGTGGAGCTGGTGATGCAACTGGTGCCGATCAGCTAATCACCGTACTGAGACAACTTACTCAGGTTATGAATAACAACCTTACCCATATAGAGAACCCTAATCCACAACATGGAGGATAAATGTTAAATCTCTTCATGAGGCAACAACCACCAATGTTCAATGGGAGTACAAATCCCTTAGTATCTGAGCACTGGATAAATTCCCTAGAGAAAATATTTCAGGCTTTGGGGAGTAGTGAAAGGGAAAAAGTTATCATGGCAGTTTACCACCTCACTGGAGATACTGATCAATGGTGGTCATTGATTCAAAATATGAAGGAAGATGATGAAGTATCAAATATGGAATGGAGGGAGTTCAAAGAACTGTTTTTAGAAAAATTCTTTCCTCGCGACCATCGAGCAGATATGGAAAGGCAATTTCTGAGTTTGAGACAAAAAGAGGATGATAATGTCACAAAGTATGAGGCTAACTTTACAAGGTTATCAAGGTATGCTGGAGATTATATACGTAACCCAAGAAGTAATATTGATTGTTTCTTTGATGGGTTAAAACCATTTCTCCGTCGAGCATTAGTATCACAATCGTTCTCGTTGTACGAAGACATTGTCTCATGTGCTATCAAGACTGAAAAGGAATTCTCTAAGTCTTATGACTTTAAAGCAAAGAAAGAGAAGAAGAGATTTGCTGATAAATCTGGGAATGGAAATAAGTGGAATAAGGGAAATGTTGAATATCCATCCTGTGGTAAATGTGGGAAAAAACACCCCGGTACTTGCTTGAAGGGAACGAGAGTCTGTTACAAGTGTGGTGAAAAAGGACACCAAGCTCGTGATTGCAAAGGAAAGAAGGAAGCTACCAATGTTTAGTGCTAAAATTGCAGGTAGATGGGGCATTATGCAAATGAATGTCCTAAGCGTCAGGGGAACTCATCTTAGAAAATTACAAGGGATCAAGGCCAAGCTTATGCTATCACTACTGCTGAGGTAGAAGCTCCAAAAGACGTGGTGGCAGGTAATTTAATGGTTTCCTCAAGTTTAGCAAATGCATTATTTGATTCTGGATTATCACATTGTTTCATATCTTCCCAATTTTCTAAGAAAATTAGTTATTTCCAATTTGATTTAACAAGGGATTTCTTAGTTAAAACTTCTAAGGGAAGTATCATTGCAACAATGTTTTGTGAATCAGTCCCCATTAGAGCACATAAATGTTCTTTATCTGCTGATCTCATCGTCATACCTATGGTTGAGTTTGATATAATCCTCGGTATGGACTAGATTTCGGGCTATGATGCAAAGATTTATTGTAATAATAAAGAGGTTACGATTCTTGATGATGATGATAAGGAACACCTTATATTTAGAGCAGAATCGTCACCACCTAATTCTTATCTAGATCCACCCCTAGTAGCTCAACTAAATTCAATTATTGGGGAGGAAGAGAGTGAAATGACTATGGTTGGGGAAAGGAATGTTCAAATAGAGGATGTACCCATTGTTAAAGAATATGTAGATGTGTTTCCGGACGATTTACCTGGACATCCTCCAGAACGAGAAGTTGAGTTTTCCATTGATTTAATTCCTGGATCAAGGCCTATATCGAAGACCCCTTATAGAATGGCCATTGTAGAATTAGTCTAACTAAAGAAACAACTAGAGGAATTGAGTAATAAAGGATTTATTCACCCTAGTGTTTATCCATCGGGAGCCCCTGTTCTTTTTGTTAAAAAGAAAGATGGATCCATGAGGTTATGTATCGACTATAGGGAGATCAATGCTATAATAAAAAAGAAAAAGTATCCCCTACCTCGCATTGATGATTTATTTGACCAACTGCATGGAGATCAATAATTTTCAAAGATTGACCTTCGATCTGGATACCATCAGTTGTGTGTGAAGAAGGAAGACATTCCGAAGACATAATTTCGAACCAGGTACGGGCATTACGAGTTTACTGTAATGCCTTTTGGATTGACTAATGCACCCTCTGTATTCATGGATCTGATGAATAGAGTTTTCAAGGAGTATCTCGATGAATTTTTGGTGGTATTTATTGATGATATATTGGTATACTCCAAAATCTATGAAGATCATGAAAATCACTTGCGCATTATCCTGAAGACTCTGAGAAGACATGAATTATATGGAAAGTTTAGCAAGTGTGAATTCTGGCTTCATGAGATTTCTTTTCTTGGCCATATTATCTATAAAGATGGAATCTCTTTTGATATTTCTAAGACCAAGGAAATCCAAGAATGTCCAGCACCTATGAATATAACCGAGGTACGTAGTTTTATTGGTTTAGCAGGTTATTATTGACGTTTCGTCCAGAATTTTGCCCGGTTGGCTAACCCATTAACGAAGCTCACACGTAAAGGGGTTAAATTTGTTTGGACAAAAGTGTGTAAAGAATGTTTTGAAGAACTGAAGAGAAGATTAGTCAATGCTCCTATATTGACTCTACCATCGGGGAATGATGGGTTCATTATTTATAGTGATGCATCGAAGAAAGGACTTGGTTGTTTCCTTATGCAGAATGATAGGGTTATTTCCTATGCATCACGACAATTGAAAATTCATAAAGAAAACTACCCTACTCATGATCTCGAGTTAGAAGCTGTGATATTTGATTTGAAGATATGGAGGCACTACCTCTATGGTGAAAAATATGAGATTTATACTGATCATAAGAGTTTGAAGTATATTTTCTCACAAAAAGAACTCAACATGAGGCAAAGGAGATGGCTTGAATTACTCAAGGATTATGATTGTACGATACACTACAACCCGGGGAAGGCAAACAAGGTGGCAGATGCTTTGAGCAGAAATGACCATGGAGTTTTGATCAATATGAGAATTGAAAGGGATCCAATTTTCATGGATCTAGTGAAGATGGACATGGGAATAACCAGGGAAGGTGAAACATCAATGCTTTTTCAAATGGTTGCCAAACCATCTTTACTAGAATGAATTAAGAGTTCTCAGACCGATGATGAAGAATTTCAAAATAAGATTAAAGCTGTGAATGATGGGAGATTGAGAGACTTTGTGTATGAAGATGGAATTTTGAAATTCGTGAAGAGGCTTTGTGTTCCCGATATACCTGATCTAAAAAGGGAATTGCTGGATGATGCTCATAGTTCCAATTTCTCTATACACCCTGGGAGCACCAAAATGTATAAGGATTTGAAGGAACATTTTTGGTGGGACAACATGAAGAGGGAGATTGCTGATTTCGTGTCAAGATGTATGGTTTGTCAACAAGTGAAAGCTAGAAGGAAACAGCCTGGAGGAGTCATGCAACCTCTTCCCATACTCGAGTGAAAATGGGACAATATTACGATGGACTTTATCATGGGGCTACCAAAGACTACTAGAAGGAACGATGCAATATGGGTTATTGTTGACCGTCTTACCAAGTTAGCACATTTTATTGCTATAAGATAAGATCTAACACTGGAACGTCCAAGAAGACTATATATTAATGATGTTGTGAGACTTCATAGAGTACCCCTATTTATTGTTTCTGATCGTGATCCCCATTTTACTTCAAGATTATGGAAGAGTCTTTAGAAATCCCTGGATACTAAACTTCATTTGAGCAATGCCTACCACCCACAGACAGACGGACAATCAGAACAGACTATTCAAACCTTATAAGACATGTTGAGATCTTTCTCACTTGACTTTCATGGTATGTAGGATCAATATTTACATTTGGTAGAATTTTCTTATAACAATAGCTTCCATTCAAGTATTCAGATGGCACTATATGAAGCGTTATTCGGAAAGAGATGTCGCACACCAAACTGTTGGGATGACGTTGGTGAAAGAAAACTTGTAGGCCCAAAACTAGTGGAGGAAACGATAGAAAAGGTGAAGGTAATCCAAAATCACATCAAAGCAGCTCAAATTAGGCAAAAGAGGTATGCCGATAATCGAAAGAAGGATTTAGAATTTCAAGTCAGTGATCATGTTTTCCTGAAGGTATCTCCATGGAAGGGAGTCATACGTTTTGGTAAGAAAGGTAAATTGAGTCCCAGGTACATCATACCTTTCGAAATTCTAGAATGAATTGGGGCTGTAGCTTACCGATTGGCAATGCCTCCAAGTCTCTCCAAAGTTCACGATGTGTTCCATGTATCCCTATTGAGGAAATACATGCCTGACCCAAAGCATATACTCACCTATGAAGAATTAGAACTGGAACCCGATCTGTCTTATTGTGAAGAGGCCGTCAGGATTCTTGATACAAGAGAACAAGTATTGAGAAACCGGATGACGCGTCTGGTAAAAGTTTTGTGGAGAATGCATAAGATGGAAGAGGCAACGTGGGAACCCGAGGAACTTATGATGAAGAACCACCCGAGTCTTTTCATGCGGTAGTATTTTAGAAATTTCGAGGACGAAATTATTTGAAGGAGGGGATACTGTAACACCTCAAGCTTCTACGGTACGCTTCTCTTTAAATAATGCGATAGCGTGTGTTTTACGCAACACCGAGTTCTAACACACCACGACCAATCAAACTAGCTGTTATGAATAGTAATACCTTATTTTTGAAATTATATATATTTTATATTTCAAAATGGACTTCATTTTTGGTTTCGTAATATCGAAATTATCCTAAGATGAATTTTTGGTATTTTTATGAGAACTTCCAATTTTTATGAATAGTGAAAAATACTTAAAAACAACTTTTTTAATAAAAATAATTTATAATGATAAATTATATTATTTAGTGGTTTTAAAGTATAATTAGAATATATTTTTACCATTTTATCCAATGGTGTTCATTAGAATTAATTTCACATTGAAATTGGACCTAAACAATTGTCAATCTTTTGGTATATATTGTTTCTTAAAAACACGCTATTTGTTGTGACAATGGGAATTAATTATAAAATTAATTAATGCAACTTATATGTTTGGAATTTTTTAAAATAGACATATTTTTTGAATTCGGAATATCAATTATATCTTAGGGTGAAATTTTGGCATTGTTCTGAAAAACTTCAATTTTTGATGAATAGTGAAACTACTAAGTGGTAGTTAAAAAACCGAGTTTTTCATAAAACGTAATTTTACCACTTATGTGAATGGAATTTTGAAAATCTAAGAGACACGGTTAATATCAAGAAGTAAAATGTGGTTCAATGAGATGAAAATAATTTTTGGTGAATAATAACTGTTTACTTTTATTTACCACGGTTAAAAGTAAATAGGGTAATTAAGGGTAAATATGATATTAATATTACCCTAACACATGTACTAATTCTATTGGACAAGTGTATCTCGACCAAAAACAACCTTAAGAATAAAATATTATCATATAGGTCCACTTGGATTAGATTAGGACATTTATTATTATTTAATTCAAAGAAGAGTTAAAAGAGTTAAAATCAAAGTTTATTTACTAAAACATTTTTAATATAGGGTTATACATAAGATATATTCTATTGTAAATATTCATTATAAAGATAAAAAGATTTTCTACATAATTATATTTTATTTATAATTTTTAGACCTTAAATAATTTAATTTATTTATGATACAATGATAATGCATTAATTACCATAATAGTGAAAAATTAAAATAATTGATATTATAAATACCCAAATAAAGATAATTTGAGACTTTTAATGAATTAAACTAATTTTCTAGGATAATATGACATATTAGGATTGATTAAATTTACTTTTGTCGAAGTAATAATTCTGTTATAAGTTTCACAAAAATCAACTATTGAATAGTGTCAAAATTGACATAAAAGAGTTTTTAAAACAAATATTATATTATGAATTGATATTAAATTCCTAAAAATCTAGGGTTCGGACAAGAGACTTATATCATGATAGGTGTATCATTAATAGACCACTTAGGGGTCTCTTGGATGTATATAGTAAGTTTATTAACTATATAATATAAAAATACAAAGTGACATGGTAAATGTCAAACTAATTAACTAAGAGTTAAAACTAAAAGATAAGGTTAATATAGTAACCCAAACCAGTCTAAATTCTATTGTTTGAATGGCTTTAGACCTATACCCACATTAAACTTTGAATAATAAACTTTGGAGCCATTAGAAACCGAATATGAATTTATTATAAATTAATATTTCTAGCTTTTCCAAAGGTGCCCCTCACCCCTCTTATAAAAGGGCACTCCCCCTTCTCATTACTTCACACCTTCAAAGCCTTTTGGTTCGGCCAAAATCTACCTAAATACTCTCTAAACTTCCCTCAATACAACCTAGAGGCCTTATTTTGATCATAAAGCCAACCTAAGGAGCCCTTTTGATCAAATCAAAAGGAAGAACCCGAAGAAGAGGTAATGTTTTCACCACCGTTTTTCAAATTCATTTCTTCTTCCACTTCTTCTTTCTTTGTTATTACCATTCTAAAATAATAACTACAGTATCTTATATATACTGTGATGTTATTATAAATATGGTACAACCATATTCAGGATTCTATCCACCCTTTGAATAACATGTCACCATACGTGCGTACGTACGGCTTACCGTCTCCACGTCGTGGTGTAATTGTTATTCAATATATTATTATTTGGATGGGTATAATAATGATGTGTAACTCATGTAAATAATAAATATAACTTGATAATGATTCTGTATATATGATATACTATCCAATTATATATTTTTTTAATATCAAAAGAATGATATTGTAGCTCGTGCGTAAGTACGGACTACCGTCTCCACGAACGCGATGAGATTTATTCTCCATCGTATCCATTCAAGTATAATTATCATTTGATGATTTAAAAATAATGTTTAAGGACTTGATATCATTATGAATATGAATAATATACAAACTATCCAATAAAAACATGGCTTACGTAACAAGGCATATAAAAGAAAACGAGTAAGTTAACACCAGAAACAACGATAATAATAAGATATTATTAACAAAGCAATGTTAAAAGATCATATATGATATCATATTAATGTATATGATTCTTGTATAATTTAATAACAATTATTTCACCATTATACACGAGTTTAACCTACCCTAACCAAGGAAAAGTACAAGGTAAGGGTTATTTTACAATCTCTTCATTATTCGAGGTTGTTTATACATAATAATCTACTGGGATCTCTTTATCATCCACATCCATGTTTCTTAAAAATGTATTTCAAAACATTTTTACTATTTACAAGAATATGGGTTAAAGTCATTTATACCATTGTTTTACTTTTTATAAGTGGTTTATAAAGGAATCTTTCCATCGTTTTCCAAACAAGGTTCTTTTTAACCTTTTCGACAGAATTAAGGTAAGAATGTTTTTTTTAACTTATATGGCGGGTGCAGTTATTTTCCGCCGTTATAAAATCGTCGAACCTTCCCTTACAAGCTTATAAGAATATTTTCAATGAAAATGTTTTATTTCATAAATATATGACTCTTAAATGATTTCAAAATAGAATGATATATTTCTCTAAAAAGAGTTTTGATTTCATCTATGTCAACATCCTTTGATGGATTTTACGCTTATTTGAAGTTGATTTATTATGATAAAAAACTTCTATATTGTATTGAGGGTTTTGTGATATGTTTGACTATGGATGTGCTATTTTTATTCTGTGTATAGTTTATGGTGAAATTATTGACATTTCGTATGCTAGTTTTAATACGAATGTTTATGTTATGTTTAAACATTTGCATATGGGAATGCGTTGGACTTAATATGTGACGGGTGGAGCCCGCTATAGCTCCTTGATTCATCGGTAGGTCTCATGAGACAAACTAGTGTCTTGGTACAAGGCCTTGGAAAAATATTATTTGTAGTCTTGGCATGAGGCCTTGGCTATGTGGTTATGATAGTCTGGCATTATGCATTCCATCACTATGAAAGTGGTTATTGATATTGCATGTGATTATTCAATTAGTAGAATATCCATGTGAAAAAGTAAATGGCATTATTTCATTTTATTTTTTCCATACTATATTGAAGTTCAAGTTTAAAAGGATTTTGTTTTAAGTTATACATTACCTTAAATGTTTATTCTTATTTATGAAATTTTCTGCTATATTGTTATCCTTACTGGGAATTTGAGCTCACCCCTTTTCTATGTTTTATTTTTCCCAGGATGTGAAGAAGTAATTTATGAATGACCTGCAGGGATAGTATGTGGGGATATGAGTGTGGGATATGGAGACTATGTTGTTGTAGTAGTTTTTCACTTTATGATATAATGTAAAACTTTATGAATATATCTAGTGTTTTCAAGGCTACTAAACCAATCGGTCTTTCGAGATTTGATCTTTCTTGTGATCATGCCAATGTTATGTAATAATGCATCAACTCTAGGTAACTAGGATCGGGGCGTTACATACATACTATGAAATCTTGGGGTGTTACATACCAGACAACCCATAAAACACTCAGGAAAAATCATCAACAATAATTAAAGAAACACACTAATGGAAAATATTAGTATCAACTTAGTGATTAATATTCCAATCCATTTCAATGATGAGTCCATAATGATCAAGATCAAAAATAATAATGTACCTTGATAACTATACATTATCTATTAAAAGTGATCATATAAGAGAACAAAATCTATTCTAATTCTTCATTACAAGAGGCGTCAACTGATCCATAACTTTTGAAATGAGAAACATTTGATGTTTCTTTCTAAAACACTATAAAATTTGATTATTTTTATCTTTAAATAAATTAAATATATTTTAAATCATGGGATTTACAGAACACAATGTTTAAACTAAAAGTGGCACTCAATTAATTTTTTTATATACACATGACCATTATATCCAAGCCATTAATTTTGAGAAAATGGATAGTACTAACCAAATAATGACAATTATATTGTATATAAATTTACAAAATATATTCTATGGTTATTTATTGTTTGTAAATAAAATAAACTACATTTTTGGGAATTTTTTTTTATGAACAACTGTATTATTATACAATCTAGGTTTATCGCACATTTTGATAATATTTTAAAACTTATTTTTACCAATTTGAAAAAATTTATAAGGAAGATAAAAACAATTTTTTTAAAATCATAATTTTTTATTTTTGACCTTTTTTGAATTTTATTAAAATGTTAATTTATTATTGAATCGATCAAATTGATGATTTTTATTTAAAACACTTGTTTCATTTTATTTATTTTAAAGGGTAATTTTTTAACATGGATTTAAATTAATTTTCTCTCAATTATGTTAAAATTTAATAAAAAGAGGTCATCAAAATCAATTTTAAATTGATCTATGATATAATAATATTTTAATTCTTTGAATTTTAATTTCGGAAAAACTATTTATTCATCGCATCCATCGGTTTAAAATTCATATGAATAGTACAACTTATATGAAATTAATTTGAAAAAATGAATAAATATTTTGAAAAATTATTTTATATTTTATAATAATGTCAACATATTTTTTTAATAATTAATTTTTAAAATAGTAAAAATTAGTTACCATTTTCATGCTAAAAACGAGTTTACCTGGATGTTAATCTAAAGGATAAGGGCTAAAATGATAAAAAATGAATAATTATTATTTTTATACATATTAAAAACATATAACATACATGTATATAAAATTTTTAATTTTAGAGCATTATTTCAATGAATGAGACAAGAAAGAATCATGAAATGTTGAAAATTAAAAAGTGTTTCACCCACCTAAATTATTAAATGCCACCCCTTTATTCTTATATTTAAACATAAAATGTTTTCCATCAAATAATTTCATAATTTTCATCCATAATTAACACACATCATCCTAAAATCCATTTATTTATTGTAAATCCATTCTAGAATGGATTTTTGTGTAACCCTAATGTTGTTATCTAATGAACTTTTAACATCCTTAACAGAGCACCATATTTTATTTCTTATTCTTACAATAACTAATATCCTTTACCATACTTATATAATAACATTTATATCCTCCATAAAAATATAAATTATTATGTTATGGTCATGTCCTATATACATATCCTATAACCTGAAATAAGAAATTAAAGTATTGATTGTGTGTATAATGGTTTTTCTACTCACAAACTAAGATAATTGTTTTTCATGACAATGTATCATTGATTGATATAATTATATATTTAATAATAATAAATGCTAATTATTAAATAATAATACTTATAGATATATAATATCACATATACCATCTAAAATTCCATTCTGCATGGAATAAGATAATGTCAGTCATGTATACGATGTACAACAACCTACTGAAGAAATGTGATTATTTTTTCACATATGCATTACATGGATTAAAATAAGTATTAATTTGATATTTATATATTGAAATAATAAAATATTAATGATTATTGAAAATTAAAATATCATATAATTTATCACAATCCATTGAATAAATGAAATCATTATTCATGGAAATGACAGACTACCACCTCAGGAAATGATGCGCTTTATTTTAATACCACATTACATTGATGGTGTGAGTAAGCATAATTAATAAGATAAAATAATATTTATGATATTAATATCATCCTACCAATATAAAATTAATGTTACAATATAAAAATCATGATCATAAAAAATTGGAATCATTTTCCACGCATACATTCATCTTACATCCTCTATGATTATAATGTTTTCCATTTGTATTAACCATAATTTGATTTTTTTAATTTCTTTTAATTTAGGTATTAAAAATGATAATTATTTCCTATTTAAAATTCATTACACTGTTAAATAATAATATAATTAACTATATTAATATTATGAATGTGATTTTGGATATACGATTTTATTATCATTAAAACATAAGATGTGAAAAAATAAGTTATTAAATTAAATATGATAAGTTAAAGAATAAATTTAAAGAATAATTAAAATTAAGAAGGATCATAATAAACTAAATAATTAAAATAATTTTATTATTCATGATTACAATGAAGTTGGATGAAATGTTAGGCAAACTTAAGGGGTATATTAACTATACTTCCATTAATTGGCTAATACTTCTAATTTAATTATTATATTATCCCAAGATTATGTGTTAATTGATAATTTATTTATTTACTTAAAATTTTATTTATATGGATCTATTTATTTATATAATCACTTCAATGAATTAATATCACATTAGTGATAAAAACATTTTAAGAGATTCGTCTAAAAAATTCATTCATTGAGACACTTATTCTATTTTTTAGATAATTTATAATAAACGGGGTATAAAAATTTCCAATATAGATATAATATAATTACTCCTTCATAAATAATAATATTTTATGTTACAAGTAATTTACTTAATTAATGGAATTTATGGTTCAAATTTAAAATAATGGTAAGGGTTTATAGTTCAATTTATATTCTATAAGGATTGTTTATGGTTGTATTTACATTATTTGAAATCATTTAACCATTTATTAACAAATCCTTCTTTATATTATCCACATTTTATTAATTATATTTTTATGTAATTTTATAGTTTCAATCCCTTTGGTACATAAAAATATTGAGAAAATGTTTTTATGGAAAATAAACAATATTTTATTATTCAATCTAAAATCATTTTTATTCCATGTAAATGACATTTATTATGTTTTTTTTTAAAATATTAACATATATTTAGGATTTTTAAAATTAATTTTCACCCTTGAATGATTTTTAAACAATGGGTTAAAAATATTCCTCATGTCATTTTCTGAATGATGTACTTATTGGATTTTTATTGAAAATGTGTAAGGAATAACTCTTTTAACTTATATAAAATGAACGTAATATTCCACCATTATATTTAATGAATATTACATTATATGATTCCAATTTTATTTTTAAATAAATATTATTTCCACAATATATTGTGAATATTTATTTTTAAAAAATTTATTTACAATGTCAAAATTTTATTAACCTCATGTATATAGAATAAATGAGATGGTTGGGACCATAATTATACAACCATATAATTTATTAGCTTATATTTTATTCACATGATACATCCTTTATGGGATTCAGGGGTGAACCTAATCCATCATTGGACTCCATCCAACTTGTCATGTTGTCATGTAAGTTCTCTTAAACTTATTTTTATGTCATTTATATGATTTTTCCATTTTCCCATGTTTATGTGATCATATGATATCATGAAATTTATGTTATGCCCTCATTTTATTACTCATACAAAATATCTTTCATGATATCATGTTATACCATTTTTTGACATGTTATGCTTCTTTAACATGTTAATTCACTTACATGAAATTTTTTCTCACACATATTATCTATATATTCCCCAAGATATACATTATAGTTTATGATCCTGAATGGAATTAGGACCACAATATGTCAAATATGACATTTTTTTTATTTTTTATCTCATTGTTGTATTATGAATATTATATTATAATTACTCTATACGACAAAATGAATGGGTTGCAAATAATAGAAACACAATTTAAAATTCATATAATAATATGTGTAAAAATATGGGTTTTATTTAGTTGGTCTTATGGAAATGGTTTAGTGAACATTTGGATATAAGATGATTAAAAACATATGTATAAGACAATAGATATTTCAAGGTTATGACTAATGATATGTATTAGAATAATTCCATGTATAGAAAAATATCGTGAATTTTATTTGAATTATAGAGAGAGTGGTTTTGTGAAATTGAATCCCAACCATGATAGTAAATGTAGACATGGTTTTAGAAAATATATACATCGGGGTAATAAATCCAGATAAGGAGTATAAGTATTGAATCAATAATTAAATGATATATGAAAATGATCCTTACATCTCACATACCTTTAAAATATGGGTGGATATACGTTGGAAATTCAAAAAAACATTATGTTCAATTATAAAAGAATATAACAACATGAGAGGAAAAAACATAATAGAAAAAATTACCATGGATAAGGTTGATCTAAACATAAATGTCCATAATTAATGACATAATTTGCACATATAATTTATTCCTTCAAGATTTATATGTTTTCCTGGGGAATGAAAAATTTATTCTAATTTTGTTTCATTTAGTCTTATTAGCCATTAGCGGGAATTAGAATAAATAATTTCAACAATCAATTTGATGTGAAATGTAACGATTTCCCTAATGAGATGCCTATATTAATTGGAATGATATATATAAATATTATAATATATAAAAAAATTATGTCTAGAAATATGTTCAACAAATCGAAAATATATTAATTTCTAATGGAATCCAAGAAGAGAGAGATGGAATATCATGGAAGTTAAAGTTCTAAATATGAGAAGGAATAGATTATAAAATTTTATAAATGCCAATAAATTAGAAGAATATATGAGAAAAATATATTAAATGGAGGGGAATATGTTTTCTATGTGGAAATATTGGGAATAAAGCAACTAATTACTAAGGAATTCAATATAATATTTATGGGAAAAAATGCAATTACATGATTTAACTCACATGTCTAATGCTTATCGACAACACCATGAAAGGATATATGTCATGTTAATCAACAAGGTGATGTATTTATGTATATGTATATAAAAATTATTAAAAGTAATTATATTTATCAATAGTATTTTTTATATGAATCATTAAACTTTTATGGTTGAGTCAGCATTAGTGTTTCATTAAGTACTAGAAAAATTATGTTGAAAAAAAATAATGATCAAGAAAGGCTATTTAATGGTAAGATAATATTTTTTGGAAATTAATATGTAGTATAAAAACCCATATCGGTTAAAATATTGAAATAATATTAATTATATTTTATGTATGTTCATAATATTTTCAGGAACATTATATTAATTATATTAATCTAACGTTAGACAAATGAAAACTGACAAGACGGTGGCAACCCATCATATTCGGCAAGGATGTGGGGCATGAACCCAAAACCAAAGGAAAAAAGGGTGGACTGGTTAACACATCCCTTAACGATGTACTAGTTTTTATACAATTTTAAAAAAACTATTTAGGAAAAAAATATTATGCTGATTTATAGAAAAATATTACGGGATATAATATTTTTTATTTTATAGAATTATGAGGATATTAATGTTATTTTAGGAAACTTTTTATTGGGTTAGGATATAAATATAACCTCTCGGATTAGTTTAATGTTTTATTTGTTAATAATGATATAATATTTTGGGACATGACTATTTTAAGGGAATGAGGTAACCTTTGATGAAAACAAATCATCTTCATGTTGTATTTATTAGGGTTATATGAAATATATAATTATTTATTTAAATAATGACTTATATTAATCCATTGGTTTTATTATTTAATTTTGGAGTTCAAAATATCAAAATACATTTTGTCTATTATATATCCTTGTTAACCCAATTTTTTTTATCAATAAATATAAAACTTCTTATGTCACTTTTATGGATCTCATTATCTATTAAAATTTAATTTAAGTGATTTTGGATAAAAATTAATTAGCATTGGTTATTGATTTTACCTAGAGTAAAGTGAAATATTTAAATTGATTAAAGAACAATGAATGGATGAAATTTATTTTTTAAAATAAAAAGTTTTCAAGAAAATATAATTTATAATGTTCCATATTCTGATAGAAAAAGAATCCCCCAACCTTAGGAAAAGAAAAATTAAAAAAATTACCATGTTAGTTTCATACATGATGAATCAATGTTCTTTAAAATCATCATGGATTTATGGTTTTTTGGATTTTGAATTACTTAGGACCATTAATATTGTTGTTTCTAATGATCTATACCATTCTACACTATTATTTAATTTTTCTTCTATGTTAATATTTCTACTTTTCACAAAAGTTATCCAACATGAAATTCTAGTTATTTGTTTTTTTCAAATTACCACAGTATTTCTTTTCACCTATTTTTAATATTTAGGTTTTAATATCCCTATTATTGATGTGGGGTTTCCACAGTGGTATTTTTAAATATCAATCCATTGATAACAATGTACAAGTTTAAATTTATAGGACACAATTTAATTAAGTGGGTATAATGTAATACACTTAGTATTCGGAACATATTTATCATTTAATAAATTCATTTTCCTCAATATTTTTCTATTCATTAAACATAAGGATTAAATGAAACCTTGAAATATATTAAAATATTAGTTTGTAAACATTATCATTATAACCTATCCACTATGCATAAAGGTATGAATAAGAATAAATAAATTATAAAAATTACATGGTTTACATGTATAAAATAAATTAAATTTGATCTATAACCTCTCATGATTTCCAAAAATAAATTTTTCTCAAATTATTTTTTTTTCAAACTATGTTTTATGAAACAAAATATTTTAGATTATGTTACACAAAACATTGATTTTATTTTATGGAGTGAATGAAATGCATCACTGACTTTTAAAGAACCGTGATAAAATATTATTTTAAATATGATCATTATGAGCTAGACATTAAATATAGGGCAATGAATACTATTAAACACTCTATTATATATACCTATAAATTTCCAATGAAATATAAATTTATTTATAAATTATTACTAAATAATGAATCAATTTATAGTAAATTATTTATATTCATAAGAAATATGTATTTCTAAAAGATGATATATATTTCCCTTTTAGATAAGATATTTATAATTAAATTAAATATCTTTTATGAACATTATTTTATAATGTTAAATTAAATTTTTAAATCACCATTTCTAGATAATATTATGGTGTAATTATTTGATTTTTTTGGGAAATATTTTTTTCATTGAATAATGATAAATATCGATTATTCTGAAATAATCAGTTCTTTTTAAAAAATAATGAAATATAAATACTACATTATGATTTAAATTGACATAAGTATTAATTAGTAATATTTAATACAATTGATTATTATTTAATCAATTTTTTTGGAATTTATTATAAGTTTATTTTTTTGATAAAAAAGATGGTTTTTGTTGAAACTATTTGAATGTGTTTATTTTCTACATATTTTAATAAATTAAGATAATAGTTATTGAGTAATGTTTTAAAAGAAATATAAATCTTATATATATGTTATGTTATAAATATGATTCATTCAAAATATTATTATTATAAATGGAGTTGATATAAAATCATATTGGTCCTGAAAACTACACTTCTTGAAAACCAACTTGTTCAATGTATTTACAGGAGTAATTTGAAATTAAATATTTAACACTGTTGACAATAATAATGTGAAAATGGATTCTATATTTGTAATCATCATAATAAATATTATCTAATTTGATAAATATTATTTTTTAATATAATGAATAGTTCCAACAATAATTAATTAATTATCGAGGTTATAGAAAAAAATATTATAGCGGGAGGGGTTTAACTAACATGATAATAAGTAAAAAATATATAAAACATGTAAAATTACTATTTTATAGACATATTTCAATCTTATCATTCCACATTTTTATGATATTTTTATTTGTAACTATTTTCTAGGGGATTATTTTAATTTTTTTATTTATTTGGGAAATTTCAATGGGGGTTTATAGTGCATTCATTTTCCCCTCTTAAAAAGGCCATTACAACCTTGAACATTTCCACACATATAATTCCATATAGTTCATAAATCCCCAACCAAGATTCATGCAAAATACCTTATCCATGTTCTAGAGAAAATGATCCTTCCAAAATACTAATAACATGTTCCTTAATAGGAGTTCATAATGCAGTGGTTCTATGTGATAGAGGTTCAAAATTGTATGAAGGATGTTGAGAAGTATGGTAATGTATTTTTGGTCTCGATTTTATTTTCTTTTTGAAACATAACATATTCAACATACATATTTTTTATGTGGTGTATATATGTAAAATTAATTAATTTTATGTTTCATATCTAGAAAATAATAGTGATTACATATCCTTTTCAGGATCTATCATTCATGGTCATTATGTTTCAAATGTTATTAAAATGGTAATGATATTATGTCCAAATATCATCATTTACCTGGATAAATTATGATTATGACACTAATTATGAAATATTATGATATACCCCTCATTTATTTTCAAGAATTTTATTATCATATAGTTATTAATTATATTTATGAGTAATAATTTTGTTTTCCCTCTATTAAGAATATAAATTAAATGTGAAAATATTTTTATAAAAATATGAATTTATCTTAATCTTCTGCCAGAAATATTTTTTATTCCTAATATAGTTTATATAAAAATATTTTCAAATATTTTAATATTATGTTATGATTGTTAAAATTCATTTTTGACTTTTTTTACAGAGTGTTATAAAATGAGATATTCATTTAGTTTTCCGAACATTTATCATTAGGGTATTTCTAGAAATGGGAAATGATTATTTATTTTTATTAAGCAATGCAAGAGAAATATTTTTTCTTGTCATTCCCACTCAATTATTTCAATTTTACCTTACATGTATGGAATTTTCATTTCAAGGAAAACATTTTCCTCATTAATTGGGAAATTTTTATATATTAAATAAATAATTTCAGTGTGAAAAGTATTTTTTAAAATGTTTTGTTTTTAAATTTTTTTAATGTGGTAAATATATTTTCCTATGAAATTTCACATGTTATATTTTAAAATAATTTCACATATAATACCACATCCATTGTGGATAAATATTATTTATATAGATAAACATGAATTATAAAATCCTTATATTTTCATCAGATGGTTAATTTTCATATTGATGAAATGTTTATAAAACCCAATTATTCTTCATGAATTATTATATTATTAATTTATTAAATATTTAAGTAACCCATTTTCATTTTGTTAGTTATGATTTGATGATACGTTGAATGTTTTATGATATTATGTAAAATAAATGTTTGTTTTTTTATTATATGGGTGTGAACTGTATCTCCCACAAATGAAATGGGTAAATCATTATATCACATGAGATAATGATTAGAAAAAAGTCGATGGGATTGATCCAATATGGGAAAATGGTTCATTCAGATCCACTAAAGGAAACACTTTCAACCTTGTACACTATAGAAAATTGGGGCATCCTAATCCACTAAGGGAAATAGGTGAATCCTTACCCACTATATTGATGGTCATGAGGTAGAACCTTTAAATATTTAATTGTTTTAAATATTCTATGCTTACATAGGTTTATGATATGATCATAATATCGATGGTTTATTTTTTATGATTTATTACCCATATTTCCCATTTTTTATGAGACGATGTAGTATTTTTCCATCCCTCATGTTAATGATGTATGGAAGTTTGTGTATAATCCTGATATGTTATATTCATGATAAAATACCCTTATTATTATATTATTATTTCATATGATCTTAAATTAAACCTTCCAAGTATCCACATATTGTTTATTTTTCACACATTTCATTATGTTTCCTTTCTCATTGTTATAAGAATGGATTTATGTTGGTAATATTTATAAAGAGTAGTAAAGTGGAAGTTCTTTATAGGGCATTTTGAATATATTTCACAAAATAAAAATATTTTGTATCTTGAATCCATATTTTTAAAAATATTGTGGTTCTTAATTATTTTTTCATTATATATATTAAATATTATTTTAATTATATTTAATACCCATGTATATAATTCCTTGCTTGTAATAGTTGGTATTAAAGGGAAGGTGTAGTTTAATATAGGAAATAATATGGTAAAACTTTATTGATATCCCTAGGCTATATTTATATGTATATTTATAGGGATTTCATTGTATATATGTCTAAGGATGTGTCAATTTATATGAAAATGTGCTGGAATTTTGAAAAATTAAAGAGGATGTGGTTTCCAAGAAATTATATACATGTATGGATACTATAATTGGATACATCAATAAAATAGATGTATATGGGGTTAATATCTCTTATAATGGTTTATTGAGAAGGAACGAATCATCTCATTTTGAATGATTATAATTACCCAAATCTTGATATACATGGACATTACATGAATTTCTTGGAAAACTTAATACATGAAAAGAACAGACGCCCAAAGACCGTATTAGTTTAGTGTCTTTGGAAACTAGAAACATAATCTTCTAATCATGGTGAAATATCTTCAACATATCCCATAAATATCTTCCCCTTTTTTTCTTACCTAAAACCTTTATTTATATCCTATGGAAAAGAAAACATAAAAAGGGTGAGCTCAAATACTCATTAAGGGTAAACATGGAGATCATAAATAAATCCATAAACATTTGAATGTAAAAACATGAGCATAAAATCTAAACATCAAAAAATTGAGCAATGTCATAAAACATAGCCGTACATAAGGAATAGATCAAAAAGTAACATTACTCATGATAAAATATCAAGGTGGTAAAATATGTAAATGTGGAAAACCATTAAGAACATGATATTATTTTCATTGTAGCCAAAGAATTGCTGACAAGACCATCATAGTGGACAATTTCCATTACTGAACCAGGTTTACCAGCTATTCCAACCCTGTATTACGGAACCTGATTTTACTTACTGTTCCAGCCATGTATATCTAATGAGATATAAATCATTACCCAATTAATTGGAGGGACATATAGGTCTCACCCATCTTATATTGAAATAATTCTTACGTGTGCCACATAATAAACATAAATCATTCATCATAACCCAAAGAATAAAATGGGTTTCATAAACATCATCCCATCATAACATAATCCGTATAAAAAAAATGGATATAATTTCATCATAAGAAAAATAAAACCATGTAAATAATAGATACATTATATTTGAATCATAATCATACTAAATAATTTCATCATATATGGGAAATAGTTTTGATAAAACACATGAAATGAATACTTGAGGAAAATATATTTTCTTCTTCAAAATCATTTTATTTTCACAAAATTACATTTAATTTTAAAAGAAAACTATTTTGTTGAAAATAATCATGAAATCATTTATATAAGTATTCATTAAAATAAGGCATTATGAAACTGTAAAAATCTGTTCATACCGTATAAGTTAAAAAAACAATCTCCCTGTACTTTTTCCGGAAAATTCAAAAAGTACCTCGTATGATAAACAATAAAAAGATTCATTACATACAATGAGGTAAAATATATAAAAGGGTAAAAATGACTTTAAACATACATGAAAAAATTATAAACTTTTTATGAATTTTTTTTTGGAGAAAACAAGGACACGGTTGATAAACACAACCTTAGTAAATACTTATGAATAAACAATCTTGGATAAGAACGAGATTGGAATAATTATCCCTTACCTTATGTCTAATTTCTTCCATATGTGTCCAAGAATCCTATATAATGGGTTTAAACATATTATTAACTGGTAATTGAACCATAATAATATTTATGATATCATATATGATTCACCTATGACTTTATATTACCCGTTCATTTGTCAATTCCATGTTAAAGCAGTTTTTTTGGGTAAAATTGTTTCATTTGTCGTACATGTTTTGACTTTTAATTATTCATGTGATTATATAGATCATGATTACTTACTTCCATGGAGTGAAACATGATTTATATATAATATATATTCAGTATATTCATATATATAATAGATCGATAAATGGAACGAAGTACACCGTTCATGGAGATGGTAGGTCGTACGTACAGATGGACACTGTTTTTGTTACCTTATTAAAATTGAATTGAATGGAAGTAAATAACTTATAAATAAATACATTATCATTATTATGTCATATATTTATTGATTATTTATTATATATACTTTATAATCATTCTGGACAAGTTAACATGGAGAATGAATCTCATCGCGTCATGGAGACGGTAATCCGTATGTACGCACTAGTGATGATACCGTTCCCATAATTATTGAATGCAACTGGAGTGGATGATATAATATATTAGAATTAGTATGTTTCTAGGTAAGTTGAGAATTGAAATTAGTAAGTTTTGTCTGAGCTTGAAGGCATGAAATGGTGTGAGGAGGAGAGGGATGAGGTGACCTTTTATAAGAGAAGAGATGGGAACTTTTGGAAACCTTCAAAATATTAGTTAATAATAAAATCAAACCCCACATAAAAATATCCAGAAATGACTAAATTTTAATATGAGATAATATAGGGTTGTAATATAATCAAACAATAAAATTTAGACATGTTTTATGTTTATTTTAAAACTGATCATTTTGATTTATCCTTATTTAATATATTTCATATTATTTGTGGTAATAATATTCTAATTTTTAAATTGTTATAAATAATTACTTATGTGTTGTGAATTTTCCATAACTAGATAAATTATTACATTTTAGACCATATAATTTTCAATTTGTAATTTTTAAATATTTTTGTGATTTTCAAACAATTTCATAATATGTTATTTTTATAAAATATCAATAGTGTCAATTTTGACACTATTCAATTATTTGAATTTAAATAAAATACTCATAGAAGATAAATTAGAACCAAAATATTTAATAGATTCTTAAAATGTCATATTAATATAAAAAATTCATGGAGCACATTAATTTGTTCATATAATATTTATTTTAATGTTTTTAAAACCATTTATTTGATATTTCTCTTAATAAAATAATTATTATAACATTTATGTATAATTATTTAATATACTTATTTATTGCATAAAAAAATACTATGATAAGGATAAATCTAATATATTTCATAATAATACCTTTACTCTAATTTATCATCTTAAAATCATGACATTTAAATTGTTATTTTTATTAAATTATGAAGGTGACAACCTTGACATCATTTAAAATAAAATAATATAAGTGTCATAATCACTTTTATAAGGTTCAAAATAATCCAAAATTCTTCCATTGGATGATTATGGTTTATATATACACGACCAATAATTTTTGGTCAGGTGTGTGGGCCTTTTATGGGTATTATTATTTGAATAAAACTATATTATTTCTTTTTCACTAAATAAATAATTTCTGCTTCATTAATGTATAAGCTATTTAGGTCTTTAAATATTTCTTCAAAATTACAAAAAAATTACCATAATAAATAAAAACACTTTAGATTTAATATTAGTATTTATAATCAAATTTATATTCTGTATATCCTTATATTATAAATACATTAATTATTAATGTTTGAGTGAGACATATTCAACTTTACTTTAAATAAAATAAATTTAAGGTCTTAATCACATCCAAGTGGATTCCAACAGATTCCATTTCAACCCAAGTATGTTTTAATGATAAATATAATCACCCAATTATAATAAAAAAAAATTTAGGGTACTTTTATAATATTATTTTTACCTTTAATTACCTGATTTACCTTTAACTGTGGTAAATTAAATTTACCATAGTTACTATTCATAATGCATAAAAATAATAAGTAGCATATTAACATAATTTGGATATACTGATTCAAAATATGGAATCCATTTTTCCAAATTCAAAAAAGGGAAGTTTCATTATTTAATTTAAAATTAATCCCGCTATAGAGAAAACGAGTTTTAAAAGTTAAAACATTGCAAAAGATTGAAATGTTTTTACCTATTAATTCAGTGGAAAATTAATGATAATGACTTAAATTATATTAACTGGTAAAAATGTATTCTATTCATACTTTAAAAGCATTCAATATTAGAATTTAACCATATAAATTATCTTGATGAAAAAATTTGTTTTTAATTAAAATTTAGCGTATTTTTACTATTCATCAAAATATAAAAGTTAATAGAAAAATATTAAAAAAATATCCAAAAGTAAATTTTTATATACTTATTGAAATTAATAACTTTATTTTTTCAAATTGAAATCATAAATGTGTCAAAAACTATATTTAAAGTGTGTGTTCCATCAAAAGGCGGCAAAACTCTATTTTTGGAAAAATATTTCCTTTATAAGAATATTTGATTTTGTTCACATAACTTGTTCTAGAAAATGATTAAGATGAATTATAATGTTATAAAATTAATAATATGGTTAATAATATTCATAATGGATAGTTCAAAATAATATTAGAATAATATAACGTTGTTTAGTGAAACTCGGTATTGCGTACAACACATGTTATTGAGGAAGGTCGCTCTTGCATGCAGCATAAGCCAAGAATAGTGTTTGCGTGTACTAAAAGATAATACGGTGTTGCGTTTAGCGCAAGATAATCTTGGTGTAGCGTAAAAAACAATACATCAATGAAATTAAAAAGAATATTTCTCATAAAATCTCGGGGTATTTCATTTTAACCCCGTTAAAATTAATTTGTCCCTCGAAATTCATCGGTGTGATGAATCGTTTACTAATTGAATGTTTCTTTCATAGAAACCCACATCGTAAAAAGGAATACTACTAATTAATTTTGAAAATTAAGGTTATAAACATAAAGGTTACCAAATTAACTCATCAATAGGTTTCCACATATGAGAAGATAGGTGAAAACACGGATATGGAAGAGAAATCTAACCATCAGGTTCTGATGTTGAGTGGTATAGAACATGGGTATGAAAAAGACAAAAATCACAGAGCCATAAATTTGTGTTGATCTCAGGTACCATCAAATTTATTGGATATGAGGGTATTAGGATAACATTTTTTGAAAAACATAATACATGGCCAAAACAGACACCCAAAGACCGTATTTGTTTAGTGTCTTTGGAAACTCGGAACATAATCTTCTAATCATGGAGAATGATCTTCAACATCTCCCATAAAGTTCTTCCATTTTTTTAACTAAAATATTTATTTATATCCTAGAAAAAAACATAAAAAGGGTGATCTCAAATTCTCAATAAAGGTAAACATGGAGAACATAAAACAATCTATAAACATTTCAATGTAAAAACATGAGCAAAAAATCTAAACATCAAAATCTTGAGCAGTGAAATAAAACATGGCAGTATATAAGGAATAAAACATAAAGGAACATTAATCATGATAAAATAGCATGGGGATAAAACATGTAATTGTGGAAAACCATTAAGCACATGATATGATTTCCGTAGTAGCCATGACATTGCTGCTAAGACCATCATAGTGGACAAAGTCCATTACTTAACCGGGTTTACTAGCCATTCTAGCCCTGTATTACTGAACTAGATTTTAATTACTCTTCCAGACATGTCTATATCATGATATATAAATCATTAACCAATGAATTAGTGGGAGATATAGGTCCCACCCATCTCATAATTAAATCATTCTTACATGTGCCACAAAATAAACATAAATCATTCATCATTACCAAAAGAATAAAATGGGTTTCATAAATATCATCCCATTATAGAATAGTCCATATAAAACAAATAGATATAATTTAATCATAAGAAAAATCAAACCATGTAAATAATGGAGACATTATACTTGAAACATAATCATACTAAATAATGTCATCTTAGATGGGAAATAGTTTTGATAAAACACATGAAATGAATTCTTGAGGAAAATATTATTTCTTCTTCAAAATCATTTTATTTTCACAAAATTACATGTAATTTTAAAAGAAAATGTTTTTTTGAAAAGTAACATGAAATCATGTATATTAGGCTTCATTAAAATATGGCGTTATGAAACTTTAAAAATCCGTTCATGTCGTATAAGTTAAAAAAATCATTCTCCTCGTACTTTTGCTAGAAAAGTCAAAAAGTACCTCGTATCGTAAACAAAAGAAAGATTCTTTCTATAACTTGAGGTAAAAGTCAAAAAAGGGTAAAATGAATTTAAACATGAATGGAATAATAGTAAAAATTTTAAAAAAATGTTTGGAGAAAACGTGGACATGGATGATAAACATAACCCTAGTAAATACTTACGAATAATCAATCTTAGATAAGAATGAGAATGGAATAATTATCCCTTTCCATATGTCTAATTTCTTCAGTACGTGTTCGAGACTCTTATATAGTGGGTTTAAACATATTATTAACTTGTAATAGAACTATAATAATATTTATGATAAAATATATGATTCACTTACAACTTTGTATTACCCATTCATTTGTCAATTCCATGTTAAAGTAGTGTTTTATGTAAAATCGTTTCATTTATCATACGTGTTTTGACTTTTAATTATTCATATGATTACTTATATCATTATTAATTACATCCAAAGTGTAAAAAATGATTTATATATAATATATATTCATAATATTCATATATATAATAGATCAATAAATGGAATGAAGTACACCGTTCATGGAGACAGTAGGCCGTACGTACACATGAACGCTGTTTTAGTTTCCTTATTAAATTGAATTGAATGGAAATCAATAATATATAAATAAATCCAGTATCATTATTATTTCATATATTTCATGTTTATTAATATATATACTCTATAATAATTTCATAATGGTTATCATGGAGAATGAATCTTATCGCGTCGTGGAGACGGTAATCCGTACGTACGCACGAGCGATGATATCGTTCCCATAATGATTGAATGCAATTGTAGTGGATCATATAATATATCAGAATAATTATGATGTTATAATAATCAAATATAGTTATTACTTCCAGCATTATACCAATCCTAGTATGGTGGTGGTGTAAAAACTGATTACACCACGACGTGGAGATGGTAAGCCATACGTACACACGTGTGGTGATTTAGTTTTTCATAGGATGGATAGAAAGTGAAATAGGGTTGTTTCATATTTATAATAACATATCAGTATATTAGTTATACTTATTTTATTACTTTATAATGAAACAACTAATGGAGAGGAATTATAAGAATAAAAAACTTGAAAGAATCGGTAGAAGAGATTACCTCTTCTTCGACGTGCCTCTTATAAACCTCATCTAAGGGAACTTAAGATGGTATTTTAAGAATACCAGGTCATCTAGTATGTTTCTAGGTAAGTTGAGAAGGTAAATGTTTAGGTTTTGGCCGAGATTTAAGGATTAAAATGGCGTGAGGAGGAGAGGGATGTGGTTCCCTTTTATAAGAGAAGAGACGATCACTTTTAAAAACCTCAAAAATATTATTTAATAATAAAATCAAACCCCACTTAAAAATCTAACAAAATGACTCAAATAGGATATGATATAAGATAAGGTTGTAATATCATCAAAAAATAAAATTTATACATGTTTTATGTTTATTTTAAACCATATCATTTTTATTTATCCTTATTTAATCTATTTAATTTTATTTGTGGTAATAATATACTAATTTTTAAATTGTTATAAATACTTATGTATGTGTTTTTAAATTTCAATAATTAGATAAATTATTACATTTTAGACCATTTAATTTTAAATTTGTAATTTTTAAATATTTTTCTGATTTTAAAACAATTTAATAATTTGTTATTTTTATAAAATATCAATAATGTCAATTTTGACACTATTCAATTATTTGAATTTAAGTAAAATACACACATAATAAATATTCATATAAAAATATTTAATATATTTCTAACATGTCATATTCATCTATAAAATTCATGGAGAACATTAATTTGTTCATATAATATTTATTTTAATGTTTTTAAAACCATTAATTTGATATTTCTCTTAATAAAATAATTATTACAACATTTATGTATAATTATTTAATATAGTTATGTGTAGAATAAAAATAAAAAATAAAATACTATGATAAAGATAAATCTAATATATTTCATAAGAATACTTTTACTCGAATTTATCACCTTAAAATCACAACATTTAAATTGTTATATTTTTCAAATTATGAAGGTGACAACTTTGACATCTTTTAAAATAAAACAATATAAGAGTCATAATCACATTTATAAGGCACCCAATGGTCCTCAATAATACCATTGTATGATCATGGTTTATATATACACGACCAATAATTTTTGGTTAGGTGTGTGGGCCTTTTATGGGTATTATTATTTGAATAAAACTATATTATTAATTTTTCACTAAATAAATAATTTATGCATCATTAATGTATAATAAATTTAGGTAATTAAATATTTCATAAAAATTACAACTAAATTACTATAATAAATAAAAACATTTTATATTTCAAATGATTATTTATAATAGAGTTTATATCATGTATAACTTTATATAAAAAATACTTTAATTATTATAGTTTGAGTGAGACATTTTTCACTTTTTTTAAATAAAATAAATTAAAGGTCTTAATCACATCCAAGTGGGTTTCAATAGATTCCATTTCGACCCAAATATGTTTTAAGGATAAATATAATCATCCAATTATGTTAAAACAAGTGTTAGGGTAATTTTATAATATTATTTTACACTAAATTACATGATTTACCTTTAACTATGGTAAATAAAATTTAACGTAGTTACTATTCATAATGCCTAAAAATAGAAAGAATAATATTAACATAATTTGGACCTACTGATTCAAAATATGGAATTAATTTTTCTGAATTCAAAACACAGAAGTTGTAGTATCTAATTTAAAATAAATCACGCTGTTGAGAAAATGGGTTTTAAAAGTTAAACCATTGCAAAAGATGGAAATGTTTAAAATAAATTCTACTTATACTTTAAAACCATTATATATTATAATTTAACTATATAAATTATCTTGATTAAAAAATTTGTTTTTAATTAAAATTTGACGCATTTTTAATATTCATCAAAATATAAAAGTTAACAGAAAAATATTAAAAAATTATCCAAAATAAATTTTTATATACTTAATGCAATAAATAACATTATTTTTTAAAATTTAACTCATAAACATGTCAAAAACTAAATTTAAAGTGGGTGCGCCATCAAAAGGAGACAAAACTGTATTTTTGGAAAAATATTTCCTTTATACAAAAAAATTATTTTATTCTCATAACATGTTCTAGAAAATGATTAAGATAAATTATAATGTTATAAAATTAAAAATTCGGTTAATACTATTCATAGTAGCTGGATCATAATAATATTATAACAATATATTGTTGTTTAGAGAAACTCGGTATTGCGTACAACACACACTATTGAGGAAGATCGCTCTTTCGTGCAACACCAGCCAATAATAGTGTTTGTGTATACTACAAGCTAATACGGTGTTGGGTATAATGAAATCTAATCATGGTGTAGCGTACAACATAAGACATCAATAAAATTAAAAAGAATATTTATTCTAAAATCTTGGGGTGTTACAATAATAATGAGCCTTACTGACAATCATATAGAATTCTCAGTGGGGATATTCTTTAAAAATCCATATAATAATTATAAAATGTATTGATGGATTTGAATAGATTATTAACATATATATATATATACTCATGTATAAAATTTATGATTCATTGATAAAAAAGAAGGTGTTTTTATTTAGTCATCCTATAAGTTTTTATTCATGATAATGTTGTTTCCCACTATAAATCTTCTCACTCAAAGTATTATTTTACATTTTTGACTATGGTATAAACCAGAAAGAATAAGAATGAAAAAGATTGTGATAGATACTGTGTTTATGAGAAACTAATTAGGATGATGACTAGAGGGAAAGATAATGTGATTATATTTAATTAAGCATCACAATATATGATTAAATCTGTGAATATCAACTAACTCCCAAACCCACCAATGAATATAAGGATAGTGTTTTCCCAATCTTGAGTTATAGATATGATAATTTAATGAAGATTTAAATATCTATATGTGGATAATGTGGTTATATAAACTCCAGATAATTCTTCAATGAAACGAGAAGACATTTTCAATATGCTGAAGTAGGGAACATGGAATGTAATTCCAGAGTAAAATTTAGTTGTTTTATAAACACATTGGATGGTAATATTCAAATCCTTATGTCACGACCTGATCGTACTAGTCCCGAGATGAAACTACCTCAAGCCCGCCTCCATAGGCCAGAGGCTGGCAACCAGCGCCGAAGGCGTAACATTCTCGGGGACGCCTTCGCCAAATTACCTGTACACACGCACACACAACCCACTCGATGCAGAAGTGCAGAGTAAAGAGAAAACCATAGGAAAAATAGCTATAACCCAACCACATTCATGGATCAACACTAAATAGAGAAAGTAAAGTGCTGAAAGTACTAGAAAGTAAACTAAACAGTAAAAAGGGAAAAACACATGCCCAACCACAATGGTGCCACAACCCGGAAACAGGTAACAAAAGGAAACAACTCAATAGATCACCACCTGAAAACTCGGCCATGACCACGACGCGCTGTCCTATCTATTGTGACCTCTATGCCCTTCCGTTGTCACGATCGACCTCTCCGTCGTATGCAAGGGCACACTAGGTGCAGGCAAAGCCTAAGAAGGGGTGAGTATAATGATACTCAGTAGGATGCGCCGGAATCTTGAGGGAGTAACAAAGGAGTCACTAAAAAGGTGAGAAGTAGACAGAACCAGAACAGTAAAAGAGTACAGTAAAGAGAGTACAGCTCAACCCATCAAGAGAAAGGAAGTAAACTCGTCCAAATGTAAGGAGCTAGGAATGGTGAGAAGACGAACTTCTTTCCGAGTCATCGCTAACTATAGTAGGAGAGTGGACTCATCCACCCAAGGGGAGATAAACACAGAAAGCACGTGGCATACCCCATGCATCTTTGGCCCTCATAGAAGGAGAGTAACTGAACCCAAGGAGTGGGAACCAAAGTCAGGTGTATGTGTATATATGCTCAATAAAGAACCCAAACGAGTGTGTAAGGGGACCTCCATCTCCATGCTCAGCCCAGGAATAGTATCCAACAATTCTAGGCATATACAACACTGAACCCAAACGCCCCGCTCATCATCCTCAGAGGTACAAGTCAAAGGGGCTCAATCACTACACCTCGATAATATCCGCTTGGGGCGGCACTGACTCGCCCGCATGGATTTTAGGTTGCATCGCAAGGAGGCTTCTCGGTGGGAAAAGTTCCCCTCGTCCTCATATGTCCTCAGGTCATGTCAAAGCTTCCACATTGCCGATTTGTATAACCAAGGATCTCACTCCGGTAGTCATATAGCAAAAGTCCCTAACTAGCCTCGTCAAAAGGCCTGAGTCTAAAAGAAGTCATCGGGTAACCCAATGCCCAGCCCAGCTGGAGGGTAAACCCCTAGAGGTCATCAGGTAACCCACTGCCTAGCCCCACTGGAGGGTAAAGCCCTAATAGGTTGATGGGTAACCCACTGCCCAACTTTGCTGGAGGGTAAACCCTAAAAGTCGTCGGGTAACCCACTGCCTAGCCCCGCAGGAGGGTAAACCCTAGTAAGTGAATGAGTAACCCACTGCCTAGCCCGGCTAGAGGATAAACTCTAATAGTTCGACGGGTAACCCACTACTCAACCCTACTTTAAGGTAAACCCTAATGGTCATTGGGTAACCCACTGCCCAGCCCAACTGGAGGGTAAACCCGGGACTGGTCTGATAGCTCTGCACTACCCGTGCTATCACTGGGTGTCGCTAACATCGCGACCATGCGTTGGGTCAGAGTGCATCAAAGTAGCCTCCAACCATTGTCCTTTAATATTTTCACATTTAATAAGATCACATAAGAGGCTTCGCTCATGTGAACATATTACCCCATTGTAATCCTAGCGAAAAAACACGCGATATAGACTACTTACTCACTAGAAACGGCCTCCCGACGGGAACGTTGTTCGCAACTACTTTAGGCCCACTCGGTGTCTTGTGGGGCCCACTCTTGGTCCCACAAGCGGTCGGTTGGACTGATCCATTGCGATGGCCTCAAAAAAATACATCAAATAGACTATTCATCTGCCCTGAACAGGCGCCTGGAAAAAACGTCTTAAAAAGTTGCTTGACGCTTAAAAGACGGCCCAAAGGGCCTAAGTCTCAACTCCGGATTCAACGTCCAAAACTGTACTAGAAATCTCCACATCAATGATAGGACCACAATGCCACTAACGGTGCACAAATCGGACATTGGACGTGTCCGCGCCATCGAAAACAAGAACCCATGGAAAAAACCGCCAATCCACTTAAAGGCATGTCGCCCCACCGAGCCCACCCCCATTTCAAAAATTAAAATTCCCCGAGACCATCTCAAAAGCTTCGTCTCGACACCAAGAATGATTTTCCACAGACTAAACACAAAAAGGACACCCGTAGTAAAAATTACGGGTGTCCGAAGTCGGAGGGGACGAGCCCCTTGGGCTGGAACAGCCTGGTCTGGCCGGTCCGCCCGGTCTGGACCGGCTCGAGCCGGCCGGCCCGGCTCACAACACCGTCCCGCAGCTCAGACGCACATCCCAATCATAGACTCTGGGTCCATGTAGCGCTGACCGGCCATGAGGGCTGGTCGCGGTCTTCTGCGGAGACCCGCCGAAGGCCGGTCTTGGTCCCCGCTCGGCGTCGCGCGCCGCGACCCCGGTCCGCCTTGCCGTTGACCTCGTCGCTTCCTGGAGCCGCCTGAAGCCGCCACCATGCCACCCGAAGCCACCACAACTGAGAAGTCCACCGCCGCACCGCCGTCTGGGAGAGCCGCTTTCGCCGTTGGAACCATGCCTCCGCCACCTGGAACGCTTCTCACTGCCGCCGAAGCTCACCACAGCTCCCTGGAACCACCGGAAAAAGGGAAAAACGGCTGGGAAACTTCCCAGGGCCACCTTGGACGCCCCAGTAATCAAACATTTGATCCGAAAGGATCGTTGGGAGGATCAATTCAATCCATACAGAACCAGGGGCTTCACTCGATGAGCATACATCAATTCAACATAGGAAAATAAATTTAAGACCAAACGGAAACCAAAACGAAGAACGAACCCTCCTACCTCATTGGGCATAGCCCGAATCATCACGATTGGGCCACCGGAGCCACCACGCCTTTTCAGAGTGGTGGAGGAAAGGTTAGAAGCTCTTAGAGAGGGAACCGATAGGGAATTCACTAAGGGGGAGAAGTGGGTGGGGGTGGCGTTTAAATAGAAAAACACTTAAACCCCCCCGCCCGTAGACCCCGTACGCGAAATTTCAGAGAGGTAGAGGTTAAGACTCCTCTAGGGTAAAAGCCATGTTTTTAGTGCAATGATGGTCTAGGAAGTTTAATTTGACCCTCTGTTCAAAAGTTGCAAAGTCCACGCCTGATGCCGCTAAATTACGAAAATGCTACTGGTGGCGTTTTTCACAAAAGGCTCGCACCCGTGAATGTTATACCCCTCCTAGGGTAAACGGCACGTTCTGGACTCAACGAGGCCCTCGGTTTTACCATCCGAGCAACCGTTTAGGAGTTATTAGGTTTATTTAGTGCTTCCAGTGTGAACACACGTCAATTTTATTTCCAGCCACACTGGGGCTCAGAATCGCACGCTGTCTGAACGTCCTGCTTTGGAATAACATCATGAAATACGCAAATTCTTATAGGTTCAAAAACATGGTGCTTACATTATTCCCTCCTACAAATTTTTCATCCCCGAAAAACTAAACTTCAAAAACAACTTGGGGTACTGAGCCCGCATCTGGCTGTCCCGCTCCCAGGTGCTCTCTTGCACCCTCCCGTGCTGCCACAACACACGAACTAGAGGAATGACCCATCCGTCCAGAGTCCACTCTAGTCGGTCCTCAATCTCCATTGGGTGCTCTGAAAATGTGGCTCCATCCTCAATTTCCAGCTCTCCCCGGTCGATAACGTGCGTGGGGTCGTGCACGTATTTCATCAGCTACGACATGTGGAAGATGTCGTGTACTCTCTCCAGCTACGGGGGTAGAGCAAGACAGTTGGCGACCTCAACAACACTGTGCATGATTTCAAAGGGCCTGATGAACCATAGGGACAACTTGACTCCACGACCGAACCTCCGCGTTTCACGCCGCAGGGAGACTCTAAAAAATACATGGTCTCCCCACTCAAACTCCAAAGGCATGCGACGTCGGTCTGCAGAGGACTTCTGTCTGCTTGGAGGTATCCTCATCAACTCACGAATGACCTGCACCTTCTCTGTCATCGCCTGCACCAACTCTGGGCCCATGAGGGAGGTCTCCCCAACGTCCATCCAACACAACAGTGACCTGATAGGTCTCCCGTAGAGGTCCTCAAAAGGTTCAATTCCAATAGTAGAGTGGTAACTGTTGTTATATGAAAACTCCACCAAGGGAAGGTGATCCTCCCAGCTCCAGCCATAGTCTAACACGCACGCCCTGAGCATATCCTCCAACACCTGGATTGTGCGCTCGGTCTACCCGTCAGTCTGGGGGTGAAAAGCTGTACTCATCCGTAACTAAGTCCCGAAATCCTCCTGCAGGCCTCACAATAATTACCACATAAACCACACATCACAGTCGGAGACGATCATCGAGGGTACTCCATGAAGGTGGACGATCTCCCGAACATATAACTTCCCCAGGCTCTCCACCAAGCTCTGCTCTCTGATAGAAAGGAAGTGCGCCGACTTCATGAGTTGGTCCACTATCACCCAAATGTAGTTGTGGCCCTTCGATGTGCGCGTAATCCCTGTGACGAAGTCCATAGATATGCCATCCCACTTCCACTCTGCGATATCAAGGGGATGCGACAACCAATCTGGGACTTGGTGCTCTTCCATCACCTGCTGGCAGGTAAGACACCAAGAAATGAACTCAGCTACGCTACGCTTCATGAAAGACCACCAAAACTACCGCTGAAGGTCTCTGAACATCTTTCCCACACCAGGATATATAGCTAAGGGAGAAGTGTGGAAATCCTGCATCACCTCCTCCTGCATCTCCACTGGTACTAAAACTTTCCCCTGGAATAGGATCTCATGATTCCCTCCTTCAGAATACCCATCGGGTGCGTCGCCCGTGGATATCTGATCACATAGTACCTCGCTGTCGACATCCCCCAGCTACGAATCTCTCACACACTCAAGGAGCAACGAGGTCAACAACATCGATTACAGAAAATCCATACCCTCCTGCTCCACCATGGTCAGCCATAGGGAAGCCAACTTTTCTAAAGCTCCCCACACTAACCGAGCCTGGGACCTCTTGCTAGGAGCATCTGCTACTATTTTTCCCTTCCTTGGAGTATAGAACATCTCGAATTCATAGTCCTGCAGAAACTCGAGCCAACGCCTCTGCCTCAGATTCAAATCTCTTTGAGTGAATATATAATTGAGGCTCTAGTGCTCTGAGTAGACCACAAAACACTCACCTAGAAGGTAGTGTCTCTATAACCTCAAGGCGAAGACCACTGATGCCAACTCCAAATCAGGAGTCACATAATTCTTCTCATGGGGCCTTAACTACCTCGACCCATATGCAATCACTGCACGTTGCTGCATCAGCACGCACCTAAGCCCAGCTCCTGAAGCATCAAAGTATACGACGAACTCAACGCCCTCTTCTGGAAGCCTCAACAACGGAGCACTATTCAGCCTCTACCTCAACTCCTCGAAGGCCTTCTAACACTGATCAGTGCAGAAAAACTATCGTCCATTGCACGTCAATGTAGTAAAAGGGGAAAAAATCCTGGAGAAGTCCACCACAGACCTCCTATAGTACCCTATCAACCCAAGTAAACTCCGCTCCTTAGACTCATTATTGGGTGGCTCCCAAGCAAGCACTGCCTATATCATTGCAGGATCCACAACCAATCCATGTTCTGTAATTACGTGCCCCAAAAAGTGAACCTCGTGAATCCAGAACGGGAATTTTGAGAGCATCCCGTACAGCTGGTGCTCTCGAAGTATGTATAGGACCACACTCAAATGCACTGCATGCTCCTCCTTTTTTTCCGATTAAATGAGTATGTCGTCAATAAAGATAACCAAAAACTGGTCCAAGTATGGCTAGAAAATCTAGTTCATCAAAGCCATGAAGACGGTAGGGGCATTCGTCACACCAAAAGGCCTAACTAGAAACTCATAGTGCCCATATCGACAATGGAAGGCTAGATTGGGGATATTAGCCTCATGAACCCGCAATAGGTGGTACCCCAATCGAAGATCAATCTTCAAGAACCACTTTGCACCTCGTAACTGGTCAAAGAGGTTGTCGATCCTCAGCAGAGGGTACTTATTCTTTATCGTGGCCTGATTTAGTCGATGATAATCCAAACAAAGTCACAAACTCCCATCTGCCTTTTTTCACAAACAAAACTGTAGCCTCCCAGGGGGACACACTGGGCCTAATGAATCCCTTGTCATGAAGGTAATCCAACTGAATTCGTAGCTATCAAAGCTCTATGGGTGCCATCCGATATGCTGCACACGATATCGAAGCATTACCCAACTGCAAGTTGATACGGAACTCCACCTCTCACCACAGAAGTAGTCTCTGAGCATCCTTAGGAAAAACGTCCATGTAGTCTTCTACAACGGTAGAGATCCAGGAGCCTGTAGCATCTGCTGCTCCAAAATCCATGCTCGCCAGCTGGTGAGAAAAAGGTCAGGGTGTTCTGCTCAGAGTACCCATCTGCTCTGCCATGAGCTCTGGTTCACCAAGGATGGAGAATCTCATCCCGTTAGAAAACACACCTCTAAATCGTTTGTGGAGAAAATAGATCTGAGCGTGAACCATATAAAGACAATCCATGCCTAGGAGGACATCCTAAGGTTCCATCGTGATGACGAAAAGGTCCCATGTGAAACTCACTCCTTCAAACGACAGTTTATACTGTCTGAAGATAATGGTCACTAATGAGGCTCTTCCTGTAGGACCCTCGAGGATAAGTGCAGGTGTCAACACCTATATTGGAATCTCAAACTACCGTACTAACATCAGTGATATAATGGAATGGATGGTTCCTGTGTCTACTAGTACTGAAGCAAGTGTGGAGTAAACACAAAGCGTACATCGAACCTTCTTGTGCACTGGAGGGTCTCGAACACCCACGACCTGAAGCTGCCTGCGGCCCCTACCACTAGCCCCCTGAGCCTAGCGTGGGCCTCCTGGTGATGGTAGTGGAGGGATATAAAAACATCATCCTCCACCTCCTAGTCCTGCCGCTCTGCCTACGCCACCTCCCTAAGGACCACCCGGTCCCCGCCTAGGTGACTCATGGTCACGGCGCTGCCTCTGCCTCTATGGTGCACCCACTGCCTGCCACAACTGATCTATACGCCTGGTCAAGCAATCCTGTTCTAGATGGCCCCGACAGTCACAATATTAACACTGACTCTCTCCCATCTCCCCCGGTTCCCTACGGTGTCACTGAGGTGTACGACCCTAGCCTTGGGTCTTCTCACAGAAGGGCCTCTTCGGCTGAGGCCTTGCTCTCTATCATCTTCCTACTAAAGACTCCTCTCTAAAGTGGCCACTGCTAGGTCCTGCCATTTGGTGCCCCTCATCCAGGAAGCTATCAGTGACAAGAACCCCCTCCAGCACCCCGACGTAAGTGGGGATGTACAAGGGTACCATGCTAGCATGGATCTCCCTGCAAAGACCTTTCTCGAACTTCCGCGCCCGGAAGTAGTTGTCGGGGATCGTGTCATGAAAGTAGCATGTAAGATCAGTGAACCAGGCCGAGTATTGAGACACAGACATCCCCCATGCTTCAGCTCCAGGAGCTCCTAGATCCGAATGTAGCATAAACATGAGGGGGATTACTCCTCCCAGAAAAGTTTCTAGAAGTCATCCCATGTGAGGGATGACTCGTCATGGTCTGCGTCAGCAAACCCCACCATCGCCCGACTGTCCTGAGGAAAAGACTATCGGTTAGGGCCACTATCTGGTCCGCTAGGTTATGTACCAGCTTGAAGATCCATGCCACTGACTCAAGATAGTCCTCCGCCACCTAGGGATCCGGGTCCCCACAGAACCTCGGCGGCCTTTGATGCTGGAAGTCTCGTATCACGCTTAGTCTGTGCGCATCCTCAACCTGAGCTATTGGTACTAATTGCCTCTCTGCAGATTGGGGGGGGGGGGATGCTGCTGAAGCACTGGGTGGGATGGGATCATGTGAGGGTCTCTAAACCAACGCCTCATCGCTCTCTTGGTCGTTGTCACGAACCGGAGAGGGTATCCAAGCGGGCTTTTGTCATGGAGGAATCCTGAAAATTATCAAGGGATACCACGATCATATTAGCATATATATATATATATATATATATATATATATATATATAACAGTCATAACAATGAGGATCTGACTCAAAGAAAGACAATCAAAGACTTAGTCCTACAAGATGCATATTCCATAGTTCCCTACAACAAGTGTATCAGCATGTCGAGTCGAAAAGCGGGTTATTTGGGTCCTGCTGAATGGATACGTCGGGCACCTGTACCATCACTGGACTCCCTGACATGAGATCCAGTCTCGAGACACGTCGACATCATTTCCCTAAATCCCAACCAATTCCTTTTTAGGGACGTCCGAACAATGTCCCAAGGAACGAGCCACCTACGATACCACTTTTTCATGACCCGACCCAACCCGTCCCGAGCACCAACTACCTCAAGCCCTCCTCCATAGGCCAGAGGATGGCGACCAACGCTGAAGGCGTAACAATCTCATGGAGGCCTTTTCCTAAGTACCTGTACACATGCACACACAACCCACTTGATTTAGAAGTGCATAGTAAATAGAAAACCATAGGACAAACAACTATAACCCAACCACAGTCATGCATCAACCACTAAATAGAGCAAGTAAAGTGCTGAAAGTACTGGAAAATAAACTGAACAGTAAAAAGGGAAAAACACGCGCTCAACCATAAAGGTGACACTACCGGGCAACAGGTAACAAAAGGAAACAACTGGATAGATCCCCACATGAAAACTCTGGCATGACCACGTCACACTGTCCGAGCTCCTGTGACCTCTACGCCACTCTATAGTCACGGTCGACCTGTCCGTCGTCTGCAAGGGCACACCAGGTGCAGGAAAAGCCCATGCAGGGGTGAGTATAAAGATACCTAGTAGGATGCCCCAAAATCTTGTTGGATCAACAAAGGAGGAAGTAAAGAGGTGAGTAGTAAACAGAACCAGAACAGTAAAAGAGTACAATAAATAGAGTGCAACTCAACCCATCCAGAGGAAGGAAGTAAACTCATCCAAACGCAAGGATCTAGGAACGGTGAGAAGACGAACATCTCACCGAGTCTTCTCTACCTATAGTAGGAACGTGGACTCTTCCAACCAAGAGGAGATAAACATGGAAAGAACATGGCATACCCTGAACGTATTCGCCCCTCAGAGAAGGAGAGTAACTGAACCCAAGGAGTGGGAACCAAATTCAGGTGTATATGTATATATGCTCAACAAGGAACCCAAACGAGTGTGTAAGGGGACCTCCATCTCCAAGATCAGCCCAGGAAGAGTCTTCAACAGTTATAGGGATATCCAACACTGATCCCAAATGTCTTACACATCAACCTAGGAGGTAAAAGTCAAAGGGGATCAATCACCGCACCTCGATACTATCGGCTTTGGGCGGTACTAACTCGCCCACACGTCTTTTAGGTCGCGTTGCAAGGACGCGTCTCAGTGGGAAAAGCGCCCCTCATCCTTGTATGTTCTCAGGTCACATCAAAGCTGTCACATCGCTGATCCATATAACCAAGGATCTCGCTCCAGTAGTCATAGAGAAAAAGTCAATGACTAGGCTCGTCAAAAGGTCTAAGTATAAAAGAAGTCACCGGGTAACCTACTACCCAGCCCAGCTATAGGGTAAACCCCTAGAGGTCATTGGGTAACCCACTGCCCAGACCCTATGGAGGTTAAAACCCTAATAAGTCGTTGGGTAACCCACTGCCCAGCTGCGTTGGAGGGTAACCCCTAAAAGTCATCGGGTAACCCACTTCCAAACCCCGCTAGAGGGTAAACTCTAGTAAGTAAATGGGTAAACCACTGCCCAGCCCGGCTAGAGGGTAAAATCTGATAGTTAGATGGGTATCCCACTACCCATCCCAATTGGAGGGTAAACCCTAATGTTCGTTGGGTAACCCACTGCCCAGCCCAGCTGGAGGGTAAACCCGATACTGGTCTGATAGCTCTGCACTACCCGTGATATCATTGGGTGTCTCTAACATCAGGATCGTGCGTTGTGTCAGAGTGTGTCAAAAGAGCCTCTAACCAAGGAAATTTTATATTTACACATTTAATAAGATCACTCAATAGGATTTTCTAGTGCGAACAGATTAACCCTTTGTAATCCTCGTAAAAAAACACACGAGATAGGCTACTAATTCACTGGAAACGACCTCCCGATGGAAAAGTTGTTCTCCACTGCTTTAGGCCCTGTAGGTGTCTCATGGGGCCCAATCTCAGTCCCAAAATAGGTCGGGAGGATTGAGCCATTGTGATGGCCTCAGAAAAACACGTCCAATAGACTATTAATCCGCCCTGAACGGGCGCCCGATGAAAATGTCGCAAAAAGTTGCATGTCGCTTAAAAGACTGCTCATAGGACCCATGTATCAACTCCAAATTCAACGTTCGAAACCATATTGTAAATATCTGCCTCGACGCTAGGATCCCAACACTGCTGACGGTGCTCAAATCAGACATCAGATGTGTCCGCACCATCCAAAACAAGAACCCCCAGAAAAAAACGCCAAACCACTTAAAGGTGTGTCGCGCCACCGAGGCCCCCCCCCATTTAAGAAATTAAAAATCTCTGAGACCATATCAGAAGATTCATCTCGATGCTATGAATTAACTTCCATAGATAGTATGAAAAATGGACACCCTTAGAAAAAATTACGGGTGTCCAAAGTCGAAGGGGGCGAGCCCCTTGGGCTGGACCGGCCGGTCTGGGCCGGCCCGACTCGCAGCGCCGGCCGCGGCTCACCCGCGCAACCTGGACATGGACTCCGGGTCCACGTAGTTCCAACCGGCCATGAGGGAAGGACACGATCTTCTGCGAATACCCACCGAAGGGGGGTCTTGGTCCTCACTCAGGGTCGCGCGCCGCGACCCTAGTCCAACTTGTCGCCGACCTCGCCGCCGCCTGGAGCCGCCTGGAGCCGCCGCCGCATAGTGCGAAGCTGCTGCAGTGCCATTGTCCCAAAGATTTGCCGCTGCCATTAGAACAATGCTTCCGCCACCTGGAATGTGCCTTGCCACCGCCGAAGCTCGCCGGACCTCCCTAAAACCGCCGAAAAATGGGCAAAACGGCCGGAAAACTTCCCGGGGAAACCCCAGACGCCCAGGGACATGAAAAGTTGATCCGAAATAATCATTGGGAAGATAAATTTTATCTCCCTACAACCAAGGGATTTCCTGAATGATCATACATCAATTAGAAATAGGAAAATAAATTTGAAGACCAAACAGAAACCAAAATGGAGAACGAACCCTCCTACCTCATTGGGCGTAGCCCGAAGCTTCACGATTGGGCTGCCGGAGCCGCTGCGCCTTGCTAGAGTGGTGGAGTAGAGGGGAGAAGCTCTTCGAGAGGGATCCTCCAAGGAATTCAAAAAGGGGTAGAAGAGGGTGGGGGTGGCGTCTAAATAGAAAAACACTTAAACCCCCTCGCCCATAGACCATGTACGCCAACTTTCAGTGGGGTGGGGGGTTAAGCCTCCCCTAGGGTAAAAACCACATTCTGAGCGCAACAGCGGTCTCCGAATTTTAATATAAGCCTTCATACAAATGTTTTAAACTCCACGCCCGATGCCTCTAAATTACGAAAACTCCATTGGTGGCATTTTTCACAGAAGGGTCGTGCCCACGAATGTTATACCCCTTATAGGGTAAACTGCACGTTCCGGACTCAACGACGCCCATGGGGTTCCCATCCAAGCAACCATTGAAGAGTTATTATGTTTATTTAGCGCATCCTATGTGAACGCACATCAATTTAAATTCTGGACACACTAGGGCTTGGAATCTCACGCCGTCAGAACATCCTGCTTTGGAATAACATCAAGAAAAACTCAAAGTCTTATAGGTTCAAAAAGCACATTCTTACACCATAAGGTATTATCAATGGTTATATATTTTAATTATCTAATGAAAATGAATTATGAAATTATATGACCAATTTGAAATTCTCAAGAAGATGGTCAGATAGGTGAATTAAAAATGTTGTTTTTTGTTGTTGAATATCATACAAATGCCTTATAAGTGTAATGATTAATAAAATAATTAGATGATGAATTCAATTTAATGGTTTAAAAATTTAAGAGAATAATTTGATTTTTTATGTCTTAGAATACAAAAAATATGAAATATACAAGGATTTATTAGTATATTTTTTTTATTATGGATTTAAAATAATATATTGGATCTTTTAGTTGGCCTAAAAATTAGTTAATGGAATTGTGTTATTCATTAACACACACTATTAAGTTAATGATAACCCTTAATATGTTCCTTATGTTGAGATAATGATGTTGGGAAACAAATTTAATTTACATTAATAATGAAAATTGTAATGTAATTGTTATCATTGAATAGATTAATAATATTTTTTAAAAGATGTTTATGCTACCAATAATGTAGTTTTCATATTTTATTTATTTTAATAAATAACACAAAGTAATATATGATTTATTTAAGTAATAAGGAATAATTTATTTTTCAAATACAATTTTATGGGAACTCATGTTATTAATATGTTTGAAGATAATTCATGTTAAATGTATTCACATGATAGTAATGTAACAATTAAAAAATTGTATATTTTTTTTGGGCATTATGGATATGTTAATTTTAAAATTTTAGTCACCTTAATTATAAGGATTTAAATTTTAATAAATTTTATGTGTGACATGGTTAACCATTTATGAAATGGTGTGTGTGGTACATTATATGTGGTTTTATGGATTAATTTATTTCATCACTATATGAATATTTACCCATACTAGATAACTAGTTCTAAAATTTTTTTATAACTAGAGACAAAGGGATTGACATGTCATTATACAATGGATCTTGTCATCTTGTAGTTTTTTGGGAATAACAAATCCACATTCATTTATTGGAGTAATAGATATTTTGAAAATTGATCAAGTAACAATAGAAGTGTGACATTATTCTTATAAAATGTAATGAAATCCAGTAAATATATCTTATTATTAGGGTTATTCATATTTAGGAAAAATAAATTTAAATATAAAGTTATCCCATTACCTACTTTTATGATAATGTCAATGACATGTTTCACACTTATTTTATTTAAGGTATTTGGGTATTTGTTTTCACATGATCATTAAAATTATTGTGACTAATGATATATATGACTCACAATCATTATTAAGAAATTACTATGAAAAACATGTCCAAATCATCAATTCCCACTTATATAATCATATTTCAAAACATAGTTATTCGTTACTTTTTTTAAACCTTATGTTTCATAGATCACATTTTAAGAGTTTTATTATTATTCATTTGTATGATGTGGGATTTTGTAATGGAATTTTCAAATGATAAACCATTCATGAATGAGAAAAATTTCTAGGTAGAAATTATTTTAAGAGGGTATAATGAAACATCCTAAAATTTTATAAAATATTTTTCAGTAAAATAAATTAAATTAGTTAATATCGTTCATTATTTGTCTGAATGGCCAGAAGTGATTCTTTTTTTATTAATTTTTTATAACCCTCCATTAGAGAGATGAGAGGGAACCCTTACAAGGCCCGTAGAATTATAGTTTACATGAACCATATTCTTATGAAACATTACATGACCTAAAGATCTTAGGGAATTGAACCAGACTAAAACTAAATGGAATTTCCCCTGTCCATCATCTACATTGTGATGGTAGCTCTCCACGTTCATATGGCCATCTTGATAAAAATCTCATGAAACCATAGCCTAGTCCCGATGTCATAGCCATACCCTATCATTTATCCTAATCCATTGGTTCTACTCTGGTGAGGGCGTCTACTCTAAATCCTCCTCTGGGGATGCTCTTTTTTGTAGTGTCTATCTAGGGAAACTACATGTGGCCCGAAGGGCTTGAGTTGGCCCGAAGGCCTTAAAGGTGGCCTGCAAGCCCTACTGACCAAAAGGAATGGGTGCCGCAAAGGCCTTTAGGACTCCAAACCCATTCCGGTGGCCAATGTTTAGTAGTTCTGGATGCTACAGTCCTTTCTATAGTGCCCACTATAGTTTTCTACAGTCTATTATTATTTGTTATAGTACTCCATAAATATGCCTGTTCCTGGTTTCAAAATTGGGCCTCTTGGATGAAAATAAGGATACCTCCCCAACTGGGCTGAGGCTCATGTGCATCTTTCATTATATGCAAAACATTGTTTATCACGTGTCACATGCAATAATGAGTTTTTTGGAAATAATCCATGTCACACTACACTAATATTCCATAAACCACGAAACACTATTATTTTAAATATGACCATTTATTAATAGTTTTGAATATGTTATGAAATATATATAACTTTCCAACCCAATATAAATTTATTTTATAAACCTGAATAATAATCAAATGTAATTTTGTAAATTAATTTTATTCATCAAAAATTTATTTCCATAAAAATTAATATTTTTTAATGATAAAATATTTTATTTATTTTAGAGATATTTAATAGAGTTCATTTTTAAAATATAAAGATGAAAAAAATATAGTGAAAATTTTCAATTTTTTTAAAAATGGATTTTTCAATAAATAGGAAAAATATATATTTTTGTAAAACTAAAACACAATTTCAATAAATCATATATTGTAAATAACCTATTTAAAATTAATTTATGATATGTACTAATTAGATACATATTTAATCCACTTAATTACTTTTGACCAATATTATATTAGATTTTTTTGTGATTAAAAATGGATTTTTCTAAAAACTATTTTATACTGCTTAATGTTTAACCATATTAATTAATTATAATAACCCTAAATTAGGATTTGTATTGATGAAATATGTCCATTATATATGTATATAAATTTTAATTTATATTCATACAATGATTATAACTAGAAATATATTTATTATTAAACCTTCAAGTGATTGAAAAATAAACTTCAAGAAAACCCACATTTTCTTCACATTTGATGGATAAATTTTTAAATAAAATTCATCCACTATTTTGAAAGTAATTTGGAAAATACATTCCATATTATTAATCATTATAATTAATCTTTTATAATATGTTCAACATAACTTTCTACCATAATGAAGAGTGAAAAAAATATAAAATTATTTACTATAGTAAAAGAAATTATGGGTTTATCGAGTGGTTAAACTGAGAAGATAATGGTAAAAATGAATTTAAATATTGTCAAATTTTTATTTTATTTCCATCTTTAAATATTATCCTTTCCATGTTAGAATATATGGTAATTTTAAATCTTTTATCCTTTCAATGGAATTATTATTCTATATTCGTAGGTGAAATTTCTAAGTAGTTTCTTTGTGGGTTCATTTCCCCCACTTATAAATGGCTAAAACCACCCTTCACATATTCAAATCTCTCATTCCATATTGTTTATAAAAAACCAATTAAAATAACTTCCCAACATCATTATACCATTTTAAGAATGGGTGGTCCTCCTTAAAGGCCAATACTATGGTCCATATTAATAGATCCAAATGAGATGGTTCAATGTGATGGAGGATTAAACATGTTTGTAGGATGATGAGAAGCAAGAAAAGGGATTTCCGTCTAAATTTTAATTTTTATGGGACACATTCTATATTAAACACCTTCATTCATTCATGTGGTGTATATAATTTCCATGGATTTATTTTATGATTCATACGGTGAAAATTATGGGGATTACATATAAATTTCATGAAATCACCTGTATAGGGAGATTATTTCAAATATTAACAAATTTTTACGTGTTTTATATTACAATATAAACATTATCTATATTATTTATTATTAATTATCTAATTTTTAATTATTATAATCTACCTATCATGTCTTCTCTTGAATTTTCATCTTGGGATATCAATGATATTTTTGAAGTAGTTGTAACATAAATCCAATCTTTAGTATATAAAATAATTGAAAATGTTTTTAAAAATTCCATCATTAATTCCATCTTCATTTGGAAATCATAATCTTCCAAATCGATGTTTTCTGAAATTTTTTCCAAAAATGTACCACAATTTTTCTAATGAATTTTAGATCAAATTTTTTAATATTTTACAATGTGTATTGAAATCTATATCCATTTCCTTTTCCAAACAATTCCAGTTTAGATTTTTCTAAAAATGAAAAAATAATATTGTGTTTAACATGTACATCATGGATAGTGTTTCCCACTGGGATGACCGCTCAATGATTTTTTTATTATGATACATAGTTTATATTTGGTTTTCAAATAATATTTTTTCTTTCAAAAATTAATGATATTTATATTTTATATATTTGGGTTCAAAGTGAACAGGATTTTAAAAAAGTTTTTTTTTTAATTTTTTTTCAAAGTCGAAAGCTATAATATATAAGAAATGTTCCAAGTGATATTTAAAAATAATTTTCAATATTAGGTGACATCTATTATTGTTACTTATGATTTATCAGGGATAAGAAATAATGATACTGTCTATATTGTTTTTCTAGATGTATAATATTTATATTGACGAATGTTTATTAAACCCTTACATTTTTATGGGATGTGGTCTGGTGAATTGATATAATAATTATTAAAACTAAATTTTACATTGATTATGACGGGGCAATATGTTTAATGTTTTTTGATATTATTGAATACATATGTACATTTACCATTATGATATGGGTTGGACCTATATCTCCCTCCAATTAATTGGGTAGAGTTTTATATGTAATGAGATAATGATCAGAAACAAGTATATAAACTTGATCCACTATGGGAAAAGAATGTGTCTTGATCCACTAGGGAAAACATTTTCACCCTGATCTACAATTGTGATGTCCCGACTTGGGTGCCACACACATGTTCCATGATACAGTTGGTCACATGACCTCAAAACACCTCCTCATACGATTGTGGATATCGACTTGCAGTAAGGGTCACATTAGTCGATCATGAGGATTCTATACCATATTTTAACTGATTAATACATTAGTGGGAATTACCAATAAAAGTTAAATGCCATGTAACCAGAAATAATACCAATACATTAAGACAATTAATGCTATAAAATAAAATATCCAACTAAATTAGAAATAATTCCATGCTAATGTATAGTCAAGTATCTAAAAATAATGATGAAAATAAATACCACGAACAATTCTAATAGGGAATCAAACCACATCTAGTTCCCTCATACATGCTTCATCCCAGCTCTTCCACATATAACAAGGCCTTTTACCTTAAACTATACTGATATAATAATTTCAATTTATGTATATATCAAGGAGACCGATTAGATTGTGAGTATATCTCAGTAATCCACCACCAATATTTTCTAAAACAAATTCAATTAATATCAGTTTATGAAGTTCAATGAATAAATTTTTAAAATTAATAAAAAACTGATATCACATGGTCAATTAACCATTATTTAAAACACTAGGTGTCAGGTAATTGAGTACAACTGAAACTCGATAACTTCTTTGAACCATACTAGAGACTAAACTATTTCACATCATCATTTCAAATTTTATAACCAATATAAAACATGTTAATCAATCTAGGATAGGTAATGTCTACCAAGGGATCTAACATCAAGGGTATAATTTGAGTGAAACCAAACAATACATAATCTCTTATTAGACAATGGGGCAAGGGCTAATAGTCTTTACTTTAGAAAAGCTCTTAGAATACTTAGCATCTTTATTTGAAATATAAATAGATTCTCTCACGATCTTCTTTTCAACATGCTCCCATGGTTCTTCTCAACAGGCTCCCATAATCCATCTAAACAGGCTCAGACCGTCCATCTCCAATATTACTTTCTCACACCCTTGTTATCCCATATGATACTCCATACCAATGTAATCAAAAAACATTTAGTTGATTAATTAATCAATTATTAAATCACATCTATTTCCATTAATTTAAACTACAATTAATTAATGAACCAAATTATATTAATGTTACCAAATGATTAATAATTTACATCAATCCTATTAATAAATTCAACATTTAATTATCCCAACTCAACCAGTATAGATATTATATAAAAATTCACTAATTAATTAACATCAATTCAATAATTAAAATTTATATAATTATCTAAATGATTAAATAACAAAATTTCCAAAATTATTAATCTGATATTTAAGTCATAATCTAATTATCATTCTTCAAAATTTCTATTATTCAATTTATACTCCAATTTCTATAATTAATTAATTTACCACTTTAATTAATTGAATTTAATAATTACTATTTCTAAGAAAACTATAGAAATTTATAAAATCAAATATATTTAATTAATGTCGTTACTTTAGGAATTTAAAAATAGACCGTGTACCTCAATTTTTAAAAGAACGATTTCCCAATGTAAATCCACATAATTGAGCATCAGAAAGATGTAAAACATGGAATATATCTAAAACCCTAAATAATGATTCACATGAAAATATATCTAAATTCTAGATCTATATCCACAATCTTATATCTTGATTCATGAAATCAAGATCTATATATAGAAAAATAGATAATAACTACCCAAAAAAATAACAAGAGAAGAGTGAGAGATGAATGAGAAAGAAATGAGATAGTATCCACTAAATGCGAGGGATTAAGATCTTTGATCCTGGATTCAAATTGCAATAAAAGAAGGTGGTAAGGCCATGGAATCCCTTCAAGAATGCTCTGAAATAATAAAATGATGTAAGGGTATATGTTTGGGTCAAATGGAGTTGTTTTTGGGGTTCTAGTGGATTTATAAAAAATTTTCAGGTCATTAAAATCATTGATCATGTTTTCCTAGAAAGGGGGACAGAGTTTTCCCTAACCATGAACTTTAATCATGAAAATATTATTTTAGGGGTGCGTGGTTTTTTATTTTAGAGATCATAGTTTAATAAATCGTGTACTAGCTATCTGAGCCACCATGTACAGGGTTGCACAGTTTATTGGACGGGGCACATGGTATATAATGACCCACACTTTACATACATTGTTATTTCTTAAGAATTTAAGCACATTTATTACAACATATATCAAAACCAGGAAAGGACCATATATGTATAGTGTCTTCAGAAACAAGGAAACATAAACAACTGATTCATAAATCATCTACACTGTCTCCCTTTTTTTATCATATCTAGAGTCCCATTTATCATATCTTACTTAATATCCTTCTTCCTGACCAGGGTAAAAGAAAACATACAAAAGGGTGAGCTCAAATGCTCAGTAAGGGTATACAAAGGAAATATCAATCACATCATATTCATAAGAACATATCATTTTGGAAATCTTAACCAGAAAAAGAGATCATAATTTCATAACATGGGATAAATTATAGTAGTGAAATGTAATCCCAATAATCATAACTTAAAACATGAAACTTTGTGGCATACACATAATCATAGAGAATCGTTTCTTAGTAGTCAAGACTCATTTCCAAGACTATCTTAGTGGACAAAGTCCATTTCTGAACTGAGTTCACTCCTCGTTTCAGTCCTGTATTACTGAACCAGATTAACCTGCCGTTCCAGCCATGTCTATATTATGAGATATAAATATTTACCCAATGCATTGGAGGGAGATATAGGTCCCACCCATCTCATAATGATACCATACTTATGTGTGCCACAAGATCATAAATCATACCTCATACCATAACCCATGTAACAACAATGGGATTCTTAAACATCATGCCATCATAAAATAAATCATATAAGATAAAATTACATCATAATTCCATCATAAAATAATCAAATCAATGTAAAAATAGGGATAGAAACAAAACCTTATATTACATTAGATGGAAAATAATTTTGATAAAACACTTGAACTCCATTCCTGAGGAAAATATCCTTTCTACTTCAAAAACATTTTTCCTTTCTTAAAATGTTATATATTTTTAAAGTAAAAGAATTTGATTAAAAATAAACTTGAAAACTTGTACAGGAAGCTTCATGGAAATAATTTTCTATGAAATCATAAAAATCCATTCATGTTATATAAGTTAAAAAAACATTCTTCTCGTACTTTGGCCAGAAAAGTCAAAAAGTACCTCGTACGAAAAACGACAAAATATTACTTTAATATATTTTACTAAAAACTCACCGAAGAGTAAAATTGGATTTAAAAAATTGTAGGAGGATAGAAATAATATTAAATATTGATGAAACATGGATGTGGATGATAAATATGTCCCAATAATTAAGGAAGTATAAACAATCTTGGATAAAAATTGAGATTTGCGAGATTTTACCTTACCTTAGGTCCGATTAGCTTCGTACATGTCTGAACCTCCTGTATAATGATTTAAATAATGTTATTGACTTATTCCTTAATCTTACTCATTGTTATGATATCATATGTGGTCATATTCTTAGCTTCTTATTAGTAATATTTCATTGTTTCTTGTTATGCGTGTGTTTATTGCTTTTTGTTCTTATGCGTGTTTTGTCGAATAAATTCTTATTATTCTTTTAGGTTATAGATACCTCATGTATAGAATGGTATTAGTGTAATATATATCATATTTATTCATTAAATTCATTTATATAATCATTAATCATTGAAGATCATGTAAAACGAGCCACATCACATTATGGAGACGGTATGTCGTACATACGCACAAGCGATGATATCATTCCCATGATCGTGGAATTTTCTTGAATTGTATGTATACTATTTCAGAAGCAATATCAATTTAAAATAATCATATATTGTTATTATTTACACCATTATACCCATCCAAGTATGGTGGTGGTTGAAAACAGATTACAGTATGGCGTGGAGACGGTATTCCGTACGTACACACGCGCGGTGATTTCATTTTTCGTAGGATGGATAGAAGGTAAAATAGGGTTGTTTCATATTTATAACAACATATCCGTATATGAGTGATACTGATTTTATTACTTCATAATGAAAAAACTAAAGAAGAATAAGTAGAAGAAGAAATAAATTTGAATGAATCGGTAACAGACATTACCTTTTCCTTAAAGCACCTATTCTTAACCTTCTCTTAGGACACTAAAGATGGTATTTGAATAAGACCAGGACCTCTAGAATGTTTCTAGGGAAGTGTAGAAGAGAAATTTTCAGGGTTTGGCCGAGCTTGAAGGCTCAATGTGGTGTGAGGAAGAGAGGGAGGAGGTGCCCTTTAATAAGGGAGGAGAGGGGCAGCTTTGGAAAAACTAAAAATATTATTTTATTATAAAGTCATATTCGGTTTTTAATAGCTCAAAATTGACTTATTTTGAAGCTAAGGTGGGGATGGGTCGAAATTCCTTCATTAAATAGAATTTAGACAAGTTTAGGTTTCTATTTTAACCTTATCATTTAGATTTATCTTTAAGTTAAATAATTTTACTTTTACTGTGTCTTCTTGTTTTCATACACTATAAGGTTAATAAACATGCTATAAAAAGCCAAAAGAACCCCAAGTTTATTATTATTAATATATATAACCTTATCTAAGTCATTTGGCCGATCCTTAGATTTTTAGAAATAAAATAACAACTACTAATATAATATTTTTTTAAAAACTATTTTATGTCAATTTTGACACTATTTGGTATTTGATTTTTGTGAAAATAATAACAACATGATTAGTTCTAAAAAAGTTAATTAAATAAATAATAACATGTCATATTAACCTAGAAAATTATTGGAATTCATAAAAAGTCTCAAATTACATTTATTTGGGTATTGATAACATCAATTATGTTAATATTTCATAAATAACATAATTACTGTATCATCATTGTGTCATAAATAAATTAAATTATTTAATGTCTAAAAATTACAAATAAAATACATTTATGTAGTAAATATTTTTATCTTTATAATGAATATTTATAGTCGAATTTATCTTATGAATAACCCTATATTGAAAATTATTTAGTTATTAAACTTTGATTTTATCTATTTTAACCCTTCTTTAAATAAATTAATAATATATGTCCTAATCTAATCCAAGAGGACCTAAATGGTCATATTTTATTCCTAAGTTTTTTTTTGGTAGAATTAAACTTATCCAATAGAATTAGGACATGTGTTAGGGTAATAATAATATTATTTTTACCCTTAATTACCCTATTTACTTTTAAATGTGGTAAATAAAAGTAAAAAGTTACTATTCACCAAAAATTATTTTCATCTCATTAAATCACATTTTAGTCCTTGATATTAACCGTGTGTCTCAGATTTTCGAAATTCCACTCACAGAAGCGGTAAAATTAAGTTTTATGTGAATTTCCAAATACTCCTAGGAGGTGGGTAACAGACGGTGAAAAGTTCATTAAATTTTTATATAACTAAAATTTTTATAAAATGACTCCAATGAATTACATTGAACTTATATAGGTATTATGTTTCAATTTTGGCCTAAAATAAATTTAAATAAAATAAATAATTATTTAAATAAAAATTCGGTTTTTAAATAGTAACCCAGTGTTTTCAGTATTCATCAAAAATTGAATGTTTTCATAAAAATACCAAAATTTCACACTAGGCTAATTTCGATATTCCTAATCCAAAAATGAATTCCATTTTGAAAGATAATATTTAAAAAATTTCAAAAAGTGAGTATTACTATTCATAACATCTAGTTTTAATAATGTTTTAATAGCATATCACTGTTTAGTGAAACTCGGTATTGCGTACAACACAAGCTATCAAGGAAGGTCGCGATTGCGTGGAAAGAAAGACAAGCTTGTGTTGCGTGTAGTGAAAGATTCCTTTGATTATTTATATAACATAAAAACAAAATATTTCTTGTAAAATTATCGTGTGTTAAATTCTACCCCCCTTAAAATGAATTTCTCCCTCGAAATTCGTCACTTGTAACAAACATATGAGGATAGCTCTCCCTCATCATATCCTCAAGCTCCCATGTAGCTTATTATAATTGGTGGTTCCTCTATAAAACTTTCACCAAGTGAGTGGTATTTTCTGTAGGACTTTTTCGCTACGATCCAGAATCTCTATCAGCTGTTCTTAATAGGGAAGATATTGCTCCCGTGGTACAACTTCTCAGCTGAGTACATGTGAAGGATCGAGTATGTACTTTCTCAGGAGAGATCATGGAACACATCGCGAACTTGAGAGAGATTCGGTGGAAGCACCAATTGGTAAGCTACCTTCCCAACACGATCCAGTATTTCGAAAGGACCGATATACCTAGGTCTCAACTTTCCCTTCATTCCAAATCTCATTACTCTCTTCTAAGGAGATATTCGTATGAACACTTTATCACCCACTTCAAACTCTAGGTATTTTCTTCGGTTGTCGTCATAATTTTTTTTTGAATTTGATCTTCTCTTATGTGTTGTTAAATAGATATGACCTTTTCTGCCATCTCATCAAAAAGATCAGGTCCTAATAGATTTCTTTCCCCAACTTCATCCCAGCAAGTTGGAGTTTGGAATTTCTTTTCATTGAGAGCTTCATAAGGAGCCATCTGAATACTGGAGTGAAAGATATTATTATAAGAAAATTCCACCAAAGGTAGGTGTTGATCCCAACCACCTTTGAAATCCATATAGCAAGCTCTTAACATATCTTCTAGAGTTTTAATAGTTCTCTCAGACTGACCGTCTGTCTGAGGATGATAAGCAGTGCTGAAACTCAACTCTGTATCCAGAGTATGCTGAAGACTTTGCCATAACTTTGAGGTAAACCTCAGATCCCGATCAGATATAATGGAAAGTGGTAATCCATACAATCTTACCACTTCCTTTACATATATCCTGGAAAGCTGATCTAGAGAGAAATCCTCTCTAATAGAAATGAAGTGTACAGACTTTGTAAGACAATCAACTATGACCCAGATAGCATTATTGCCTTTGGATGTTTTAGAAAGTCCAGTGACAAAGTCCGTAGTGATGTTTTTCCATTTCCATTCGGGTATGGGTAATGGTTGTAACATCCCCTTAGACTTCTGTCTCTTAGCTTTAACTTTCTAACAAACCAAGCATCAAGAGACATATTCAGAAACATCTCTTTTCATGCCATCCCACCAGATGTACTCTTTTAGGTCCATATACATCTTCATGCTTCCAGGATGAATGGAGAATGAAGAACTATGATCCTCATCCAGCAGCTCCTTCTTTAATTTGGGGATGGGAGGAACACAAACCCAATTCCTGAACTTTATTATCCCATCACAATCAAGGTTGAATTCAGGAACATTTCTCACCTTCTTTTGTAACTCTACATATTCTTTCTGTGCCTCTTTAATCTTCACATGTATAGATGGTTGAACTTTCATTTGAGAAAGATACTATTTTCCCCATCCATTATAATTCCAAGATCCATCCTTTTTAAATCCATAAATATTGGATCTTTTGTGATCCTCATCATGAATAAGCTAGCATGGTCTTGTTGACCTAATGCATTTTCCACCTTGTTTTTTCCCAGGGTGGTAATGAATTGAGCAGTCGTAATCCTTAATCAACTCCATCCATCTTCTTTGGAACATATTCAACTCCTTTTGTGTGGAAATATACTTTAAAATTTTATGATCAGTATAAATATCACACCTTTCACCATAAAGATAATGCATCCAAATCATTAATGCAAATATTACTGCAGCTAACTCCAAATCATGAGTTGGGTAATTTTGCTCATGGATTTTCAACTGTCGTGAGGCATAAGCTATCAACATATCATTTTTCAGGAGAACACACCCCTTCCCCTTCTTGGATGCATCACTATAGATCACAAACCTTTATCCACTACAAGGTAGTGCGAGCACAGGTGCACTGGATAACCTTCTTTTTAAATCCTTGAAATTCTCTTCACATTCCTCTATCCAAACAAACTTAATTCCTTTCCGAGTCAACCTGGTGAGTGGGTTAGATAATCATGAAAAATATTTCACAAAACATCAATAATGTCCAGCCAAACCAAGAAAACTTCGGATCTTAGTTACTATTGTTTCCATCTTTCGATAACCTCTGTTTTTGCTGGATACATAGATATCCCCTCTTTTGAGATTATGTGACCCAAAAAATGAAACTTTTTGAATCCAAAATTCACACTTGGTAAATTTGGCATAAAGATTCTCCATTCTCAGGGTCTTTAATACAATTCTCAAGTGATCTTCATGTTCTTCCTTTCACATTGAATAGACAAGAATATCATCTATAAAGACTACCACAAACTGATCAAGATAGTCTCTAAAGACTCTATTCATCAGATCCATGAAGATAGCAGGGGAATTAGTAAGACCAAATGGCATCACTATAAATTCATAGTGTCCATACCTTATACGGAAAGATGTCTTTGGTATATCCTCCCTTTTAACCCTTAATTGATGATACCCAAAATGAAGATCAATCTTGAAAAGATATTGAGCTCTCCTTAGTTGGTCAAATAAGTCATCAATGCACAGGAGATGATATTTGTTCTTGATAGTGATCTTGTTAAGTTCTCGATAATCAATGTAGAGTCTCATTGATCCATCTTTTTTCTTAACAAACAGAACAGGTTCTCCCCAAGGTGACGCACTAGGGTGTATGAATCCCTTATCAAGATTCTCTTGGAGTTTCTTCTTCAATTCCTGCAACTCAATTGGGGCCATTATATAAGGTGTCTTTGAAATAGGCAAAGCACCCGATATGAGTTCTATTAAAAACTCAACTTCACGATTTGGTGGAAGACCCGGAAATTCCTCCGGAAAGACATCATCAAACTCCCGTACAATGGTAATATTCTTAATCGTGAGTTTCTCTCCAACCATTTGAGATAAATAACCTTAATTTAGTGGAATCAAGACCCATAGGATGAATGAAATTTCCACTGGAAGGTTATGTTCATCCTTGCATCGATAGACGATCATAGATTGATCTGGAATATGAAATGTGACTTCCCTTCTTTGGAAATTGATATGAGCTCCATATAAAGAAATCCAATCCATGCCAAGAATCACATCAAATTCCACTATAGGTAGGATCACAAGATTTGCAGGAAGCAATTTCCCACAAACTTCAATCGGAGAATAATTATAAACTTTTGATGCGACTGTTGTGCCATTAAGGGTTGACACAGCTAACTCAACATCTAATTATTACGGTAATACGATGATACACTTAGAAAATTCTTCAGAAATAAAAGAGTGTGTGGATCCAGAATCAAATAAAACATTTTCTACTTTAGAGTGGATGGTAAGTGTACCTTTCACCACTTCGATATCATACTCCACATCGCTGATAGAAATTGCCTGTGACTTTCCTTTTTCTTTAGACTTAATAGTTTGTTGATGTTGATCATCATCAAAAATCCCTTGGATTAGGGCATTGATTGGCATAATGCCTCATTTCCTTGCACTTGTAACATTGAAGTGTAGGAGGTGCACTCTGTGTAGCCTTTTCTTTGTTCGCATCACTAGACATCTTCTTCCCATCATTGCGGCATTCAAATTCCTGATGACCTTCTTTTCCACATTTGAAACATTTACTTGTCCCTTTATGACAACTACCTCCATGTTTCTTTCCACACTTTGAGCATAAGGAAAAACTCATCTTCTTTTCAGTGTGCTCTTTAGTTTTCCCTTTGAATTCCATTTTCCTCTTCGTATCAAACGCATATGACTGATGGATTACTCCAATCTCCATCTCAACTTTGAGAGCACATCGAACGATTTCCTTGTAGCTATTGAAGTACCTTATGGATAACTCCCTTCGAAGACTTGGTTTTAAGACACTAAAAGAATCGATCGGTCTTACTCTCAGGTTGGATAATAATACCAGAAGCGTTCCTTGCAGGTCTTGTAAAATTTTCTTCGTAGGTACCAACAGATTCATCATCCTTTTGATTTAGTTCAAGAAACTCCTTCTCCATCATTGTTCGAAGAATACGAGGGAAGTACTTATTGAAAAATAAGTTCTTGAACTAATCCCATTCCATGACTCAATTTCATCTCTTGGCCTCGTATTCTTGATAAGATTCCACTATTGATCAGCTTCACCTTCCAAAGGATAAACTGCTAAGATGAATTTATCATGTTCAGAACATTGAAGAACTGAAAATATCTTATCAGTGGTACTGATCCATTGTTCACCCACTAATGGATCAGTAGACCCGCTGAATGAGGGTAGATGCTGTCTCATGAAAGATTCAACAGAATGTTGCTCCTTCCTTTGCTTGTTTGGAAGTCCTACATGATTCATAGCTTGAGAAAGTTGTGTGAGCATGGCTACAAGATTTTTCATTCAAGATCCCCTAATGTTTGGTTGCTCAGGGGGAAAGTCATTGCATTGCCCGTCACATTCCGCATTAAAACGGATCCTTAGGGTTCCATCCATTGACTAAAACCAAGAAGCATAGTGTGATAAACACTAATTATAATAGGAAAACCACATAATCAAGAATAAAATTTCACACTTAAGGTCTTATCAGAGGGTTTTCATGGCCATTATTAAAACACTAAGATTCTGTTCTATGCTTAGACTTATCCTTAGGGTTATTACTAAGGCTTTCACATCCTAGTTTCCAAAGGTTTACTATACCTTTCCTCTGATACCAAATATAATGACCCATACTTTACATACATTTTTATTTCTTCAGAATTGAAGCACAATTATTACAACATATAACAAAACTAGGAAAGGACCGTATAGCTATAGTGTCTTTAGAAACTGGGAAACATAAACAACTAGTTCATAAATCATCTACACCGTCTCCCTTTTTTTATCATATCAAGAGTCAATTTTGGAATATCTTACTTAATATCCTTCTTCCTGACCTGGGGAAAAGAAAACATACAAAAGGGTGAGCTCAAATTCTCAGTAAGGGTAAACAAAAAAAATATCAATCACATTAAATTCATAAGAACATATCATTTTGGAAATCTTAACCTGCAAAAGAGATTATAATTTCATAACGTTGGATAAATCATAGTAGTGAAATGTAATCCCAATAATCATAACATAAAACATGAATCTTTATGGCATACACACATAATCATAGAGAATCATTTCTTAGTAGTCAAGACTCATTGCGAAGACTATCTTAGCGGACAAAGTCCATTTCTGAACCGAGTTCACTCCTCATTTTAGTCCTGTATTACTGAACTGGATTAACCTTCCATTCCAACCATCTCTATCTCATGAGATATAAATCTTTACCCAATGCCCTGGAGGGAGATATAAGTCCCACTCATCTCATAAAGATACCATTCTTATGTCTGCCACAAGATCATAAATCATACATCAGAGCATAACCCATGTAATAACAATGGGATTCTTAATCATCATGCCATCATAACATAAATCATATAAGATAAAAGGACTTCATAATTCCATCATAACATAATCAAATAAATGTAAAAATATGGATATAAACAGAACCCTATATTATCTTGGATTGAAAATAATTTTGATAAAACACTTGAACTCCATTCTTGAGGAAAATATCCTTTCTACTTCAAAAACATTTTTCCTTTCTTAAAATTTCATATAATTTTAAACTAAAAGAAGTTGATTAAAAATAAACTCAAAAACTTGTAAAGGAAGCTTCATGGAAATAATTTTCTATGAAATCATAAAAATCCATTCATGCAGTATAAGTTAAAAAAAACATTCTTCTCGTACTTTGGCCGGAAAAGTCAAAAAGTACCTCGTACGAAAAACGACAAAAGATTCCTTTCATATCTTTTACTAAAAACTCACCAAAGGGTAAAATTGGATTTAAAAATTTTTAGGAGGATAGAAATAATATTACATATTTATGAAACATGGATGTGGATGATAAATATTTCCCAGTAATTACCAAAGTATAAACAATCTCGGATAAAAATTCAGATTTGCGAAATTTTCTCTTACCTTAGGTTCGATTTGCTTCGTACGTGTCCGAACCTCTCGTATAATGATTTAAATAATGTTATTGACTTATTAAAAAATCATAATCATTGTTATGATATCATATTTGGTCATATTCTTAGCTTCTTATTAGTAATATTTCATTGTTACTTGTTATTCGTGTGTTTATTGCTTTTTGTTCTTATGCGTGTTTTGTCGAATAAATTATTATTCTTATTTGAGGTTATATATAACTCATTTACAGAATGGTATTAGTGTAATATATATCATATTTATTCATTCAATTCATTTTTATAATCATTAAGCATTAAAGATCATGTAAAACGAGTCACATCACATCATGGAGACGGTAGGCCGTACGTACGCACGAGCGATGATATCGTTCCCCTGATCGTGGAATTTTATTGAAGTGTATGTATACTATTTCAGAATAAATATTAATTTAAAATAATCATATATTTTTATTCTTTACAACATTATACCCATCCAAGTATGGTGGTGGTGGAAAACAAATTACACCACGGCGTGGAGACGGTATTCCGTATGTACGCACGCGCGGTGATTTCGTTTTTCCTAGGATGGATAGAAGGTGAAATAGGGTTGTTTCATATTTATAATAACATATAAGTATATGAGTGATACTGATGTTATTACTTCATAATGAAACAACTAAAGAAGAAGAAGTACAAGAAGAAATAAAGTTGAAAGAATCGGTAACGGACATTACCTTTTCTTTGAAGCACCTCTTCTTAACCTTCTCTTAGTGCACTAAAGATGGTCTATTAAGAAGACCAGGACCTATAGGATGTTTATAGGGAAGTGGAGAAGAGAAATTGGCAGGGTTTGGCCGAGCTTGAAGGCTCAAAGTGGTGTGAGGAAGAGAGGGAGGAGGTGCCCTTTTATAAGGGAGGAGAGGGGCACCTTTGGAAAAACAAAAACTATTATTTTATTATAAAGGCATATTCGGTTTTTAATAGCTTAAAATTGATTTATTTTGAAGATAAGATGGGGATGGGTCGAAATCATCTCATCCAATAGAATTTATACAAGTTTAGGTTTCTATTTTAACCTTATCATTTAGATTTAACTTTAAGTTAAATAATTTTACTTTTATCGTGTCTTCTTGTTTTCTTACACTATAAGGTTAATAAACTTACAATAACAAGACAGAAGAACACCAAGCTGTTTATTATTAATATATATAATCTTATCTAATTCATTTGACTGAACCTTAAATTTTTAAGAATAAAATAACAAATAATAATATAATATTTGTTTTAAAAACTATTTTATGTCAATTTTGACACAATTTGGTAATTGATTTTTGTGAAAATCATAACAGCATGATTAGTTCTAAAAAAAGTTAATTAAATCAATACTAATATGTCATTTTAACCTAGGAAATTATTGTAATTCATTAAAAGTCTCAAATTACATTTATTTGGGTATTTATAACATCAATTATGTTAATATTTCATTAATAAGATAATTACTGCGTCATCATTGTGTCATAAATAAATTAAATTATTTAATGTATAAAAATTATAAATAAAATACCATTATGTTTGAAATCTTTTTATATTTCTAATGAATATTTATAGTCGAATTTATCTTATGTATAACCCTATATTAAATTTTTTTTAGTTATTACACTTTGATTTTAACTATTTTAACCCTTCATTAAATAAATTAATAATAAATATCCTAATCTAATCCAAGAGGACCTAAATGGTCATATTTTATTCCTAAGGTTGTTTTTGGTCGAATTAAACTTATCCAATAGAATTAGGACACGTGTTAGGACTCAATTACCCTATTTACTTTTAACCGTGGTAAATAAAAATAAAAAGTTACTATTCAACAAAAATTATTTTCATCTAATTGAACCACATTTTAGTACTTGATATTAACTGTGTCTCTCAGATTTTCTAAATTCCACTCATAGAAGTGGTAAAATTATGTTTTATGTGAATTTCCAAATTCTACTAGGAGGTGGGTAACAGATGGTGAAAAGTTCAATAAAATTTTTATATAACTAAAATTATTATAAAATGACTCCAATAAATTAAATTGAAATTATATAGGTATTATGCATCAATTTTTACCTAAAATAAATTTAAATAAAATAAATAATTATTTAAATAAAAATTCGGTTTTTAAATAGTAACCCAGTGTTTTCAGTATTCATCAAAAATTGAAAGTTTTTAAAAAAATACCAAAATTTCACCCTAGGATAATTTTGATATTCCAAATCCAAAAAAGCATTCCATTTTGAAAGATAAAATTTACAAAATTTCAAAAAGTGGGTATTACTATTCATAACAGCTAGTTTTAATAATATTTTAATAGCATATCGCTGTTTAGTGAAACTCGGTATTGCGTACAACGCAAGCTATCAAGGATAGTTGCGATTGTGTGAAAAGCAATCCAAGCTAGTGTTGTGTGCAGTGGAAGATTCCTTTGATGATGTATATAACATAAAAACAAAATATTTCTCATAAAAGTCTCGGGTGTTACTTGGTATTCACTAATCGTGTTCTAAGCATGAAAATATCTCTTTCCTTCAATGTTTCTAAAAAATAAAAGAAACACATCCATGTTAAACCCCAAACTAAATGTACTCAACAAAAGGAAAAATGTTACATATAAATAATCCTAAGTAAACTCCAGAAATGGTTGAGATCATAAAATATTCCTAGATGTTCATCCTCAAGATGCACTCCCAAGATCCTCCATGATTCGGAGAAAAAAAAGGTCTTGCCACTGCACATGCATATCTACATCCATTTATCATGTATCCTACAATAAACAAAAATGTTTCCACACACACAAAAAATTGGAATAATATTCCTCTATAACAAATTATCACTATCGTTCGAGACATGTATTTGCTGCTCCCTGAAATACACATGTACATCAAGATCAATGAAATCAAAATCAATCACATGAGAAGGGCTGGGTTGATACTGTATAATTTTTTATACATGGAAAAAATAAAACATAGAACTATATTTATGTGGAAGAGAAAATTGGTACTCCAGCAGCCTGATTCTTTCCCAAAATACAAATGATCTGATGAATATGGGTATCGGGTTACCCTACATATGTATCATGTGGTAACCCAACATAGGAGACACCTGAAGGAATACATGTTCACCCTCAATAATCACTTGGGGTCATTGATTTCAATCAACATACAACATATGTCTACACTGAATCATAGAAAAATGATTATAAATCAGTAGTACCTACTCCAACACCTCCTATAAGATTCTCAATCCCAATAACTCCGGCTCACCTACCTCCATCCATCTTATAAGTGATTTTTATGAACTACCATAAAATTTATTATTTGGTTTCATCTCTATCACATCATGATAACTATTGTTATAGGAATACTCTACCAAATCTAGGATCTTCTCTCACAATCCACCAACATTAAGAACATAAGCCCGTAGTTTATCCTCAAGAAACTGTATTCTATTATCCCAATATCCATCTATCTGTGGGTGAAAGATTTAAATTAATAAAACATGTGTTCCAACAACCTTCTGTAATAACACCCTAAAGTGTGTAGTAATTGGAAATTCATGATCTAAAACTATAGTTTGTAGCATCCCATACAGATAGACTATGTCTTAACATACATCTCTCCCAACTGATCTACTGAGAATGTGTCTTGTATAGGCAATAAATGCCCAACATTCACATGTAAATCCAAAATTACCAAAATATCATCATTATTTTTGGGTTTCATCAAGAGACCCAAAAAAATTCCACTATGAAGTCGCCCAACTTTCATTCTGGAATGGGAAAATAATATATTAATCCACAAGGCCATTGATTTTCCAGCTTCACCTATTGATAGGTGAGGAATCGGGTCACAAACCCTATTATAACCATATTCATGCATAGCCACCAAAACTTTCATCATAGATCATGAAACATTTTGGTTACATCTAGATGTACCACCATCATTGAGGCATGAAATTCCCATATATTCTCCTCTCTCATTCTTATAGTAAAAAACCCAATTCATGACATTGATGAAATCATTCTAATCAATGCTCAAATTAGAAGGTGACTCACCACCTAAAATGATTTTTTAAAGGTCAAACACTCTAGATAGTCCTAATTAATATCTTGTATCCATCTCAATAGCATATACTCCACTAAAACTGATTCAAGAGTCATATGCTCATAACTCTCATGATCCACCACATGCATCTCATATACTAATCTCATCATCTTCGACTCATCACAAGTCTCCTGAACCATATGGGTATGAGTTTTACTACTCATATCACCACCTAATCTATATCCGTTTTCAAGAGTATATTCCATCTCAAAATAAAATGACTATATATAATAAACCCATTTCCACTATGAAGATAAAATTGAATTTAAATATGATATAATTCAATATCTTTTAATCGGTAAACACCGTAAATTTGTCTCCCAATATATAATTCCACCAAAACATAATTACATTATAGCTTCCAACTCATGGTTATGAATTACATTGTATCATTCATGAGACCTCAAATTCCATGAGCCGAAGGATACAACTTGATCTTAATGGATCATCATATCTCCTAGTCCAATACCAAAATGGTTATAATACATTTCATACTCCTCACCTAGATGGGGTTGGGTCAATAAAGGTGCTAATGTCTATTGATTCATCAATACCTGGAAGGCCTTCTAAAATCCTTCTGAAAAAAATAATTATCCCATTTTTGGTGAATCCCAATAGAGAAACTACCAAATTGTAAAATTAACGAATTTATCTCTAATAATATCTTTTTAACCCTGTAAAGATATAGATATTGTATACATTCATGTGTTGTTTCCTAGATACCACTTCTTTAACCTTCCCTAGGTCTACTGGATACCTTAATCAAAGATGATGTTCCCCATGAAGTGAACATGGTCAATCCAAAAATGAAAATTATATTTCATAGATTATAAGAAATTATATCTCAGTGTACCAAGGATTATGTTAATTTATTAAGAATTATTTTCATGAGTCCTAGCGTACACATGGATGTGATCCAAAAACACTACAAAATACTGATCAAGGCACATATGAAAGATCATATTCATCATCTCCACAAACATGGATGGTGCCTTCATCAATCAAAACAACATTTTGATGAACTAATATAAGTTATATCTATTAGTGAATGGTTTACGTCATATATCATAAGTCCAAACACTCAACCAATGATACACCAATCTCAAGTAGATCTTCTTGAATGAGCAGGATTCATCCAGCTGATCAAATATACCACCAATACACAAAAGAGGATACTAGTTCTTCATAGTCATCTAGTTCGTCATCTAGTAATCGACTCATAAGCATAGTGTCTCGTTATCCTTGATAGAAATAAACACCTGATATCCCCATGGCTTTATACAAGGAAGGATAAATCCCCTATAATATAACTCCTCCAGCCAACTCTTGAGCTCTTATATATCTCTCGTTACAATTCTATTTTGTGGAATAAAAACTAGATGACCCCAAATATGAGGTAAAATTATAAATTCCACATCCTTATTAGGTTGAAACACTGAGAAGTCTCCATGAAACACAACTTAATATAGGTCCACTAAATTTAAAAAAAGATCATGTTTTAAACCTCATTCATACAGAAAAAGACAAGAAACATATGCTCTGATATATCCTAGTTGATGATAAAATTTACCTATTCAGTTTGTGTAGATATCCAACACTCGATAGTGAATATATTTTTCAATCTTTAGAGATGTAAATCAAACTATCATTTTGTAATAATTAATGTGGGATAAGAATTTAACTAGACATAACATACCCATAATTTGGTCAATGTCTAACATTTCAAGGATATAGATATCCAATAGAAAATGATAATCCCCAATCATGAGAGAATATCCTCGGCATAAACAGATGTATCTAACAAGTAACCCAAGCATTGTACCAATCCTCATAGTTCAACTCACAAACACCTCTAACAGGAGAAATCCATTAACATATTTTTCAGATATAGAGGAATTAGAGGAACCAATATCTAATAATTTAGTAGATAATATTAGTGGTACAAGATTAGTACCTCTCAATATTGACAGTCATGCCTTTCTATTCACTGGTGTGGGATGAATGTCATTTAACTTCCCTACTTCTCTTCCTAGTGATGCAATCTTACTCATTTGAGATACACTACTATACTGATACATGAACTCTTTCTTTATAGCACCACTTCCAATTCCAGAACATCCTTGGCTTGTATAAATCTATTTACCATACAAATATGGTGTAGGAAATATCTTTATTGAACCCAATATCATTAGATCTCCTTTATCACTAACCGTCTTCCATGTCTTCCTACAAAAACTATATAGATGTCCCATAATACCGTTGGATCATCACTAAACTGGTGGTCGAGATAAATATTTATGAGTTTCCTGAACATCCACCCTATTAGGAAATTACTAGAGATTGGTATTAGGTAACTAAATTTTCTCATAGACCCCATATTTTCCTCTAATTTGTCCAATGTTATCATAATGATGCTTCCATACTTTGTAATTCATACCTCATGAAAATGAAGAATAAAACACCTTTCCAACCCTAGAATCCTCCCAATATTTCCCTTTATCTATTAGATATTGATCAAACACATTAATAAAAAATTTGTAACTTTGGACTAAATCTAAAACTAATTTCCATCACAGAAATGCCTCTCTATAGCTATCCCATATCCTTCAAACACTAGAGAAATGCATAGTTGATATGTAAGGCATATTTAATCATCCATAATGGACATTCTACCCTATGAAAGATGCATGAAATCAATGGCTATATCCTACCTTAGAGTCTCTAGAGGGATGTTCTCTATGAACCACTCAAATAATTTATTCAATAACATACTATCCATTTGTCCACTCTGCAAATAATTGTCTCACGGAAACTTCTATGATACTCCAAGAATATAAGTGTCAAAATTTGAACCTCCTTTTATAAGGTGTCTCTATATGGTCATGTACTATCTCAATGGACTCATCAAAGAACTGAGATCCCTCAGGTCCACCCACTCTAGAAATAGTTGGAGGTTGATGAAACTGAAACTCTACTAATAGGCCATACACAATTTTCACAACCCACCCCTAGGTATCTTTCCATGAATTTCCTAAAGAATAGAAATTTAACATGGAACTTATCCCATTCTTCCTAAATCTTCACTATAGGTGCCTCATGTTCCACTATTTGTTGAGAATTTCTTGTCATATATTCATTCCATCCTTTTAACCAGCCTCATCATGGAGGCATAACACTACATGGAAAAAACACATCTTAGGACATACAACATAACCTTAACACATTTATATTAGAGTAAAATACCAATGAGTCACATCAATTACATTACCTATATCTCACCATGAAATCAGAACTAAGGTTCTAACACCACCCTTAACCATCCTACAGGTAAATAAAGGGTAAAAAAATTCTCATTATTCATGTTTCTCATTTAGAGATCCATTTATTATCATCTTTATTATTTTTATAATATTTATCAATTTAATGTTAGTCACCATTTTTATTTCAAATTCAAAATAAAGGTGAAAGATTTTATGTTCAACTACTAATAGAAAACATGTATTCCTGTGCAATCCAAAAATGCTGCTTGTCACAAAATAATCTGTAGTGCCTAAAATGATTCTTGAAAATGAAAAATAATATAACATTCCAAGAAATTTGTAAATTTTAAGAATATCTATTAAAATATTCACATCACCCATCTTCTGTGTCACTCAAGGTGAAATAGTATTCAACTATTACAATGAACATCAATAAAAATATACCACACTAGGTTATAGGGGACACCCCCACAATGTTTTGTAACATTTATACATTAACTCATTACTATGAACTCACTCTTCATAGTCTCTTGTCTACCTATCCAAAACCATAATACAATGTAAATAGAAAATAAAACTCCTCCATTACCAAATTATGATGTGCCAACTCGGGTGCCACACACTAGTACCCCAAGGTTGTTGAACACATGACCCCAATCATTCCTCCCTATATGCTAGTGGCTTCTGACAGGAATTGGGAGTTTTATAAGTGCATTATGGGGATACTAAACCCTATTTTATAAAAGTAATGCTATATAAGAAATAATAAAAAATTTCTGGAAGAATATATAACCATAAACACTAAAAAATCACAAGATAATCAATTTGGGAAGATAAAACATCCAACTAAAGAAGAAAAAATACAATGAAAACATACATTTCAAGTGTCTAAAATGGAAAATAAAAATATAGGCACATATTACTCCCAAGACGGTCCTAAACCATGCCTGGTTCCTTCATCGAAGCTATATCACTACTCATTCATCAAACATTTGACCTACCTCCTTAACATATCCAAGAAAAATAAATTCTATTCTCGTACCACTACAGCTGCCTCATAAGGGTGTGAGTATAAATTATTAGGCTACCACAAACGGTTTATAAAATATCATGTCAATAATAGTGTATGTAGTTTTATGGATAAATAATTACAACATGTAAATAAAAAACCATAGCATTTTCAATTAACTAAAATTCAACCACCATAAATACCAGGTTCATTAGGACACCCAAACCTTGATACCAGGTTCATCCCACATAGGATTATGAACTTTTTCACAACACCATTTAACAATTGTTAATATACATAAGACATGTAAATCAATCCAGCATGGTTACTGTGTATATAGGGATCAGAAATTGTGGTTCTAATATGAGTGAAACCAAACAATGCGTAATCATTTTCTCAACAATAGAAAAAAATATCTCATAGTCATTACCATTAGCTAACTACAAGAACAGTCATGATCACCCCAGGAAATCACTACTGAAGCACTCATAGGCTTCTGCTCAATATAATCTCATAGTACTGGTCAACAATAACTAATTTTTTTTCTCAAAATGATCTCACATTTGTTCAAAAAAATTAGTTGGTAACACCCCAGTTATCCCATGTGCTACCCCATGCCAACATAATCACAATTTATTTCACAAATAAATTCATCAATTAATTAATCAAATAAATTTATTTTAGTAAATAATTTAAATAATTATTCAATCCAATTAAATTAGTAAACCTAATTGTTAATTAATCAAATCAATCCATTTAATTAATTGAGCAATTATTTAGCAAAACTAAACCTATATAAATAATCCACAATTAATTCAAAAATTAACTGTTATCAATTGAATATTAATAATTCTGATAATTAACCTAAGAATTAATTATCCCAAATTCATAAAATAAATACTCTGATAATTAATTTATCAATTAATTACCTCGATTCTTCAATTACATTACTAAATTAAAACCCCAATTTCCCTAATTAATTATACGAATACATTAATTAATTCAATTTATGAATTCCTATTATGAAATGACCCATAGGAATTTCTATAATCAAATTTCATGTAATTAATATAATGACTTTGAGAAATGAAAAACAAACCACTTACATCAATTCTCTGATAATTGATCTCCCAATAGAATTCCCCAAGATTGAGTTGCAAGGCGACGTAGACCGATATCTGGAAAACAATTATGAAATAATGATTAAAAAAAAGATATATCAATTCTAGATCAAATCCAAAAGACAATAACTATATTCGTTAAATGTATATCTAGTTCTAGGAAAAAAGATACATTCCTCCAAAATAGAGAGATAAGATAGGAGGATGAAGAGTAAAGAAGATAAATATTATCCTCATACATAGAGGGGTGAAGATATTCGATTCGGTCTTCAAATTGTTAAGAACATAGGTCATATGTCCCTTAAATCCATACAAGAAGATTTTAAATCATAAAAAATAATTAGGATCCACATTGGGGTCAAATGGAGGATGTTTTAAGGGTTTAGGTGGATTTCAAAAAAAAAATTCGGGCCATTGAAAATATCATACATTGTTACCTAGGTAGGAGAGCACATTTTTCCAAAATGGAGGACATTAACCTAGAACCAATTATTTTAGTGGTTCACTATTTCTCTTTTAAGGGCACACAGTTTTAAAAACCGTGAACTAGCCATATAGTGACCTCTATATAGGGTTGAATGGTTTATAGGGCTAGGGAGGATAGTTTTCTCTAACCATACACCAACTACTCACAATCTATATTCCTTTAAATGTCCCAAAAAATGTCTCCCAAACACACCCCAAGGTAAACCCAAAATGAAATGTACACAACACAAGAAAAAAGAGTGCATATAAATAATATCGAGAAAACTACATCTACGGATAGGATTATACAACTATGTTGATTGTCTATTAGGTGAACTATTTAATATGAACTGTTTTTCTATATTTAAGATGGTTTCACACATTTATGAAAAGATTTAATGGTTCGCGATTTATTTATGATGATTCATCAATCATATGTCCCATGTTTTTTTAAATGATAAGGTTTTACGCCATGACTCATGTTTATGATCTACGAATGGTTGGGTTTTCACATTATATATTATATTCATGATCACATTCCATTATTCTTTTATTAATAATTTATATCATCTCCCCAATATATGTAGAAAAGTTTTATGTTGTGTAGGTTTATTAATAGTACTAAAGGGGAGGATATTTATGGGATATGATGATGATATTACATCAAATAAGAATATTGAGTATATTGTATCAAAATACACTAAAATATTATGGTCCACAGAAATGTGTTTGTGTAATGTATTCAATATTCATATTAAAGGATTAAATATCCATGTATAGAAATAATGATACAATAAATTAACTATTTTTTTAAATAATATAAATATCATTTTAAATAAATAGTATTTAAATAAATATGTATCTATAAAAGGAGGTTTAGTTATGCAATGATAAACTATGTTAAATATAATATCAACAACTGTTGTAAAATTTATTTGAAGATAATCTTTATTTCTATAATTTTCATGTAAAATTTATTTTTTAGGGAACATGTTTTAAGTTTATCATTAGGAACATTTTTTAAATTGTATAGTTAAAATTTTATATTTTTATAAAAAGAATAATTTTTTAAATTATTTACAATATGTACCATATCTATAATGCCCCATAATTTATATGAATTGATATAAATTAACAATTGAAGAATATAAATTACATATTATAACAATTCCATGAAAGAACAGTATAGGTATAGTTTCTTCAGAAACTATGAAACATAAACAACTGGTTCATAAGATATCTTTATTGTTTCCCACTTATTTCGTCACAACTAGACACCTTTTGGATAATTCATACTTAATAATATTTATCTTGACCTAGGGAAAAAAGACATATGAAAGGGTGTTCCTAGATTCCTAGTAAGGGTAAATAAGGGAGATATTAATATTATAATAATATTTATACATAAAAATATAACATTTTAAAATATTATCATGTATATGAAAAATCGTGATATCATACCATAGGATAAATCGTAAATATTTATAAGAATCAATAAAAATAATCCCAAAATTCATAACATAAGACATGAATATTTTGGTATACATGTATTATTTTAAAATCATTTCATTTTAGTTAAGGCTCATTACCAAGACTATCATAATGAACATCATCAATTATTTAACTAACTTCTCATTCCATCACTATATTACTGAACTGAAATCATTTTAATTTGTAGCCATGTATATCTCCTGAGATATAAATCCACACCCAATATATTGAATGGAGATATGGGTCACACCCATATCATAATGGAATCATTAATATGTATTCCATAAAAATATATATCTTTCATCATAGCATAACCCAAATAATAAAATGGGATTCTTAAACATCATACCATCATGATCCGTATAACAAAATGGATTTTATAAATAGAATTCCATCCAAAAAAATCAAACCGTAAGAATAATATGGATAGGAAAAAACCCTAGTTAAATAATTTCATCTTATATAGTTAATAATTTTGATAAAACACTTGACTTTAATTCTTCATAAGAATATCCTTTATTTTTAAAAAACAAAATATTTTCTCAAAATGGAATGAAATTTCAAAAGAAAAGAATTTATTTGAAAATAAACATTACATCAAGTAGGAAAAGATTAATGTAAATGAAGTGTTATGAATACAGAAATATTCATTCATTTTGTATAAGTTAAAAATACATTCTCCTTGTACCTTTTCCAGAAAAGTTAAAAATTACCTTGTATCGAATAACGATAAATGATTTTTTTCATAACAATTAAAAATAATAAAGAATGGGTAAAATTGTCTTTATAATATTAAAAAATAATATATATATATATATATAGTATTACATATTTAATAAGCATGGAAATGTATTGTAAATATACCCTAGTAAATACTTATGTATAAATAATCTCTGATAATAATGAGATTGCGAAATCATACATTACCTTATGTCCAATTTCCTTTGAATACATATTATCCTCCTATTTAATGTACTAATATGTAATTGACTTATTTAATAATAATAGTCATTTCTTTATATCATATATGATCATATTATCATCTGTTTGTTAATAACATTACAATATTACTTTCCATTCGGGCATTAACTACTTCATTTAGTTATGCATGTTTTGTCGAATAAGAGATTTTTCTCTTTCATATGATATTTTTTGTCATTAAAAAATTATAATAACCTAATATATATCATATTTATTCATTTTATACATTTATATAATCATTATTTAATTAAGATCATGTATAATGAATCACATCGCATCGTGGAGACGGTAGGTCGTACGTGCGCACTAGCGATGATATCATTCCCATAATTGTTGAATGGTATTGAAGTGAATGATTTATAATATTTAAAAATTAGTATCATGTTATAATAATAATATATATTTGTTATTTACATCATTATAACCATCCAATTAGGGTGGTGGTGAGAAAAAAATTACACCACTGTGAGGAGACAGCAAGCCGTACATACGCATGCATGGTGATTTTTTTGTTCGAAGGAAAAATGGAAGGTGGGATATGGTTGTTTAATAATTATAATAAAAAATCAGTATATAATTTATATTGTAGTTATTAATTTATAATGATAAAATAATTAATTGTTAGTATAATAAAAAGGATGTTTGACCGAATCAAAAGAGGGGATTTCCTCTTCCTTGACGTGCTTCCTCAAAATCATCTATTAGAGCACTACAATGGGTCATTGAAGAAGAAAATAAACTATAGAATATGACTAGGGATGCTGAGAATGTAAAATGTCAAAATATGGATGAGAATAAATCCTCAATGTGATGTGACGATATGAGGGGGATGTTTCGTTTTATAATTGAGGTTAGGGGAACTTTTTTGATCACCAAAAAATTGATTTATAAAAAAATAAAAACCCTATAAAACAACCCAAAAAAATGAAAATAAAAGAATATTAGATCAAATTTGTTTTCAATATCTTCAAAAAATATATTTTTCGGAATTTATTTCTATCAATTTAATCCTTATCATTTTAATTTATCTAAAGACGAAGACACAATTTATTAAAACGAAATAAATGAACTACCTAAGTTTGAAGGATGGGATCATAGTACAATATTTTTCATAAGGAGTGATAAGATTAGTTGGAAGATCATTCAGACAAGTAATTCCCACATTGATTCCATTATTGGAAGGATAAGAAGCAACCATGTTCACTTCACGAATGGCATGAGTGGAAAAGTGTCTGATCTCCTTATCATTTTAATTAACACTTAGTTATATTGTTTAATTATTAACTAGGGTAACAAATATTTCAATATTAAATGGGTGTCATATTTACTTATTTTTTGTCAATTAGACAATAAATAAATATCATATAATATATTCAATTTTTTCATAATTATTATATATATATTAAAAAAATTTAATGATTTTTATGTAATTTAATAAAATATTATTTTGAAAAACAATCAATAGTGTCGATTTTGAATATATTCAATTAATTGATTTTAAAAAATATTAATATAACAATAAAACATCAAAAAAACTATTTTATTATATTTTTAATTGGTCATGGTCATCTATAAAATTAATTATTAAAATTTTACAGCATAAATTATATTTACTTTAATTATTTTAATAAAATTAATTTCTCAAAACTATTAATAAAATGTTTACTACATCAACATTGTGTAATAAATTAATATACTAATTATTTTAATAAAAACTGAAATAAATTACTATAATAAATATAAATCTACTATATTTTAGAATAATATATTTAGTTGAATTTATATTCTAGATAATACAATATTTAAAATGTTATACTTAATAAATTATGATTGTGACAACTTTAACATCACTTTAAATAAAATAATATGTGTGTCAGAATCTCTTATATAAGGATCCAAATAGTCACTATATCGACCGTTAGACGGTTAAGGTTGAGATATACTTGACCCAAAATATTTAGTAAATTTTTTGGGTCCTTTGATTATTATTATAATATTTAAATAAATTGATTTTTGTATTTCACACCAATTAATTAATTTTTATATCATCTAATTATAAGTATTTAATGTAATTATTTATTTCATAAAAATTAAATACAAATCACCATGATAATGAAAAAAAATTTATATTTCAAAAATTGTTTTTATAGTCAAATTTTTCTTCTGTATAATCCTTTATAAAAATTGTTTTTGTTATGGAAATTTGAGTGAGACATATTTAACTTTTCCCTAAATAAAACCAATTATAAGTACTAATATCACCCAAATGGCTTCCAAATGATACCATTTTTACCCAATTATCATTTAGTTCAAAAAAAACTTATCGAATTATATTATGTCCATCATAAGGGTTATTTTATAATAGTATTATTGCCCTAAATTACCTGATTTACAATTTTACCATATTAAAAAAAAATTATTTAATTTAATATTCATAATAACAAAAAATAAAATTTAACCATTTTAATAATTTATAATTAATTATTAAAAATATGGAATCCATTTTTCAAAATACAAAGAATAAATTTTGTAGTTATTAATTTGATAGTTAACCCAGTTTTAGAAAGAGAGATCGAGTTTAAAATGATAATACATTACAAAAGATTGAAATATTTTTACATATGAATTCCATGTAAAATTCAATATTAAAACATATATTATTTTGAATGATAAAGATATATTATAATTACACATTAAAACCATTTTAAAATTATAATTTAAACATATGAATTAATTTGATGAAAAAAGTATTTTTAAATTAGAATTTTGTATTTTTTATTGGTCACTAAAATTTGAATCCTTTATATAAAAATATTAAAATTTAATCCAAAGTAAATATGTATATCCCAATTCCAAATAATATGTATTTTTTTCAAAAAAAATTAATAATTTATCAACATTATAATCTATAAAGGGTTTTCCATTAAAAAGCGTTAATTTTTTTTAAAAAATAAATATGTTTTTATACATCATATAGGGTTTATTCATACCCTATGAAAAAAATATCTATTGAATGAATAAAAAACAATTTATTAATTACATAACTTATATACTCTACTGATTTTATTTATTAATAATAATTCACTACATTTATTAATACAAAAATAATACAAATATATAACTGAATTATATTTTTCATAAATAATTGGTAGCGAATGACTTCTCTATATTCTTTCATATAATAGTTATATTTATTACCGCTAACCTAATAGCGAGGAAAATTTTCTATTTTATACAAAGGGAACCTCTCAGTTCATTTAAACTCAAGATTGCATGAAATTCAAGCTATTGGATAATTAAAATCATTTAGTGAAAATATTCTAGAAAAACATCCAAGTGTTACATTCTACACCCCCGTAAACATAATTTCACCCATTATTTTCTTCACATGGTTAAAAATAGATGACAATATATCTCCCTCATTATATCATGAAGCTCCCATGTAGCTTCCTAAAATTGGCGGTTCCTCTGAAAAACATTAACCATGTGAGTGGTCTTGTTTCGTAGAATTGTTTCACTACGATCCAGAATCTCTATCGGTTTTTCTTCATAAGAAATATCTTTCTCCAGTGGTATGAATTTAGAGTTTAGTTAATGTGAAGGATTAGTTATGTAATTTCTCATGATAGACACATAGAACCCTTCATGAACATGAGAGATATTTGGTGAAGGTTCCAATCCGTAAACTACTTTCTCGACATGATCCATAATTTTATGTGGACCGATATACATCTGTCTTAGCTTCCCCTTCTTTCCAAATTTCTTTACTCCCATCCACGGAGATATTCATAGAACCCCCTATGTCACCCACTTCAAACTCTGGGCCTTTTCTCAGATTATCATAATAATGTTTGTTCATGAATATGATCTTCTCTGATGTGTTGTTGAATTGATCTGACCTTCTATTCCATTACATAAACAAGATCAGGTTGTAATAGAATTTTCCCCAACTTTATCCCAGAAAACTGGTGTTTTGAACATATTTCCATATAGGGCTTCATAAGTGACCATCTGAATATTTTAGTGAAAGCTGTTGATGTATAAAAATTCCACCTAAGGTAGGTGTTGATCCCAACCACCTTAGAAATACATAGGAAAAGTTCTCAACATGTCTTCTAGATTTTGAATTGTATTATCAGACTGACCATCTGTCTGAGGATGATAAGTACTGCTGTAACAGAACTTTATATCCAAATCCTGCCTATGACTTTGATAGAATAGAAAGGTAATCCTCAGATCCTGATCATATATAATAGAATGTTGTACTCTATAAAATCATAATTCTTCCCGTACTTTTGTCGAAAAAGTCAAAAAGTACCTCTTACAAAAAATGACAAAAGATTTCTTTTATATCTTTTAATAAAAACTCACCGAAGGGTAAAATTGGATTTAAAAAATTGTAGGTGGATGAAAACAATATTACATATTGAGGAAACATGGATGTGGATGATAAAATACACCCCAGTAAATTCCCAAGTATAAACAATCTCGGATAAAATGAGATTGTGATATTTTCCCTTACCGTAGGTCCAATTTGCTTCGTAACTGTCCGAACCTCCTGTATAATGATTTAAATAATGTTATTGAATTATTCCAGAATCATTATTATTTTTATGATATCATATATCTTCAAATTCTTAACTTCTTATTAATAATATTTCATTACTACTTGTTATTCGGGTGTTTATTACTTTTTGTTCTTATGCGTGTTTTGTCGATTAAATTCTTATTTTTATTTTTTAGGTTATAGATACATCATTTCCAGAATGGTATTAGTGTAATATATATTATATTAATTCACTCAATTCATTTATATAATCATTATGCAATGAAGATCATGTATAACAAGTCGCATCACATCGTGGAGATAGTATTCCGTACGTACGCACGAGCGAGGATATAGTTCCCATGATCGTGGAATTGTATTGGAGTGTATGTATACTATTTTAGAATAAATATCACTTTAAAATAATCATATATAGTTATTATTTACACCATTATACCCATCCGAGTAAGGTGGTGGTGGAAAATAGATTACACCACGGCGTGGGGACGGTATTCCGTACGTACGCACGTGTGGTGATTTCGTTTTCCGTAGGATGGATAGATGGTGAAATAAGGTTGTTTTATACTTATAATAACATATCAGTATATGAGTGATACTGATGTTATTACTTTATAATGAAACAACTATTGAAGAAGAATTGGAAGAAGAAATAAAGATGAAAGAATCGGTAAGGGGCATTACCTCTTCTTCGAAGCGCCTCTTTGAGACCTCCCCTTATGGGACTAAAATTGGTCTTTGAAGAAGACAAGGAACTCTAGGATGTTTCTAGGGAAGTGGAGAAGATATATTGTCAGGGGTTGGCCAATATTGAAGGCTCAAAGTGGTGTGAGGAAGAGAGGGAGGAGGTTCCCTTTTATAAGGGAGGAGAAAGGCACCATTGGAATAACAAACAATTTTATTTTATTATAAAGTAAAATTCGGTTTTTAATAGATCCAAATTGATATATTTTGAAGCTAAGGTGGGGATGGGTCGAAATCCTCTCATCCAATAGAATTTAGAGAAGTTTAGGTATCAATTTTAATCTTATCATTTAGATTTAACTTTAAGTTAGATAATTTAAATTTTACCGTGTCTTCTTGTTTTCTTACACTATAAGGTTAATAAAAATACTATATCAAGCCAAAATAACCCCAAGTTGTTTATTATTTATATATATAACCTTATATAAGTCATTTGTACGAACCTTAAATTTTTAGGAATGAAATAACAATTAATAATATAGTATTTGTTTTAAAAACAATTTTATGTCAATTTTGACACTATTTGGTAATTGATTTTCATGAAAATCATAACAGAATTATTAGTTCGAAAACAATTAATTAAATCAATAATAACATGTCATATTAACATATAAAATTATTTTAATTCATAAAAAGGCTCAAATTTCATTTATTTGGGTATTTATAACATCAATTATGTCAATATTTCATTAATAAGTTAATTACTGAATCATCATTGTATCATAAATAACTTAAATTATTTTAAGTCTAAAAATTACAAATAAAATACCATTATGTAGGAAATATTATTAGATTTATAATGAATATTTATAGTCGAATTTATCTTACGTATAACCCTATATTAAAAATTATTTAGTTATTAAACTTTGATTTTAACTATTTTAACCGTTCTTTAAATAAATTGATAATAAATGTCCTAATCTAATCCAAGTGGGACTAAATGGTCATATTTTCTTCCTAAAATTGTTTTTGGTTGAATTACACTTATCCAATAGAATTAGGACATGTTTTAGGATAATAATAATACCATTCTTACCCTTAACTACCCTATTTACTTTTAACCGTGGTAAAAAAAAGTAAAAAGTTACTATTCAAAAAAAATTGTTTTCATCTCATTGAACCACATTTTAGTCCTTGATATTAACCGTGTCTCTCGGATTTTCAAAATTCCACTTACAGAAGCGGTAAAATTATGTTTTATGAAAAAATTCAGTTTTTTTTAACTACCACTTAGTGGTTTCACTATTTATCAAAAAATGAAAGTTTCTAGAAAAATACAAAAAATTAGGCCTAAGCTATATTTGATATTATGAATTAGAAAATGATGTTTATTTTACCAAATTAAAAACATATTAGTTACATTAACTAATTTAAAAATTAATTGCCATCGCCAAGACAAATAGCGTGTTTTTAAGAGATAATAACTATCAAAAGATTGACACTTGTTTATGTCTGGTTTAAATGTGAAATTACATCCAATGAACAAAATTGTATTAAATTGTAAAAATATATTCTAAATATACTTTAAAACCACTAAAATTAATAATTTATCATTATTAATTATTTCGATTAAAAAAGTTGTTTTTAATTAAAATTTAATAATTTTCACTATTCATCAGAATATGAAAGTTATCCGAAAAGTACAAAAATTTCACCCTAATCTAATTTCGATAGTCCAAATCCAAAAATGAAGTCCATTTTGAAAAATAAAATTTACAAAATTTAAAAAAGTGGTTATTACTATTCATAACGGCTAGTTTTAATAATATTTTAACAGCATATCGTTGTTTAGTGAAACTCAGTATTGCATACGACGCAATCTATTGAGGAAGGCCGCGGTTGCATGTAAAGCAACCCAATATAGTGTTGTGTTGTAGTGAAAGATTCCTTTTATGATTTATATGACATAAAAACAAAATATTTCTCATAAAATTCTCAGGTGTTACAGTTGAAATATGACCTTCTAGATAGTGACAAATGAGTAATGTCACATGATAAGTAATTACATTTTGGAAAAATGGTAGATAGATGAGATACCACTGATGAGTATGGAAATATCATAAAAAATTAAGCATGTATAGTGGTGTGGTAACGTGGAATGGAATGGTTATTCCTAGTGGAACTTTTGGAATGGGGATTACTAATTATTTGGCTTCGTTCGTTGAATAATATATTTCATATGAAAATTGTTTTATATTGTAATTTTTAATATTTTCTTATAAATTATTTTTATGTTGTGTCTATTTTGTCAGAACTATATTAGAATTTTATTTATATTTTATATTTTATATAAATGATGCTAACTTTTCTATCCTTGTGGAATTAGTAGGTAAGTCACCATTGAAGATCTACTGTGTTTTAGTACTCACCCCTACTTTGGCATGTTGGTGCTTTTTCAGATGTAATCTATCAGTTCATGGGAAAAGGTAAAGTATAACATGTCTTTAATAGTACCTTATGATACATAGACTGTTTTGGAAGTTGGATCATGGAACATAAGAAGATTGAAGTCCAGTGGTCATCGAGGTGTCTTATTTTTTTGTTCCTCTATTTAATTTTCTATTTTATATATCAAATGTGGTACTTGGTTTTTAGTTTTATTTCGAAAAATGAAATGTTGGGTTGTCTCTCATTGTTATCATGAATCATTATTTGTTTTTTGGTTTCAATTTGATGGGTTATTCATAAATGGGAATTATTCCCCAATATGTATTAAATCCCTTCAGTATTTATTTCCCGCCATTGGAACCTTGGTGATGTCTCTATGGGGAATGTAGCTTCCTCCAACCATTTCAATTCAATGAGGAGAATGAGAGATGTTACAATTCCAAATTCATATGTTGTCTTACCTATGGAGAATCCCTATTTTCCATCGGGAGTAATGTTTCTCTAGGTAATAACATATATTAATTTAAGATGAGGTTTCTTGGATAAATAAAATTTAACCATGTTGAAACATTATTCATGAAATTATTACATGATTTGTCTATAAATTGTAAATCCACACCAATAATTGAAAACATTTTTGTAAATTGAATAAATAATATTCAAACATGGAATTAAATGTATAAAAAAATATTATCAATATATAAAAAATACCTATCCAGATCATGTTCAAATAAAATACAATAAAATAAGAAATATTCTACAACACCAAAATACCCGAGGTAAATAAATCCCATATAACCCCATAAAAATGATTAAAATTCGTGTATAAAATTGATTTGTCTCATCCAAGCTCATAATAAATCAATAATTCCAACCCACTACTTAAGATATCCTAATCTACACATAAACCTGTGAAATAAACATGGGTCTAATGAAAACGTCTGAAAAATGTATGATGTGTTCATAAAACACCTCATTAGGTAAAAACAATCAAATCCATAAATTTTCTATCCCAAAACAACCCACACATACTTGTTTAAGCATACACTACTGAATGGAGTGCATTCATAATTTTATAGAAGAATTTTTTTTATTTAATTCTATTCAATCCCCATTAATAACAATCATTTATGAACACTAATTAACATAAAAAATAATTTATAAATTAAACAATAACAATACTCTGAAAATAAAATTAATTAAATATAGATATGATAAATTGATATGACTGACTAACGAAATATAATATATACATATTGGTTTATAAAACTATAAAATAAAGCACGTAAAACAATATTAAGTGGTGTAACTAAAGATATTTAAAAAAGGAACCACATAATATGAAATCATGAGTAATGCATAAACAAAATATTGGGAGACATGATACAAAATCAGTTTAGAATAACCTAAAAGCCTATCGTTGCATTTACAAATCGTTAAACAATAAAATTTTCTCAAATAGATTCATCTATGGATTTCCCCAAGAGAAATTACATAATTTAGAGAAACTATTCTATCCCATCGAGTGTAAATATAAATTTATTGTTTTTGTCACTATTATTTTCATGGATCATATGATGATATAATTAATGTATTGTATGGTATCCTTTATGCGAATCATAAAAACGAAGGATCAAAAAAATCGATGCTTAGTTTTTCACCCTCCCAACATTAATTTATCAATATGAAGGACCCCATTTGAAAACATTAATATATAAACATAACAAAATTAAATGGGATTTTATGTAGTGCGATAAATGTTCACCCAATCTAATTCCATTAACCTACTAGACAATAATAATTTATAATAGTAACAATTTTTACATTAATATTTCATTTTTCAATTCAATTTATATATCTAATGAATGAAATAAAAAACTATTTTATTGTACAAAATTGTGATTTAATCAATGATTTGGAATAAAATTGTTAAATATAATTATACCAAATTTTTGACGTTAATGGTAAAAATGAGAAACAATTTTTTTGAAAAATAATTCATTTATGTTGATATAAATACACATATATACATATATATTCTAATATACATGTATATATATATATATTTACTTTTACACTATATATATAAGGTATTTGATGTTATCAATGAAGATCCTTAATTAAAATCATTCTTAAAATCAATATATTTAACGATTAGAACAATCCAACACCATTAAAATGACTAAAAACCCAAAACCACTGAATTTAACCAGAAAATAGTAGATTGTGGTCAATTTTGGCTTCTCATAATTCTTAAAAAAATTGTATATTTGATAAATCCCTCTTGTTAATTTTTGAATTCAAATTGCAGAAATGTATTTTTACATGGAAATATAAGAATATAATATCTTGTATATACCATTGATAATCAAGAACATAGAATATATTTTTTAAAATAAATTTAATCATTGAATGTATAGGTTGATACAAAAAATAATAATTTATTATGGTTTGGTTATTTTACATTCTTCATTGGAAATAAAAAAAATACAACCCTCGAATATGGGACGGGGAAGGCCCCATGTGGTTAGTGGATCCTAGATATACATTTTATATATTTTTATAAATATAATATATATTATTAACAATTTACCTTAGACAAAATTAAACTATCATATATTTTAGTATTTTATATATAATTTGTTTGTTATAAATAGTCTATTGGAAATATGATAATGCCCGGAAATGAACATTAGTGAAAATTTGAAAAACTATGGCTCTGAAATTGTGAGAGAATTTGGTAAATTTAATAATTACTCTCTTAATGAATAATGAAAAAAGCTCAGGATGAAAATTTTTCATTCCACATTAAGAATGATATATATACCATATATGAAAATCTTAAAAACTATGGAACAAACCTTATGATATTGGTATTTTAAAATGTGTTAAATCTAGCTTGTAAAATATATATTTGGAAATTTATTCATCCCAATTATCATTAAAAAATTTAGAATGTTATGAACCTACATTATGATGTTCAAATTGGGAAATTTTTTAAATATACAACCTGACCTAGAATGATTAAAATATTTGAAAAATCATGAACCCAACAAATAACACATATGGACTTATTTTGTTTTCTATATTTTTTCACAAAATATTCCTTATTTTGTTAGTAATTTATATTTCAAAATACTACCTTCCAATGTAATATATGTCAATTTATTTATTTATACCTTAAATAATTATTAATAATTTTTATCCTCAAGAAATTTATATGAAGTAATTTGATATTATATTTATAGTTAATTAAATTTCCTTATATGTGTATCAATATACACAATATCTCTTGGAATATTAATTCAATGAATTTGAATTTATAAAAATTTAAATATAATGTTTCACATGTGTTATATAATTTTTCCATGAAAATTTATCTTATTTATTATTATTTCATTTAATACTGTATTAAATGTTATAATAATTTTTTCTAAAAAACCATATTTTGTTTTATGGATTATGAATGAAAAATGATGTGGGGATAATTTTCATGGGGATTTGATTATGAATTAAAATGATTAATTGGTTAATATTAATTTCAAAAAGTTTCATCCTATGATTATTATATATATAAAAGATATATATATATATTGAGTTGTACTGAAGTAGATTAATAAGAAGGTTGAGTACATTATTGGATTATTCATTATGATATATAGTATAAATAAAGTACTACTCTTCACTGAACATAATTTTTGTTTGATATGTCACTTTTAAAGATTACATTTTTCATCAAAAATAATATCCATTAATAGTAACCAGGTTTCTCTGTTTCTTACTTCTTTCTTTTATTATACGTAATTAATATTTTGTTGTCATAATTTTCATAAACTTTAGAATTCTGGTTATATTACACCATTAAAAAGGTAAATGTTATTCCATAATTGATAATAGTAAATTGGATTAGTTATTTCGTTTCATCGAAATAGTAGGCATTGGTGATACCAACACACCAAAAGGAAGATATGGGAATATTCATCCATTAGTGGAAAAGTAATTTTGATTAGGTTAAACCACTATATGAACAAATATATGTTATTTTATTTTCCTCTATGGTTCAAAAAAGCTATTTTAAAGGCTTATAAATACATTATAAATTCATAGAGTCCATTATTATGGATGTCGTCCCCCTCTATGTTCTAGTCTAATGAAAATTAGTTTAATATATTTTACATCCCAATTATAATAAAAATATCAGTGTTCAATTATCATTTTATTCAACTACATTAACATATCATGATATGTGGATATAGTTAATTTAAAATGATAATTTATTCCCCATAATATCATTCAAAAATATAATTAGGATCTAACAAAAGATATCAATAAGGTATCAATAGATTTATCATATATTTAAATTATTTACCAAATAATATCTTTAATAACATATTTTTTTTTTGGGATGGTAGGAATGAATGTGAATGATAAATTGACACCTAAAATACATAAGATATTATATGGATCCAAATTCAGCCTTTGGTAGTCTCGCCTAAGATGTATTTTGAATCATCCTTTTATTGATATTTGTTTAAATAAGTGGAATCCATAGAGTCTACCTTGAGTTGATCCTAAAAATTTAGTTTGTAATTATATAGAATTATTTATTCTAAATAAAAAAATGAGAAATATTAAATATAGTGAATCTTGTAGTATTTTGTATAGTCATATATCGTCATGGAAAATTGATGATGAAATTTAAATAATTTCATATCATTTTCATCTAGTATTAGATTTATTAATATGGAAAGAATTATTCATACAAAGAGAAGAGTATTAGGAATACAACATTGGAAAATCTGATATAGTAAATCAAAATTTACAAGGATTTATAAGTATTGTAAACGGAATGATTAAATGTTCATAAGGAATATATTATTCAATTCTGGTTGAAAATATTTTAAGAGATTTACAAAACAATATTTAATTATAAAAAGAATAAAAAGACTATATTTATATTTATAATGTATATAGAATATAAGATCTTTTTATATTTTCACAACCATTTGGATTGGAATTGAAAAAATATTTCTAATTAGGGGGATTCAAAGAAAGAAATATATCTCTATAAATTAAAAAACATGTTATCAATTTTTTACAATTTTTTAATTGAAAAGTAGAGAAAGAGGAAAATTTATAAATGTATCAAAAGGAATAATATTGAAATGATTCACAAGAAGATACAAATTTAGTTACCAAACAAATGAAGAAAAATAAAATGGTAATGATGATAATGAATCAAATTATTATTAATATAGATAAACAGGGATCATTATTCCAAATTTTCAAACACACTTGGATGATAAGACAAAATTGAAAAACTAAAAATGTAATGGAATTAAATAGAATATGTGTACAAATGTACCTTATATTCACATCAATGTGAAAAATATTATTTCATATTAGAATCCCAAAAACCTTTCTAAATAGAATCATCATAATATGTAATTCAATTTTATTATTCTTCAATGGATGTATCAAATTATAATTCCTTTATATATTACTTGTATGAATTATTCATTTAAAAAATCATAAAACTAACAAGATTAATGGATTATTAAAAAATAAAAATAACTAAATGTATGAAAAATTGTTATAAAATTAAAAAATTAAGAAATTATTCTTAAATAATGAATGAAATATTATTTTTTAATCATGAACGATTTCAACCTGAAAATATTAAGATTAAGTATTTTCAAACAAAATGTGATAAATATAAATAAAGTATGTTAGACTCTATAATGAAGTAAAATTAAATAATTTTAAATTAAATTAATATATTAAAAAAATATTTTTTTCATTTTTTTCTAAGTGGAAATAATTTGATAAAATTTTTAATTTGATTAAATTTTTAATAAAAAGATTTCATTGATATTAAAATTTTTACAAAAAATGGGTAAAAATTTATTTTTTATAAAAAAATTGAAATGATTAATATGTTAGATAATAAAGATGCCAAATGAGGGAACTTGTGAATAATTATATTCCATATGATTTTCACAGTCTTTGGGTTAGACTAATTTATTTATCTCAAAATTTTAATATTCTAGATTGAATATAAATAATTAATTGATATAACTTTGGGTTAAGAATACTTATTTACCTAATTTAATTTAACTCTAATTATAATGGATACCATATATTTATTAAGTATTTTTCTATTAGAATCTTATCATGTATGTATAATTTTTTTTCCTTGCATGTTTGATGTTAATGACATATGAAATTTTAAATTAATAAACATTATATACTATAATAAATATGTTTTTAGTAATTTAATTTTTTTAAATTATTCAAATGGAAAAATTAAAAGGATTAAAATAATATTTAAAATAAAATTCAGTTGTTATTATTATGTTTTTAATGGTTTAACATATTATATAATATGTTTCACTTAGCATGTCATGATAATAAAAATGTAAATTCTAAAAATTACATATGGGTTTATAAATAAATAATCTTTTTATTATAATAAATGAAATGAAAATATTATTTCATTTTTTATGCTGAGTTGATTGAATATAATGTAAAATGATTAAATGTTGTTCAATTTTAAAATGTTTTGTCATATATATTATTGACCTATGAAAATTTCATGCAATTATTTATTCTCTATAAATATAAAAAATGATTTATATCTTTCTATGTTGAATCTTGTCATCACTAATGTATGTGATTTATTCAAAAAATATAATAACCATAAAGAGTTATTCATGTCCCTCTAAAAGTATACAACTTTTTGATAACCTGAAATTTCACATTTGGATTAATTTGGCCTAATAAATACTATTAGTTTTAGAGAAAAATGTAATGTGTTTTTTATTTTTAAAGAATAATTTATATTAAAAATGGTATATATTTTTAAACATAAATTTGATAAAAACTAATGTTTTTATACATGAAATATCTCAAAAATTAAATTGGATATAATATTTTATCAATTATATGTGACATATTTTCAGAGTATTTAAATGTTTAATTAGATAAATTATTTAAATATAGTCAGTGAAATCATTATTTTTCATTTTGTAAGACTACATAACAAAATAGCACGGTAGAAATGAAACATATTCCTTCTCAAGTAATGATTATGATTTTGCTAAATGATTACTCATCACAAAAATAATTCTTGAAAGATGAAATTGAAAAAGAATGTCATGTTTATAATCAAGTTATTTAAAAAAAACCATTAATACAGACATATTTTGAAATATGGAAGGGATGTAAGCCTTTAATTTCATATTTCTTAATATTTAGTTTCTATGTTCACATAAATAATACCAAGGATTCACATGAAAAATTAGAAGAAAAATTAGTTGAAGGAATTTTTATACGACACTCCAAAGTAAGTAATTCATTTAGATATTATAACACACGATCATAATTTTTTTATTCAATGCTCGTAACTGAAGTAGAGATGACTGTATTGTGTACAAAATTCAATTTCATTTAAAAACATGTTAAAATAAAACATCTATGTAGAAAAATTATCCCAATTAATCGAAATAGTTGTTTGATATTGGTTTGATCTTTTAAATGATTTATAATATCTTGATTAAAGATAAATTAAAATAATTAATAATATTAGTTAAATATTGAAACTCATTTAATTAATGAAATTATTATAAAAACACTAGTTAATACTAAATATCAGAGTACATGTTTTGTTTTTATTTTAAATAAAAATAAATTTTAATCATCACAAAAAAACAAAACAATAAATAAACACACAAGAACAAAAAATGGTTTAGTTTCAAATGGGGTTCTAATACCCCCATGAAATCACCCACTTCAATGTTGATTACATAATAATAATCTGACCCAAAACCAAGATAGAGTATACATGAAAAATTCATAAAATATCAAAGCTCAAAGACTCTTTTACTATTATATATCGGAATAAAAAAAACAATACACATCCGGACCTCTACCATAAATAATGTGTGAAGTAAAATGAAATAATATAGAGAAAATATCAGGAATTCTATAGTTCTAGTGCATGATTTAATGTGTGTGTGTGTGTGTGTGTGTAATAATACTAATAAAACAATACAGTACTCAAATTTTGAAACAAAAAAATAGTGAAAATTAATTTAGATAAAGAAATTATGCACATGTTAATTTATAGAGATCTAGATTTTCATTAGTACTGAGGGTTTTCATGTTATCAATTTCTATCTATTTCTCATAGTGATGCATGAAAATTGAGAATTGCGATGTTCTGTTTTTTATAGTAATGTTTATTGATATTTTGGTTACTCCACTCATTAATTATCAAATTCATGTAAGTATCCAACATGTGTGTTCTTTCATGGTGATCAAGGAACTACACTCTTGACCTTCTTGAATTAGAGATTTCATTAGAGATATAAATTACTACATTTTTTAATACTCATTGAATAAAAATGATTAATATTTTCAAGATCGTCATACAAAACAATGAATTCTCTCTAATGTGTACATAAAAAGGATTTTGGAATAGTAATTAAAATATAATTCAAAATACCACTCAAAAAATTAATTTTGGGATAAATAAACTAAAATCAGTGATAATTTTTATTGAGTGACACCTGGAGATATATAATCTTTGGATGTGACTAATTTATGGTTGTGAGTTAGTCCTGTGGTGGTTCATTTCTCATAGTGAGTCAGTCTAGGGGTGAATCATTCTAACAGTACATTAGTTTGGAGGTTACCTATTGTAGTGGTGATTATAAGTGGAATTGACTATGTATGATTGTGACAATTTATAATAGTGAAACAACTAGTTAGTGACTCAGTCTAGTTGCGTCTTATTCCTTGCATTGAGTTATTGTTTGGGGTGGGTCATGGATGGTGGCAACCCTTTTCGTTACTTATGCATAATTAATATTATGACCATATAATGAAATATACTATGATTTAAAAGTTATATATTTGAAAAGAAAATGAACATGATTTGTGATCATTAAAGTGGGGATGTTCCAATAATATACCAATTTTTATGATAATAAATTTTTCAGTTTTAGTAAATCATTTGTAAAAAAATTGGTATAACAAGATGATTTTAAATGATGACATGATTACCATAAAAAATGGATGTTTTGAATGTAAATTTTAAAATAGAATTGAATTATTATATGAGAAAACCAAATAATGATGGTATCAATGGATTAGAACAAAAAATATAGTTATAAAATGCTGGGTATTAATGGTAAATTTAATATTAATGTTTATATATCCCAAATAGTAAGAAGTGTGAAATAAATTAATATGATAATAAGTTATATTAAATAGTTATGCATCCAATTTTTTAATTATCAATAATATAAGATAATAAATTTTCATTTCAAACAAGAAATATAGGAATAATATGAGAGAAATTTAAATAAGGACAAAATGTTATGATATTACAGCCCAAAAAAATGCAGGGAAAATACAAAAATAACTATATAAATATATGGATAATTGGAATAATAATAATATCAGGATGTAGGATTAGAAGGTCTATTTAAATTATTAGTGGTACGAAGCATTTATATAAATGTATAGGGTGATGATGTTGTGCATGAAGGTACTGATTGAGGTTAAGGATGATCCCTATTTAGTACTAGTATGAGATGATTATCTTCTTCCATCGGTTAAATATTGATTTCTTAGTAGTGAGGAAATAATGTATATGAGGAGGCAGCTGATGTCAAGGATCACATTAGAATTTCATTTTGTCGAACCACTTCTATACAAGATACACACATAAAGAGATTCATAAGGTTGAAAAAAATACATAATAAGGATTCCACCTCTCTCTTTATAAAATAATTTAAATAATTCATCTCCATCAAGAATAATGTGATTACAGGGTTGAAAACATTAATATTTCCTTCATTTTCCTTGAATTACCATGTATTAGGAGGCATTATTTTATTTTCATTTAAAAAATGGTTTGGGAATTCAAATATTTTCAGTTATGTATACAAGAAGTTTAATATTATATGTCATTGGTGATGGTTTCCCTATCACATATGGATTCATTCATCCACTCCCTTTCCTGATTATATACATTCTAAAATTTCTACAATGTTTTTGTTAGATCACCCCCAATGAGAGGTTTAGATATCTCACTCATACCCAATTGTAGCTCCTATGTGGAAACAAACCAGATCAACTCAGCTTCAAAAGATGTTGATGGAGGTGGAGAAAAATGTTATAGACATTTTAATATATAATTTACTTCTATGAAAAATTTAATTTTGTTTATATATTTATTTTTATGCAACACCATGTTATGTCAACGCTACAAAATGTGAACACCATTTTTTTTCATTTTCAAATAGTCGGTTATTGGGTATATGGTTCCCATATACAGGCATTAAAACATCCGAAATCCAGAAACCACATCCAAATTTAACTTCAAATTCAAATTAAAATTTCAAAAATAGACATCATCATACCATATCTCTGACAGATACGTCGTACACCACGCGGCTCGTGATGCACCGCTGCCTCGAGTTAACCATCCATCTGTCAAGCATTCCACTGGAGCAAAGATCTGGCTAAAAACTGTCATCAATCATCACTACTGAGAATCGTTGATGGAATCATCCTCAAAATCAACATCCTCTCCACAGAAAAAATCAACAACATAACCGAGTTCAAATAGGATCTAACAAACCACCAGATCCGCACTGAATCACAAATTCCAAAATTCAAACATATTTGAATCACATATCAAGCAAATTAACCCAAAAACAAAACAACTACAACGATTCGGGAACATGACAGAGCCACCATGAATTCAACCATGTAAAACATCCAAATCCACCACCCTAACCGCTGAAGAAGACCTCAACAGACCCTAAAAGCACTCAACCACGCTGGTGACAGCCTTCAAATGGTGAGAAGCCACCAGAGGACAACAACGAGCTGTCGAGAACAAAACCATGAACACTCTGAAGAGTATGCCAGCATATGGTCTTACTCCCACAGATCTGAAATAGTAGCGCCATAGAATCTCATAGTGCATCTCCATAGCAAGAGGGGAAGCTACAAACCATCATAGAGAGCAAAGAAGAATCCGAAGAAAATCCACCACTGGAGGGAGGCGACGATGGGAAAAAACCTAGCGCAACCATCCCATAAAGAACTCAACCGGAATCATCCATAGGAAAAACTTCAACCTAGAAAAACATCACAAATAAAAGGGAAGAAAATACCTCCCCTACCTGAACTAGACTGGCTCCGTCGTCAGCCTTCAAAGGGAAACTGACACGTTGAGACCAACCGTGCAGCGCCATTGCCCCAAATTTTACAAACATTTAACAGACCACATATTATAAAACTAAATATTGATAACTTGATAACATTTAAGTATAAAAATATATTTTTTAATTAGAAATATCAAAATTATCTTTTTTTTTATTTTTGGGTTTTATTTAGAACAATGATTTTTTGATTAACAGTAACAGATACTGCATTTTAGTTGGAAAATTATTTTCTATTTAAATATTTATTAATTATATCATATAATGTTAATTGTCTTCAATGTAATAAAAGATAATTTATTCAACTACTAATATAATTTAGTTCATTGGAATCATTTTTATCTAAAAATTTGACAAAATAACATAATCAACTTGTGAACATTTTCATTTTAAAATCGCGCATTCTCACAACATCTATGATATTACCATTAAATTTAATTTTTCCAAAAATTTGAATTTAATTTAAAAAATGGGTAATCATAGTAGGTTTTTGTATAATATTTATATTATAATAATATATACTTAGTTTTTTTAATGAAATATCAAAAAAATTAATTAAAAATAAATATAGTGATGAATGTAAAAAATTAGTTTACTTACATGTTTAAAATCAATCTTATGGGGATAAACCAACAATAATTTTTTCCAAAATCCATTGGTTGTCTATATTTGGACAATATCCACTATTGGTTCAAATTATATGATAAATTTTTATTCTATTCCATGAATATTAACTATTTAATAAGTTATGTAAAGAAAAAAAATTCAAAAAAGGAACCATCCTTACCTTATCATATATAAATATTTGAGATATGAAAAAAAACATTATATTATCTTTCAAACATTTAATTTAGAACAAAATATGATTTATTTTTATCATAATAAATTTTTACTAAATTATATAGATTATTTTTCTTCCATAAAATTCTTAATAAAGTCCAATGTAATGATTATTTAGTTAATAATTAAACAAAGTTAACGATACTAAATATTATAAAAGTGAACAAAATTGAATTAATATATTGGTTCCAATGTTTCAAAATTTTAGTAGGTAATTTGATATTGATGTGAAAATAATATATATGAATTCTATATTTTTATTGATATTATAGAAATTAAATTATTTAAATAATATAATATTTTATATTAATGTACTATTTTAATAAATGATATTTTATTAAAATAATTAATATTACAAATAATAATATATTCCTCTAATTGTTTTTTATATGTTAAAAAATATCAATTATTTTATATTTATGGCCAAATTTATAATTTATAATCCACATATGGAATCATAAATTGTCAAAACATTGTAACCAAGGTTTATGTTGAAGTACTAGTTATGTGTGGTATATGCAATTATGTTAAAATTAATTTTAAAAAAACATGTGATTTTTATTTTTTAGATTAGAAACCACATTTATAATATATTCAATCTATTTTTTATAATAATTTATACTTTAATTCATTCATTATTATAAAATTATATTGGTCAAAAAACTATTTACCTAAATAAAAAACAATTTCCTAAAATTGAGGAATCATAAAATCTAATGAACAAAATTTGGTAATTGAACATATTTTTTTGTGGTGCGGGTCTGGATTAAAAATAATTTCATTTTACAAAATTATTTCTACATTCTTTTGAATCTTGAGGTAAATAAGGAATCCAAATATTTTTATGTTTTATTATTTACAATAATTCAGTTTCCTCTCCATTATGAAAAGAAATTCATTTTTCCCCTTCCACATACCTCTAATGTTACTTTATTTATATCCAAAACACTACCAAAATAATCTCCCAACATCCATCTGCTAAAAATAGTTTCTTCTCTTTTGGAAAAAGAAATCTATCGATTTCAGTTGGTGAAATACCAAAAGAGTTATAGGAAGAAAATGTAACATTCTTTAAGGATCGCTTTTGTTTTATTTCTTTTTCAAACCATTAAATTCCCCTAATTCCATGATTATTTAAAAATATATTTATCCTCAATATTCTATTATGTTATAATTTTAAGTGTTCTACATAATAATACACACACAAATATCAAATGGATAACAAAATTATTGATTAGGTCTTGAGAAGAACACCACTTTACCAGATGATGTTGTTGGTGTTTTTTCATTCCCACATCTAGGAATTGGAAATTATAATGGAAAACGGTTCTATATATTAAATATATATGTTTTTTAATTTTTCATAAAACTTATAGATTTTTTCTATAACTCATTCATTCATTATTTTAATTTTATGGAAATTAAATAACATAATGTTAGGACATGTGGACTAACACCACCTCAAAGCGACGTTATTTGATCAAAAATTACATGGAATGTATTAAAAGTGGGTCTAATTATAAATATTTGAAATAAAATACATCCATATGATATTCATGATATAATATCCATTCTCTAAATATACTATACTATTTTTCTTTTCACTTTTTCACACACTAAAAAGGGATAACGTCATTTGAGGACCTATAGACAACCTCCTCCTCGACCTACTAGGATACCATATAAATATAAATAATTATATATATAAATATATATGGATAAATAGAATTTAATTTATGATATAATTATTAGAATGTAAAATTATAATGTTACTTACCTTCTTTCAATAATTACCACTGAAAATTTTCAATGTTACTTGTGTGTATGTATGACTTACCATATCAATGATTTTATCATGGGTTCTTTTTTCATAACCATCATTCATTATTGTTTTTTAAAAGAATAATTTATGTATGAATATGATAATTATTTCATTATTATTATGATATATATTATTATATAATGACCCCTTTGGCCATAGCTGACCTATAAAAGTTGTTATTAGCATAGGAACTGAATAATGTCAAAACACTAAACAAAAACATAATTGTTTAGTCTTTTATACAAAATTGAGAGAATTTATTTAAATTTAATAGTAAACCTGAAATTAAATATCATTAATCTAAATAAATAACTAAAATTTATTATTCCAGAATACGAAGACACATGTGACAAGTCTAACTCATGGAACGTGAATCTTTTCTCACTTTTTCTTCCATGAGGGTTTGGACATTTTTTCCACCAATTTATTTTATATGTTGTATATTTTTCCCACTTATAATTTAATAATATTCCTCAATCACATTTAATTTTATTATATGTCTCAATTTAAACTATCTAATTCAAGCATATTGATTTTGAAATTACCAAATAAATTGTTATCTTCGAAATCTCACATTATTTGGTCACTATTAACATTCTCATAAAAAAATATGTTTAATAAAATAATTTTTCATCAAAATTTATATTTCATTGAATATATAGATTACCAATGAAAAATATGATTACTTAATTAACTGTATAACATTTCTACAAAAAAAATTTAGGTTGATAATTATAGTATATTTTGGGAAAATTTTGATAAGCGTGTATCCTTTAATCAATATGGATTTATTTATAAGAAACATTGTATATGAAATAAATTAATTATTAAATATATGAGAAATATTTTGTAAAAATGAAAAAGGAGTGGGTATAGTCAATATATGCCACATGATTCATTAGTAGTGACATGGGGTAAAATTAGTTGGTGACAACCCGATCTCATTTGTTTCCTAGATGTTTTATATTTTTTTGAGGATAAATATAGACACATGTTAGATTAATTTTTACCCAAACACATAAACTTCCTTTAGGAATAGTTCATGAATGAATAAATCATTAGGATGGATCTTGATAGTGTAGTCATCCAAAAGTAATAATTCTGTCCTTATTAAAATTGATATGTGATTATTTGTATAGTTATAATATCTCAGGTCAGGTTTTATGTTCATGTGATTATTTATATGGAATTATTCCATCATTTATTATTTGGTATATATTGAATTTTAATTTATAATTCATGATATCTACCATTATAATTTAACCTTAATGAGCATTTGAACTCACCATTTTTTATTTCTCGTGTTTATGAAGATGAATTCCATGAATGAGTTTCAAAGACGATGAGTATTTTATTTGGTTATGATTTTGTTTTTTTATTCTCAAAAAAAGTTTATATGTTTTTAATCTAGTTTTAGTAACAAACACAACTGATTGGTCTGTTGGGATTTGATTCCTTAAAATAGTTCTATTATAAAAATAGAAAGGCACTAGATCTAGGCCTCTGGGTTCGGGGTATTTCAATAAGTATCTGAGGATTTTTAGTAGAAAACATGGGAACCAAATTTTGGAAAATGTAGATTATTGACCATAACCCTATGGAAAACTATAGGATAACATTCCAAAGTTAAAACTTTAATGATTAGGATATTCAACATGTAAAATTTTCATAATTTATGTTATATATTACATTATTTTTGGGGTTTTTCATAATAATATCTCATCTTTTCTTTGTATTAATTAAGAAATTGAATGTAGAAGAATTAATGTGAAGATCCCCAATGCACATGAAAGAAGGATTTAAAATGATCATTTCATTAATGTTCATAAAAATATATTTAAAAGTTAACCAGTCTCCCAAAAATTATCATCATATTATGATAATGTATCATGTTCTAAGGAGATATAAAAATAATTTTATATGCCTTATAGATTTTGATTGTATCACGGGAACAAAAGGATAATTGTTAAAAATAGAGATAAATGAAAAAAGGGAAATAATTATTTTACCACAATAAAATAATTGTGGAATTAATCACTCTGATACTTACATAAAAGGAATAATAGTTTTTTTAAGTGTCGATAAAAAGGTCGTAGTTCTTGTGATATCATGGGTAAGAAAAGTGAATCCAGTATTAAATTCTTAAAATTCAATGAGATAGCACATGAAACAAATGAATATATATTATTAAAAAGTAACATACCCCATATTGTCCAATAGATCATGGTCATTATTTTTCTATTCCCATAGATGAAATGGAATTATTAAGGTTTCTTTGATTTGATTGAATAATTTTTTAATTTGGGTATATTATAAGTATTTTAGTAGTCAGGCGAATTATTGTATATTTATTTATTATATTTTTTTAATATTTATATATAGATTTTAGATCATATGTTAAATTGTAAAATGAAATGTCATTTGGTATCAAGTTAATATATAAAAATACATTGAAGGAGAGATATCCAATAATATTTTCTAGACGATGACTAAATGATGCTTGGATAAAGAGTTGATTGATGTAGATAATGTATATTATATACAACTAACAACCTTATAACTGATTCTAATCTATTGGGATCATAATACATGGATATTTACTAATGATCAAAATTTATGACATGATTTATTTCAAAAATTAGAAATGGTTATAGAGTTTATTATATAACATTACTAGATAATACAACTAATAATAAGTGATGATTTATATGTAGTTTAAGAAACAAAAAAAAGATAAGATTGTGTTTATGAAAGAGAAATGCATCAAGTATATACATTAACATATGTTCATAGATGATGAAATAATTTATAAAATCTAAGAAAATGGTAATGATTTTATTTCTATCATCATCATTTTTTGAGAATATGTTTAACCTTTTCACACCTCTTGTTTATGGATTTTTGGTTAAAAACATTATCATGTACATGTTTTTTATCAATAATCAATAGAACATGATAGTCAGATTTTTCTCTTATGTTCATTTCCTCAGTATCATTCTCTTATTCAAATGTCTTTTCTTTTGGTGACCTTGATATTTACATTTCACCCTTATTAATTTATTTGTTTAACAAAATTACAATGTAGGGTTTTGAATAATAGTATTTTGTAATATCAAACCCTCTATTACAAAGATCATGTTTGAATTGGGAGAACAAAATTTATTTAAGGGGGGGAGAGTGTAGACCCTTAATACATTAAAATATTTGAATCCTACAATAAATTTGATTTTTTATATATTTATTTATACAGAACACCATTTTATTCTTACACTACACATAACACAAGCTTAGATTTTGTATCATGGAAGATTGAGTTTTAATTCCTTTTAATGGTGAAACTATAACATAACTAAAATTTTACACATTATTATATTATATTTTTATAAATATTTATGTTTTTCTAATGTTTAATATTTTAATTCCTCTTTGGGTAATTTTTTTTATTTTTATATGAAGTGTCATTTTTTTTGTTTAGAAGTGATAAATACTGCAATTTAGTTGAAATGTGTCTTTTTATTTAGATAATTATTAATATTAAATTATATTTTAATTAGTTTTAAAGTAAACATATACCAATTATAAATATTTTAATAAAATTTAGTTCATTGAAATCATTTTTTATTAAATTTATATATATACATAATAATCATGTACTGATTTTCATTTTAAAAATTCTCCTTCTCTCCATATCTATGAGATTACGTTTAAATTTGTTTTTTCCACTGATGTGAATTGAATTTGGAAAATGTATTTATATAGTAGAAATTTCTATAGTATTAATATTTTTATAATATCAACATATTATTCACAAAAATTAATTGTAAAAGAAATTTATGTGAACATTACTCTTGTGTACGTACAACCTACCATCTCCGTGTTGTAATATTGGATCATTTTCTCATAATCTTCATTTATTAATGGTTTTAATAGTATAATTTCAGTATAAATATGATAAATATGTTATGATTATTATTATTTTTGTTATTTATATAATGACCCCTTCCACCACAGTTGACCTATCAATGTTTTTTAACACATTAAACAAAATTGGCTAAAACAGCTGATGTAAACACAATGGTTTATGTAGATGTATAAATCATTTTAATAAGTGAAATAAATTAAATATAAACATGAAAATGTGTATCATGATACTAAATAATTATCATATGTTTCTAATTCAATAGTATAAAGTCACGTGCAACAAGTATGACACAATGTAAGGTATTCTTGTTTATATTTTTATTCAATGAGACATACACCATTTTTAACACATATTAATTTGTGTGATTTATATTAATACCTGTTTTTATTTAATATAATAATTTACTCCTAATTCCTCATATTCTATGAATCAATTTTCATTATATCATCTAATGATATGGATTAGAAAAATTTGAATTCATAAATTTAATTATCAAAATCACACTTTATTTTGTGGTTAACTTTATATTGAAAAATGACTTTCTTGTAATAATTTTAATTGAAAATTATATATATTTTCATATAAATATTATTATATAATATATTTGATTATTTATTAAACTTTATTAAATATTTATATATGGTGTTCACCTTGATGTTTATATGATTTTTATGAAAATGTGGATAGATCTCTAACATTTAATAAATATGAATATTTGATAAAGAACATTAATTTTTTGAAATTGATTTTGAAAATATGAGAACTATTTTAGAAATAAATTACACAAGTTGGGGATGTATTAATGAAATCCCCTTGTTGCATCATTAGTCTTATGAGAAAAAAATATGTGGGTTTAAAAACTCTTCATGTTTGTTTCCATGTAGATAAAAATTGTCATGAATATAGATCTTTACACATATCATAGGGGTTTCAACACATAAACACAACATTTATTGAATATATATCATTAAAAAAGTATATTATTGAAAGATATTGATAGTGTTTTATTATTTCTAGTGATTATTTGATTAATTAGAATAATTGTGTCACATTATATCTTCATGTGATTATTTTTATTGTACTCTTTGATCAGCTTTTATTCATTAGATATTTATCATTAATTATTAATTAATGATATCTTCCTATAAAAATTAACCTTACTATGAATTTTTGATAACCATTATTTGTTACCCCTTTTCATGGGGTATGATGATTAATTCAATGAATGAGTTTCAATTATGATAGGAATTTTTTTATGTATTATGTTTTTTATGAACAATGTAAAATGGGTTTCATGTATTAAATATAGTTTTACAAAACTGTTAATGAGATCTACCATTTTGGATTTGATTTCTTATAATAATTCCAATGTAATATTGTAATGCATCAAATCTGAGATTGTGGGGTCCAAGAATTAATATAAATATTTTATTAACACTAGATAACCTCTCCATCATAGAAGTCTATCCGGTAGCATTGATGGTCCTTATATACTCCACACTTGATCTCATGGTCTCCATATTACTATAGAACCTTCAGTTCAAAATTTTTACTTCCTGAATGTAAAAATTCATCTTGATATGGATATAAAATATATCAAAATCCAAGATTTTTCGATCGTCAGCTTTAATAGGCTGAGTAACAGGTGGTTTCTGACACATCAAAATCCTACAAATGCAAAAAAAATCAACTATCTGAAATACTCCATGTATTATATAGAAACCTATATAAATATTCTAAACTAATATGGATATAACAATGGATCTTATCAAATTCATCATGGTAATGCACATTAACTCTGGATGAAGTCACAATAATGGGGTCATATCTTACAAAACATAGGGATTGCTCCCCATTAGTAGATACTTTATTCTCATATCTAGCTTAGAACGAATCAACAACAATTTTATAAGTAACTAATAAGTCTAAATATACTAATATATCTAGACTATGTATATCCATTTACCTAACTAAAGAATCTTGGGAAGGATGATGTCATTGAGTCCCTTAAACATTATTAGAACCATTATGAACATTTCTTTCACCATTTATGTCATAATCATAATCATCATTATTTCAATTACCAACATTACCATTATTGTCATCATCATGACAACATTAGTGCTCAAATATTATTTAAAATACATAGAAGAAATTATAATATTTTCATCTCTAGAGATCACTGTCTCTTTATTAGCATCATCTCTTACTTTAAAGAGTCTCTCTCCTATCGGGAGTGAAATGAGTGTACATCAAGGTTCAAAATAAATAATGGTACTTCTGGAAAGTCAAGGTGACTAACATTTTTAATAGATATTTCCAAATCCTCTTCATCAGTAACCACACCAACATCTTCTTCATCATCAGAATATCATACAGTCTCTTCTCTATCCATGAAAAGATCTATTATTTTCTAATGTTCGATATGATGGTATATTTAAAAAAAACTTCACAGAGTTCATCGTTATCTTTAACACATTTTTCCATTCCCAAGTTCTAACTCACTCTCATCCTATTATATATATTCTTAGTTGATTAGAAATCACAACTCACTACATTATCTTTATCCCCTCATCAAACATGAACATGGATTCCAACATGGTTGAAATCTATTTAAAGTAAATGAGATAATTATACATGGAATATGACTTCTACATTTCAATAATTTGCACCATGATATATCTATATAAATCAATCTTATCCCATTCTTTTATGAGGAATTTATGTAACACATCTTGATATATCATATTACTAAATCCCCTTTTCATGGACATAATAGATGTAGGATAAAAATGAAAATAACATTTGATTCCATATCTCCATCAGTAGCTGTAGGACTATTGAGATTACTATCTCTAGTCAGATCGTGTAACGATTAGACTTCTCCATAATGAGGGAAAGTATAGCAAGATGACCTAAATTTATATATTTAAGTTGATGTAGAGATAATGATCCTCGATTCCCACCTTTGTTAGGCCTTAGGGTGGTGACTAGCACCAACGGTATAGAATATCACATAAATGGAAGTCATTACCCATTTTATAAAACAATACCAGGAGATAAGTTGGTGAATCCTAGAAACACCAAGGACTAAAGATAAATTTAATGACCAAAATCCGTTTAAATATTCATGTTAAAAAAACCATTACAAAGTAAATAAAACGTTGAAAGAAGGCACCCAAAAAAGTAAATAAACAACAAAAATTGTCCTGATGCCTGAGCTAGTATGGTCTGGCATGGTCTTTGAAGACCTCCTAAAAACCTGAATGAATTTTTATATAAGTACGGTGATCATACAGGTATACTACACAGGGAAACCAAATTTTCTCAGGCACATATGGGGGGAAATTATAATTCCCCATGAGAAAATAGTGGTTACAAAAAATCCTAGAAAGGAAAACTATCCTCCCAGCCTCACCAAGTCTCACTCCCAAAATAATTCAAGCCATGTAAAATAATATTAATAACACATAAATATTTGGGTACCCAACACCACTATTCTAGTGGTTATTTAGATTATCCTATGCATCATACCTCCCTCAGAAATCCCATTGCAATCCCACTACTTCCCCCAACAATAACCATATGGGTATCCTGACTGCACGTTTATCATCCCACAAACTCTTGGGCCACTACAACCATGCATCCCACCCACAGACACATAGTCCATAGCCACCACACTTCCTTCCCATAGACTCCTGGTCCACCATAAACATACCTCCTACTAACTAAAACATGGGCCTCATCCAGATGATACCTAGGAATGAAACCTACCTACACACACCTGAGCCTCATCCTAAAGACACTTGGGTAAACAAACTACCCACACCCACCTAGTCCAACCCACCATAACACACCCTGCTCAAATATTCTTGTTCCATAATGAACCTCAGGCTATCATAGCCTTCCCAATGAATCTTGGGATACTTGGGAGATGGATTAAAAATGATCGAATGACCATACACTCATAGGAATGTTGGGTGTGTTCAGCATGAAGTGCTAAACATTGGTCAGGTTCATATAAAAATCACACGAAATAAATTTTATTTATATTTTAAATCATGCAATCATCCCAACATAAGGGTACCTAAACCAATAACCAGCCATCACACAACAAATCTTGCATCAATACCTATAGGAAAAGTATAAAAAATCTACATCTAGAGCACAACCATTTTTCTTTAAAATAGTTACCCATTGTATCCATTCGCGTTATCATGTTCAAGTTATTCCATTTAAATATTCCCCTACTACAGAGTTACAAATATGCATAACCACAATCCAAATCAACAATTGAAAGTGAAAAAATACAATATTTCATTTAATCATTCACTCATGGTACTTTCGAAAATAAAAACATCAAATGGAATCCCATGATATCCCTCGAAGTACTGGATGAAATACAAGCCCCAACATACATGGTATAGAACATTTGCTGCTGGATCCACCCGAATTCAGATTCACAAAACAAAAAAATATTAACAGGATATTCCATTCCCCTCTACATCACCAAAAAAAATTAAACAAAACAACCATGAATATCACTTGAACCGAGCAAGATAGCTTTTAGATTTAGCTAACACCATTCATTAGGTTTTTTTATTCTTGTTTGGTTAATCGGGGTCACCAAAAAAGGGTTCTTATCCATCAATCATCCAATTAATAAAGAAAAATTAAATGAATAATCAGTTTCCATGTTATTGTCATTCAATAAAAATGTTATGTAGAAATCAGAGCTTCATTAGTGTGCATGAAATGACCAGAAACGACCACAATTTTCAGTGGACACAAGCCTATATAATTTATAGCATAAAAAATGGCAAAATACAACAACATCATTATCTTTTCCACATTTTCATTCATTAAATGTTTTTTTAATTTATTACTTTATGTGATATTCATTTAATTACCAAGGGAACATCACCAAACCCAGCCCACATGATTCCTAGTAAAGAGAGACGAAGGAAAAACCCCATCATAGAAGATCATGGATAAATGTTTTCTCCTTGTGTCACAGACTGGGGTTACGTGACATGAATCTCCCTGAAGAATTGATCATGATGGATCTGATTGAGGAAAAACTCATCTCCTGAAGAGAGACTCCAAGTGCACCAAGGAAAAAGAAAGTGACCAAGGGTGGAAAATATTTAAACATGAAAAAAAGGTCTGATCCGGGAGTTACTGGATGTGAAATAGCGAAGTGTTTGAATAAAAAAAGATCGTGGTTTGATCGCAAAGTTGGGAGGTTTCACAAATTGGAATTAATTGAGATTTAATAATTACATTGGTGGTAATGAGATAGTCAATCGCATGGAAGATAGTAGATATAAATCATTAAATTTGAGAAAACTCATAACATGGGTGGAATTGGAATCATGAAAATGGGTGTGAAACTGATTAAACAACCACATGTTTTGGTAATTCAAGGGTATCCCCACTCAGAGAGGATTTAAGATATCATTTACCAGCCTTGTAATTGTATTAAGAGGAAAAAAAAGATAAAAGAGATTCTATAGGAGAATTAGGGGAAAGAAACCTGGGACCCCTCGGTGGCATTGTTTTGGTGCGACACTGCTTAGTGGCACTGATTTATCACACTACTACGACACCCTACCACCAACAATGACACCCCAGTGACTCACCAATGGTGTCCCGAACACCCCAAACACCAGAATTTGACAATGTAATGGACCATGATGGTCCGATCCATTACATTAGATACATCTCCAACTATTATCGTCCTCGAGAATCGTGATTTCAGACAACAAAGGATGGGGTCTAAAAAACATCATCATAGGATAACTCTTAGGGGTAAGCCACCCTGAGTTTTTGGAAAGTGGGAATAGAACATTGACATCCTAGAACATCTCTCACAAATCTTTATCCAGAAAAACTCTATAAAAACTACCAATCCTCTCGCTCATGTAATCACACAAACCCAAAAAGTCACACTGTCCATACACATGGGTTAAGGAGATCCTTCCGTCTTTTCACGATACTATCAACTTTGCGTGGCACTGACTCACCCTCACAGGTTTCAATTGCATCGATGTTAACACATTTATATTTGGGATCATGTACTCCACTCCCCATAGTCCGGAAATATCACACAAAATAGTGACTAGAGAATAATCTTTTCATACAGTAAGTAGGGTCAAACGGTACATCATAATTATGACACAAGGAAAACGCAAGATAAAAACTCATAATAAATATGGGTACTAGGCAGACATTTATGCCTCCCAATCCCAGGTAATATCTTCTAGGACACACTGAATCCATAACACAAGAACCAATGGAATGGTCTATCCCAGAGGCACATACTCTTTACCATCTTCGATTCTCACTGGTTACTCCACGAATGTCGCATCGTCCTTGACATCCAACTCACCTCACTCAAAGAGGTGGGAGTTGTCGTGTAGATAATAATAGATCTAAGATAAATGGAAGAGGTTGTGGATCCTCTCCAACAATAGTAGTAATTCTATATTATATTCCACCTTGCTAACTATTCCCAACACCTCGAACGATCTGATGAACTTGGGAGAAAGCTTACTCCCCATCCAAACGACAACAACGCACACTGAGGAGAAACCTCTAAGAAAACGTCTTCCACAACTTCGAAATCCAAGGGTCTCTATATATGATCGGCATAAGACTTATGCCCATATTAATCCCTATTAATCCTCTTACACACAAGCTAATTCTTCTCTTCCATGCTGTCAACCACCTCTGGGACAAGATCTCCTACCTCCCAAACCTATGTCCAACTCATGGGTAAATGACATGGTCTTCCACTAAAGGCTTCGAATGGAGACATGATAATGGTGGAGTGATAGCAATTATTGTATGAAAAATCTACCAAATGCAATTTTTTTACCTACGATCCTTCAAAGTCTAGAACACATTCTCATAGCATATCCTCAATCGTCTGGATGGTTCTCTATGTCTACCCAACTGTCTGAGGAGGAAAAGTAGTGCTTAGTCATACCTGGGTTCGAAAAAGACATTGTAATCCATTCCAGACTCTAGAAGTGAAGCACATATCCCAATTGAAAAAATTGTTCTCAAAACATCATTCAGTCTCAAAACTTTACCCAAAAACTTCGGTGTTATGGAATCAACTTCTCTCAACTCCTTAACCGCGAAGAGGTGACCCGGTTTCATCAATTGGTCCACCACTACCCTGATAGAATTATATCCTCCCTTATCACTAGTTAGTCTAGAAAATAACCTCATAGAGACATCATCCCACATTCACTTGGGATCATCTAAGAGTTTCAATATACTGCTGGGAACAAAGTGTTCTGCCAACACCTGATGATACATGAGGCACTTTTGCACAAACTCTACCACTTCATGATTCACTCTGTGACACCAAAACTGACCTATCAAGACTTGTTACATCTTTTAAACTGATTGGTGTACTTCCAGGACTAAGATAAGGAACTCACAAATAACTCCCATGCCCATTATCTCTTTGAAAACAACTTCCTGCAGAAAAGCACCTAATTATGAAAATACTATGGCCATCCTTCCAGAGCATCACCCTGGATAACATGATTGTAACATACCAAGTAATTAATTAATAATATATATTTTTATCTCTATCTATTAATAAATTATATAGTGTTTTAGAAGCTTAAAATGAGAATAAATCCAATCTTAAGCATGGAATACACTAAAATGTTTGAAAGATTGTTTTACTCCCTTTTGATGGAAAACCAATTTTAAATAAAAATTTTGACAAATTTATAAGATATATTTTTATAAATAATCTTATTAATTATGATTGGGACATTGAAATTTACATTGGGTAAATTTATGGTAATTTTCGGATAAAGTTCATTTTTTTATGAATACTGAAAAATGTTGTATTTTAAATCAAAACCTATTATTAATCTAATTTATTTATATGACTAGATTATCTTTTTAATTGGTTTTAAATTTCAATTAGAATATATTTCTACCATTTAATCCAATATTGGCCGTTGGAATTAATTTCACTTTGAAATTGTCTTAAACTAGTGTCAATATTTTGATACTTATTGTTTCATAAAAACACGCTATATGGTCTGGCAGTGGGAATTAATTATTAAATTAATTAATGTAACTTATATGTTTTGAATTTTGTTAAATATAAATAATTATTGAATTTGGAATATCAAATATATCTTAGGGTGATGTTTTTGTATTTTTCTGAAAAACTTCAATTTTTGATGAATATTGAAACCACTAAGTGGTACTTAAAAAACTGATTTTTCATTTAAATGAAATTTTAGCACCTCTGTGTTTTTAATTTCAAAAATCATATATACATGTTTTTCATTAATATGTAAAATGTGGTTCAATGGGATTAAAATAATTTTATGGTGAATAGTAACTTTTAAGTTTTTTTATCGTGATTAGAGGTAATTAGTGTAATTTAAGGTAAAAATAATGTTTTAATAATATGAAATGAACTTGAAAAATATCCTACTCTTATTGGATGTTTCATGGACGATCAAGACAACCCATGGGTCTATTTTTGGGACCCCATGGAGCCACTTGGGTAAGATAAATATATTAATTCCTTTTATTTAAACTTAAAGTAAAAATGACACAAACATGAGTTGTTTTACTAAAACAATTTGTAAATGGGGTTATACAAGTCATCCTTTTGACTATAAATATTCATTGGAAATATAAAACGATTTCCTACATCATGATATTTTTTTTATAATTTTTAGACATTAAATAAATTAAATTATTAGTGACATCATGATGATGCAGCGATTACCTCATTAATAAAGGATTTAAATAAAATGAAAAATAATGTTAAAACTATAACATACACTTGTAAAAGACCTATTGGATGAGTATATTTTGAACCCTTATCACCTTATCCTATAAATACATCAATGTGATACCTTTAAAATCCGAAACTCATTTGAAAATAAAGTAACCTTTTATACCTTTCCAAGAGTGCCCCTCCTCTTCTCTTATAAAAGGCCCCCACCTCTACCACCATACCCACAATTCCAAAGCCTTTGGCTCGGCCAAACCCTATCCATTTTGTCTCTCCAAATCCCTATCTTACTCCATGGAGCCTCACATTGGGCAGAAGTCTTCCCAAGGAAGCCTTTGAGCTCAAATCAAAATGAGTTACCCGTTTTGAAGGTAGTGTTTTCTCTTGTGTTCTTATGTTTTATTTTGATTCTCCAACCCTATAAACTCTTTTTATTCCTTTCATTTTTAACAACACCAGTATCTTCAATATACTAGGATGTTTTTATAAGAAGGATTCGAGCTACACTTACACAGACCTACATCTAATGGTTAAAGAACATACTGTTTTCGTGGATGGCGAATTTCTGCCTCACGAAATGATGATTTTTCAATATTCTTTTAACACCTTCAATGGTGGACATTAAGATGTAAAAATATTTATATATGGTATATAATATTTTTATTTTTTACTTAATCTTCTTTATTTTTCATTCATGTCATACCTTTATGGTCTCCATTATGGGTAAACACGATATCTTCATTTTAGGAAGTGCGGACTACCGCCCCCTCAAAATGATTTGATTCATTAATGCCATATGTGGGACGTATAAAGGATTTAATTAATGATATTATATATGATATTATACTATAATTATAACATACCTTTATATCATTATGATTCCATTCCATAAAATACAAAATAAAAATAAAAGTAGCGTTCATACGTACGTACGGCTTACCGTCTCCATGAACGGTGCATTTCATTTCTTATCTCTAAACATTATGTAATATTATAAATGCATGTATATACTGGATATATATGATATATATGATATCTACATCATGAGTATAACTCTGGATATAATGGATACATGAACAACATGTAATTATAAAGAGTTTTTTTTGACTCAAGTACCAATGATCGTTAAAACGACCGTTATTAACTTAAATAATTACCCAGTTTTCATGACATGGTAATAAGTGATATAAAAGGAATAATGAACTTGAAAAAGGTTCTAAAGAAGGTATAAATAAACTAAAGTTTATTATTCAGGAGGTTAAAGAACGATCGAGTCAAGTCGAACCTGAGGTATGGGACTTCGTCTCAATCTCCTTTCATTGAGGCATATTTTGTTTTATACAGTGTATAAACCCCTTTGACTTTTAAGTTTATCCAAAATGAATCTTTTTTATACGAATAATTTTACTAAATGAAAAATGGGAATGTTTTTGTCGTATGTATGCGATGACAATGACTTCTCCACCGCTGTGACCATTATTTGAGTTTCAGCTTCCTCTACAAGCCATACATTTTTTTAAAAGAAAAATAAATACCATGTTTTACTTTTATTCTATTTTGGTTTTGAAAATGGTTTTCATAATGTTTTTATATCAATGTTTTGTATTGATATCTTGTGATGGAAAAGTGAAAATGTTATGTTTCCTTTATGCATGTTTTATGTGATACGATTATGTTATGGTTCTTGGGCCTTATTTTGAAGACGGGTGGTTTCGTGATAAACTAAGGGCGGGTGAGCCCGATATAGCTCTCCAATGAATTAGGTAACATGAAGGAGTTAAACGTTGAGGTTTCTCCAAATAGATTTAGGGAATATACTGTGATGGGTATTCCAAACGTAATAAAGAGGGTTACTCCCTATGTAAGAATGTAATGAATTCCTCAAGTTGACTTTATGTCTTATGATTTCTATGATTTATTCATGATTTGATGAGGTATGTTAATGTGCTTATGTTTTATGAGTAGAGTATGATTTCATTGATTCTTGTGTATACATGTACTCATGTTTCCTTTCCATTTTTTTATATCCCTTACTGAGATTTTTATGCTCATCCGATGTTTTTGAAATGTTTATCACAGGTCAAGAGAATTCTACATGATATGATGATAGTGTAAAGGATGTGTCAAGAAAGAATCCATGTTTTATTTTAAATATTTTTCCGTTGATGGGAAAATGAATATTATGTTTTAAGTAACCACTTTGTTTAAATGTGGAATGTAATGCAAGTTTTATGATCTAATTCTATAAAAATATAAACCTGAAAAGATCCTCAATGTGTAATCTTGTAATAACTCAAGATTAAGTAATGTTTAAGTCTAGGGACTTATAGATAGAATCAAAGGTCGGTTTAGATAACTTTAGGAGTTAGAATTTTATTAAATGATTGTCCAAAAATATTTTTTTTATGGTAAAATTGAAATAATATAGCATTTGTAGATTAACATGTTTCTTCTACTAAGATATTTCTGTGTTAAGAATGGTTTTTCCTAGCAGAAACAGAACATATTTTCTAGGAAGGCATAAAGAAGGAATTGACCTTTCAAATCAGTATCCTAAGATGGTCACAATCAGAACTAAATAGTTTGTTGCCATGATGGCTCAGTTGAGTCGGGTGAAAAATGTTGGTTGTTTTTATTGATGTCATTTTGGTGTTTTCTAAAAGTAAAGAGGAGCCTGAAAGACATTTAGGGGTTATTTTGAAAACCTTAAAAGAAAAGAAATTGTATGGGAAATTCAGCAAGTGTGAGTTTTGGTTGCAAAAAATTTCTTTCCTTGGTCTCATTGTTTCTAAAGATGGGATAACCGTTGATCCTGAAAAATCAAAGGTTTTTAACGAATGGCCAAGACACACAAATGTAACAGAGATTCGTAGTTTCCTTGTTTTGGTAGGCTATTACCGAAGGTTTTTTATAATTTTTTCATGGTTATCTAGTCCAATTACTAAGCTAACTCGGAAGGGTGTTAAGTTTATCTGGACAAAAGAATGTGATGATTGCTTTTAGGAACTGAAATGAAGATTGGTGAATGCTCCAGTTTTGGAACTACCTTCCAGGAATGGGGAGTTTGTTATCTATAGTGATGATTCATAGAAAATAATTGGTTGCGCCTTAATGCAGATTGATCAGGTAATTGCTTATGCTTCACGACAGTTGAAAACTCATGAGGTAAATTTCCCTACACATGATTTGGAATTAGCTACTGTAGTTTTCTATTTAAAAATTTGGAGGCATCATTTGTATGGAGTAAAGTGTGAAATATATACTGATCAAAAGAGTTTAAAGTATATATTCAATCAGAAAAAATTGAACATGAGACAGAGGAGATGACTAGAATTAATCAAGGATTATGATTGTACAATTCATTACCATCCGGGGAAAGCAAATAAAGTGGCTGATGCTTTGAGTCGAAAAAGTAATGCTTCATTAATGATGTTGTGTTTGGAACATGATCCTTTGGTTAATGATTTGATGAACTTTGTCATAGAAGGTGTTGGTGTAGGATGTTCTTCTATTTTGTTTCAGGTATCAGTGAAATCTTCTCTATCAGACAGAATTAAGCAAGCAAAGAAGCAAGATAGCGAGTTGCAGAAAAATGTAGAGCTGGTTCAGAAGGGTAAGTTTTCTAAATTCAATATTGATAATGATTTTGTTTTGAGATTTGGGAAGAGATTGTGTGTTCCGTGTGATTTACAATTGAAGAGAGATTTGTTATGTGAAGCTCATAGTTCACCATTTTCAGTCCATCCTAGCAGTACTAAGATGTATAGAGATTTTCGGGAGTATTACTAGTGGGATGGAATGAAAAGGGATATTTCTGATTTTACTATGAAGTGTTTGACTTGTCAACAGATTAAATTAGAGAGGCAGTTACCTAAAGGGATGCTTCAGCCTTTACCAGTACCAGAGTGGAAATGGGAAAATATATCCATGGATGTTGTTGTGGGATTGCCGAAGACACCTTGAGGTAATAATGCAATCTGGGTTATTGTTGATCGCTTGACTAAATCTGCTAATTTCCATTCTATACGAGATACTTTTTCCCTAGATCAACTTTCCAGTTTGTATCTTAAAGAGATAGTCATGTTACATGGATTTTCTCTCTCCAGTGTATCTGACCATGATCCCAGGTTTACTTCTATCTTTTGGAAAGGCCTTCAAAAGTTGTTGGGTACTGAATTAAATTTTTGAACAGCTTTTCATCCTCAAACTGATGGGCAGTCAGAACGAACAATTCAGACTTTGGAGGATATGCTACATTCTTGTTCGATGGATTATTAGGGAATTTGGGACCAAAATCATTCTTTGGTTGAGTTTTCTTATAATAATAGTTTTCATTCCAGTATACAGATGACAAAATTTGAGGCATTATATGGTAAACAGTGTCGAACTCCAGCTTTCTGGGATGATGTGGGTGAAAGGAATTTGATGTGACCAGAATTGGTTGAAGATTTGGCAGAAAAAGTTCAGCTGATATAGAAACACATGAGAATAGCTCAGAGAAGGCAGAATTGTTATGCGGATAACCGGAGGAAGGATCTATCTTTTGAGGTAGGTGATCTTGTTTTCCTCAAAGTCTCACCATGGAAAAGTGTGATGTGATTTGGTAAGAAAGGAAAGATGGGTCCAAGGTTCATTAGACCATATGAAATTCTAGATAGAGTTGTATCAGTTGCTTACCGAGTGTCTTTACCGCTGTGTTTATCTCAGGTAAACAATGTTTTTCATGTTTCAATGTTAAGGAAGTACATGCCAGATCCATCTTATGTTTTGAGTCCCGAGGTAGTTCAGCTGGAAGATAACCATTCTTATGAGGAACAATCGGTCCAGATTCTTGACCATAGGGTGCAAGTGTTATGGAATAAGGTGATTCATCAGGTAAAGGTTTTGTGAAAAAACTGCTTGATTGAAGAGGCAACATGGGAATCTGAAAATGCAATGAGAGATAAATACCCCCACTTATTTGATAAGTAAATAAATTGTGGGGATGTAATTTTCTAAATGGGGGAAGGATGTAACATCCCAAGTAAATAATGAATAATGGGTATTTTTATCTATGTCTATTAATGAATTAGATAGTGTTTTAGAGGCTTAAAATGAGAATAAATCCAATCTTAAGCATGGAATACACTAATATTTTTAAAAGATTGTTTTACTGCCTTTTGATGGAAAACAATTTTTAAATCAAGATTTTGACAATTTTATAAGCACTATTTTTCGAAATAAACTTATTCTTTATGATTGGGAAATTGAAATTTACTTTGGGTAAATTTTTGGTATTTTTCCGATAAAGTTCATTTTTTAATGAATATTGAAAAATGTTGTATTTTAATTCAAAACCTCTTTTTTAATTTAACTTATTTATATGATTAGATTATCTTTTGTATTGGTTTTAAAGTTCAATTAGAATACATTTTTAACATTTAATCTTATAGTGGTCGTTGGAATTAATTTTACATTGAAATTGGACTTAAACTAGTGTCAATCTTTTGATACTTATTTTTCATAAAAACACGCTATTTGCTATGTCATCGGAAATTAATTATTAAATTAATTAATGTTACTTATATGTTTTGAATTTTTTAAAATATACATCATTTTTGAATTTGGAATATCTAATATAGCTTGGGGTAATGTTTTGGTATTTTTCTAAAAAACTTTAATTTTTGATGAATAGTGAAACCACTCACTGGTACATAAAAAACTGATTTTTCGTTTAAATCAAATTTTACCACCTCAGTGTTTTGAATTTCAAAAATCCAACATACATGGTTGTCATTAAGATGTAAAATGTGGTTTAATGTGATTAAAATAACTTTTTTGGTGAATAGTAACTTTTAAGTTTTTAATCGCGATTAGAGGTAATGAGTGTAATTTAAGATAAGAATAAAGTTTTAATAATATGAAATGAACTTGACAAATGTACTACCCATAATGGATATGTCATGGCCGACCAAGACAACCCATGGGTTGATTTTTGGGACCCTATGGAGCTACTTGGGTAAGATAAAGACATTAATGCCTTTTATTTAAAGTAAAAGTAAAAATGACACAAACATGAGTTGTTTTAATAAAATGATTTTTAAATGGGGTTATACAAGTCATCTATTTGACTATAAATATTAACTGTAAAGATAAAAATATTTCATACATCATGATATTTTTTTATAATTTTTAGACATTAAATAAATAAAATTATTTATAACATCATGATGATGTAGCGATTACCTCATTAATAAAGGATTTAAATAAAACGAAAAGATAATGTTAAAAATATAAATTACACTTGTCAAAGACCTATTTGATGAGTATATTTCGAACCCTTATCACCTTATCCTAGAAATACCTCAATGTGGGACCTTTAAAATCTGAAACTCATTTGAAAATAAAGTTACCTTTTATACCTTTCCAAGAGTGCCCGTCCTCTACTCTTATAAAAGGACCCCACCTCTACCACCTTACCCACACTTCCAAAGCCTTTTGATCGGACAACCCCTGTCCATTTTGTCTCTCCAAATCCCTATATTACTCCTTGAAGCCTCAATTTGGGAAGAAGTCTTCCCAAGTAAGCCTTTGAGCTCAAATCAAAAAGAGTTACCCATTTTAAAGGTAGTGTTTTCTCTTGTGTTCTTATGTTTTATTTTTCTTCTCCAACCCTCTAAAATCTTTTTATTCCTTTATTTTGAAACAAAAAAAGTATATTTAATATACTAGGATGTTTTTATAAGAAGGATTCGAGCGAAACTTACACACACCTACATCTAATGGTTAAAGAACATATTGTTTCTGTGGATGGAAAATTTCTGCCTCACGAAACAATGATTGTTCAATATTCTTTTAACACCTTCAAAGGTGGCCATTAAGATGTAACTATATTTATATATGTTATATAATATGTTTATGTTTTACTTAAGATTCTGTATTTCTCATTCTTGGCATACCATAATGGTTTCCATTATGGGTAAACGCGATATCTTTATTTTAGGAAGTGCGGACTACCGCCCCCTCAAAGTGATTTGATTCATTAATGCCATATGTGGGATGTATAAAGGATTTAATTAATGATATTATATATGATATTATACTGGAATTATAATATACCTTTATATCATTATGATTCCATTCCATAGAATACGAAATATAAATGAAAGTAGCATTCATGCGTATGTACGGCTTACCGTCTCCATGAACGGTGCATTTCATTTCTTACCTCTAAATGTTATGTAATATTATAAATGCATGTATATAATGGATATATATGATATATACATCATGAGTGTAACTATGGATATAATGGATACATGAACAACTTGTAATTATAAAGAGTTTTTTTGACTCAAGTACTAATGATCGTTAAAATGACTGTTATTAACTTAAATAATTACATAGTGTTCATGAAATGGTAATAAGTGATATAAAAGGAATAATGAAATTGAAAAAGGTTCTCATGCAAGTAGAAATTAACTCAAGCTTATTATTCAGGATGTTAAAGAACGATCGAGTCAAGTCAGACCTGAGGTATGGGACTTCTTCTCAATCTCTTTCATTGAGGAATATTTTGTTTTATACACAACCTTCTTTTATACAGTGTATAAACCCCTTTGAATTTTACGTTTATCCAAAAGTAATCTTTTTTATACGAAGCATTTAACTAAACGAAAAAAGGGAATGTTTTTGTCGTACGTATGCGGCGACAACGACTTCTCCGCCGCCGTAACCATTATTTGAGTTTCAGCTTCCTCTATAAGCCATACCTTTTTTTAAAAGAAAAATAAATACCATGTTTTAATTTTATTTTATTTTGGTATTGAAAATGGTTTTCATAATGTTTTTATATCAATGTGTTGTATTGATATCTTGTGATTGAAAAGTGGAAATGTTATGTTTCCTTTATGCATGTTTTATGTGATACGATTATGTTATGGTTCTTGGTAATTATTATGAAGATGGGTGTTTCCATGATAAACTAAGGGAAGGTGAGCCCGATATAGCTCTCAAATGCATTGGGTAACGCGAAGGAGTTAAACATTGAGGTTTCTCCGAAGAGATTTATGGAATATACTGTGATGGATATTCCAAACGTAACCAAGAGGGTTACTCCCTACGTAAGAATGTTATGAATGCCTCAAGTTACCTTTATGTCTTATTATTTCTATGATTTATTAATGATTTGATGAGGTATGTTAAAGTGCTTATGTTTTATGAGTATAGTATGATTTCATTGATTCTGGTGTATACATGTACTCATGTTTCCTTTGCATATTTTTATATCCCTCACTGACCTTTCTATGCTCATCCCATGTTTTTGAAATGTTTTTCACAGGTCAAGGGAAGGGTACATGATATGATGATAGTGTCAATGAAGTGTCAAGAATGAATCCATGTTTTATTTTAAATATGTTTCTGTTGATGGGAAAAATGAATACTATCTTTTATGTAACCACTTTGTTTAAATGCGTATTGTAATGTAAGTTTTATGATCTAATTCTCTAAAACTCTAAACCTGAAAAGATCGTCAATGTGTAAACTTATAATAACTCAAGATTAAGTAATGTTTAAGGCTGGGGCCTTATAATGATCTTACATAACTTGAACCTCTATTTCTTCTTACTAAGACTCCTCCCCCTTCTGTACCAAGGAAGATTTCACTTTCTTCTAAAATAGATAGCCTCTATCATCCTCCACTATCATAACCAAATGTAATGCAACCAACTCCTCCATTGCTTTCCAAGCAACTGCTGACCCTCTAACCACATCAATATATCACTTACTTTTCAAGGAATCGGCCACCCCATTCACCTTTCCTAAAGCTTATATGATCTCTATGACATAGTCTTAATAGAACTCCATCCACTTTCGGGTCTCATGTTCAGGTCTCACTAGGAGAAGACATACCTTAATCTCTTGTGATCTGTGAATAGAATTAAGTGTTCCCCAATGGGGTAAATCCTCCATAGCATTAGTGAGAACACAACTTCTATAAGATGTAGGTAATGGATGGAATAGTTACATTTGTGGGGGTGTAACTACCTAGATAAAAAAGATATCATTCCTCGCTAGCGCATTTGCACACGCCCCATGCCTAGACTGGATGCATAATTGAACACTTCAAACATCACCCCTTCCTCTAGAAATCTCATCAATGGGGCCCTTTCCAGATTCCCTATTGTATAACTGATAGATTCTTATAACGTATCACTCCATACAAGAAGCCTGAAATGTTTCGGTCAAGGTCATCAAAGGAACTGAAACTCGAGGGATTTAGGTTAAGATCCTTCAGTTGTAACATACCATTCCCTGGAAACTACAATCTTCTGCCACATTATTGGGTGTATCCCAAGAAAAAATTTATTCAATCATTGAAGGGTCCAATTCTATTCCCTATTGGGACACCACATGCCCATGGAAGTGCACCAATTGTGTCGAGAACATTCATATAGACAAGTTCATGTAGAGATGGTGGTGTTATAGGACCTCTATAACTGTCCTTAGATGCTCGGTGTGATCCTCTTTTGATCTTGAGAAGATCAGGATTTTATAGATGAAAATGACTTCCAACTCATCATCATTCTCACTAAAAATATAGTTCATGAGCCCCATGGACACATCTGGTGTGTTCTTAACACCAAACGACATGACCATGACCTAAAAGTTCCCATATCTTCACATGAATGTAGTCATCACGATGTCACCATACTTTATCCTCAACTCATGATACCCAAACCATAGGTCAATCTTAGAGAACCAACATGCTACCTTCAACTAGTTGAAATGGTCTATTATCCTCAATATGGGGTTAAATATTTTAACTGTTACCTAATTTAGTTTTCGGTAGTCTATTCACAGATTGAGACCACATGTTTCCTTCTTTGCGAACAAGACTGGAGTACCCAATGGAGATGTGCTTGGTCAGATAAAACCACAGATTGAGACCACAGGTTTCGACCCATATTTGAGAACACAACACTTCTACAGAAGCAGTAAATAACAACGTTCCCAGAAAACAGCTAGTCGATGCATATGATGTTATCATATGGATTAATATTAATCAGAATGAGATCCACACTGGACTGATGCAACCCCAACATCAGTATGCATCCTTGATAAACATCAAACATGATAGTCTGACTTCCAACTGGCATACTCAATAGTAGTGGTGTTGAATGCCTCTCTATGACTGGACACAAGGAATGGGCTAGACTGGGTGAAACAAGGTATTGTGAAGCACCTAAATCAAACAAAAAACATGACAGAGTGATGAATAGTCTAATCAAAAATCGAACAACCTCTGGCCCTACTGGAACTACTGCCTCAACAATGTGTACTTTCCCATTCCCAACTCATCTGCCCCTAGTCAGTAGACTAACTCCCCAAAAATGCCCTGGTCGAGGCCACAGAGGATATCCCTAAGGCCAGCCTCCAACGGTACCACCCGTCCTCAGTGAAGTAGTATATTACTACCCCTACTACTGGAAGGGCCTGGATAGAAACTATTGCAGCTGAGGTGGGTGATGAAGCTGCCCACCCCACATATACTACACTTGGAAAAGGAATATATTCTGAATAATCCCATGACTACCACAGGTACATCACCTCGATCTTAGCCACATTGAGAAAGAGAGAGGACTGGGAGATCACAATTAGAACTGCTAAGGCATGATCCCCATCAACCGAATACTAGGAGGCCCTAATGTTGGAGGCCTACTTCTTAAAACATTCCCCTTTGATGAACTCAACTGGATCCCCTCTTGCTAAACACATCCTTGCATGTGAATCCTGTAAACTACATCAAATTTCTTCTGATTCACCAAGTATTTCGACTGAGTGGTGGGAGTAACATCAAACTAAATATAAGGTTAGAGTGCCTCCTATAAGAATCCACCCTGTGAAAATTCATTAAAAGGTATGTTTGGAGAAAAATGATGGAGATAATTGAACTTGATAGTTAACTCCCTTATCAACTTATTTCCTTGCGGGAGGGAGAGCATCTCTTGCATATTTTCTCCCTTTATCATCAAAGAAAGGAATTCTGCCCGGAACTTTTTCTCAATGCTAGTACTCAAAACCATAGTTTCCATATTCTCTCTAGGATAAATAATACACTGTTGATGCACTGCCACTCGCATCTGGCTCACTGTTAGAGGAATCCAGTACTCAATCAGATCCAAGATCAAATTGAACACGATCACTAGCTCCTCGAGTAAGCTCTCTATTTCCATGTTCAATATGTTGCTTTCATACTTTCCCATATTATCCCATTGGAGTGAGTGAAGTTTCCTCATCCCCTGGTCAACCAACTCCTCTCCATCTCCCCTCCGCAGGTCCACCAAATCAGCCTGCTATTCCTTAACCACCCGCACTACTCATTGACTTCATTAGAGTGACATAGCTAAAAAGAGAAACAAATAATTCATAAGCCTAGGTATTGTATAAAAGCTCTTATAAATTTTTATTAAGCATTATATATATTTTAAATACCAATAACACCCCAGACACATATAAGAAAAGGTAATTATGATGCATGTACCTTTCCCAGGGTCACTAACCTCCAATATGTGTAGCCCCACCGGGTCGTTCTGTAGGTCTAGAGTCCTTGCATCGGATTGTGGGGGACCTAAAATCTTGTGAACTAGCTAGTCATTCCTGGCCTATTTCATGTACCATGATTTCCTAACACTGTTTCCCTACCTTCTCATCCAATACTCATTGTTCCTAACCTAGAACTTAATCCTATCTATCAATCATCACCTCTAAAACCATTCTGTCATGAACCACCTTCTCCCAGATTAGGGAAAGGACATAAAGATTTCATAACCTTCCTTCTTCATTGTGAAGGAGAGATAATTCCCCCTCGAGTCATGCCTTCAGTAATCCATAGTGTGGTGACTAGCACAAATGGTATGAAATCTCACATAAATAGAAGGAATTTATATTTTATAAAATAATATTGGGAGATAAGATGGTGAATCCCAAAAACACCAAGGACTACATATAAAACTAAATACAAAAAACCATTCCCATATACATGTTAAAAATAAACTGATACAAAGTACATGAAAAAATATGATGGAAGGTACCAAAAGAATAGAAATTAATCCATGAAAACTATCCTAGCACCCAAGCTAGAGTGGTCTGGCATGGTACTCTAATTACTCCTTGAAACCTTAATGTAGATTTATATACGTCAGGTGACTATACAGGTATAATCCGTAGGGAATCCAAAATCTCATGTGCAAATGTGGGGAGATATTATAATGGCCTGTGAGAAAATAGAGGTAACAAAAATACCTTGAAAGAAAAATTATCCACTCAGCATTACCAAGAAACACACCCCAAATAACTCAAGATAGGTAAAAAAATAATTATAATAAATCGATATTTGGGTACCCCAAAATGCTTTACCACTAGTTATTTAGAACATCATATGCTTCAGTCCTCTGAAAAAAATCCCACTGTAGTCCCACTTCCGCCCCCAATAACAACCATATGGGCTATCCCAACCACTTCTTTATCCCTCATGAAAACACCTAGTCTTCCAAAACAACACATCCTTCTCAAAGACACATGGTCCACCATAATGACACTTCCTACCCACAAAGACCTGGAAACCACAACAACCACTCCATCACGAAGACACCTGGGCCACATCCCAAAGACACTGGTGTAACAAACATGCCCTCACACACGCGGGATTTATTCCGAAGACAATTGGGAAAAAAAGGTACTTGCACACACCTAGGTCGTACTTTAACAAAACAACCAACCCGAAGAGTCTTGGGCCATAAGGAAACTCAGGCCCTCAAAACCTACCCAAAGAGTCTTAAGCTACATGGGGAACATAGTAAAAAGGAGCTAATAACCATCCATTAATAGAAATGTTGGGAAAACATCATCCCCATTAAATGGGGGTGTTCAACACAAAGTGATCAACATGGTTGGGGTAAGTATAAGAAACACAAGAAATACATTTTATACATAAGGTTAATCAAGTACTCATCCCAACCTAAGGGTACCAAAACCAACAAACATCCCACATACAATAACTCTTGTTGATACCTCTACATGGAGGTGTACACAACAACCACAACAAGATCAAAACCTATTTCTAGAAAATAGTTCCCCATTGTACCCATTCTCATTATCTTGTTCAAGTTATTACATTTAAATATTCGTCCCATGCTAGGAGACTAATAGGAATAACCATAAGACAAAAAAACAACTGAATGAAAACAGCCAAGAAGGAATTTTAGAAGTAACTCTCAGTTCGTTCATAAATAACAACATCAAATGGGATCTTTTGAGATCCCTCGATTTACTGAAAACAAACCAAGACCCAAATTACTAGCTCTAGATCATTTACCACCTACTCCACAACAGCTTCAGATTCCCAAACCAACTACCCCTCAACCAGAGATTTGATTACCCTTTACATCACCCCACAAACATTAAATAGAAAAACCATGCATATCACCAGAATATATCAAGGTCATTTTCAAATTTATCCAATGCCATTAATTATGTTCCTTTTTTAGTTTGGTTAGCTAGGGTAATAAAAAAGGGTTTTTATCCATCATGAATCCATTTAATTGACCAATTGTTTGTAATTAATCAGTTTCCATCTTACAATCATTCAATCATAATGTTATCCCAAAAACAGAGATTCATCAGTGTGCAAGAAAGGACCAAAAAAGATGATTATTTTTAGTGGAAAAATTCCTAGTGAAATCAAAACATTTAAAAAATGTAAAATACAACAACATCATTATATTTCCCACCACTTTAGTTATTAAAATTCCATTTATTATCTTTTTAATGTTGGTTTCATCTACATACCAATGGAGAATCATCATAACCACCCCGCTTGACACCTTATATAGAGAGATGAAGGAAAAACCCAAACCTGGATGGTTAGGGATCAATGTTTTATCCTCGTGCCAATAACTGGGGTCACATGATAGGAGAATCCATGAGGAACAAAATATGAGGTCTCTCACATAGGAAAGAATAGTCTTCTGAAGATGGATTATATGAACACTAAGGGGAAATAACGATACAAATGATGAAAAAGATCACATTGTGATAAAATGCCTGGTCTTAGAGTTAATGGATATTCAATCTCAAAGTTATTGAAAAAAGATCATGGTTTGACCGCGTGGATGGGCGGTTTCATGCGTTTGAATTAATTGAGATTTAATAATTACATTGGAGGTAGTGACATGGCCCTTCACACTATATATATTATATAGGTTTCATTTAGACGGATAAATCACATAACCGATGTGTAATTAGAAACGTGGAAAAGGGTGTGAAAGTGATTAGACAACCAAAATTTTTGGAAATTCAAGGGTCATCCCACTATTAGGGGATGCAATATATCCTTTATCGGTTCTAAAATTGTATTAATAGATAATAAAACATTGTATAGATGTTACAATAAAAATGTGGGAATTAATCCAAACACCCATTAATGGCATTGTTTGGGTGCGACACTGATGCGTGAAACACCTATTGGTGGCACTGATAGGTGAAACTCTGGAGAAACACTTCCACTAACACTGAAGCCCTACTAACTAACATTTGGTATCCAGGACACCACAATCACAAGAATTAAACAATGTAATGGACCAATAAGGTCCATGCCATTACAGATTCCTAAACACATCCTCATAAAAAAATATTCACTATTTCGGTGTAATTTATATTGAAAAAATTAAAATACAACTCCATGAGGTATATTTATACACATCATCCATTATTTTGATTAAATGTTAAACTCATTTCCATATATCTTTATCCCAATTAAATATTTATTATTTCCAAAACTATAAATTTTATACAGACAAAATTAATTAACCAATGCTGGAAAAAATGTCTGTCAATTTTAGAGAACTAGTATACCCATCACTGTTCATGGATCTCTTGAGGTCTAATGAAATACTATATAACAACCATTCATTATATAGGAGAAAAAAATCTAGTAAAAAGGGGAATTGAGGTTGAATATTGGGAGTGATTTGGATAGTTAAATAGAACGATTGGAGAATGTTCAAGTTCATCTGACTCGAACATAAACATTATGCCTCATTTGTAATTTATGTATTCAAAATAATAATATATAATTAAAAAAATATTAAAAATAATAAAAAATAATTTTAAAAACTATTAAATAAATAAAAATGTCATTACAATGAATAATAGATAAATATAGACAACTGATATTCCAATGGTGGATAATTCAAATGGTGGATAGTAAAATATTGATAGGTCTAATTGTGACTCATCTAATGATGGATTGTAAAATGGACACTAATCCAATGGTGTCTTGTCCAATGGTAATTCATCCAACAGTGTCTTTTCCCAATGGTGACTTATCCAATGGTGTTTCATCTAATTGTGGATCATCAAATAGTGTATTTTCATATGGTAGAATATAAAACAGTTACTTGTCCATTAATGGATCATCCAATGGTTCTAAATTTGATGGTGGCCTTTTTAATCTTGACTCTTTAAAAGGTGAATAGTCATACTATGAATTTTCTAATGGTGGATCTTCTAATTATCGATTGTCCAATTTTGACTTGTCAAAGATTGAAGACTGACAAAATTTTCTTATTACAAATTCAATTTTGATGTAGCTTCATCTCTTATAATTTATTGATTTTTTAATAATATACGAATTATGAAATTCAATTCCTATTATTTAAAGAGTTATGTCTCACTTTTGAAAATGTACATTCAAAAAGTGTTCTCTTACATCAATATTTATTTCTCAATAGTGAAGCACATGTTTTGTAGAAATATTCTTTGAACTTTTGTTGCCACAATTTATAGTGCCATACCTTAATTGATATATATAATATAGTAATATATTTTTATCCACAAAATCAGTGCACAAAAGCTTACTAGATCTATTTATTCAACCCATTCAGTAGTTAGTTCCATAGAATTTTTGCTTTTTACTAAACAATGATACAAGTTATTTTAGAAAATGATAACATGTTCACAAGGTGATATTTTCTTTCCAAATTACAAACTCCAACACTCTTACATAAATAAGTCACTAATTGAAATGATGGTCTTATAGTATAAAAATGAATCCTTATATGGTGGTATATTTAATGAATTTGACAACCAAATTAATAGAAACTAAATGAGTCTCTTTATGTTTTTATTTAAAATAGACACACACAAATTAAACCTAATATTATGCAGGATTTTTGTAATGTATAGAAATATTCCAATCATAAATCCATATATAGTTTGATCCAATCATTTTCTTAGCATCATCAAGATACATCATACTAGTGGTCCTCATGGGAGTGTTAATAATTTTTTTCTATAAAAACTACATCATTTTAAAATACCTATTATGAATTTCCATTTATTTAAAATAAATATATCATTAATTTGAAAAACTTTTAAATTGTGAAGGAATTTGAGTTCATCCGTTAATCTCCATTCCAAATAATTTGTCATAATTTATGAAATATTAGTACATAAATATTTTTTTAATTATTGATAAACTATATCATCGAACTTGTGTTTTGACTACTGAAACAAATATATATATTCTCTTTATAAAAATATTGAGATTAGAAATACATTTTGAAAAGGCAGGAAAAGTTAGAAAAGGTGTAGGCCTAAAAATAAAATATCTATTATCCTATTTTACACCATGTAATGTTGTTGTTAATTTTATAACATGATTTTCAAAATGTGTTTTTGATATCCATGGGGGTTTTTATATGAAAAACAAAAATTATAAATGAATTTATGAATGCAATTTTGACAATAACATGATATGGTTTTAAATAAAAATTTGATTCGTAAGAAAGGATTATTATATGGATTCAAATATTTTAACTTTTAAAAAGTTTTCTCATAGTCAATAGATTCCTATTTACTATATCCCTGTGTAACAAACATATTTTTTTTCATATTATGGTTCCTGATTCATCACATTATTTTTTCTAAACACCCACTAACTAAAAATATTTAGAGTGCCTTTAAGTGTAACTATAGGATCCCAAACTTTTTTTTCACAAACTGATTAGGTTGTTCTACCATTTCAATCACCCATAATTAATCAATTATTTTATTATTCATGTTATTATGTTCATGATGTGAAATAAATATTTGATTTTAGACTTAATTTCTAGGTTAATATATAGTTTTTGTACCTCAATCTATGTCTCAATATATAAAATTTATGGCATGGTATCTATGAGTCTTAATATCTCTTGGAATATAAGGAATAATCATATCATGTTATACTAATGGTTTTGTTTTAGGTTTTTCTTTATAACAAGAAGATATTTTTTTCTGGTTTTAATGTGTTTTCCTGAGGTTTGGATATAAAATTCAGAATTAATAGATCATCATCATGGTTTTCTAATGGGGATTTAAGCAAATTTGGATCTGTTTCATCAAATTTTATAAGAAAATGTTCTTCAACATTATGGGATCTATTATTATTTACAATATATGATTTACTAAAATTTTAATAACAATAGAATAACCCTTCATCATAGATTGATGATTTTTTTTGATATTATACGTATTGTATCAATTAATACATTCCAACAAAAAACCAAAATGTAATTAAAATTGGTATTTATACTATTGAATAATTTCTTAATAGTTTTGTCTAATAGAGGTGTAAAAAACTTTAATTATCATATAAAAGGTTGTATTTGAAAGCTCTACCCATAAATAAGAAGGATTTTCAAAATATATAATCATTATCCATGAAATTTTGGGAAGGGATGAATTTATTCTTTATAAAACACCATTCTACAATGAAGTTATATGAGATAAAATTTAATGATTATTTCCATTATTGTGGGAAAGACGATTCAAATTTTGTATTTTCAAACTCATGAACGCAATTACATTATATGGCCTTCATCCTATGTCCATTAAAATTATCAATAGTTTTTTATACATTGTAAAATAAGTTCAAGATTTGATTTTTTGTGCGATAAAGAATAACCATGTATACCTATAATATTAATCTATAAATAAATAATCATAATGTTTCCCATTTAAAATATAAAATTTATATTGATTATAAAATTACATGTGAATCAACTCTAGTGGTTGTGAGGTTAAAATCTATTCTTCAATTTGAAGGATATCTTTTTTTGATTCCCTTTATGACATGGAGTAAATATTTTATAATTTCGGAACATGCGTTTAGTTATATCCTTGACTAACACTTTCATAGTGATATTTATATGTAACATAACATATAAATGGAATAGTCTATAATGAAAAATAAAATATTTCCATGTAAAAAGAAATTATACAAGATTGTTTTTTAGAAACTAAAGAATCTAAATTAGTAGTATAAACATTGTTATTTCAGAAGGTATAAAAACTATAACATTTATGGATTCCATAACATTGTATTCATTATTTAGAAATTTCACATAAAAACCATCATCATATAATAGCGAGATTCTATATAGATTTTATAAAAAACCATATATGAATAGTACATTAAAATAAACAAAGTGTTTGAAATACCAATTTGACTATGGCTAGTAACATTCCCTTTAGAATTTTAAATAAAAAGAGGATTGAATTCCATCCAATTGTATCAGATTAATAAATCATGAAAATATCTAATCATGTGTCCAGAATAGCTACTATCTAGGTACCATTGATTCTTAGTGAATATTTCCATGAAATATCCATACAAAAAAATATTTATACAATGATTGATTTTTTTTTTCTGAAATATTATATGTTCTATAAATTCTTGAAATTAAGTATTAAAGAAACCATATTTTATAAAAAGTATTCCAAAAATCATATTTTAAACTAATGGAAATGAAATAAATTTTTGGTCCATAAGAGTAATTACTTATATATGATTTTCAACCATTGGAATTAGGAATGAAACTATTACTAATAATTATATTTTTTTGGTCAATACCCAATACCTATATTGTACATAGAAGAATTAAATTACAAATTATAATATGTATGGTTATTTATCCCATTGGTGAATCTTCATAAATATTTATTTAATTTTACATTTTATAATTTTAATTTATTTTTCCCTTTTAATAGTTGATAATTTTTATATTTTTTTACATCATGGCCTAACTTAAAATCAGTAGTGATTGCTTGAAATTTATTTATAATTTTATATTTAACCCTTAGATCATGGAATGTATCATCTATCATATTACAATAATCAAACATCTATTCATTATACAAACTTTAATTATAATTTTAATCATTAATTTAATCTATAGAATTATTAGAAAAATGTGATTGAGAAGAAATACTATAATTAGGTACCTCTAATTTTTAATCATTGAACACATGTTTGCACCATCATGTATATCCTCATGGGTTGTGTCTGAATCACATGAAAAATATTAAGAATAAATACATGTTTATTTCAATTCATTATTATACCTAATATCCATATCATCATATTTAATTTGTACATCATATTAGTAAAACCATCCATCATGTTCTCTTTCGCATTACACTCAATGAAAATGTTGTAATTTAAACCACAGTCTCCCTTCCAATCCCATATATAGATGACACTATTTAATGTATACCTTTATATAAGGGTTTCCTAAATAAAATCTTCGTGATATAATTTTTTATGAATTTTTTGGATAGATGGTACATCTCTTTATCACTATCGGTGGGTGAATATTTATTAGTCGAACACTCATCTTGAATATTATCATATTGTTTTAGGTAGAATACTTATGGGCTTCAGGTTATTTATTTCATTCCCCTAATTTATGTTAACTTTGATTTCATCCTATAATGTCATCATTTTTCCATTAATATACTATATATGAATCTTACTAACATCAAAAAATTCTATGATTTATCATAATGTTACTCACCATCTATCAGGTAGAAACCCAAAAGGTATATTACATATTACTTATTAGAAACATGACTCCCTAGTGAGTGAATTGTTATCAAAATTCCATTATTCCTGAGATACATGTCAGAAATGAGATCACATTGTTTCATTTTAAAGGATTCATATTTAATTGTATATATATTTTGGGGTATATCATTAAAATTATATTCTCCCACATGAGAAACAACTAAATTGTCAAAAATTCTGAACATTTTTTACTTGTAGATAATATACTAATTTCCTTAGAACCAAAATCACATTAAAAGAATTCATATATTTAAAATTTATTTTATAAGTATTGTATGTTGAATAAATCCATGAAAATATATCATTTTTAGGTAATTCATTATGATAATCTATTAATATTTTGATAACAAAACCAATGATTTCAAGATGCATTTTTATTTTAATATTCCTTTGAGAATAATTTGTACCATTAAAAGAAGTAAGGCTGTTGGTAGCATATTAATTTTTCAATTATTTATAATGAACTAAATATTAATATAATATTAATTTTATATCATTATAATATAAATAGATTAATATTTGAAAAATATTTTAAAACCATTGATATCAGATGATGGTCAGATTGAATGATTCAAGAGAGTAGTGAAATGAGTACAGAATAAAATTTAAATTAATAATATGTCAAAATTAAATTTAAAAAAACAATTTTTGTTCCTAATTAATTCAAAATGTAGTTGTATTTATCTTTTATCATTAATAATGTTTTTAAAAATCTTAATTAAGGATTGATCAAAATAATAATTTATTTTAATTAAACTTTTGAAATATATTTACCTATTCAAAATATAATATATAAAATAGTTTAGATTAACTATTAATGTAAATGAGTAGTTTAGAGTTTAAATAAAATTCTATTTTAGATATAAAAAAAGAAACTAGTAAAACATTAATAATGGAAAAATAATTTTCTCTGGTCTCGTGATGAGACATAATCCCTCCACTAGTAAATCTCCTGATTCAAATAAGGATAAATAAAAAAGCTATGATCCATGACCTAGAATAGCTATCTATGAAATATCTCAAAATAATTAGAGAATGAAAACATCTTATACAATTATACATGGGAATAATAACTAACTAGGCCACGTAGTGACCACTTACACAAATACCATTTGGTAAAAAAATTAAAATAGATAGATATAACATCAAGTATTCTTCGTTTTTAGGGTAGGATACTATGTGAGTAAAAATAAAGACTAAACAACAAACTACAAAAAATTCAAAAAAAAAAAGAAAGAATAATTGAGATTAATAAATGATGTGATTTTTGGTTTATAATTATCTAAATGTCCCTGATTCCTCAGGTTTTTCATTATGAGGAGCTCTATATTTTTCTCTAAACGATGTAGGAAATGAGAGTGGCATGATGTTATATTTTATGTTTTTAGGAACTTATTTAGATAGTAATAATATTACACTCTTTCACAATAAAATTCATGTAAGTTTGAACTAAGATGATCTTCATGTTCTAATCATGTAACTGCACTCTTGGTCATTTTCCACAATGTAGTCTTTCAAATACATATAGCAATGAAGGTTCGAATACATGTTGAATAATAAATATTAAAATTTTATTTATCTATGTATTAAAATATAATGTCTTCTCAATGCACACATGAAATGTTATTAGGTATAATAATTAAACAGTCCTTCAATAAAACTACCCTAAAGGAGTAATTTGGATTAATAAATTCATATTAATTAGAATATAAATATTTGCCCTTCTAGAAGTAGGAAATATCTATGGGTGACTCATTTTGGGCGGTGAGTCCATATGGTGGTGACACATTTCTGGTGGTGAGTTAGCCTAGAGGTGAATAATTCTAGTAGTGATTTACTGTGGTGGTGACTCATTCTAGTGGCCACATAGTTTGGCAGTTACTCAATCTACCAGTGATTATATCTTGAAGTGACTATGTCTTACAGAAACTCATGTTTGGTGGTGAGTAGTAGATGGGAGTGGGTAATGGTTAGAAGTGACTCATTACAATAATTATATAAATTTAATCAAATGAACTTACAATATAATGTTATAACCTAAATTAGTGATCTCATTAGGAACATAATATGCCTGATTTGTGATCATTCTTATAAGTATGTTCTAAAAATAGATGTTTCTATCCAATATAAGTTATAGAAACGTTATTTAAAATATAGAAAATATGATTTATAATTGGATAATGAAAATTTTAGTGATTTAACATCAGTGATCATACAAAAATAATTCTTTTGATAAATATAATAATTAAGATATTGGTTCTCATGTAAAGTCATTAAATTTCTAGAAATAACATCTAGGTGAAATTTTAATTGGTGATATAAAATCTTGTCTTAAAACTAGATTTAGATTATAAAATATTTGTGGTTTTCATGTTTTCTTATGTAATTAAATTCTTCAACATACTGATGGATCATTTTCAAAATAGATAATTGAAATACAGGAGCATTTATATTTGATTGTTTGGTTTAAAGAAGAGTTCATTTTTAACCAACTATAGATCTAAATATTGTTGGAGCAGAAGGAATATTATAAATTTTTTTGAAGAGTTTGTTTAACTAAATAGAATAAATTATATTTTAGTTGTTAATGTATTAAATCAATAGAATGATTTTTTTGAAAAATATTTTACCTCAGTCACTAGATTAGAATAATTAATAACTCTTTGTTTGTATATATCATTTTTGTAATAGAACATTTTTCTATAGACGATGAATGTTCTTTTTCAATTGATATTTTTATAGATGGGAATTTTTGAAATAGCCTTCTGGTTTTTAGAATTATTTCAAACCTAACCATCTTTTGAAACTATTAAAATATCATTGGCGTTTGAAACATCTCTTCTAGGTTTATATGAGAGGATTTCAATATTTCAATTTCATATTATATTCTAAAAAGGAAAATTGATCTAAATATATTTATTAAAATAAATTGAATACATATAATAATTATTAAAATATTTTTTCATGATATTATATATTATATTTTGATCCCTAAGAGATTTATTTTTTGTTGATATTTAAAATCTAATGTATTCAATGTTTAAAAATATTCTTAAGTGTGATAACTTACATTATTTGATAGAATCTATGAAAAATTTTATTTTGATTTCAATGAATTTTTCCAAATTTAAATATAATCATAAATAAATTCATTTTAATGTAGTTATAAAATAATTTTGTATACTAATGGATATTTTAATCACAGAATTGTTTTTTCCTACACAAAAGTAATTTATGATAACTCGTTTTGTTGATTATAATGTAGGTGGTGAAAAATATAAATTGCAACATGTATATTTTATTTTTTTTGTTAATATTTATTTTTATCGTGTTTTAATAAATTAGTTTCACTATAACCGACTGATTGTGATTATGGTGTTTTTTCTTCTTGTAAATTAATTTTATTTTCCTAAAAACACAATTTTATTTATGATTTTAATTTCGGTAATATAGTTTGTCCATTATATATTACTTTTATATACTTATATCAATAAAATTCATCGCATCATTATACTCCTAAACACATATATTTTATTTAATGACATCATATAAATAATTTTCATAATTATAATATTATTTAGTATCAGTTTCTAAAGAAAATAAAAATGTTTTCATTTTTACAAGAAAACTTAATTCAGTTAATTTAGATAATATCAAATTTTTATCTCGTAATATGGAAATATAATTTACATAATATTTTATTTGATTTCATTAAAATTCCACCAAATTCCAAGATAAGGATATTTAATTTTATAACTTGTATGACATGGATCATCATGAAAATAATGAAATATAACAACCCTAGACATTATAATATATATAAATTTATATACATTCAATATTTCTAATAGAATATGTTTCACACAATACATATCTTATATTTCCATAAATTCAATACAATTTTTATCTTTATCTATTAGGAATATTGAGGTTATTATGCGTAACAAAAAACACATATTTTCAACGATAACTTATGTTACGTGCAATGCTATGTTTCTCGAGACTACAAATACTGTTTATATTATTTCTAAATAATATAATGATTATATAGATAGTATAATGACATATAATAAAATGATTAACTAAATTTTGAAAATATTATTTCTATATGTTAATATACTTATTTTATGATCAATTAATTATAAATGAATTTATGAACAAATTATTAGGGAATTATTTTTATAAAAAGTAATTTTATATGAAAAGGAACTAAATAATAATAAATAATATTAATAAAAACTAAAGAATGATATTATTTATATTTTTATAATATATATTCAATTGATTTTTTTACATTCATCTAATAGGTTTGTTATGAATAAGGGAATGAAAAAAAAATCTAATTTTACGCATAACAACAATATTTTTACTAAGGTATTTTTTCTAGCTTTTAATGGTTATCCTATTTTAAAAAGATATTTTTGATGACTTTATAAATTTATTTAGATAAAATAATAATTACTTAAAAAATTGAAATATCAAAATATAATATTGGTTATTTGTTGGAATTTTTTTTGAGAACATTCATATTTTGATAAATAATTAACGTATTGAATATTAATTGAAAACAAACAATTAAAATACATAATACATATTGTAAAACTATATTTATAATTAATTAAAATGTATAAATGGATAGATCATAAGTCCATTAATATAATTCATATAATTGGAATAAATTTCATGTTGATGTTTGTTATAAAAACATTTCATATATTTGAACATTTTAACATAAAAACCCATCTTTTTCATCCCCTCTACGAGATTAATTTTTAATTAATTTCTTCAAATATTTATAATTAAATATAGAAAAATAGTTTTCAGATAATGAATTATATTAATTTATAATTTCTTGTGACATAAAATTATAATTTTTTAGAAACTATTAAATAGAGAAATGAAAATTAATTACAATGATAATTACGAAAATGAGATTACCTAGTGGTTGAAAAATAATTTTAAGTATGAAAATAATAATGAAGCTTGTAAGAAACATATTTTATTGCAATATTTTAATCGTATAAATCCTTTTCTCTAATTGGTATTATTATTGTGAGACAATGATGATTGTTGGACCTGAAAATAGTGTTTACCATTTTATATTTACAATAATGCCTCATCCCCTCCGATATAATAATGTACTGACCCCCTCACATATTAAATCCTATAAATAACATTTTCTAGAAAACATTTACTAAAGAAGTTCAAAAATTTCCTCCCAAAGTCATAGAATCTCCAAATTTATAATAACTATAGACATAAAATCAACTTTTTATAATAAAAAAGAAGTTACCTTGAAAAAGAAGTAACAGTTTTCAATGAGCACAATTATTTTTTTCTTTATCATCCCCTCAAAATATTCTTGCTTATTTATTATGTAATAAATTAATCATCCTAAATTAAATTAAATTTTTTATCACGATTCTGTTACTAACACCTACACACATATCCATAAAATGGGATACACAATCATCGATCATTTGTATGGTTGACTACCACCTAACAAAAACAATAACGGCTGTTTTTTCATTACCACCTAAAATTGTTTGGAATAATGATGGATTTATAATTTATAAAATTTAAAAATGATATTTATAATTTTATTTATTCTTATTTATTTATTTTATAACATTTAACTTCAGGATTTTATATTTTTAGGGATATTATAACATTATTTGGGGGTGTTTAGACTATCTCCTCCTCAAAGCGATATGGTTCATTCATAAATTACATGGAATTTATTAAGGATAATTTTATTAAAAATATATGATATATGTGGGGAAAATATAATAATTTAATTATTATATGAATATATATCGTATATTTTTTATTCTTTTAATATGACAACAAGCTGGAAAAAGGATTATTGTGTACATGTGACCTACTGTCTGAATGAATGTTGTATATAATTTAATATCCCTAAAAATTAGGGATTACCCTAAGTAAATATACAATGAATATATATAATATTTACCTAATGTCTTACATTATAGAAATTATTAAATCATTATCTATATAATGAGAAAAAAAGTCAAAACCTACATGAAAAATAAGATAATTAACACTCAAATCAATGAAAATCATGAATAAATATTTAATAAACATATTAAAAGATGTTATAAAAGGATTATATATGGTATTATAAATATAAATATTTTTATTTAATTTTTAATTTACATGAAAAAAAATTACATGAGTTTAATAAATTTTCAACCAAAGGTAATCATAATGTAATTGAATTTCTATTCACATGTTTATTTTTGTGATACACATACCATAGTCTCCACTTGTTTCATTATATAGTGTATGTAATACCCATGAATGAATTTTTGTATCCATATACATAGTTTTTGGGGATTTAGATATCTATTTTATGATATATATTTCATGGGGTTTATAGTTTCAATGTTACAAAAAATGTAATGGATTTTTGTCACAATTTTTCTATTTGAGCTGTTTGTTATGTTATATAGTTATCATAATTTATAATGTCTGTATATATATCACCATTTAAATTTTATATTTGTAATATCCTTATTCTCATGATATATTATGTTTAATTTAGGATTATTCCTTCATTTGTATTAGGATTCTAATATTTAAATGTGGAATGGGATAGTTTGGAATGTATAAGGATTATTTTCCTTAACAATGTTTCTAATGATATTTTATTAGTGTTTCCAATCATCTAAAGTTTTATCCCTTATTTTTAATTATCCTCAATTAGGGAAATTTTTTATTTCTACCACCATTATTCTTTCCTTTTATGTAATATTATTATTTTTAAAAATAAATTTTTTATCATTTACTTCATTGTTTACTTTTGTTAATCATTTACATCCCCTTGAAATATTCATTTTCCTATGATCATCATGCATCAAACATATCCTAAATGTCAATATAATTTAACATGGATATGTTTTTTCATATAAATAGTATATGATTTTAAAATATTTTTATTACTTTTATAGTTATTTTATTAATTTTGGAATATTGAAAAATTTATATATTTTAGTCAATATGTATATTTGATGATAAGACACACTGTTCATTAATTAAACCAAATTTAAGATACATGAGAATTGAATTGGATTTTATATAGCGGGTTGAGCACAATATAGACCCTCGATGAATCAATAATTTTCATGAAACAAACTAGAGATTTTTTTCTATGGCCTTACCAATTTATTATATTCCTAGAATAAAGCATTGATACTATTAGATTCAAGGCATGAATCCTTGAAATTAATATATAATTTTCATGAAGTCATGATATTGTTAGATTCATGGATGAAATAAATGATAGTATTATTTTCAGGGATTTAAGCCTTCATAATATTTGATTTTTTTTAATATATTGAATGTTGATGTTTTATATATCTATTATTATTCCTTCCATCATTATAAATTCAATTATTGATATTCTATCTGATTTTTAAATTAGTTATAATATCTTTGGTTATCTTTCCAGATAATGTGATTATTTATATAGTTTTATTTCATAATCTATTATCCATTATATATAATGATAAATCTATTTATTTTATGGATTATGTATTTAGTTATTTTCCATTACTTGTTGATTACTCTAATTGATTCATTATTGTTTAAACTGTACCTAACCCTTACTGTACATTTTAGCTAACCCTTATTTTGTTTACATTACATAGGATTCTTGGAAGGTTACTATGACTGATTTACATGGTTAATGTATACAAAATATGTTTATCGTTGAAAGTAAAAAAGTTAGGTTGAAATTTATGTATTCATTTTTAATTGAAGACTCCTGTATATATCTAATTTATCATTAACACTAAACTAATCAATAAATTGGGATGTTATTCCTTGTATCTTATTACAATGTAAAGAAACCTATAATTATATCCTTTATTTATATGGTTTTGTATCTATATTTGTAATTATATGATGATTAATATAAAGATTGTGGGATAATTGTTTTTTAAAATTTTATTAGGTAAATAACCCAAATATAGAAATTGATTATTTTTATAGAAGAATATATTCCATCATTAACTTAAGAGTTATGGATTCCATTACATGATTATGATATTATGGTTCATCATAAATTCTATGTGTTAAAAACCCATTTTTTAGGATTTTGTAATATGATTTTACCATTATTTAGGATATTTTGGAATTAATTTATGGTAACACAACAAATTAGATAAATACATGTTTTAATAAGATTGATATTTTATGAATAATGATTTTAGACATTATAAAAATTACTTTAATGGTAATGTTAATATTTTTGGATGATATAATAATTAATGAAATTCCAATAATTGTAAAACTATATTATAATAATTTTTCGAAAAATTAAATTTCATTGAAAAATGTTACAAAGATTAAAGAATTTTTTTGAGTAACTAATGGAAAAAAAACTTATTAGATTTGTATATATTTTAAAAAAATTATTTCTAGAATAATTCATTTACATTTTATATAATTACTTTTAATAAGGTGATAACATTTTTGGTGAATATGATCATTAATGAAATTTTATTAATTGTAATATAAAATTATTATACATCTTGAAAAAAATAGTTTTCAAGACCCTAGTACACGAGTTATTTAATGATAAATTTCATTTCAAATTTTTCGATAGCTTTTTGGGAATATTATGGGTATTGTATTAAAATAATTTAGAAGGACCACCCACATGACAGGTGACAACACATAACATCTTATGATGAAGCGAGTATTGAACCCCTAACCAAAGGATGAGTTGGGGTTCAGGCCAATCACTTTCTTATGTGATGTCCCGGTTAAAAAATAGATTTTCTTGTTAATCAATTTGGAAAATAAAATTTACTGAGAAACTAATTATATTAATTTTTTTGGATTGGATGTTATGGTATTAACCATATTTTTATGGGAAAATAGATAGAGAAAAATACAACTAATTATTTTTTGGGATAATAGAAACCATTAAATGTTAATATTAGTGATTCAGTAATACAAATCATTTTTAAAATACTCATTTATTAGTGTATAAAAAAACTAATAAGTAAATGATGATATTTTATATATAGAAACATATCAACTAACTTAATTTATTTATTTTTAAATGCTATAAAATAATTACTTAACATCTGTAAAATGATCTAGAAATAAAATGGTACCATAATAAGAATTTTTTTGAACTAATTGTATTTTAAATCATGAAATACTTATGGTTTTTATTCTCTAAATAATTCATTTCTCATTCACTTGTCTGGGATCAATGACGTATATCAATATTTTTATGTATTTGAAATTTTCTTCCATGTAAAAATACTAACATTCCACAAATGTTATCCAACATGAAAACATAGTTATGTGTCCTTCCATATGACCATGATAGTTTCCATTATCTTCAATCAAGGGGATGTTTTACCAACCCTGATCATTATGTGATATTTCGAAAAATTAATTTTACAATATCAACCACTAGAATACCTAGATCAAGTATAAGTTACAAGGATGTAATTTATTATACTGGGGAAAATTTAACACCACACTATTTTAAAATAAGTATACTACATTTTATATCATATACGAAATAAAGCACCAAGTTTTAGAATGTATATTACAAGACAATACATTATTATTTATTTATAATTATATTATTTTATAATTTTATATTGCATATACTACATGTAACACTAAAAGTTTCTTGCATTACTACAACATAATGTTAGCTTTCTCTACATGAAATAATGAGAATGGTTTATAAACTATTTAAATGTTATTAGTAAAAAATATAATTATCAATCTGATTTTATTATTAATATTAAAAGCAAAAAATATGAAATTTTTATTTAACAAGTAGAGCACATGAAAAATGTAAATTCTACTGGGCTTGAAAAAATAGAGACCAAGAGAGTATCCAAAAAAAATTTCCACACCATCATGGGGAGGGATCTAATAATGTTAAAGTCCCTAAGGGGGAGATCATATGGGTCCTATGTTTCCATGATGACAACCAAATTATTAGCTTTATACTATGTGTGAAGAATATTGATACTATGGGTAAGGATATACCTACATTTTTGATCTGGACAAATAATGCATCATAGTGATGAATATGGGTCTTTGAGGGAGTTCTAGAGGATATTTGAGTAAAAATCCATTAATGATAGGGGAATATTGTTTTCATTGAACATCTAAAGACTTGAGAGTATAAACATACCTTCATCTTCTGGTGATACCTCATTCCAATAGAATACATCAATGTCAAAGACCACTAATCCTATTGAATGAACAAAATACATTGATAATGTTTTACATTACCAAGATTCAGGTATCATTTTAGAATGTATTACCTCTCTATATGTTATAGAATATGATAAAGATCCAAGATGATTCACTTTTTCGCCATAGCCAAGGTATGACCTATCGATATTGGCCCCCTATTTTGGGACTGGTTCCTAGCATCCCAGATGAACCATCACCCCACTTACAAGAGGAGTTCTTGAGTCTTCAATTCAGATTTTTTTATTATACTAATGATTTACCCCTATATAGAGTCCTTAGATGACTCCTTCACAACATGATGAACAACAATGTAACCAAAAAGTACATAAAAGATTGAATCCAACTTGGTATCAAAAAATAGATATAGGGTGGAAAACTTGTTTAGTATTAGTTTATAATATGGTAGTCATCATCTATCCATTATAATGATGTATATAAATTTTTTTATATAAATATGGAAACAATTAATATACTTTGATCTAATTCTTTTTGTGTCCAATTAATTCTAAATGAATATAAAATCCTATTATAAATGAAATAATTTTATAAAAAATAATTTTAAATGAAAATGTAGTTTTATGATGATATTTTTAATTAATTAATATTAGAGTGATATATTAATGAAATTTACAGTTTATATATTAGACCATGTGTTTTCAAAACCATATAATACATTTTAATTGTATAAGATAATAAAAAATAATACGATTTTATATACAAAAATATATATTTTTCTAAACATAATTTTAACACCTTTTAATGGTGCAACTATTTTAAAACATAATTTTTTAATTATTATAATTTTATATGAAAAATAATCATGATTTTAAAATCATAATTTCATAATTTATTTTATTGTAATATTTGTAATTTTTTAGAGGACATTCATATTTTGATGAGTAGTGAAAAATAAAGGATATTTAAGGAAATCTGATATTTCATGTAAATAATTTATAATGATAATTTATATATTTAATTTGTTTTAATGTATAAATACATCAATTAAAAATCTATAAATCCAATTTAGGTCATTCTATTCAATTTCACATTTAAAAATTGATAAAAAATATTTCAGTCATTAGGGAATATTCAGTTTAAAAACACTTGTTGTCGTCCCATATAAGGGGTTCGTTTTTGGTTAATTTAATTTACATTTTTCAATTGAATTTGGAAAAATGGATCCCATGTTTAAAATATTAATAATTTATATTTTATTCTTATGTCAATTTTTTTTCAAAATAAATTATTAGTGACATAAATCAAAATTAATTAGAGTGATTAAGGTTAAATTAATTTTTCATAGTGGTTAAAGTTTAATATTAAATATAAAATATACCATAAAACTTGAAAAACCCATGTATGAGGGCCATATAATAACCGTATAATCCCCTTTATCTAATTGTGTTTTTTATTGGAGGGAAATTATGTAAGGGATACCCGACAAAATTGTTAACCTTTTTATATTTTTATGAATTCCACTCTGCCTCAACTATAAAAAGCCATCCAACCCCTTACTACATCACATATATAAATACATTTTACACGTCTGACATGTCCGATATAATATAACAACAATCATACCTTAATATTAGTAGCCTTACTATGTCAATACATCTAACCAAATGAGTTTTTTTGTATAAACTAAAAAGTGTTACTGAAAAAAATGTAATATCCTTCAATGACTAGTTTGTTATTTATTTTTTCACCGAGTCAATTATTTGTATATTTTTATTATATAATAAGATAAGTATACAATATATATATATATGTGGTTATGTTATTGTTTTGACCTTCTTTTATACATACTTCCATTAAATGAGATACACAATCAACAATCTTCTCTATGGAGGAGTACCACTTTGTGAACAAATGTCATCCATTCTTCTACTACATCGTTTCATAGTTTAGAATAATGATTAATATATTGTTTTTATATAATATCTATGATATATATAATGTATTTATTCTTCTATATTTCTTATAAATAACATACATTATATTTTCCATTTGGTGATAATATGATAACATCATTTAGGGATATGTGGACTACGACATCCTCAATGAGATGTGATGCACTCACGCTTTACACGAAATATAATAAGGATGGATTTATTAAAAATATCACACATATATGAAATAAATTTTCTACTAAAATTATAATCTAAAAATATATCAATTACGTTACATTTTATTAATATGATAATAAAATGGAAACAACATTCACGCGTACGTACGACCTACCATCCCCATGAAGGTATATTTAATTTACATTCATAAATCATTATAGATTACTCTAAATAATTATATAAAATATAAGTATATTATTTAGATCAATTTTTATATTCAAGATATGATGAAAAACTGATATAAGTAATATGATAAAAAAGGAAAAATATTCTAAAAAATAATGTAATTAATTGATATAGAGAAAGGATGATAAGAAAAATTGTTCATTTAATAGACTGATTAATAAATATATATAGAATACATTTGATTTTAAGGTGATGGGAGGGGTCCAATAAATCATGTCAACATATCAGCCACATTCATGAAACAAACAAGACTATGTTTTGGCTCAGACCATACACAATTTATGAGATTCTTGTAATAATGCCCTGATAGTATTACATTTGAGGAATGACGCCTTTAAAATATTAGATTCCAAGCATTAAGCCTTTATAGTATAAGATTTCTATCATGAATACTTTAAATTATTATATTATTGTCATAAATCTTTGACCACATTAGATTCTTTTCCTTAACGCTCAATTACATGTTTTAGATATCCCTCATTAATCATTGAATCATTATGAATTCAGTTATTTATATTCTATGTGATTAATGGATTATATAGAATATACAGGGTTTTGTTTTACGGAAATGTGATTATTTATATAGAATTATTTGATGTTCGTTTATTCATAACATATTATTATTAATTTATTTATTTCATAGAATGTATTTTTAGTTATATACGTGGCCATATTGTTAGTCACATTGATTAATTATTATTTTGTTGTATTGAAAATCTTTTGAGAAATTGACCCCACCTTCTGTCTTTAAACCAGATTCCATGGAGTGTGTTGTTTCTACTATTTATGGATACGGTATATGGAATAAATATATCCGCAAATGGGAAAAAATTGTTGTGATGTGTGTTTAAATTTTCAATTCTTGGCACATATATGAATCTATTTTACAAAAATTAATAAACTAATTGGTCCCTTGGGATGTGTTTCCATATATCTTAAAAACATTTAAGTCTATCAGGAACTACATAAAGACATTAAGGTGTTAGTAAATATATTTCTATTATATTTTGGTTTTAAATATTATTAGGTAATAATTCTTGATAAACATTTAAAATCTCACTAGCTTGATCAGTAAAAATTTGAGACCATTTATTTTAATGAATGTAATTTAATATGAATATTAATTTTTTATGGTAGATTTTGTAATATAATATATAATTCAATATATATTCCTATAATTATATATAATTATAACTTTTAATGTAATAACACTAAAATATAAAATAAAAATCTTATATTCGATATAGTACATGACACATGAAACCAAGAACATAATGGGATAAAATACAACAATAATATATAATATATTAACTACATTAAATATGTCTTATCAATTTCATATTTTTAATGAACTCAATAGTGAGTTAACTTTTGTTACACACAATAGTGTATTTATTTGAAATCCTACATAACACACACGATCATGTTTTAAGGAATAGAGATTTAAAATAAAATATAATGAGATAAAAACTTGAAATTAAATTATTAATTTCGAAAAGGGGTATCTTATTTATGAAAATAAATGGTTAATCAAAATTTAAAATGATATCATTTTTTATAAAGTAATTGTAAATCAATATGAAAACAGATTGAATATAAAAGAAGAAATATAAAATATTCCCAAAGTTTTTTTTCCATAATATATTTAATTAATGAGAATAATGGTTGATATTAATATAATTGATATTATATAATACAATCAAAATAATATTTTTTATGTTCATCCAATATATTTGAAAATAATAATTTGAGAACATACCAAATATTACACTTAAAAACCTATAATTTTATAAAGTCTATTTTACCGCCTTTTTATTGCAACCACATTTTATTTATGAATTATAAAACATTAATTTATTGAATATGTAAAAATAAAAGTCTTAATTAAATTAGAAACATTATAATTAGGTTAGTATGAGGTTTTTATATTCTTCTGAAACATTTAATTTTATAATGAATACTGATAAATACTGAAATTTATTTCAAAACTACCTTATCATCTAATTTATTTATAAGGATTAGTTATAAATTTTATTGGTTTTCATGTTTAATTATATATTATTTTTTTCAATTAATAAAATTTATTTAATTGGGATCAATTCTTATTTAAATTTAACGTAATAACATATCAATATTTTTGATGTTCATAATATAGAAAGAATAAATGATGTCCCACATGTGGGGAGAATTTTAAATTAATTTATGACCCATCTATGATTGTAAATTATAAAAATAGATTTTATATTTTGAATTATAACAATTAATAATTTCTAATTTGATCAAATTATTTTTTTGATATAAAATATTAGTGAATGTATATATAATTAATAACAATTATTAAGAAAAAATTAAGCTTACTAAATGAATAAACTATTTACTCAGGAACCAATTGAAGTAGAAACTTGTAAAAAACATATTTTATATCCATATCACGTCCATAAACCTTAAATGAAATGGTTTTTTGGTCTTTTGTTACATTATATATGCAATAACATGTGTATACCTAACTTTTTTAAAAGAATTCCAAGTGAGTCATCTCCCTTCCATAAATTTGGCTACCACTTCCTCCCATTAATAACACCACTCAAAAAAATATGTTTTAGAAAATATATTAACAAATAGATTTACAAAATCCCTCCAATAAACTGTTAATACACTTATTGGGATGAAATAATTCAATGGATGTCATTTGGTATAAACAAATATAAGTTACCAGATTAAGAGATAAGGTCTTGTCTAAATATTTTGTAGTGTCATTTCCGTTCCCAACTGTGTATTCTCTTATTATTATATGTCTAAATAAAGACATTAATATCCAAAATATATTATAATTTTTTATGTTAATATTTCTACCTACTATTACACAAACACCCATCTAATGGGCAACAAATATATTGTCTCTGTGTACGGGTAACTACTGCCTCACGAACAGATGATTGCTCAATTATCCCGTAGCACCAATCATGGAAGAAATTATGCTGGAAAAACTATTTATGTATTATATATTTATAATATAATAATTATTATTTCTTTATTATTATTTAATTTGTATTTATTACATTTATTTAGGATTTCCACCTTGTGTTAAAACAATAATTCTGTTTGAGGAATTATAGAACACGCCACTTCAAAGAGATATGAATGGTTCATACCATATATAGTATGTATAAAGGATGGTTTTAAAAAAATGTGACATATATAAAATATATCTTATTATATAATTATAATATAAATATGTATCATTTAGTTTTCATTAATTTAATACAATAATGAAATAGATGTAGAGTTCATGAATACATAGAACCTACCATCACCATGAATAGTGCACATCATTTATAATCTATAAATATAATGGAATTCTATAAATATATATATATATATATATTAATTTATATGATAATTATACCTTGTAATACATTCTTTATATGATGTAACAAATATATAATTAATGATAACGTCAAATAACAAGTTGAAACTTACACAAGAAAACTCAGTAATTAACACCGAAAATGGTGATATTAATTTATGATTTTTCAAAAACGAGTAATAAAATATCATAAGAAATTAATATATGATATTATAAACATTATTATTTTTATTATTTATTTAGTAAATCTTTTTCAACAACTATATATGTCCAGAGAACACACAAAAATGAAGGATAAGGTATGTGATTTCTTCTCAATTTACATTCCATTGGAAAATACTTCTATTATGCACCAATTCTTTTTTATTTGGAATATATTATTTCATATTACATGATATATGATGAATCTAGTTATCGTCATGATATTATCATTTTCATTTAAATAATAGGGAATTATGATTTAAATGATTAAGGTGGTATGGGTGACTTTGAAATGATTATGTTTTTTTCTCAAGATTGTTTTCATATCAAAAACCCTTGTCATAAATTATCCTACAAAGAGGTATTATTTATAAATCCATAGTATTTTTTGAATATGTATATTTGATATTGATTTTTTTTATCAATATATGTGGAATGATTTTGAATTTCAATACATGTGTTGGAGACTATTTAGGGAATTCCCAACAGGTTTGGGGTCGATTAGTGAAAGCTCGTTAATGCATTAGTAGTTTCAAAAAGGGAATTCATTTTCCTAATTTTTTAAGATGTATATTAATGTTAAAGGTATAATTTTTCTAGGAATCATGATGTATGATAAAAAACTCATGTTATATTTATAATTCCGTTATGATTTGTCCATGAGTTTTTTTCATCTACATATCTTTGGATTAATTTCATTTTCATTTCACTACTTTAATGAAATCTATTATTAGTTTATTACCTTTAAATAGTGATATTTTCTTATCCATTTAATTTTATGGAATTTGTTATCATTTATTTACATTCCCTTGTTAATATATTTCTATTGATTCATTACTTCTTCTTCATTACATACCATTAATATGTATTTGATCTCACTATTATTACGATACCATTCCAAACATTATGAATAAAAACTATTTGAATAAAAATTCAGGGGTGAAGTTAGATTTTTTTCTGTATCTTCCTTGGTTTTTTAATTTCCCAATGCATTATGGGTATTATGTATATAATATGGGTATCCAATATTAAAAAATTGATCAGTACATTAGGATTTTATTACTTCTAACCATTCTAATGCATTAAATAATTCATCGTCTTTGAGATTCTAGGGTTAGGAATATATAGATTGTCTCAACAGAAGTTTAGAAGAATCTTATGAAACATAATTTTGAAAACATATATTAGGAAACATAACCTTATAATAGATATTGAGGATATGTATAGCATAAAACCCTAAAAATGTTTGTATGTTAGTGAATATATGAGTAATTTTAGCAATATATCGATGTTTGGATACTAGAAGTGGGCCTGTATGTAGTATAAATCTAACAAGGTGTAATAAACACAAAAAATGTGTTTTAGGGCTGGCTCGGGGTAACCTGGTACATAAAAATATGCAATATTGACCACCTATTTTGACACTCCTGGGGATATAAATTATATAGAGTTATAAAATGTTCACAACATTATGAAATAATCCAGAGTATGTCACTGTTTTGAAATGGCATCTGGAATGAAGAATGCTATCAATACTCATGAAAAAAGTGTTATTACCATGTTAAGAAATCTAATATAGTTTTTTTTGGAACTGATCAATTTATGGATATATTAGAGAGGCATATATAGGTTATGAAAAGATACCTTTCTTGAATAGAGTAACCAATTCCATATTGATATTCTTCTATTCATTAGAATCTTCCATCATTTAGTGGGACAACAAATCCAACTATTTCTAAGAAATGGATTAAGTCTCTGGAAAAGATATTTACCTTCGTAAAATTCCATGATAATTAAATTTTTACGTTGGTGGTCTATTTTCTACAAGTTGATTATGATTAGTGGTACTACCTGATCTAGAATACAATGGAGTAAGATGAAATTGAACTCACGGAATGGATAAATTTTGAGAAGACATATTTGTTAAATACTTCACTCATGATAAAAAATCTAGATAAAGAGGATTTTATTTGGCATAATTCAAAAGTACTAAGACATTATTATACATAATGAACCTACTTTTACAATTTTATCCATGTATTCTACTGATTATATATGAAATATATTGTAAAATATCGTCAACTTATTTTAAGTGCATAAGCCATGTCTCCTAAGGGTGATATTGTTTCAGAACATTTATTTATATAATTAAATAGTTTTATGTGATATCAATAAGGAAAAATAATTCTCCATGTCCTATGGATTCAAGGTAAACCAAGATAAGAATATGTATTACGAACAATAAGAAAAAGGGAATGATTCATCAATTATTCATGGAATGAAGGGTTTTCAAACATGAAATAAATGTGGAAAGAATCACCTCGGTAAATTTATAAAAGGATTGGGAGTTTTTTATATGTGTAAAAAATGGGTCACTAGGTAAAATAATTCAAAAGAAAAAAATTAAAATACATCTATTGAATGTTATAACTATAAGGATATGTGTCACTTCAAAAACAAATTCCTCAAGTGACCTGAAGATATTCATCAGAAGTAGATTGGGGATCATAGTCAAGCATATGTTATTGACCCAACCAAGGTGGAATGATCAATGTACTTATACAGTTGGATCTAAGAAATATTTTTAATGTACATTATTTATTATGTTCTATGTCTTAACCTCATTCTCACAAATTGAACACCTCCTCAGATGGAAATGTTTGAAATGAGATAATCACTCCCTGAGGCCTAACTTTATTAGGCCCTAGATTAGTGACTAGCACTGAGGGTATAATAAAAAAATAGATGGTATGAATTATCTTCTAAGATAACACATGAGAAAGAGAAAGATAAGCTGGAAACCAAAAAAAATAATTAATACACTAGATTATAATATAAATAAGAAGTAATCATATTTAATGCAATTAAATAAAAAGTACATATGAAATAGGAAACTGCTTGAACCAAAGAAGGTAAAACAATTGCAACCAAGAATCCCAAATAGCTCATATAAACCTCAATATTATATTAACCAGACGGATCTCGGACCTTATCCAAGTGAAAAGAAAAATATATTACATATCATAGTGTGAGTATAATAGTATTCTTAATAGGATCCCTAATGGAGCCACTTGTGAGAAAAGTAAAGGAGGAATGAAAAAGCACAGTGAACAACATGTGAAACTAACTCGTCACCTAAATAGGTACATTAAGTTATGAGCTTCACCATTGATACTCTCACTATGTATAACATTCATGAATGTCAAATATAATGAATAATATCAAGGGTACCCTGCAAAAAATTCCCCACTAGTTTTCCTATTTTCCCCAATATCGCATGTCCTAAGCATCTCTCTCCAAAACAAATTTCTCATGGACACCTAGGCCAAGCTCTGCAAAATGCACCTCATGCAACAAAACCACCACTTCTACATAAATAAATTAACTATCATTTTTTAGAGCCACCATAGCTCACTTTATTTGTGTCATACAATAGTTATTATACCTTAATCCATTACAACTAATACACCGAGTAACAATCCTTATTCTATCATAGCCAATACATGTATCACCAAGAGTAGTCTATAAGAAACTATATTAATAATATATGTGTCTGAATAACTATATGTCATCAGATTCATCTACACTCCTATATGGGGAATACTAAATACTTTTCCAACCATCACAAGTAACAACTATGAAAATATACTGGGGATAGTGGGGTTAGTCAACCATCCATCTTCCCACCGAGATGGTGGGGAATAACCCCTCATTGCTTAGAATCCTTGGGGTGTTAGTTTCCAAAACTGACATAGTGTAGCAGCATATAGAAAAGAAATTTATAGAATATACAATACATCACTATCACACTATGGGCTTAACCAATTCTTTGACTAAACTATAGATATCATCTCTCGAAATCTAGACTCCCACTACAATGAATTGGTATCCTATAAGCACACATCCATTTTATGAGATAAATTATGTCATATTATCCATTTTAAATAGTTTCTCTTTAGGTTATTAGTTTTTTAAACATTATATAACTATAAAAAAAATCCTCATTACATTTTATTAGCATCACAACAAATTCACATGTCCTCTAGTCATAACCAACTTAGTCTATAGCTTCTCAAATGTATAATCTCAACATTGTATCCCAACAAGCTCCAAACCCATGGGTTCTTAATCATTTATTCACTCATTTATTACTATAATTATAATTATTACATAATTCTTGGAATTATATGTAAACATTCTAAGCAACCAAACCGAAGTGGATCGACAAGATCAGTAGACGAAATAACCATCGAGCCTGTTTAACCTATAATAGGAGTATATACCCATCCATACCCAATAAACTAAACACAAAAATCATATATAATACCCCACGCATCATCGACACTTTTGGAAGGAAGGTATGAAATCCCAACTGAATTATGATGTGTGTAACGTAAAGAAGATAAAAAATAAATAAATTCAAAAGAAACCACTTTAACAACAACGGTTAAGCCCAGGTTCAATGCTTTCCATGATCTCTGATGTCCTCCCCGACTTTAGCATGCCTAACATGATGCATCTTGACACTCTAGGCCTCAAATACTACCACAACCATGGGACATACATACCCCACATCTCACAATATCCATTCAGGCTCACAACATATCATAAGCTGTAGAAAAAAAATAATGAATCTTGGATCTTGGCCCAAAATGAGGCATTATTCTATCACACGTAACGAGATCTCCTGGATCCTAAGTACAATTCATTATACCTTACTAGAAAAATGATATCTTAGAACCCTATCAGGCATTATCTTTTATCCAACAATTGGTTCTTTAATCCATCTTGAATTAACCGATACATTATTTTATTGTTCAAACTATTGGATACCTAAAAACGTAAGCTATCATAACTCTATCTAAATAATTATATAATTAATTTGACATCAATTTATTCAAAAAAATATAAACATTATTTAGGTTTATGACTAAATTTCATTAAACATGCACATCTACATCAATGTGATTAACGTATAATGTAATAACAATAATATTCATTTACGTGCATCGTTATCTTTGGCCAAATAATTTATAATTTATTCCGGCATTATTTTCTTTCTAAATATCCATCAAGAATGACATTACATGAAATAAAAGTAAAAATAACACAATATCTATCCAATCAAGAAGCAATAACATTGCTATGAAAAGAACACCAATTATTTTAATCCAATTTATATATTTTATATGTCAATTACATTGTGATCTACTGGATATAACATGTTAACTCTAATACTGTATGTAATATAACATAGAATTCCTGAATCACCAACCATAAAATGTTTTAAATAATCTTTCATGAGAATGGGACAACACAATAGATCATGATCGCCCCTATGACCATGATTTTATCCACCTGAGGATGTCATGGAACAACAACATCAACCACAACCCAAGAAATATCCATTAGAAACATAGGGTTCACATGATAACACATAGAAAAGTGAAACAAGATGAAAATAATCATGGAACCCAGAATAGAAGGGGAATCACATACCTTGTTGAAGATCTATCAACACGTCCTCATTGCACCAAAATTGGGGGTGTGTATATGCATCAGGAAAAAATCCAAGAGGGAAGAAAATCAAGGATGAATGTTTGATTGCATGATTTTTATTGGAATGAAAGGTCATAGGATCTCATGATAGGGTAATACAAAGAAGGAAGAACAAGGATAAGGGTATCTCATCCTTAGAAAGATCTAAATAGATTATTTGTTTAGATACAATTTAGATTCTCAATTAAAATATTATCACATTACTCAACTCAGTTGGAACTATTAAAAGCCTCCCGATTTTTATAAAATCAAATTTGTGAATTATATCACATTAAACAGCTTCAAACTGACATAAATATATAATTTAACTAATTTATCATCAATGAAATAAATCAAAATGGAAAAGTTGGGTTATCTGAAAAAATATGGGAATTTGAAAAAATATAAGAAATGTCTAACCATTCTACAAACATTGTTCATGACACCTTTCGATGCTTCACCATTATAGAAACCCTATTCATGAAATATTTGGATGCCTCTCCATTCTAAAAAATTATTCATGACAACGTTCTTTAAATTTGGAAAAGTAAATGACTCATTTTTCTTGGAACATTATTCATGATACTATTCTACAAAAATGAAAAGGAAATTACTCAGTATTTTGGAAACACTGTTCATGTTACCGTTCTAGAAATTTTTCAAAGTAAATGACACACTGTTTTGGAAAAACTATTAATCAATCTATTCCTGAAATTTGGAAAATGAAAAAACTCATCGTTCTGGAAACAATTTTCATAGAAATAGAAATTGGGGAATGTTTTGGGGATAAGTCAACATGGCTTCCCAGAACTCCTCAAAAACTATATTTTTGCAAATGTATTGACTATATTGGTTCGGGTAATTACACAAAAAAACCTCTCAAAATAGTCTCGTTCTGATGAATACAAAACACACTAAAAATGTAAATAGAAAAGGTGTTTGAGGAACCACCATTTGAGATACCTCTTCAGGTTCTCCCCACCAAAGGAGCATAAACACTTCAAACAAATAGGAAAATATACACGAAAACCAAAACCATATCCTAAGAACTCTCTGTGGGGAGATACCTCTCAAAATGGATAAATCCAAAGCATGAGACAAAAGTGATCCATCTTATAAATAGGAATGTTCTACAATACCAAAACGAACATCATTGATAGAAAAGAGATGAATATGAAACCAATTGGGGTACTGAGGGTGTATATTCAAATCACATTCACATATACACAACCGCACACCACCAAGAAACCATAAGAAATGAACTAAGGAGAAAAAAAACTCATGTAACACCTTATCCTAAGAGTCTAAGTTCTCTATTGGCTACTCCTCAAAGGTCACATCATCATCATCATTGATCATTCCCAAATCGATGATGTGAGATGCATAATGAAGATAAAAATGGAGATATAACACATGAAAAACATCATGTCTCTAGATCATCTATAAGGGAAGTGCTTCAAAATATTTCACTACTCTAACATGAGCCAACACCACAAAAATCCAAACAAACAAGGGAGAAATATTACTCATACTACCAATCCTTCACTTACCACAATAGGGTGTCACCTTCATAAAAAAATCATCCTCAACATAAAACTCTAGAGGTCTCCTCCTATAGACATTATCAGACTTTTGATGACCCTATGTTTCCTTCAACCTCTCGTGAATGTCCAAATTCATGAAAAAAATCAATACATTACTTCCCTCTCATTGCATTAGTTACAACATTCTCTTTAGCGGGAGAATAAAAGATTTAGAAGTTGTAATCCCATAAGAACTCTATCCAAAGGAATTGTCACAAGTTCATGTCACATTGGGAGAAAACATACCTCAGGCTTTTATGATATGTGAAACCCAAGAATCTCATACATATGAGGTAACCTCACCACAAATTTAGAGAAAACACCTGTTCCAAAAACTAATATGATGGGGGTCTAATTATGTTCAGGGTGACAACACATCTTAGACCTATAAGAAACAACTGATTACTACTTCATCAAAATGAAACCCAACCTTTGACATAAAAAATCATAGAAAAAATCAATCTAAAATCCCTCTATAAGTTAAAAATTACCTAGAGTGAAAACAAACTTCTCTTTTAGATACTCAAAAGCTTCAAGACACAGATCTATCCAATATAATTAATGATCCTTCATAGTAAACAATGTCAATAGAGTTTAAACCTAATAGAAATCGGATATGAACCTTCTATAATAGCCTATGAGAAAATGGAACATTCTCAAATCTATCATTGTCTTAGTGGATTCAAAATCCACAACTGATTATATCTTGAAGGGATCCATAGATACTCGATGTTGGGACACACAAAGGCACAAAAAATAGACATGTCGTGCCAAAAATCAAACTTTGAAAACATCCCAGAATGCTATTTTCGACGAAGGACCCCCAAAACAACACTCATATATTTCACATGACCATCCTAATATATAGAGTACACAATGTATTCATGGATTAAAACCACCATGAAATTTTATGGGAAGTATTGAAACACGGTTTTCATCAACCCCATGAACACTTCTTGAGAATTTGTCACAATTATTTCATCCCCATGAACTCTTAATACTCATTATAAATATAGAAAGTAGTGTCTAAGATATCTGCATCCTTCAAACACATTTGATTATATCCTTACCACAAGTTGATCACTGAGAAAAAACATTCAACAATAATTTGATCGAAAAAATAATCAATATGTGGAAGAGGATAGTGTCTTCTCACCATCAAATAGTTCAAGAGACAATAATCGACAAAAAACAGCAAAATGTGGTCAGCCTTCATTACAAAAAAAACTGGTGCACCCCACAGTGACACACTCAGTTGAAAAAAACCACACTTTAACCAATCAGAGAGCTGTATATGTAGTTCCAGTAACTTAGAATGAGCCATAATATACTAATGAATTATGATAGGAGACATTCATACCTATATCTTGATCCCAAACTCGATCTATTGTTGAGGGGTAACACCACAACATATTCTAGATTGAAATTAGGATATTCTTCAAAGACAACATGAAATGATGACTGATGAACCTCTGAGGAATTTAGAATCCTCTCAGCCATCATGGAAAATAGAGAGGTTACTTGCCTATGATCCATCTGAGGTTCTCTTTCACCAACAAACACTTCTTTCTCTTCATCGGCATCGAAGAACACCACCTGCCACTAGAAAAATCCACAATATTTTTCACCGAATACAACCATTACATTCTATTGATGACATCATATGGTTGTATCCAAAATCATAAGATGTATACCCCATAGAGTTGATTCACCTAAACTAGATCATAGTCCCTAAACACTTCATGAAACTCATCACGACCTCCAAATGGTGGAGTCAACTCCAATGGAATTGAAATTCCCTATACCTCAACTTACAATGCATGGACAAGGGCCGGTGATATGAATGATTTTGTCGATCCTAAATAAAACATGGAATAACCCCAATTAGAAAAAAAACCATATGGTACATAAAATGACGTATGGATCGCCACTCACTAGAAATTCTAAAGAATTAAGCTGACAATGGATTGCTCTAGGGGCTCTCTAACCCTTCTAACGACTACCACCATAGCCACACTCCTCTCTTTGAGGATGAGGAGAATCCTAGAGATGTCCTCTGTCTACCCCGTCGGCTCCCTACTAATCCAAGCTGGTGTAATAGGCTTTTGTTGACTCAGCTAGAACTCCCTCAATGGATGAACCATAAGTGGAACAACTGACACATTCTATCAACTATGAATGTTTGATCAGTCTCTCAGCTTATGTACTCAATATCTATAAGAAATAAACAACATGTCCCCTTATGATAGTTCTGGGATTTTTCTCCATGTAGAAACAAGATGAGGGTTTTGACCTACCCCAATCCAAACTGAAACAATTATTCCTTGAAAACTGAGAACCCGAGACCACACCTATACATTTTGAGGAATCCTGAAGAATCCCCTCTCGTGATGATCTAGTTATGGATAACATTATTTTGATGACCATTATCATTTCCAGCGTCTAAATATATGTCATAAGGATAAATGTTTTGACCTAGAATTGGATCTCATGATGAAATCCAACTCAAAATTCCTCTCCTGGCCTCCTTATCTAGAAACAGTTCTGAAACATATCACAGATGTTTCCTGAAATGGATCTCGAATTCTTGAACACTAGAGCTTCCCTACCGATGGGTAAGTAGCTCCTGTTGATTATATGCCTCAGTGTTATAAGAAAGAAACTCATCATTGAACATCTATAAAAAATTATCCCATAATATTTTGGACTCTTCACAATCCCCAAATAATAAGAACCACATCTACCTTACTTCTCAACCCAGCATCATCACAACCAATGACACCCAGTTCTTCTTTCGAACAATGATAGAAATGAAAGCTATCTCAAACTCCTATTACTAGTATAATATGATTGTTTTAGAAATGTATCCATATTATATATTTATAATCTCTAATCTAAAATTTCGGAGTTCCATCCTCCATGTATCATCGTCTTCAACCTCAACTCTAAAGTGATATACTGGTGCAGCCTTCTGGATACCTTCAGCAAGAAACGAACAACGACGACAACCTGGATCCATTCCAACAAAAACGATAAAAAAAGTATAACTACTAAAACTAATATATTGAATAATTTGACATTAATTAAATTTTTTCTCTTATTAATTTTAGGTTAACATATCCCAAGGTTTACCCTTTTAAACAGAGGCACAATTAAGAATGATGCAAGATCATTTGTTGGGTCTCTACCCCGAAACCAGTATCACCACATTTAGTAGCCATTGCAAACATAATGGTCTGTGTATCATATCACAAGGCCCTAAATAACTATATCTCAACATCTAATTATTACAACTATTTATAAACTTATCTAACATTGTTCCCGACCATCCCATGAAACCTCACCTGTGCCTAAGACCAAACTAAATCATATCCATCAACCATACCTCGAATACCACTCATTTATGACATCCTCCCTAAAAAGATAAACCCTATTTCGAAAGAAATGTTTGAAGAGGGATAATGACCCCTGATTCCTTCCTCTAGTAGTCCTCGAGTTAGTAACTAGCATTGAGGGTACAACAAACACACAGAGGGGAGGCATTACCCTCTAAGGGAACACATACAAAATGTAAAGATAAGACCGAAACCAAAAAAATCATACTGATACTACAATATATTAAAAGTCACATATTAAGACATGGAATGTTAGGTAAGAAATATCAAATTTGAAGTAGAAAACGACAAGAAACAATAGAATGTAAAATGTAGCAACCGTGAATCCCGAACTACTCCTGTAAAACACAAGATAGTAGTAAGCAACATGATCTCAAAATTAATCCATGTTACCTGAATTTTTTTTATAACATAGTTTTAGTATAATAGTTTACTCTGTAGGATCCTCCCCAAAGAATCTCATGTAAATGTAAAAGAATCATGTTGAATCATAGTAAAGAACAAGTGAAACTAACTCATCACCGAAACAGGTATTGTATATTCCCAGCCTCACCATAGATACTCTAAACCTGTATCTGATGGATGATAATATAAAATAATGATGAATATAAAGGTTTATCCACTTTCACTTTGCCCTTGGTATTCATATTTTCTCCAACAGCGCATGTCCTAAGAAACTCTCAGAAAAAAGCCTTGCTCACAGACACCTAGGTGAAGCTCTAAAACATGCACCTCGTGCAACAAAACCACCACATCCATATTACTAATGTAACATTGTAGTTCTCTGGATCCACCATATATCATGTAAATGTATCATATTTCTAGTATTATACCTCAAGGTATTAAAACCCACAAAATGAGTAAGGATCCTCAAGCCATCACATCTACTTCACGTTACACATATAGTAGTCCATAGGAATGTGTATCCATAACATATGTGTGTGAATAAACACAGGTTCTAACATCCCTCTAAACACATATATCAATAAAACTAACCATTTTTCATACTAAAACATGTAACTACTAAGAAAAAAGAGGGAGGAAAAGGGGGGTAGTTAGTCATCCGTCCTCTCATAGGGATGTTGGGTAATACACCATCCAATGCATAGTATCCCTAGAGTGTTAGTTTTCATAACTGAAATGGTGGAGTAGTGTACAAAAACACAAAAAAGTACATAATATGTAGTTTCTCAGAAGCATTCTATAAGAATAACCAAGACACATACTCAACTATAGAAAACATCCCTCAGACTCCCACCTTCCACTACTAAGACTATGTAACCTATAAGAACACATCTATTTTAAGAGACACAGTAATTCATATAATACCTTTTAATATGTTTCAATTTACATTACGTAATTCTATAACCATTAATTATCTATTAACAAGAATACACATTACTTTTATAAGCATCCCAACAAAGTCTCATGACCTCCAACCATAACTTACCATGTCCAAAAATTCTCAAAACAACAAACTCAACATTACATCCCTGGAAACTCCATCCCAATGGGTTTGAAATCATTTCATCAATAATTTTTTAGAAGAATGATCACTTTTCTATAATTCTAGGTATTCTATGTAAATATTCATTGCTACTAAAGACATGGAGCTAAACATGTTGAGTAGAAGGACTACTTGTCTATAATTTCAATATATAGCAGGAGCGTAGACCCGTCCATCCATGAGAAGATAATCATAGAAAATACATAGAATACACTGTGATTCTTCACATCTTTTGGATTGATGGTAATCAAGACAATATATAGTAAGCAGTGTGGAAAGTAATGAAGATAAATAAAACAATAGATTCAAAATAAACCACTTTCACATTAATACATAAACCCAACTCCAACATGTTCTATCATCTCTGTTGTCCTCCCCAACACCCACATGCATAAACCGACACATATTTCAACTCTAAGAATCATATACTACCATAAAGACTAGGCCTCTTTGTGCCCACATCTCACAATAGCCATCTAGGCTCACAACATATCACAAGAAGAAATAAACAACAATGAAACTATTCTCTTGGGTCTAAATATGTAATTTTTCATTCACGCATAGTAAGCTCTCATGAATCCAAAGTAGAAGGTACTCATCATTACAAGAAATAGGGTAACTCAGATCCCACTCATGAATTATATTTTATAATAAACCGATTTTTTAATAAATAATGAATTTATCGATTCGTTATTTTAAATTTCAAACTTTGGTCAACCTAAACCTAAATCTATCATAGCTCTCAAAAATTAATTAAACAATTAATTTGAAATGCCTTTAAACATAAAGCATCAACATGCTTTAGGTTAATTAATCAATTTAATTATACATTCATTTCAAAATCAATTTGATTAATGTCAAATTAATAGAAAACAAGTGTATTCCTTTACATAAATCATTATATTTGGATAAATAATTTTAAATGAATTATGGCTTTATGTTATTTCCTATTTCAATAAATAATGACATTCTAAAATATAAAATCATAAATAACACACTATATAGAAAATCAAGAGGAAATTACACCACAATGAAAAGAAAACCAATTATTTTGAAATAGTTTATATGTTTTTATTTTCAATTCTATTATGATCTAGTGGCTGTAACATTATAAATCTAATATACCACATAAAGTAATCAATATTCCATGAACCGCCTACCTCAAAATGATTCCAACTTTCTTTCACGAGAATGGGCCAACACAACGGATCATAATCACCCCTCCCATAGTGACTGTATCCACAGGAGGATTCCATGAAATAACATCATCATCCAAAACCCAATAAATATCCATTAGAAAAATGGAGATCATATCCCATCACATGGTAAATTGAAATGGGAAGGAACATATCCTAGAACCGAAAAAAATATTTCCAGCACATACCATATTGAAGACCAATCGACACTTCATGGTTGCACAAATAGAGGGGGTGCACATAAGCACCAGAAAAACACTAAGGGGAAGCAATCTATGTAATAATGTTTGATTGAACAACTCATTTGATAAATAAAGTTGTGGGATTATCATGATAGGTGAAAACAAAATAATAAGAATAAATAAAAGTGTACTCAGCCTTGAGAAGATCTAAACCGGTCATTTGTTTATACACATTTTAGAATTTCAATTAAAATAAGACCACATTAAATAATGTGGTTTAACCAATTAAAAGCCTATGTATTTTTTGAAATCAATGATTTGATTTATAGCCCTCGAGACAGCATCAAAGCCATATAAATTTGGAATTTATCTCATTTTACATCAAATTAAGACATCAAAATGGAAAATTTGTGAAATCTAAAAAAATATGGGAATTTGAAAAACTGTTAGAAATGTATTACACTTCCGAAAGAACTATTCATGACAATATTGGATGCCTCACAAAATTGGAAACACTATTCATGGTACTTTTGGATGTCTCACCATTGTAGAGGCACCATTCATGCCACCATTCATGAAATTTGGAAAAAAAAATGACTCTATATTCCAGAGACCTTGTTCATGACACCGTTTTGGATGTTTAGGAAAAGAATTGACTCACTATACTGGAAACAATTTTTATGACACAATTCTAGAAATTTAGAAAAGGAAATGACTCATTATTGTGGAAACACTAGTCATGACTCCATTTTGGAAATTTTGTAAAGGAAATGACTCACCGTTCTTGAAATAATATTCACAGAATTAGAAATTTTAGAATTTGTTGGGGATATTTTACCTTGACCTCCCTGAGCACCTCAATCATGAGATTTCAGCAAAAGAATGGGCCAAATATGTAAGTTCCAATAAATTATTATCATATGGTTTTTGAGATAGGTATAGAATATACTGATTATTATAGAATTTGAGATCATATAATGAATATTACAAAGAAGATTAATTTTTTTGAAAGTAAAATTTTTCTAAAAACACATTATTGATGGAAATACCGCCCTTAATATTTTATAGATGTTGAGATAATGATGATTAAATTATTGATTTGAAAAAGTGATATCTACCATAGAATTGATTAATAACTTGTAGTCATGTGGTTGTGATATCATTGATGGTGTTTAGAACACATTAAATTTAAGGAATATATCCAATAACATATGTATGAAATTATGAATTAGGATGAATAGTTGGTAATTTGATTTGTTACCATATTTCATTTGGGTACATGATGGATTAATTAACATGTTTGGAATGATATTATTTAGATCTAAATTAGGATGATACAAGGCTAATGATATGTTAACTTGTTTAATTCAGTGATTCCCAAAGAATTTTTATTGGATCATAATATATTAAAAAATTTAACAAATTATAAAAAGTTTTATGATGACCGTTGGATGATATATTTAAATTAAATTTATTACTTCACCGTATAATCCATTATGTTCTTTGAGATGAGTTATAAATAATAAAAAGAATAATAAACATAAAATATTATGTTTATAGAAATATATTTTTACTTATATTCTTATAAAGTTAAATAATTCCTTACATATAAAAAAAATGGTTTTGAAACCAATTTTTTCCCAATTATCATCATTATTTATGATATAAATGAACCATATTCACACCAATGGTTTTTGTGTTTTTGGTCAAAAACATTCATTTTAAAATGTTCTCTATAACTATCCCTCAAAAATGATAGTTGGACTTTTTTATTCTATATCAATGATTCTATTTCCCACCTATGATAACTAACTTGGGAAGCTAGTTACATTACTTTTGTCATTTCCTTCTTCTCTTACTAATAATTTTTTATATAAAACTTTTTTTTAATGTTGGAATTCAAAAATATTTTATTTTATATTCGTATATCTCCAAGATCATGTTTAAATTGCAAGGAAAAAATATAATTATGTTGGGGAGAGTGTAGAAACACGAAATTGTAAAAGAAAAACATTATATTTGATAGCGTACATGACACGTGACACCAATCCCGTAAGGGGATATAATATAATAATAACAATTAAAAATGTATTAAATATTTAAAATAGAGTTGATATATTCTATATATGGTAATTAACTCGACACTGATTTTCCTTGCATTACATAGAAGAACACATTTCTTCGAAAGATTACATTAAATGTAAGACATAGTTTTTAAGAAAAATGATATATTTTAGATATAAAAAGATATACCATACACATTAAATGATTATTTATCAAAATTTGTATAGTTTTTATGTATATTTATGGTTTACAAAAATTTAAATTTAATTAATTGGACAAAAATTAATTATAATTGAATATGGAAACTGATTGAATAAAAAAGATAATATTCTTATTTTCACAATGTTGTTTTCACATAATAGATTTAATTAGTAACAATTACTGGGTGATATTAATGTAATATATATATATATATATTATATTTTCTATATAATATTTTTTAATCATTTTAAGTATTTTAAAAGCATAAGATGAGAACAACCCAAATATTACACTTCAATACGTATATATTATATATGCATTTTTTCCATCTTTTAATAGAAAACCCAATATATATATATATTTTTACACTTTAACTAGTTTAATATGTCAAAATAATCATATTATTTGAATATTGAATGTTAATAATTAGGATAGGGTTATTTTTGTTTATTGTTTTGGAAACAATTCATTTTTAATGAATATTGAATAACATGGAAATTTAATTCAAAACTGATTTTCCATCCAATGTAATTATAAGGATAAATAATAAATTTAATTATTTATTAGTTCTAAATAGATTATATTTTTATTAATTAATACCCTTTAGGTTATTGGTATCAATTTCAATTTTAAATTGAATTTAAGAAGTTATTATACTTTTGGATGTTTTTTGTTTAAAAACATGCATTGTCTTCCTTCCCACATGAAGAATTTTAATTAATTAATGCTACTTCTATAAAAGGAATTTTTAAAAAATTGATACAATATTTCGAATAATAATAATTTATAATTTATAATAAGGATATACATGTTTTTGACCAAGTATATTATTGAGTGTAATTTAAATTAATCATAATTATTAACTCAAAATTAAGCTTAATAAAGCACTAAACCATTAACATAGGGGCACAACATACCCATAGACTTATCCAAAACCTATTATAGAGCCATATATCTTCTATAAACCTTCCATAAATTAATTTTTATAGTTTTATATGATTATTTTTATGTATGAAAATTTTTACCCCAAGCTTGTTTCAAAAAATTCCCAGGGGTTCATTTTCCTTCCCTAAAAACGGCCGCAACCTCTCCCCATTCTTCACACCTCTCAAAAATATAATGTTCTTCCATGATATGACCAAATAAAATTCCCAGAATATACTCCCCCAACCACGAAACCTTCCTTTGGGATTAAATCCTTCCATTTATTTTTTAGGAATAAACAAAGAGAAGTCACCCAATTAAGAGGTATTGTCTTCTGTTGATAATTTTTAGTTTCATTTCCATTATCGACTTCTTATAATCATTTAATTATTTTAATAAATAAAAAATAAGTATCCTAAAAAAACTATAAATTTTGTATATTATTATTTCTACCTAAACTTTCACATCCCTCCATCTACTTGGCATCTAACATATTGTTCCAATATACGACGAACTACTGCCTCACGAATGATGATTGTTCCTTTTTCACTTACCACCTAACATGGTTACCATTATGATGGAGTTTATATTTTATATGAAATATATTTTATTTATAATTTATATATTCTTCTTAAATTTTTTTATATATAATTTCTTCATGCATCGAATATTTTTTAAATACAATTATTTCACTTGAGTAGTTGTGGAATACTTCCCCCTCAAAGCGATATGACTCATTATACCACACATGTAATGTATAAAGTATGGTTTTAATAAGACATTGTCAAATTTATATCATAGATATGATTATATAATTATAATATATATATATATATCATTAATTTTTTCGTTCTATTAATACTACTATGAAATGGAAGTAGCGTTCATGTATACTTACGACCTACCATCTCCATGAAAAGTTCACGTCATTTCTAATATCTAAATATTTTAAAATACATTAAATACATATTTATAATGTTTATATATGATAATTAAGGAATGTCTTACATTCTAGAGAGGATTAAACAATTATATAATTAATGATAGTGACAAATAATAGGTTACAAAAAACTCAAGAAAACTATGCAATTAACACCCGAAATATTGATATTAATTAAAGAGTGTTAAAAAAAGAGTAATATATTATTATAATAAATTAATGAATAATATTATAAAAATTATTATGGTTATTATAGTTTTTTGGAATAATATTTTAAACAACTATAAATGAGTCTATAATCTACAAAAAATTGAAAGATAAAGTAGTAGAATTCATCTCAATTTACATTCAATTGAGGAACAGTTTTATTATGCACAAATTAATAATTATTTTGTGTAGATAAGGACCTTTATAAAATATATATCATTTATTAGATTATCCAAGTTATATTATATGTTTCATAAAATTTGTGGGGAATTTTATTATTTCTTTTTCAAGTGGTTTGAGACACTGAGAAATGTTTGTGTTTTTTTTCATCAATAATGTTTTAATGTTTACAACCCTTATTATTATGTATCTCTTATTGATGTATTATTTATAAATACATATTACTAATTTAATATAGATATTTTATATGGAAACTTATTTATTCAATATATTTGGAAATCTTTGAGCATGAAATACAAGGGTTGGGCCCTTTATGGTAATCCCCATTGGTTGCTGACCGGTTAATGAAAGCCCCTCAATGCCTCGATAGTCTCATTATGAAAAATTATTAGCCAAATAGTTTAAATGATATTTTGATGGTAAATTTATTATGTGATAGGGAAAAATCACTTTTAATAAATATGTATTTCCATGATTTAGATTGAATTTATTATTTATCCATGATATTTTGTGTAGAAAAATATATAAATGCATTTCATTTTAACTATATTGTTTTAATAGAGTTTATTTTCAGTTTCTTACATTTCCTTGTTGATATTTATTCATCTAGATTTTTGTGGAATTTTTTATTAATTATTTACCTTTTGAGGTTTATTTATTTATATTGATTCATTATTTATTTGACATTACGTACCATTACTGTGTATTTTATCACACCCTTGTTATATTTCACATCATAATGGTACGATAAATAAATTTTTTAATAAGAATTCAAAGACACTAGTTATTTTCTTTATGTGTATTTTGGTTTTTTCTTACTTCATAATGTATTACAAGTATCATGTATGTATTCTGGCATTTTGAGACTGCTAAACTAATTTTTTTCCTTTAGGATTCAATTACATGTAATCATGAAAATGTAATAAACTAATTCACCAGCTCCGCGATTCTGGGGTTGAGGTCTTACATTTATATATGAAAATAAAACTTTATAATGTATGATTTATTGGAAACCCTGGGAAATTTATGGTCTTGTATTATTTAATATAATTACAATGGGGTATCAAATTTTCATTGATTATAATATTATGAGGTTTAGTTTCATTTATGGTGCCAATTAATTGGGAGAATTAAAGGGTTAATTTTAATTAGAAATGTTGGATTCTATCATAGAATTGAATATAAATTATTTTGGACTCATTTATCCTTTTTAGTACATATATTGGATCATATGTTAATTATTTTTTTATAAATTTCATGACGAGGGAGACGATGTTTATTATACATGTGTTTTTATGTCTTAAGAAGATGAAAATGATTATTGAATCTATGGTTCATTTGCTAATTTCAATTTTGTTACTTTTAGATTATTTTTTGGAAAAATATATAAATATTTTAGTTTTTATTTAATATATTATTATTATGTATTTAATATTATGCTGAAAATATAGAAATGTATTAAACATAAATTATATAAACAATTGGAAATATCTATAACAGAACTTAAGTAAAAATTTATTACTATCTGGAACATGTCACATGAATAAAAATGAACTAACCACATGCTGAAATTTGAACTATCTTTTAAAGATAAATTAATTGACAATATAATTAAAATTTAAATAACTGTATAGAAATAAAATAACATACTACAAGATAAAATATGAATTGTCCAAATAAAACGAATTAAATGCCCCAATAAATAAAATGAACTCGCTAATTGATGAAAAATTAACTGATCGCTTGAAGAAAAGTTTGCCAAATGCATGTGATGGTATGGAATAGAATTTAAGCATACTTATAATGATAAAATTTTGAATAATTTTTAACCTAACTTTTGATGTTGAAATTTTGAAATGTTCTTTACCAACCTTGTGAAGTGGAAATCGCAAATATTGTTGAAAATATCCATTAATGTTGATCCTTTTTAAATTATTGACCTTATATTAGAACCTTCATTGAGGGAAATTTTTTAAATTTCATGATCCTATGTTATAAAATCCATGAGTGAAATTTTGAAACACTATTAAACATAACAAATGACCTATGTTCAAAAAATGATATTCTCACATTCTATCTCAATCAATGAACTATTTTACTTACTATGTTATATATTTTATTACTATTTATTTTCATAAATATATATATATATTTTTTTATTTGTAAAACATTAAATTTTTTTTATTTATACATTTAATCATATATATTTGTGTATTTAATGATTATTAAATATGGTCAAACATATATTAATGTACAAAACGATTTTTAGAATATGAAAATTTTAAATTTAATTTATTTGAAATATGTTATATTGGTTATCCATATGTCATGTAATGCTTGAAAAAATATTTATATTGATTCTATGTTGGTCATTTATTTATGTATTAAATGATATCAAATGTTTTGTCATGAATCCTATTATACTTTTGAAAAATATTGAATTAATCCTATCTTTGAATTTTTTTAGGTTTATTATATGAAAAAATAATGTTTTAAATTGGGAATAATTAAATGAAATATGATTCTTATAGTGAATATGGTGTGGAAGAACGAAATAAATATATTTATTTTTAATTAATCATGTCAATTATGATGCTGACGGTATTCCTGACCAGTTCCATGTGATATGATGTGGTGACCAAATATTACATTCTATTGATCATTAACTATTTGATCCATCTCTACTGTGCATAACCATGTTTTGTTGATACCCAATCACATTTATATTCCTCTTTTTTTATAGTTCTGAATTTATTCCACTCTTATATGTTCATTACCATGTTGGGTTTTATTATCCATTAAATAATGGGTTTTAGTTATACATAACCATTCAATTGGCACATGTTATTTCATAAATGGTAAATAGTAATCTGATAAGTTATCCATTGGATAGAGTAAATAGTATTGTTAGGATTTACCTCACCTTATAAAGGTATCTATTGGTTTGTTCCTATATATTTTAAAATGGAATGGTGGTGATGTAAAAAAATGTGTGAAAATATAATGTCTTCGATAGTTATTCGAAGGCTTAAACTGGATGCTATAAGGTGATGAGAGTCCCATAATATGATAAATAATGTATCATAGTGGGTTATATAACTATGTATACTTAATAAGTATTATGAGTATATTTTTATCATTTAGATCCAAAAATCTGTAAAAGCATTCAGATCATTTATCTATATTTTTCATTTTTATTAACATTACATTTATAAATGGATAAAATTATATTAAAAGGTTAGTTTAAACCATCTGAAAATTTGAACACTCTAACCAAGACTTAACACAAATATCATTTATAACACCATATCATCAATAAAAATTACACATTAAATCCAATCCTTATCCATGAGTTTATATACAGTTACACTATGTAATTTCAAGAAGATTAAATAAGGGAAATATGTAAATTGATTGAAAATAATAAATAACACAAAATCTACCACTATAAAATATATTAATTAGAATAAAACCCTACAGGGATATGTGATGTATTGTGAATTAGTGTATATTCACGTTCCTCAAAAAATTATAAAAGGATTGATAAAAATTTTGTTTTAAATTAGAAAAGATAGAATTTGAATAGATCATTTTATGAAATATACTTCTGAAACATAGTTTGGATATTTGACTTATGAAAAAATGCATCCATTTATTGAACAACCTAAGCACATATGGATTCAAAATACTATATTAAAACTCCTCACCAATGATGAGAAATTTGTCAGTTAAGAATTAAAATCCACTTCATAGTAAGCAGTATTGTGGTAATTAACCATTCACCCACTCTGTACCTATGTAGTAACAAAAAAAATTAAATTTCATACATATTCAACCTAACTTACAACATCAAACACAAAAAACAATAATTTGATAAATTTTATGATGATAAAAAAGATATGGGTGTGATGTTTTCTTATTAAAATAATCATTGTTTTTTGGTAAAACAATAAATTAATGGATAGGATTTCCAACTAATATAGAAAAATTATTGATTCCATTAATTTTTTTATTATATATATTTAACACATTGTGACTATGAGTGGTTGAAGAAAAATATTTATAGAAGATAAAAAAGAAAAATTTTACCATCATGTAAAATAATTATTTATGAGGTTAAAAAATTATGTATAAAATTGGGAAGATGAGTGAAATAATCATTGATATTATTGGATTTCATTTATTATCAAAGGTGTCATTTTGATTTTATAATTTCATTAAAGAAGAGGATATTTTTTACAAATTTTGATAAATGGTATGGAAATGATGGTGAATAGGATTTTTGTGAAATATTATAAAATAAAAATTACTAAGGAATTTATATCCCAAAAAAATTATCTATATCATTAAATGCATAGATATTAATAGAAAGGGGGAATTATAATTTTAAAAATATTTATAATAAAAATCAAATGTGTAAGAATATTTTTCCCACAATAAATGACATTAAAAGGTAGAGAACAGGACTTGGCCACACTATTGAGGAATAATTGGAGGCTAATATGTTTTGGAATGAATCAATAGATATTGAAAAATACAGTTATCCAAATATCATACTTTATATGAGAAATAAGGATATCAACATATAAATTAATACATTTGAATTCAATATTCAAGCATGTACAATGAGTGCGATCCCATAATATTATTCCTAAAATTCATTCTAAAAAGTTCATATTAAAATGTACAATATTTTGGAATATTTTATTCATTATATCACCTAGGGTAAGAGTTTTTAGGATGTTATGCATCAATTTTTAACCAATTATATAACATATATGAATATGTTGACATATAAAGATTAAATGAAAAATAATTACAGTTCCTTCCACTAGATACATGTCATCCTACTAGTATACCATCTCCCATTCATATCAAATCTTTATTTTAATATATGATGATATATTAATATTTATCATGAAATATATTTTCTAAAATAATAAATTTTTTCATAAATCCTAATTTACCATGTTGTTGTAGATATGTGAATCAGTAATTTTTTGGTTCACTATTTTTTTCTAGTATATTTTTAAAAAATAAAAATTTTATTATTATGTAACATTCCTTCATTATATTATATGATTATGTTTTATTGCTGTTTTTTAATAAATCATGTTTTTAGTGTCTCTAAAAGGGCCATGATAATTTATTTATTCATAATTTCTGTAATTTAGGGCTCATTAGTCCATGATCGGTGGTTAATATCGTATAAATTAAATCTATATCAATGATAGAATGATAATTTTTAATATCTAATGCTTAAAATATATGTTTCATAAATTTTAATAGGATAATTTTGTCACATTAGTTTTTGAGTTAATTAAATTGATTTATGTAAGATGTATCATTAAAAAAATTTAAACAAACTAAATAATTTTAGATGATGTGAATCCTATATTTTGACACTAGTTTTTCAGTTTTTAACATATATAATCCCTAGTTAAAAACTATTATTTATCAGTCTATATCATTTTTTTCCTTTCTTTGAATTTTTTTATATCATGTATTATAGTCATAATAATCATAATTATATGGAAATATAGTTTCAAATTGTGTTCTTCATCTATATAAATTATTTTATTTATAGATTGAAAACAATTTCACATATATTAATCACTAGTAGAAGAATTGATATCAATAGTGTGAATATTTATGGGTATTATCATGAACTAGTTTATTAATAATCTAATTATATCTATTCATTAAAAGGATTAAGTATTTCATTGGTGTTAAAAATGTACTCTTTGCTATCGCCTTATATTGGATTTTTTTGTAATAATCAAAGTATTATATATATTATATATGAATAATGTTTAAAAAAAAATATTTATATTAAATAATTTAGTCTTATGTATCAAAAAAATATCCATTTTAATAGTGGTAATTATGAAAAAAATTTAAAATATTTTTTTATTTCCACAAAAAATATTAATATTTTCATGCTAATTTTTTAGTATAAATTTATTATTTAAAATAACACTTAGGTTAATAATGTGACTAATTTAATATTTCATATTTTTATAATTAAAGTTGTATTTGAATCAATATATATTAATATTTAATGAAATTGATAGTAAAAATCATCCTTTGTGAGACAATGATTGTTTTTCAATTTTTATGAGAATTGTGATCTTACGAATAAGTTATATAGACAAAATTTTTAATTTCAATATCATTTCAATGTAAAATTAATTTAAAATATTTATTTATTAGAATATTTTAAATACTATTCATAATGTTACATTTTAATTTATAAATGTAATCTCTTCCTTCTAGAAAAGTGAAAATTTTATATTTATTATTGTAAGAAAGGTATGTTGGTAAAAAATATTTCTATTTTCTCCAATAGTTTTCTTGTCGAATTTTTGAAAGACTCAAAATATTATTAAACTAATTGAACCCTAATTTTTCCATTATTATGATTCCAAGGAAAAGAGAAAATAATTATTAATGTATCTTCATTAATTTTATAATTACAAACCGTAACCCCAACAATAAAAATAAAAATTTCAAATGTTGATCCTAAAATTGTACTAATTTTATTTTTCTTTCCTTGTATATATTTATAAATTTTTTTTATCGAAAATGATTCTATATTGGATCATTTTAACTGGTGATATTGATTGTTATGAAAATAAAAATAAATAATTATTATATGTGAGTAGCATTTTCAATTTTTATCATTTTATCATTTTGAATTGGTGAATCAAAGTATTAAATGTAACCATGTTTCCAAAAAAATGGAAAAGTATTATCTACATACCACCAAATATAATATTTATCTTGGATTTATTCATCGATTTAATAGTAATGATATAAAAATTGAAGGAATTTGCATATAATTATCATATTAATTGATCTATTTTAAATCAATTAAATATATATCACATTATAGGTATTGTATTAAGGATAAATGTTAAAATAATCATATTAATAGTTAATATCATTATATATTAGTTGGGATTATGTAACAAATGTATGAAATTCCAAATCAATGATAATATTGTAGTAATGTGAGGTTGTTTTTTAATGGAATTCCAGTTAAATAATTTCAAATATTGTTAATTTTAGTTTCATATGGGTTTCTTATTAAAATGGTGATTTCATTTGATGAATTACTATTTTTCACAAATTCATTGAGGCATTCAGATATTCATTAAGCAACATCATTAATTTTTGATCCGTTAATTTCAGAAAATTTATACCAATTCTAAATGATTTAACATTGATCAAATATATTCGACTAATATTGTTCAAGTTTTTCAAAATGATAATTGAATTTAATCAATCACGAAATTACTTCATTTTTTTCTATGATTTTCTCCATGTTTTATTTTGAAAATATATATTATACTGAATATTAGGTGGCCATATTTTTTATCTATATTTTTTTGACTTATATAGATCGTTGTTATCATCTTATTATATACATTTCCTTTTTTATGGGGTATTCATTACATTTTTTTATTATAAAAACTTAAAATGTTAAATAAAATAAATATCAAGATTTAGGGAGGTTTTAAGAGGATCCTTGAGGGTCTTATACATGAAAAATTGGAAAATGATCCTTAAGTTTCATGGTGAATAGTCCGTTCATGGTTAATACTAACCATGCCCCATAATAGTAAGGATTATAGGAGGAGGGGACATAGTTTTTAAATTATAAGAGGTATCCTAAGATACTAATCAACGTTATTCCAATTTTGAAAGAGGAGAACTCATTGTGTCCACACATTTTTCCAATCCATGGAAAAGGAAAAATGAAATCATGTAACATGGTTTCTCCATGGATTGTGAAGAATTCACATATAGTTCACAGTTCGAAAAATCCTATGTCCATTATATAAGACTCATCAAAAGAGGGAATATTATCAATTTAACTCTTATTATTTTATCAATTTTCCATATTTTCCTCACCATTTCATCTCAATAAACCTTTGGTGAGAACCAAGAGCTACCATTATCTTTAGATAATACCTATATGACTCTTAGGTTTCTGAGGTTACTTTTAGCGATAAATTATCTATAGGTATGTAATTGACTTTTTTATTTATATTTTAATAAAGTGTAATTCCAGTTTTTCATAATCTTATAAATAATATAAACCCTATTTCTTTGTAGTTCTTTATATTTCTGTTTATTCCATGTTACCTCGCATCAAGGGTAGTGGTTGGATGGGTTATAATATATGAGTATAAGGTAGGTGGTCTGCATGATTTTTCCCATAGACCATGTATATTTATGTGCATGTAGTTACTTACTAGAAGTTTATTATTTTTTTTATGTCACCAATTATGAAAGTTAATTAAATAATTAAATATATGTGGGAGACCCCAAATGGATAAAAAATATCCACTAATGATATGAGGATGAGCCTTGGGATACCCATGCAGTATTCTAATATCATGAATGTGGTATTATGAAATCATAATTAAAGACCTAGGTAATTTATGAAGGTAAAACTATTGTTATTTAAGTCATTATGTGATAATTCTTAGAGATCAAATATGAATAACATGGGGGTAAGCTATTATGAAAAGTTATAAATATTATCTATATTTTTTCTAATCATTGATTGTGTGAAATATTGAGGAGGGTTTTCAAATGGTTTAAATATTTTGACTTATATTTTTATAATTTTCATGTAATCAAAGATTGTGAGAGTCAATTCAATGTGTACGAAATTTGAATATTAGGAGTTTAAATTAAGGTGTTATTAAAAGTGGGTTGAAAAGTGCTTTCAATTATTTATTTCAAATAGGGATGTTGTTCCCATTTTTTAATTCTTGATTTGGTATTTTAACATTTGTTATTGAAATTAATGTTTTGATACTTGATTTTGTTTTAAGGGTCATTTGGGGTATTTTGTAATGGGGGACTAAATGTTGTTTGAGAATAAAACATTTAAATGGTATTTGGAATGTTAACACGAACAACGGTAAAAATCGGATTAAAATAGAAGTGAAATATCATAAGATATTACACTAAATAAAAATGGGAAATGGTAGAAAGGAATTGATTATTTTAATAATTTTGGAAGAAAAATAAATTGTTTATTTAATTTAAAAAATACCAATTGGGAAATTTTTGTAAACCTTGAAAATTGTATTCAGTGCAAATGTTTTGTAAATGATAAAAAAAATTCTCCATATCACAAAAATAATAAATGTGGTACATGATGCTCCCATAATATGGGAGTGGATAGTTGGGCATGTGGCACTAAATCTGTTCTTTCTAATAGATTTACATGTTCTTTGACATCATTGATTTCTTATAATGGACACGTATCTCCAAATACATGGTTTAGTATTTATAAAAATGGAGTTTGAAATCATTGAATTTATATGGGGGACCTGGTGTTCCTAATCCGGACCATTTCTGAAATTGTACTTTTTCCATTGGTGAATTGTAAAAATATTTTTAAATAGTAAATGAAACACTTCATGAGTGTAGATAAGTGATAATGAGTGTGCAATGAGTTCATGAACTAAATAATATAATAAAGGTGCCTTTCATTTCATGGTTCTTAGTAGTGGCATGGTTAGTACATACCACAAAACAAAACTATTTTTCCATCACGAGGAATGGGATGGCATGTAAAATGTGTCATTTATTATTAGGGACCATGTAGTTAGAGGTTTTTTTGGAAAAATGGAAAGACATTTTTTCTGTATATTTTCGAAACCATTCACATAGACTATAAAACAATGTGTAATAGTTTCTCTTTGGAAAATGAGACCTCATAGTTGGTTCATGTAATGGATATTTTGTCATCCAAATTGTTTATCTCAATAAAAGAGACAGTTTTTTAAAAAATCACACCAATTCAAAGGGATTTATTCCATACTTTTCACCTCCATTATCATCTAGTAGCATATGTTTTTATCCAAGATCACACATCTCTTCCATGGATGGTCCTCCTTTTTATTATTCATGAATTGGAGGCCTCATTTTGTAAAAACAGATGCTATGTGTTTGTCTCCGTCTCAGAATCATTCAATTTTATCAAAGGGTAGTTACATTATTATTACTCGTCATCTAAATCATGTGTTCCCTATTTCCTAAGATCTATTTGAAATTCTATTTTGGGTAATTTATTCTCAATCACGGTGTATGGTTGGACAACTGGATGTCTAAGAGAATATGGTCATTTTCCTATTAACTTTTTTTATTTATCATAATGTTTTTATATGTAAATAGTTATGTCAATTCACATAAAAATATTTTACCAATTTATTTATTGATAGTATTTTGGGAATTAAATTGATATATGAAACCCCTGATAAACAATATCTAGATGTTTGATGAATTTTGATGATCCCAAGGTATACCCATTCTGTATTCTAATCCCGTGACAGTTATGAAATGAAATAAAAAATGATGAAATGGATAATTATAAGGGAAAATGTGTTATAATTTTCATTTGGTATGTCATGATTGTTATAGAACTAATTGGAATAAATTTTTGGTATGTATTTTTGTCATTTTATTAGGGTTATTTCAAAAAAAATCAATTCTAAGATTTTATAAAATTCATGAGAGTCTATTGAATTATTTTTAATAGAATGTTATTGTTTTTGATCTAGTTGTATATTTCAATTATTTCAAATGATCTCTTAAATTGGATAAAATATTAATATGATATTTTGAGATCAGGGTGATTTTTGAAGGGGTATTGATCTGTGTTATAATTGTGGATCTGACATGAGGGGGTGATTCCCCAATTAGTGAAAATTTCTCATTTTTTGTTTCTTTATTTTCAATGAAATAATGGTTTCGACCCATGCTTTGTTTTGAATAGTCTGTTGGTACCCTGTTAAATAATGTAATAGAGGGTTTATGAGATTTAAAAATTCCCAGTAGGGTTTTTAATATGAACATGATCTAAGGGAATGTTTGGATTATCAAGGGATGTTAAATTTGTTATGATAAGATAAAGAAGGTAAAAGGGAAAATGTTAAACTTCCATGTTTTGAGGATTTATGTATTCAAAATAATTTAATTATTTTTTAAAATGAAAAAATCTCAATATAACATAATTATGATGAAAATTAAATATTTCATCATGATGGTATAGTTTGGTGATGATGGACATGGTGCTTTATATATCAAAAATAAAAATTATGGGACATGATACTCTTCAAAAATTGGTAAGGATGGTTTGGAAAGGAACTCAAAATCCTAAAATGATAATGGAATGACTTAGAATTAAACATCCATGATTTCAAATGGTTGGAAAAGATCTCAAATTACATGGTATAATGTCACGACCCCCTCCCCACAAAGTGTACCCCTCCTGGGCCGGCATTGTGAGAAGGGAGATAATGACCCCCGAGTCCCGCCTCCAGTAGGCCCCGGGTTGGCGACTAGCACTGAGGGTATAATACACACACAAATGGGAGGCATTACCCTCTAAGAGAACACATGCGGAAGAGAGAGATAGAATAAACTCCAATCAACTCCACTTAGAACTGAGATATAAAAGGAAACCAAGTACATATATGAAATGTCATGAAAAAGTGCTACAACTGAAAGGGGAAACTAAAAGTACCCAAAAGAAAGTAAAATGACAGCGACCACAAGCCCGAACAGCTCCTCCTCTAACCACAAGCTAGAAGTAACCAGCTTGATCTCCAACCTTCTCCAAGTGACCTGAAAAACAGTTTATAAATACATAGGGTGAGTATAACTGTATACTCAGTAGGATCCTCCTCAAGTCTCTCGTGCAAAAGTAAAGAAATCATTCTAAAGCCCAGTGAACAACAGGTGAAACTAACTCGTTACCTAAACAGGTATACTAAGCTCCCAACCTCACCATGGCTACTCTCACCAAGTAACGCATACAAGAATATTTCATATAGTAAATAATATCAAGGGTACCCCGCTACTACATCCCCACTGGTTTTCCGCTTTTCCCCAAAGACATACGTCATGTGCATCTCTCTCCAAGGCTTGCTCGCAGACACCTGGGCTAAGCTCCACAATCTGCACCTCGTGCACCACAAAGGCTTTCCCGCAGACACCTAGGTGAAGCACCACACCGTATTCACAACCAAAAGTAACCAGGTAGTTTCTGAGAGCCACCACATCTCGCATAACGTGTATCATACGTCGGGTATAATACCTCAAGCCATTACATCCCATACTCCGAGTAAGGATCCTTAAGCCATTATAGCCTATACACGTTACACCTATAGTAGTCCATAGGATACTATATCCAGAATATATGTGTGCGAAATAACCACAAGCCATTACAGCCCTCTACACACATATATGGGTAAAACTAACCACTGTGCCTACCAGCACAAAGATCTACCAAGAGAAGAGAGCGGGGCCAAAGGGGGTAGTCCGCCATTCAACCTCCCATCAGAATGTTAGGGAAAACACCCCCCCCCCCCCATGGCTCAGAATCCCCGGGGTGTCGGTTTCCCTTACCGACAGGGTGGAGTAGCGTATAGAAACACAAAAGTACAGAATATATATGACTCACAACCACACTATGGGCATTACCTAGTCATAGGCACAACTGCAGCTAACGTCTCTCAGGCTCCAGGCTGCTACTTCTAAGACTAGGTATCCTATAAGCACACAACCATTTGAAGAGCTTTATTAGATTACTCCATTCTCATTTTATCAGTTCCACTGTACGTTAATTAATTCTTTAAACATTAATTAACCATGAACAATTTACCACATTAAACTAAATTGGCATCACATTCAAAAACTTCTACTTTTTAGGATTCACATCACTATTAAATTCCATTTTCTCCATCCCCGTGGATTATCGCCATTTAAACAAACATTCATTATGGAATTACTTTTCCATATTCCCAGGCATTCTAGAAAAGCATCCTATGCTTCTAAACACAAAGGGGTCTCAACACTGTGAGTAAATATACTACCCGTCGAGTCTTTTCTGCCTATAGAAAGAGCATAGACACATCCTCCATCGAGAGGCTAAACACGGAAAGCAAGTGGCATACCCCACATGTCTTCACCTCCTTCGGAAAGAGGGTAAGCAAGACCAGCTGCCTTGAGCAGTGGGGAAACGTAAAGCAGATAAACAACCAAACCAAACCACCAACATCAAACCATCACATTCATCTCATACCATCATCCTTGGTCTCCTCCCCGACACCCAAATGCATAAACCGATGCATCTCGCCACACTAGGCGCCATCCACTGCCACAAGTCCCCATACCTCCACATATCAAAACAGCCATCCAAGCTCACATCAAATCACAAGCAGCAGGAAAACAAAGATCACAAAATGGGCTCTTAGCCCTTTAACAAGGCATTCAGCCTTCATACAAAATGAGCACTCAAAGCACCAAACCACAAGGCATTCAGCCTTACAAGCAAGCGGGTAACTCAGAACCCTTTTGAATTTATCGAACTAATAGTTCTTTAATCCATCTTGAATTAACAGATTCATTAACATGCCTCTTTATCGTTAGCCAATTATTTAACAAATAATTCCGGCTTTACGTTCTTTATCAATTTCCATCATGAACGAGCAACTAATTAAAGAAAAATCATAGATATCACTCTATCTAGGAAAACATGAGGCAAACCGTTATCACGGTACAAGGAAACAACATGCGATCAACCAATTCTTTTAATCCGGTTCAAGTATTTAATTAGGTCAATTTCATTGTGATCCAAAGGACTAAATCGTGCTAATTATACGATTGCACATACACAATTAGAGAAGCCATGAATCCCCTACCTCGAAGAGTTCTTGACGTCCTTTATCAACACAACAAGCCACAATCCTTCTCTCGCGACAACTGCATCCACCCGAGGATGCCACGGTAAGTCCCAACCAAACAAAACCCATTAGAACCATGGAGATTACATGGTAATATGGAAGGGAGAACAAGAGAAGGTGATCCCTGAAGGAACGATGATAAAACATACCTTATATGGAAGAATGATGGACACAGCTTGGTAGCATCAAACAGAGCGGAACTGATCTGAGTAACGTTTGATTGTGAAACTCCTACAGGAAGTATTGAAAGGTTATAGCATCTTGCATATGAGAACCAGGAGGAAGAACAACGAAGAATGATATCTCGTTCCTTTTAAAAAAAATTAGAGAGGCGACAGTTTAAGATCTGATTTATTCTCCATTAAAAATTGATCGCATTAACCCACACGGTTTGACCAAGTAAAAACATTCCGGCCTTAGGAATAATTAATATAGAATTTATGGCCTTTGAATCGGCCTTAAAGTCCTTAAAATAAGGTTTTAAAAATATTTTATGTCAAAGAAAACGTCAAATTTACGAAGGTGGAAACACTGTTCACATACTCAAAATTTGGCAAAGTATGGAATCAATAGCTCATATGAAGTCTGGAAACACTGTACAAGTCCACCGATAGAAGGTCACCGATAGAACCTCACCGATAGAAACATTGTTCAAGTCTACCGATAGAATTCCACCGACAGAACCTCACCGATAGAAACACTGTTCAAGTCTACCGATATAAGTCCACCGATAGAACCTCACCGATAGAAACACTGTTCAAGTCTACCGATAGAAGTCCACCGATAGAACCTCACTGATAGAAACAATGTTCAAGTCTACCGATAGAAGTCCACCGATAGAAGGTCACCGATAGAACCTCACCGATAGAAACACTGTTCATGTCTACCGATAGAAGTCCACCCATAGAAACACTGTTCAAGTCTACCGATAGAAGTCCACCGATAGAACCTCACCGATAGAAACACTGTTCAAGTCTACCGATAGAAGTCCACCGATAGAAGGTCACCGATAGAACCTCACCGATATAAACACTGTTCAAGTCTACTGATAGAAGTCCACCGATAGAAACACTGTTCCCTGAACCTCACCGATAGAAATATTGTTCACTTACCGATACATTTCATAAAACTAGAAACACTGTTCCCAGAACTAGAAATTTGGCAAAGTGTTAGCCGAGCTACTACTAGACTGCGGCTACTGGTAGACCGAGCTACCGGTAGACAGCAGCTACTGGTAGGCAGCAGCTACCGGTAGACCGAGCTACCGGTAGGCAGCAGCTACCAGTAGAGAGCAGCTACTGGTAGACCGAGCTACCGGTAGGCAGCAGCTACCGGTAGACCGAACTACCGGTAGGCAGCAGCTACCGGTAGACAGCAGCTACCGGTAGACCGAGCTACCGGTAGGCAGCAGCTACCGGTAGACCGAGCTACTGGTAGGCAGCAGCTAGGGTATAAGTCACCTTGACCTCCCGAAACACCTCAGACACCACATTTTCACAAAGTAATGGACCAGGGAGGTCCGGGCCATTACATTTAATATGTCCTAACATAGTGATCTAAATCCATGATTTTATATGAAGGGAATGTTGTTCATTTTTTTATATGGCTTCATCCTGGTGATCTGGGAACTATGTGCTTTTGGATTTTTATTTGTAACTATTTCAAATCCACTTCATAAAACAAATTAAAGTTTTTATAATGAACATACATTTTTGGAATTATAAGTCTGACCACTATGAATCCTAATTTAAAAACAAAACTTGGATGATACATGTTTCTTTAGTTGGGAGATATAACCACAAAGTATATATATTAAAATAATAAATTGTGGTTTTGAAACATGATATGTTTTATTGAATTATTTATTTTTCATTAAAATTAACCAGAAATAGTTTTTACTATTGTTTTTATTATTTAATATGATGTTAGTTTTCTTTCTTAGTTATAATCACACAATTCTTGGGTCACCATTTCAATTGGGTACCCCAACACATGAATCTTTTTTTCTGGTATATGGTTAGGATAAGGTTAGAGATTCTTCATTATGTATGAAATAGTAGGAAGAAACATGGTAGATCATGATAAAGTACATATGTGAGAAAATATTTGATGATATTTATAGTATTTGTATTTTGGGTTTCCATAGTATGACTCACTAACATGTTACATAGACATCACATTTTTATCACATGTTTCAAATGGTTTATTAATAAAACTTTTATTATGTCGTTACATTAAAAATTTATATTTATTTTTATCTATTTGGTATTATTTTTTTTATTCTTTTATTTTATATGTGGGTATAGTATCAACATAATATGTCCAAAAATGAAAATTTCTAGTAAATAGACTGACGCATTCTGTGAGGCATTCCAGTGTTCATGTGAAAAAATGGAATAGTGTATTAGATCATTGGCTTCCGGGATAGGATAATACACATAAAACATTCCAATACCTTTTCAATAAATTATCAATACCCATGCACATATTTTTTAGTGTTCACATCCACCATATCCCATAATTCCACTTCTTATTCAGCACTAACTTCCACCACTACTACATCTAATGAATCTTCCTCTATATCCTCAAAATTTTTGCAATCAATAGTATTCCCCTTAGTTACTAAAAAATTATCTTATCAATCTCCATCAAACTCTATTGTTACATATTTCTCATTATTTACTAAAACTACTTTAGTAATAGAGTGCTCATGAAATTTTTTTGATCTCTATGGAGTTCATGATGATATTCATCAACATAATTCATATATCCTTTATATAATTCCATTATATCATAGAATATAAAATATTGAAAAACATGGTAAAAATATTATCCCATGTATACATATATTTTTTAATTAATATAAACAATGATTAAATATTTTAAACATTGAGAACCTATCTTTCAACCGTAATGATAAAAAATTTAGGGTTATGAAAATTTTGAATGATGTTATAAAAATAAATAATTAATCAATCTTTTAACTATGTTATTTAAAAACCCAAATTTTAAATTGACCATTCAAAATTGTAACACTATCCATCCATATTTTAAAAAAGATAATCACTATTTTTAAATAAAATATATTATTTTTACACTTACAATGAATATTTGATAACCCATATTACCTATTTGTCAATTAATATTTCTATCATTTTAATTCAAAAGTGAAGAAATCCACATTAACAATATAAAGTTTTACTCAAAAAAGCAATATCAAAAGAGTTAAATTAGTTATTTTAGCAATATCTATCTATATTTAAACATTAAAATTCCATATTTCAATATAAAAATTCTATATTTTTAAACAGGGATTCCTAATTATAAAATATAAATTTCAGGAATTTTGATAATATCACTCTATATTTAATCTCCCTGTATAAAAAATCAAATTTTTATAAATTTTTATAATATTTATAATATTTTTATTCTTTATTCATATATTTCTTATACAGAACATCATAATCAAACCTGATTCTGTTGTTTATATGAAAAATATTTCATAGTTATCAATATATTTTATCCATTGGCATGAGAACTTTTTTTTATAGTCACCAAATATGTTAATTTTTATAGAGAAATTATGAGAGAGTAAATATGTTTTTGAGACTATAAAAAAATAAATAAATCCTATAATATTAATTAAAAAACATATTCTAAAACATTAATAGTAAATAAAACAACAATAAAAGAATAAAATTCTAACATAATTTTTGAAATATTATTCTTCTAATTAATTAGCAAGAATAAAATTCCATTCAAATAATTCAACGAGTGAACCATCCAAGACTCTAAAAAATCATAATTATACAATTTATTAGATTTATATATCACTAACATAGAATTCATGTAAAATATATCATTAAAATATTCCAACTACAGTAAAATGAAAATTTCATAATCTCACTATTTGAAAAATATATGTTTATTGTTTTTAATGATTTACACACATATATAAATGAAATTATTTTACAATTACATCTTATTTTTTTATTTTCATGGGAAAAAATAATTCATCTATCAGAAAAAATTATTTCCATCAAAAATGAATTAATATATTTATCTTTTATTTAGTAGTATGTTTTAAAACATTTATCATTAATTTTTTAAAAATTCAACATTAATATTACAAAAAAATTAACATGATGTTTACAAATATTAAAAATTGTATCCATTATTTAAATAGATTATTAAATTTGAAAAAAACTACAAAAACTAATAATAATAATAATAATAAGGCAATAGTAAAGATATAACTTACATTAAAAAAATTAAAACAATAATTTTTGAGATTCAATTTGAAAGAGCCCCAAAAAGTCTCCAATAAAACAATATTATTTATCCTTATTATGTCTCATTCGAAAAAATATAAAATTAAATATAATTAACTTATGAAGAATTATAAAAATGAAATATAATATTTAAGAATACTAAAATATACAATGAATATTATATTTTTAACTAACTGATATTAAATAATATTATTCCATTTTTTGGAACCATATTTCTAGAATTTACAAAATTAAAAAATATAAATTTTAAATTTGGAACCCTATATATTAAATTGATAAGAAAAATATGGGAAAACTATATAAACGTCATTTCAATACAATCAAATTAATAATAATATTATAAGATCACTAAAAATAAATAATGAATGTTCACATTATCACTTTTTAATTCAGATTCAATGAAATTTTAAAATCTATTAACAGAATCAAACAACTAAATTTAAAATTTTGATATTAAGAGTTTGCATGTTTATATTTTAGTTTTCTTATTGTAATAGTAATCTACAACCATGATATAAATAGTATTACATATAATAAAAATATTATTTGAATTCTTTCATATATAAATAATAAAAACTGAATCTATGAATGTTTTAATAGAAATTACGGATTTATAGTATTTAATCACCTATGATGAGATAGTATTAAAGAAACAGTAATTTAACAATGAACTTCCACTGTAAACCCTAATTACTTATCATGACAAAAAAATATTGTTCAATTAAAGTGAAAATATTTCTATTGTAAAATAAAAAAAGCATTATTTTACTCATTTAAATATTCATATGTAGATTTGAACAATAAGCTAACACAATGTTATCACTATGAATCCATCTTTGAACAAAAAATATTAATATTTTTAGTTGATGTAATATAATAAAGTGCAAAATTGTAACCATGAACAAAAAAATGTAATGAAATTGCGGGATAACTATAAAGAATATAAATTAAATGTAAATAGTTTAACGATATTGTCTATATAATTGAAATAATAATTTTCAAGAACAAATATTCAAATTAAGGAAATGAACATTGACCATATAAAATTAAAAATTTAACTATTGATTGAATACCCTAATAAAAATTATAATTATCTAGATATGTTTATGAATTATATAAAAAGTTGAGAAACCTCACAGAAAAAGACATTATGTGTATAAATCATCCAATATTGTATATCAAAATTCCAAAATATAATAGTTTATATAAAAATGTCTTAAAATAACTTGGGAAAAGAGTTTACTGGAAACCTTCAAATACACTCTATTATACGTGAATTAGTGTGTGTAAAATTATTCTTTACATAATGAAAAATAAATTCCCTCAAAATAGTAAACCTAAAACTAAAACACAAATCCTACAATTCAGATATCATTATGATAGAAATGTAAAATACTAAAAATTAATGGCTTAACTATATGAGGATTAAAAAAACTTAACTAATATTATTTTTTCATCATAATATTATCATATGGAGTCTATTAAATTTATTAGTGGTACTATAAAATGTAATTGTATATGAAAATGTGTCTCTCTAATAGGAACAGAAAAGATACAAGGTGGGAGGGTCTTGTTAGGTGGGGAAATTGGGATTACATTATATGAAGAGGATATATATGATTATTGAATATAGTATGACGATAAAGACCAAATAAACAATGATGGTAAGGGGATTGGATCATTGGGATATGGGGAAAATGATATGTTTTTTGTGGGAGGAAGATTATTGCATTATGTGAAACATGATAGAGGCATAAAATAGTGGTGTGTCATCCATTTTAATGAATATATATCATGTGACTTGTATAAAATAGTGGTGAAATAATTCATCCATTCAGATAGTTTTGAATAAGGATATTTGGAGGCGGTATATGAGTTATTTTCTTCCATCAATAAGTAGTTAAAGAACTCAATTGGTATTTTCCAAATTTAAAATTCCAAAATGAAATTAAGATATTATTTTAGTCCTTAAATTTAAATATTTTAACCATCATTACTTTTGGGAATTGTTCTTGATAACATCTCAACTGGATATTTTGGTTGATGGGTTTCCTGAGGTCACCACAATTGGTAAGCCATACTTTGCGATTTTTCATAATCTGTGATTATTTTTCATATAATAGAAAATACATTTTTCAAAAAATGGTTCAGTAAATAAATGTTTGATATTATATGTTAGTGATTTTTTCATTACTATTTTATGAATTTTCTATTTTAGTATAATTGAAGTGTATTTGAAAATTAATTATAAATATATTATATATTCATTTATGTAGTAACTTCCAATCTTCTAGTTTATTAAAATTTTCATACTTATACTTTTACATTTTTTTATTCTCTCTATTATATAATAACTTTTATTTTTATACGTATATACATTTTATCAATTTAGTAATGTGGGAATGTCTAGATAAAATATTTAAGACCATATAGATTTTTCATTTCAGAGAACACAGTCACAATAATCCTATTTGAAGGAAATTAGACATTTCAATATTTTGAAGTCCATTATTGAACCATCAACATCCATGGATAATGTTTATACTCAACAATGAACCATAAATTAGTCATTAATTAGCCAGTCCAACAGCTTTGACATACTACGTAGTTGTCACTATTTATGTGTTTCATATCTAAAAAAATATATTACAATGTTAATTAATTAATTATTTATTTTATGTATTGAAAAAAAATATAATGGATAAAACTATAAAAATGGTACACATATATTTTTTTGATCCTTCATAGTTTAAATTTTTTTATATTATTTAATGTGTTTACTCATTTTCACCAATTATTTATCGAAATTCTTTTGGTATCTATATTTTTTAGATTATATGAATCCATGATTCTATTGAATATATTTATTTTCCAATTTTATAGAAATATTATTATATTACTATAAATTAATACTAAATTAACATTCAATGATGATAATTTGAAAATGATAGATTAAAAATATTATTATAATTATAATAGTTTTAGTTTAGTGTAATGATAATTTATTTCATTATATGATATTATTTTCATGTAAAATCGGGGTTGAATATATTTTTAATGTAATGTAATTACATCAGTGGAGGTTTCGACCTATTTTAAGCGAAACATATCTAGTAATTTAATATATATATATATATATAGACTTTTATTAAGGTATTTCTTAAAATAAGTCAATATTTGTTTTTTATATTGAAAATATTGTAACGTGTAATGTATTGCAATGTTTTATGTTAACATTATTACAACGCTGATAATTATTACACATATAAAATTTATTTATTACATAAAATTAAACATAAGGCAACTATAAGGATCAAGAGGTATAGATTCTTGATAAATTAAGAACATTACATAACAAATTAGAATGTAAAACCCTATATCTTTATTGAAAACTTCTATTATAAGACAACATTCTTTTGTACGTAACATTACATGGGATAACCTGAAGAAATGAATAAAAAAATGGTGAGCTATAAATACTAGTAAGGGAATAAAAGAGTCATATCATGAAAAATACAATACATGTTAGGAAATAGGCATATCAACGGAGCATAAGAGAAAAAATGAACACAAAGGCATGATACAACGTGATTATTATAACATGGAAACATGTAAAAAAACATTTAACATTATATTAGCATGATCCAAGGATAATTGAACATGAAGAATGAGTGAAACCTCATTTCACAAGAACTTTTATGAGTAAACACTCATTTGACTTGAAATATACTGATACAATTTTTTACCCAATGCATTGGAGTGCTATCAGGGCACACCCTCCATAATCATTAATTTAATGCATAAGTGTGCCACATTGATCATATAACATCGATTCATTAAGAATAATAATATAATACACAATAAAGGTATGTGAAATTCATACATTAAACTCCATATCAATAAGTAAATGGTCATAAATTGAAAACCCTTGATAGGTAAATGGGCATTGTACTCACTACACAATGGCTTTCACAAGTAAAATCGCGGTTCAATTTCTGCAGCACAACGGCATGACAAAAGAATACATAAATATTACTGATAGAATTAATGGGTGTTTCATTATATCAACTTTAAATGGAATACAAGGAATCATATAGAAACATTTCCCAATATATTTAGTGTAATTTATATTAATAATATAAAAATATTTCTTGAATTTAAATGATAAGAGATAAATTCCTTACGAAATTTCGGCATGTTAACAGGTGTACATGGGAGGAATTAATGAGATATAAAGGGGTCTATAATCAATAGAAAATAAGTTGGGTAGTATGGAGGAGGTGTGGAATCATACGCCAACATTTTTTATTGAGAATAAATTGGTATAAAAATATAATGAAATATGGAAAAAATTAGAAAGGAAGAAATCCATTATTTAGAATTGTGATACCAATGTCTTGGGAGAGGCTTGAGAGAGGATTCTTGGGAACTATGGGTTCATTGAGAGGATTCTAGAGAGGAGAGGGTAGAGGTTGGTTGAGATACAAAGGCTTTGAGTGAAGAGGAAGTGGGAGATTTGGTGGGTTTATATACGAAAAGAGAAATAATTCTTTATTATTTTGGTTTTGGGCACCACACATTAAACTAATTAAAACCACAAACCATACCATGGTATTTGAACATTTTTTATAATAAAGGGGAGAGAGAAAACATTATATTACATGGAAAATGGCCGAACATATAAAAAATATTAGGCTTTCATATGTAGAGGTGGGTCATATTCTCAAGGAAATAAATTTTAAAAGATAAAATGTTCTATAACTATTGGAGGGTCCACTAAGGCCACTTAAAATAAACCAAAAAAATATAGATTCATATTAATTTAATAGTAAATTTTTTTTGCCAAAAAACGCATTAATAGTATTTTATTACATCACAATTGAGTCATTATGATATCATAAAACAAATTATATATTAAAATGGAATTTTATTATTAAACAAAAATTCTACCATCTTAGAAAATTATGAAATATTCTCTATTAGACCATTAAGACATCCTGATTCCAAAAATTATATATATTTGATGTAAATATTTCTTTAAAAAGGTGAATATATAATTTTAAAATCAAATCTGACATTTATTGAAAATTAATGGGTTTTGAAAAAAGCTATTTTCAAAACTTAATAAAAATAAAAATTATATATATAAAAATTATATGATAAGTAATATTTAAAAAATATTGATTTATTTATAATATTTTATTAAAATATTATAAAATTAAAAAATCCATTAATTAAGAAATATAGGATTCTTATTTGAATATTAACTAAAAATATTATTTTTTATTAAATATCTATTAAAATGTAACAAAAACAAATTGAATGTATATTCATTATTATATAAAAAAATAATTCACGTAATCATAGATATAAGTTCATGATACAAAACACCTTATAACACCTACATATGAGATAAGGGTACGGTGTGCGATGGTGATAGACTCTTGGATGGCTCCGATAACATCCCTCGGGTGGTAATCTCAATCAACATTCACTTTTCACATATGTGGTCCCATTTAAGCTTAATTTGTTGAATATCGGCTTCTTCTTGGCAAGAGAAACGCCTAGTGATGCTAACTCCTTTCCAATATCCAAAAAATGATCTTCATATGGTGAAATTCAACTGGATGAGGCCATCAAATCTGTTGTCTGAGTAAATTGGATATAGTAAAGTACTATATTTATAATACTCAAGAGAACAATGTTAAACTACTATAATAGAAATGGAAACAATTCTTAATGGTATTTTTAAATCCAAAAACAAAAAACCAAAGACGTTCATATGTTATATAACCATTTTACATAATAATACATTTAATTAGATCAATAAGAGTTTTCATTAATAAATGTCTGTGTCGTTAAAATCTTCCCCTCTTAAAAAATTTCGCCTTCAAAATTTCTCTTTCCTACAGTAAAACAAATTATGGTAACTCTACTTCATCACTTCCTCTGATTCACACATCGCTTCTTAAAACTTGTGGTTTTTCCCAAAAAACCACGGAAAGGGGAATTGTCTTATTTTGTAAATTTTTTTCCATAATATCTTTGATCTTAATCATCTTATCTTCATAGAAGAGTTCACAATACAATGCTACAACCTCTATATTGAGTACATGTGATGGGTCGGGTATGTACTTTCTCAAGTGTGAGATAGGGAATACACCATGAACATGAGATAGGTTTAGTGGGAGTGCTAGTTGATATGCCACTTCTCCATTGAAATCAAGGATATAAAATGGGCTGGTGTACCTTGGACTATGCTATCCCTTCTTCCAAAATCTTATAACTCTCTTCTAATGTGATATATGGAGGAATACCATATCTCCAACATCAAACTATAGGTCTCATAAACAATTATCAACATATATTTTGGTTAACTTTGAGAATCATTAATGTGTAGTTGGATAGTATTAACCATCTCTTCCATTTCATCGACCGTTTCTCGACTTAGGAGTTTTCCGTCCCCAACATCACCCCATCATGACAGTGTTAGGAACCTCTTCCCATATAGGGATTTATAATGAGCTAGGTAGATGCTTGAGTGGAAACTATTCATGTAAGAGATCTCAATAAGAGGAATATGTTCATCCCATTGCCTTTTTTGTATCCATTGAGAATGCTCTCAATATTTCCTCATGTTTTTTGGTAGTCCACTCATATTGGCTTTTAGTTTGAGTATGATAAGTTATACTAAGCTTCATCTCTATATTCATAACATGTTGACGGCTCTTCCAAAACATAAGGGTGAATCTTGGATCTAGATTGGATTTAATAGACAATGGTACTCCCTACAGCCTTTCCACTCCTCTCATTTATATTTTTTCTAGTTGATTTAATGATCAATACTCTTAAATTTCAATGAAGTTTGTAATATTTGTAAGAAAATCCACAACAACCTAAATATGTTTTTTTCCTTTCGATTTTTTCGGAATTTCAGTGACAATGTCCATGGTGATGTTCTCCCATTTCCATGTTGGTATGGGTAATGGTTGCATCATCCCCTTAGGCTTCTGCCTCACAACCAACACTTACTGACATTCTACGAACTAGGATGTATACTCAGTGATATTCTTTAACATGTTATCCCAACAATAATTACCTCAGATATATCAATATATCGTTATGTTTCCTTATTGAATGGATAAATTTAATCAATGTGAAACATCCAAATGTTACTTCATTAACTATAGACATTATGGAACACATATTCATTTCCCAAATATCATAATTACTTTTTTATTAACCTTGAACTCTGAGGATTTCCTTTTTCTGATTCTTTCAAATTTCTTCTTAATTCCCACATCATTCATTTGAGAATCCTTTAACTCTTCCATAATAGATGGTTCCAGAATCATTTGTGAAAGTATTGATGATGTTCCCTTCTTTAGGATTCCCATATCTGTCTTCATCAAATCTTTGATGATTGGATACTTTCAGTTATCATCAATGATAGAATCTTTGGACCCTTTCTACATGGAGCATATTCCACCTTGTTCACTTTCTTAGGGTGGTAATTGGTTAATAATTAATAGTCATTGATAATCTCTAACCATCTTCATTGGATCATGTTCAACTCACTCTCTGTGAATATGTACTTGAGTCTTTTGTGATCCATATATATTTCACACTTTTCCCCAAAGAGGTAATGTTTCCAAAATTTTAAAGCAATTTTTCCTAAAACCAACTCCATATCATTTTTTGGATTGTTTTTATAATGAACATTCAATTTCCTTGAAGTATAATCCATGAATTTATCATTTTTCATCAACACATACCCCAGACCCTTCTTCAAAGCATCACTAAATAAAAAGAAAGTTCATCACTTGTCGGTAGTGTGAGAAGAGGAGCAGTGAGAAGACTCCTTTTCATCTCCTTGATTCTCTCTTCATATTCATCAATATAAAAAAATGTTACTCCCTTATGAGTTAGATTTGTATGAGGGTGGGATAATCATGTGAAATTTCTCACAAATCAAGGAAAATTCCAGCTGACCACATGAATCTATGAATATCTTTTACCGATGTTGGCCTCATCCATCCAAAATTGGTAGCTATCTTAGAGGGACTCGTATATAACCCTTGGGTTGTGATGATATGACCCATTAATGTGGTATCATTCAACCAGAACTCACACTTTCTGTACATCGCATAGAGCTTCTACTTTCTCAAGGTCTCTAGTACATTTCTTGGATGATCTCATTCTCCTCCTTGGGCTTGGAGTAGATTAGAATATTATATTTAGATATTACCAAAAATTTGTAGAGGTAATATCTAAAGACTATATTCATCAAGTATAGGAATATATTTGGAGCATTAGTGAGTCTAAAAGTAATTATGATGAATTCATAGCGCCCGTATCTTGTATGAAACTCAGTCTTGGGGATATCCTCCTTCTTCACCGTTACTTGGTAATATCGTGAACACAAAAACAACTTGGAGAAATATTGTGCTCCACGTAGATGATTGAACAAGTCATCAATTCGGGTCAGAGGATACGTGTTATACATCGTGATTTTCTTTGATCTCACAATAATCAATGCAAAGGGTCATTGACCCATCCTTCTTCTTGAAGATGAGGACTAGTTATACCCAAGGTGAATCACAAAGGTGTATAAATACTTTATATAGATTCTTTAATAGTTTCCTCTTCAGTTCCGAAAGCTCCACAATATCCATTCAATATAGATTCTTGGATATTGGAAATTCCCGTGGTATAAGAAAAATTTAGAATTAAACATCTATTCTATGAGGAAGACTAGAAAATTATTCACGAAACACTTCAAAAAATTCCCTCACAATAGGCATGTATTCAATGGTGGGTTCTTACTTAGACTCAATCATATGATGTGTATATGCATGGTCATAGGGATGTAATATCCACACATGAGATAATGGTGCTAATGAAGATTCATCATATTCCATTCACTTGAACATAATAGGTTGTTGATTCTCCATATGGAGAGTGATTTCCCAGTCATGGAAATTTATGTTGGATCAATATAAGGACAACCAATCCATTCCATCAATTACATAAAATTCCACCAAAGGGAGTATGATGAGGTTCATTGGGATGTTCATTCCAAAAATTATGAAAGGGGGTACTTATATTAATGGGCTGAAATGAATGCCTCATATTTTTTTCTCACCGTCATCTTTACTTCCAGGACGTGTGGTGGTGATTGGATAGTTCAATTAAACATTACGGAAAAAATGTATAGAACTAGAATAAAAAAGTATGTTTTATATTCTTGAATGAATAACTAGTGTAGCTATCACAACTTCATATTCTAGGTTTACATTGGTGGTAGTAATGGAAAAAATCACCCTTACTACCTTGGAGGATGTTGGTTGCCACTGAAAACACTTTTCTTAGGGAACTAGTTTGCAAAATGTCCTAGATCTTTTTCGTTAAAGCAATGAACAATGTGGTGAGAATCAAATGGATCGTTCCATTCCTCTGTCGCAGCTGTGGGTTTTTGTTGGTGGCATTTAATGGATAGGTTCCCTTCTCTTCCACACATAAATAATTTCCTCATCAACTTGAAGAAAATTAGGGGTGCTTCATTCCACCCCTTTGGCGAGAGTGGTTCTATATTTTCTTATCACCATTTGATTTATCAATCAGACTGCCATAATTAATGTCCACCTTACTCTTCTTATCCCTATGATACCTTTGAGATTCACCGATATCTATTTTGAAATTGGGGGAACATCAGACAATTTCTTCATAGATCTCAACGTCATGGATTTCTGGGGCTATCTATAGGTTGGGTTTTAACCCACAAAACAAGTGGTCAACCTTTCATTTGGGTGAAACGAAAAATTTGGTGGAATATAATGTAATACTTTTGATGTTTTCCTCATATACTGTGATGTATTCGCAGTCCTTTTTCTTGAGGGAAAGGAAGTATCTTTCCATCTTCATTCAAAGGGTGTGAGTAAAATATTTGTTGAAAAACATTTTCCAAAAATCCTTCCATTCCAACACCTAGATCTTTTCATTAGGAATCATATTTTTGATCAATTTCCACCATTTATCAGCTTCACCATGCATAAGATAATTAACTACAAGTTCCTTCTCTTGTTTATAACATTGAAGGATGGAGAAGATTATCACAATGTTGTTGATCCACAGTACGACAATTGATGGGTCTGATGATCCATTAAATTTATGAGGCATTTGTCTCATGAATCTCTCATTGAGACTTCTTCTTTCTTGGGGGGTTTGAAAGTTACTTTTGAAATGAGATTCTATTAAAAATGTGAGTTAGCTAAGATAATATCATTACAATGTTTTTATTACCGCTCCCATCATATTAGGTATCTCATTAGAATAGTCATCACATTTATCTTTGCATCGATTTTTAGCTCGGGTCCTCCTATTACTATCCATTTGACGGAATAAATGGAATGATAGGGGTAATGCCTAATGTTTAATCCAACGTCATTAAAATGACTTATAAATTAAATTTATTTCCTTAAATTAGAAATTAATAGTCTTCAATCATAGTTACCCCTGATATACATACCATTATATATTCTAAGAGGATTTTTTTAATTCCGTTATAAGTGTTTCATACTACGATTATAAATTTACCAAATAATATCCCCCATAAGTTTCTTAACCAAGAGTGAAGCAAGGCCCATTTTCTTGCACTAGTTCCCATTCGAGTCCATCTCAATGTAGCGTTTTTGGTTTTTATGCCTAGATATAGTTGTGCCAGATCCGCCTCCAACTACTCATATCTAGATAGGGATATTTTTTCATGATAAAAAAATTAATCAATGGTTAAAGAAATTAAGGAATTTTTTAATAATGCTTCTTCATACCCCTAAGTCTTTTAGTAGGGTGTTCTAATCCTAATCACAAAAACAACTAAACCTATCCTCAGATACCAACTTTAACAACCCTACTATTTATTATACTCATAGAAATGATTTATTACATAAAAATGATCTTAATACAACTCAGAGGATTAGGAGATCTAGTTCCATGGGAAATTAATAACATTACATAAAAACATATAAAAAATCAATATATTTATTGACAACAATTTTTACATGAACCCATTCATTGGTACATTGCATTGTATGGGATAACCTGAGAATATGCCTAAGAAAATGGAGAGATATAAATCCCATTAATGGAGTAAAAAAGGCATAATATGAAGAATACAATGAAAGATAGGAAATAGGAATATCAGTGTATCATAAGAGAAATATTAACATAACGGCATTATATAACTTGATTATCACAACATAGACATGTGGCAATATCATTAAACATGATATTAGCATGAACCATGGAACATTACACCTAGAGAATGAGTAATACATAATTTAACATGAATTATCATGACTATACCATCATTTCACTTGATGTATCATGATACTAATATTTACCCAATGCATTGGAATGATATCCAGGCACACCCTTCTTAATCATTTCATTTCATGCATAAGTGTTCCACAAGGATCATATAACATGGATTTATTAAACATCATCATCTATTCAATGATACAAAAATGTGGAAATAATACATGAGACTCCATATAAGTATGTAAAATCTCATAATGGTGAATACCCATGATAGAGAAATGGGCATGGAATTCGTTACACAATGACATTGGCTTGGAAAATCACAGTTCAATTTGGGCAGCAAAATAGTGTGACATAAAAATTAAAAAAAATTGTTGATTAGAGATAAAGAGAAGTCTCATAATATTTAAATGAAATGAAAATTAATTTGTTCATATTGATATATTTTCCAACATAATTAATTGAATTTAAATTCATAATAGAAACGAATATCTTGAATATAAATGAGAAGAGTGAAATTCTTTACAAAATTTAGACACGGTAACATGTGTAAATGGGAGGCATTAATAGGGATAAATGGGTCTATAATCATTAAAAAATAAGGAGGTAAGTATGAGGGAGGTTCTAAATCATACCCCAATAATTCTAATTGAAAATAAAATGGTATACAGACATAAATAAATTTGGACAAAAATGAGAAAAGAAGAAATCCATTACTTGGAAGTGTGATCCCAAAGGATTGGGATAGGCATTAGAGAGGCTTATTGGTAGATTGTGGTGACTTGGGAGGATATATGATATGGTAGGGCAGATATTGGTTGAGTACAAACACTATGACTGATGAGGAAGTGGGAGTTTGGTGGGTTTATATTGGAAAAGAGACGGAATTCTTTATTATTTTGGTTTTGGGCACCACACATTAAACTAATCAAAACCACAAATCATCTCATTGTTTTCGAACAGTTCTTTCAAAAGGGGAGTGAAAAAAATTATTTTACAAACCCAATGGCCTAAATTATTAATATATTATAATTATATATGTTGATGTGATTCATACTCTCAATGATATCAATTTAAAAAGATAATTTTTTATAAGATATAGAGCATACACCAAGGCACCATAAAATTAAAAAAATTAATATAAAATCACATTATTTTAAAGCAAAAACATAAATTGGCCGAAAATACCCATTATATTATTTTATTAAATCACTATTGGGTCATTATGATGTCATCAAATATATTATATACTAAAATGGTAATAAATTTTTAACCAATAATTCTACTGTGTCAAAAAATTATGAAAAATTAACGATTGGATAATTTCTACCGGCTCATTCCAAAAATAATATTCATTTTATCTATATAATTTTCAAAATGTGTGAAATTCACTTTTTTAATAAAATCTGACATTTATCAAAGATTCATGGGTTTGGAAAAAAACAATTTTCTAACCATAATTAAAATTAAAATTGTATTCATAAAAATTACACGATCATTTATAATTAATAAAAAGTAATTTAATAATAATATTTTATTAAAATATTATTTAATTAAATAATAAATTAATTCATAAAATTATATTTAATAATTTAATAGTAACTAGAACTACTATTAGTGATTTAAAAATTATTTAAAAATTTACAATAATAAAATAAATTAATATTCATTATATTATACAAAAACAATTATGCACATAAACATAGTGATAGGATCTTGTTACATAACCTCTCATAACTCCCACATATGACCAAAGAAAAGTTGTTACACCGTGATAGACTCTTAGGGTGTCTCAAATAACATATCTCAGTTGGTAATCTCTATCATCTTTCACTTCTCTCGTAGGCAGTTCCATTTAACATTAACATGTTGAATCTTAGATTGGGCTTGGTCAAGAGTAAATCCTAGTGGTTCTACCTCTTTTCTGACCATCGTAAAATGGAAATCATAAGGGGAAATTCTATTAGATGATGCGATAGAGTCATTTTTCTGAGTAAATTAGATTTGTTAAAGCCCCTTATTTATACTATTCATATGATCACTATTCAACGACTATATTAGAAATGCTAAAAATTAATAACGGTGTTTTGAAATCCAAAAACCTAAAACCAAAGAATTACATATGTTATCAAAACATTATACATAATAAAAAAATTAAAATAGATAATGAGTAATTTTCATTAATATATGTTTGAGTCATTACAAACATTGTACTATAAACACAAATAATTTATATTATTTATAATTATAAATTTTTGAAGAAATATCCTAAAAATAAATTTTATATCGAAACAAAAATATTTCATAATAAAATTTATTTATATTTTTTTCATAAAAAGGCAAAAATATTGTATTCTATTCATTGAGATTTATATTTTTATATTATATGGAAATTATTTTTTAGTCGATATATATATTTATATAAATAATTTTACAAGTATGAATTATAGATATGTAGAATCACATACTCTAAAAACCTAATGTGGGTTATATAAATAAACTATATAGGAACAAATATTTTGATTTTTTGTTAAATTATATTGTTAATTCAATAAATAAATATTCAATTTACTTGATAAACTCAATCAATCATTTAATTTCAATTATTATATTCACCACGATCTTTACAAAAATCATTTATTAACACAAGTTTTAGGGGAATATAATTATCGACACATATGGTGGATTAGTTTTGGTTAAACTATAATAAATCTCACTAGTAAGTCATATTAATCCATTATGTGTAAAAAACACCCACCAAGTTCAATCATTTTCATTGATCAATACTCATATATGGATATGTTTCTGTTTTTATAAAAGAAAACCTAATGTTATTAATATTGTACGAGAAAAGAATAATTTGTGTTCACTATTAATGATTTTAAAACATGATTTATTTCATATGATTAAAAGGATAGTTAATGAGGAAATATAAAGTAAAATATATAAACTAGAATAGTTATATTCACTATATAATCCATGAATCTAATATTATATATTGAAGAATAATATTTTTCAAAAAAATGTGTCATATTAACGTATCTAATTTTAATATGTTTTTTTATCCCACACATAAACTATATTGAGGATGATTTATCATTTTTATTGACATTTATATTGTGTAAATAATTTTTTTCAACAATATAAAATATTTATTTTTAAATATTTTTTATAAGTGTATATTTTTATTATATCTATATCCTTTAAAATATGTACTTGGGAGAAAATGTTTATATATTTTTCATTTTGGTTACTTTTATGAGGAAAGTTTTTATTTCATGTAAATTAATCAACATTGTTATTTACATGATTGTATTTTGTAGGATATAAAAATAAATTTTTTATATGTATTATGATGATATAATTTCTTATTTTGATGAGAACTAATGGTTTCATTCTCAATCAAGGTTATTTTCTGAAAACATTAAACTGATTAATTAATAGATTATTTACTGTTAATTTTTATTTTAAAAGTATCAATAAAATATTTTATTAATTATTGTTTTGATATATTAATGGGATTGAATAATGTTTTTATGGGGTAGTTCATTGTAAAATGTAGATAAATAATCTCACAATAATAATTTGGATAATAAATTTATGATAAATGTTAAGTATATTTTTGTTATTTTAATGATTTAAATTTATTATTTGGAAAGTGTATGATGTAATTTTATTTCTTTTTACTTATTTATATTTCATTAAATTATAATTATAGTTATAGCCTTTTAAAATGATTTTTAGTTATGAATTTAATGTAAAATTTCTTTTACCATTGTGTAGTGTGTATTTTTTTTGGATCTATTATTTCATGTTTCAATTCATAAAATAAATGGTTTAATTGATAGGGAAATATAATTCATGTTTATTTTTCATTGGGTCATAAGAGAAGAAATAGTCTTTAGAGGCTATCCTTGGTTTATATTTTATTATATGTTAATTTTGAGAAACAGATTACCGTATTATACTGAAAATTACTTTTCAATTGTTTTAAATATAAATTTCTTGTTTTTTCCTATATCATTTTATATAACAATAAATGAATGATGGTTGTTGTTTGGTAGAGAAAATAATAATTATTAGATATAAATATTTTTAATATAACTCTATATTGATTTTTTTAATAATTATTATATTTTTTAATGTTTCAATAAATAATATTATTGTGTCTTACAATTATTTGAATAAAATTAAAAAAGTATTTATATTTCATTGATTTTTAATATTTTGGGAGAAGAAACCATAGTAAATTATTGTAGATTGATCCATATTTCATTAACTATTACCTCATTCATTTGATCCCATGAATCCATACATGTGGGTTATTTTAAATCATGTGTCAGAATTATAATTGATAGTTTATTTGGGGATGATTTTTTTTTACATTTGGTTTGTAGATTTAATTTAAATTATTAAAGATAATTTAATATTATTTAGGGTTGATTGATATTTTTTTTCACAACAATATATTTTCTCTTTTTTATAGATTATAATTATTCATCATTTATGTTCAAATCATGCTATTGTGATTAAAATTAATCAATTTATGGAATGTATTGTAATTTTTTTTGTGAAAATTTGAAAATAATAATTTTTTTAATATTTTGAAAACATATATTGTTTAGTTTTTTAGTAGTTATTTAAATTGTAATTAAATGATGAAGGAATCAGTGAGTGGTATAGTTCTATTATCTTTTGGTAGAGTTTGGTAGATTATTTCTTAATGATTGGGAAAATTCATTTTTCCAATATTTTTAAATAAAAGAGGTGATGGGGTAATTATGGATCATGTAATTATGTGTAGTTATTGATTTTAGGTAGTTATATTTTCCATGGATTTGAAATGTGTTTAATAAATTAAAATATAAAATTCTTAAATATTTAATCTGGGTTGGTCGAATTAATGTAGTGTTGAATAGAATGTATTAATGTAGGGAATATATTATTTTTTAAATGAATAGAAAATGGCCAAATATGTTAAATTTTACTGATTTTTATTAAAAATATTATTTCTAAATTATTGTATCAGTTGTATTTTTCAATTTTATAAAACAATTAATGAGTAATTTTTTATGATATTTTAAATAAATTTGAGTTGTTTTTTGTGTGGTTATTTTATTGGTTTGGATATAATGTTATTAGTATCTATTTTGTACTATAAGAAGATGATGTTGTGATCATGTGTTAGATTTAGAATTATTTTTTTATATTTTTTCATTAGGGTAATATTATTTTTCATTATATTCAATTTTATAATATCATTATGATCTATACTATACTTGTGTGATGATTTGGTGATTAAGAACATGATGTGATAGGTGATGGTAGATAAGGGACACTGAATTTTTTAGTTTCAATATTCATTAAATGGTATAGATATTTATTTATCCTTATTAGAGTGAGATTTTCATAGTTTAATAATAATGAGTTCAATTATATTTTCACTTATAATTATATAAAACGTATTTTAAATATATTATATGTGATATGTTATCATATCACACATTTGTAGGTCATTATTTGGTAAATGGTTCTAGTTAGAGTTATTTCCTCTTAATTTAATCTGTATATTATATTTATATATGTTTTTCTCCATTGATATAAAAGTATATTAGCATTAATTTCTTTTGGATTATGTTAATTTCCATGTTATGCTGTTTTAATTAATTAATGAATTTTCTTATTTGATTTGTGTAAAAGTGAGTAACTAATCCTATATTTGTTGTTTCTTAGCCCTGTATATTGTGGAAAACTCAAATCCTTAATTTTAAAAATAATTTTCTTTCACAATTTTATTCAATACTATCCAACGAAGATATATAATTTGGTTGGATCATGTCCCCTATTATTTTATATTACATTAGATAAATGAATCATAAACCAAATAATCAAATTAAAATAAAATTTATATCCATTTAATATAATAAACCTACAATAAAGTATTTAATGGTGAATACTATTTTATAAATAATAAAATAAATAAGAAAAATTACACGTATATATGCATTAATAGTGTCAAAATATTAATAAATTAAAGGAATTTTTATTCATGTATGTTTAATAAATCTCCCCAAATTTTATTAAAATAACAAAAACAGATCACAATTTTTTAGGGAGAGTCATTTTTTTACTTGAGGTAGTTTGTTGAAGTAAGAACCATCTAATATAATTTATAAATAAATATTCCCAATCTATTATAATATGCCGAACGCCTATATTATTTATTAATAATGAAAAGTATCATTTCTAGTAATACGAAAAGACCTTTGCATTATAGGTATCCAAGTAAACTATTTAGAAATAGATAATGAATTTCATTAACTATGATATTTCCTTAAAATAACTTGTACCATACCAAAATTGATATTCTAGGTAGGCCTTGATTCAAAAATAATCATTTCACCCAATATTTAAAAATCATTATTATCTTTTTAAAAAAAATTATAACCTTGAAAAAGGTATAATTATTAATGAATATTCCTAAAAAAATTACACTAAATAGTATTAAAATACCTAAATTCATTATATTAATAATAATAAATGAAATTAAACTACATTATTTTAATGAATAATTCTATTCATAATAGAAATGATTCGTATACAAGAATGTTATTATAACATCCATGGTAAATAAAGAAATAAAACATGTTTATATTTATTAATATTTATGAATTAAATATTAATTTTACCTTAGAGGGGTTTGTATGTTCGATGGCGTACCTGATACAGAACAACGGGTTTCTTTGAATTCTTATGTTGCACACTAACAATATAATTTTATTATTTTAAATGGTAGTTAACGACTAATTTCTATATTGTAGAGATTGAATAGAACTATCAAAATTATGATTATACATGTTGTTAAATGTTTTTTTTATCCAATAAAAGTAAAAGGATTAAAATGTGAATGAATCTAAATTTAAGCATAATTTACTTTAAAAGGTTGATTTACAGCCTTCTGATGGTGAACCCTCTTTAAATCTAGTTTTGGTCACTTTTATATGTTCTATTTGACCGAATGAAATTCTTCTTTAGAATAAGGATATCAAAATTTACTTTGTGTAAATTTTTGGTATTTTTTTGATAAAATTCATTTTTTAATGAATAGTGGAAAATACTGTATTTTAATTCAATACCGTGTTTGAATATAATTTATTTATATTGTTAGATTAACTTTTTAATTGGTTTTAAAGTGAAATTAGAATATATTTTTACCATTTAATCCAATATTGGTCAATGAAATTAATTTTATTTTGAAATTGGACATAAACAGGTGTCAATGTTTTAATAGTTAACATTTCATAAAAACATAACTTTTGTTTTGAAAACAGAAATTAATTTTAAATTAATTAATCCAATATCTATGTTTCGAATTTGGTAAAATAGACATCATTTTTGAATTCTGAATATGAAATATATCTTAGGGTGAATTTTTTGTATATTTCTGGAAAACATCAATTTTGATGAATTTTGAAAACACCATGTAGTGGTTAAAAAGATATCTTATTCATTTAATCATGGGACTTCCTAGGGTTTTCAGTTTCCCCCATCTCGTGAAGCTCACAGCGGCGGGGGGATCCCTGAACATTCAGCCTTCAGGCAGACTCGGACTTCCTTGGCGGGTCGCACTTCAGAACGGTGGTCTGTCAACGGCTCTTCAGTGGCAAGGAAGGCCCGTCACCTATTGTTCATAAGGAAAGGGTTCTCTAAGGTTCGGATTTGCTCCTGATTTCCGAAATAGAGCTTCACCTGATCTTGCATGGAGTGCTGAAGGTCTTCCTTCTGAATTATACCTTTTCTGATCCCAGATCTGGACGAACGTGGAATTGAAACAGGGGTGGTGCGAGAGTTTCCCGGTAGAGACCATCCTGTGTACGATTGCATGGCATCGGCGAGTGGTGTGTGCGAATCGCGAAGACTGTGCCGTGATGTGCTTTGTGAAGAGTGGAGCATTGACTTGGTTCACAAAGACCTGGTTCGCGAGGGTCCTTGGAGCGGAGACCTGGTTCGCGGTGCCCCTAGAACGAAGGCGAACTTTTAGTGCACGACGAGATTATTCCTTGAATGGATCTCGCGAAGCTCTGTCACGGTGAACCCTACCGCAAAGGTGAAATTGATTCACGGCGAGATCGAGCTGAGAGAGAGGGGGCCACAGAAGCATGGGTCACGAAGCATTCTCTGCCGAACATTTCCGTCCAACTTTTCTCGTGAAGTTAATCCCCGGATGGAGGCTGCGAAGTGGGGGTCCGGCATGGGGGGCCTCGCTGAAAAGGGTTGTGACAGGGGGCTTTTGGGCCGGGCTGGGACATTTTTGGATTTGCAACCCTGAAGCATGTTGTGTTTCCTTGTGGTGGTTCCTTGTAAGAGAGGGGGGCACTGTGGTGAAACCGGACGTTTGAGGCATCAAACTACCTGCGTTTTGACCCTTGAGGGCAGATCATCGGGATTTTTGTGATGCTTTCCCCTTATCGCGAGAACGTTTTAATGGCGGTGAATTAGGTGAACCTTCGGAAGAAGATGCCCTTGACGGATAAAGAGAAGGAGACTATCGAGGTTTACAGAAATGAAGATTTACTCTTGGAAAGATGCATGCCTCTGCTGGTCGTTGGCATGTTTGTGGAAAATATCTAAGTCAACTAGGGGGCCTTCAAAAACACCCTCCAGAACCTCTAGAAATTGGAAGCTGGATTGGCCATTTGATTAGTGAGAAACAATCTCATAGTATTTGAGTTCTTCAATGAGAGAGATAGAAATAAAATACTTAAAGTTAGGTTGTGGTCCATCGACAATCAACTCCTCCTCATGGAAGAATTTAAAGGGGGGGGGGGGGAAGACATCAAGAACATTAAGCTCACTCGATCCCCTTTTTGGATACGTATCGAAGGAATCCCGTTTCACGTGCGTATGGAATGTGTCATAAGAGAAATTGGGGATTGTATTGGCCAATTCATTGAATGGGACTGCTCGGACCCTATCCAATGGGGACCCGAGGTCCGGATTAGAGCCGAAATTGTGGTATCGGAACCACTAATGATGGGCATGTTTTTGAAACTCGGTGGCACAAACAATTGGATGTCAATCGAATTCGAGAAACTCCCAATCTTCTGCTTATTTTGTGGATGCGTCAGACACCTGGAAAGAGCGTGTGTATCAAAGCAAGAGAATGTATCATGTAATATCACACTAAAATATGGCCCCTCGCTTCAAGCCAAAATGGTTAAATATGCCTCCATCACTGAGACGGAAAAACAAAAGGACTACCAATGGCTCATGTTGGCCCACACAAGACAGGCAGAAACTGAACAGGGAACAATCATCATTCTTGGGCCACCATACTTCCCTAAATAGAACTCAACCACTCAGAAGTAAATTAGCATGCATCCTTCCCCCCAGAAATACACCGTCTCAACTTTTATAGAGACAGAGAATACCCCAGATATTCTTCCAGAACAAAGCTCGAGACCAAAGCAGATGAACATTGAACCACCATATCCCGACCCTAATCCAAGAAAAACTATGACAGACACCCTAACTCAGGATAAAGAAGGAATGGTAGAAACTTCGCCACCAAGCCCAATCACCCATCGAACTTGGAAACAGGTGCAACAAGAATTAAGATATGGTAAACTTGAAGATCCAAAACCCGGGGGAGTGAAAAGATGATGTGAAACTAGCTGGTCTGTGGGCGACTCCCCTAAAAGATGGAAAATAATTGGTGAAAAAACAAGAACGGTAGACTCAAAGGTGGAGGCGGTCCAGACCCAGCCCCGCCAAGATCAATGATCGTCTTATGCTGGAACTTCCGTGGGCTTGGCCACCCACGTACAGTTCGTATGCTTCAGTGTAATTGGGCCAAAAGTCACCCCGATATGGTTTTCCTGCCCGAGACCATACTAGAAAACAAGGACACCACAAGCATCACTCTGAAATGAGGCTTCCAAGGCTGCCTCCTGGTTCCCCGACAAGCCCACTCAGGAGGCATCTGTCTCCATTGGAAGGTTTATTTCGACTTCATGATCTTTTCCTCCTCCTCACACTATGTGGTTGCGGCTATTCATGCGAACAACGCCCCATCATGGACTTTCATGGGATTTTATGGTTGGCCGGCCCATAACGAGAAGTGGAAATTGTGGAACCTCCTCTGCAAGCTTCGTCATGACCTCCCAAGCCCTATTCTCTTTGGGGGGGATTTCAATGAGATTATGTATCATAAGGAAAAAAGAGGAGGAGCCACCCGAACATCCTCATCGATGACAAATTTTAAGGATGCGGTCTCAAGGGTGGACCTGATTGCCCTGGGATACGTGGGTGATCCTTTTACATGGTTTCGGGGTAACTTAGATGGAAATTGCATTGCTGAGCGACCTGACAGAATCTTGGGATCTATAGATTGAAAAAATCTCTTCAGTATGTTCCACATCGGCTACCTGACGCTCAACTGCTCAGACCACTGTCCAATAGTCAATGATTATAGTCACAGAAAATGGAACAAGAAACCACATAGACACTTCAGATTTGAATTCTTCTATTCAAAAGAATAGTAATGCGAAGATGTTGTCCGATCAAGCTGGAAGAGTACCCAAAAATGAATTGGACTCAATATCCAACAGGTTGCATCCAATCTGCGGTCATGGAGTGTCAAAAAGTTATGCCACCCCAATAGGCACTATGATTCCTTGGAAAGGAAAATGCATAACCTACTCAATCAAACCCTGTCGGACTGAAACCTCTCTTCTATCAGTGCCACTCAAAATGATCTGGTCGTGGTCATGCACGTCAAGAAAAGCTTCTAGGCTATGTGGGCGCGGGACACCCACATAAGCGAAGGAGACGGTAATTCACAATACTTTCAATAGAAAGCTTCAGCTAGGTGTCGGAATAATTCAAATACTTACATCTCTAAACCAAATGGTAGAAAAGTCACAGACACCGATGGAATTCACGATGTTCTGATTGGTTATTTCCCGAACCTTTTCTCTGCAGGTACTCCTCTCATTTCTTCTGAAGTGGGGGATTGTGTTAAATCAGTGATCACCGAAGAGATCAATCGGGAACATTCAAATGATGTGACAGATGAGGAGATCCGTCTGGCTCTAAAACATATTCACCCCACTATGGCCCCGGGCCCAGACAGTGTCCACGCCCTTTTATTCAAACAAAACTAGCTCATCATCGGTCTTGACATCTGCAAAATGATGAGGAATATATGGGCTGGGAAAACGAGAATTTCCACCATTAATGAAACTGTCCTCGTTATCTTTCCCAAAATGAGGAGACTGTTCGTGGCCCCGGACTTCAGACCTATTAGTCTATGCAATGTATCTTACAAGATCTTCTCAAAGATCTTAGTCAATCGGCTACGCCCTTATATTTTTGACATCATCTCGGAAAATCAGAGTGACTTTGTAGAAAAGAGACTGATTACTAATAATGCAATTGTGGCCGATGAAGTGTTTCACTCTATAAAAACATGTAGCTCCACCAAAAGAGGAACCATGACCTGGAAACTGGATATTACTACGGCCTATGATAAAGTGGAATGGTACTTTCTTAGAGTTTTTATGATGAAAATGGGCTTCTACACTAAATTGGTTGATCTGGTTATGAACTGTGTCTCGACCGTCTCATTCTGAATCAAAGTCAATGGGGAGCTCACCCAAGGGATTGTCCCATCCCGGGGCCTTCACCAGGGAGATCCTCTCTCCCCCTTCCTATTTATCTTGGTGGCTGATGTTTTCTCAAACCTTATCTCTAGGGCTGCATCCTCTAACACCATTCACGGAGAAAACATTTGCCAAGAAAGCCCACCAGTTTCGCACCTCTTCTTCACCGATGACTGCCTCCTTTTCACCAAAGCAACCACTAATGAATCCTGGGCTATCATCCAAGAGATCCAACAGTACAACAGGGCGTCCGGTCAGTCAATAAATCATGGAAAATCAGAAATCTCCATCAACATTGGGGTACCTCCTGCCAAGAAAGAAGAACTCTGTGAATTTGTTGGCATCCATCTGGTTGAAAAGCACCAGAATTACCTCGTGCTCCCCACTGTTATTTGTCGCTCCAAAAATGAAATATTTTCATCCTTGCTGGACAGGATTGAGAAGAAAATTCAAGGCTGGACTCCAAATAAAATTTCAAAAGAAGGCAAAGAGATCCTCGTTAAAGTCATAATATAGTCTATCCCCAGCTATTTTATGTCCCTGTTTAAGCTTACGGTGGCTATTGTCAATCAGATCCATTCACGAAGAACCAACTTCGGGTGGGGGAAGAAAGATGGAAGAAATAGAACCCACTAGATGGCCTGGGAGAAACTATGCAAACCCAAGCCTCAGGGAGGCATGGGATTCCGGAATCTCTTTCATTTCAATGATGCTCTGCTGGGTAAGCAATGTTGGTGCCTGGTTAACCGTCCATCATCCCTCGGCGCATGTGTTCTTCAAGCCAAATACATTCCCTACAAGGAATTGCATGTCTCCTCTCTTGGACCTCGTCCAAGCTTTCTCTGCAGAAGCATTTGGGGGACCTAATGTTTCTTAAAAAAAGGGCTGGGCTGGAGGATCAGGAATGGACAATCTGTTAATATTTGGACCGATCCATGGTTGATTGATAAGGATGGAATGTGGGCCTCATCCCTTGCCCAACCAGGTTTTGAAGATGCCACTGTCAGATGCCTCTTCTCTGACCAGGGTCCATGGTGCTGCATTGAGAATATCCATGCATGGTTCAATGAAAGAGATAAAAGAATCATCCAGAGTACCCCCTTGGTCCCTAATACTGGCCCCGACCATCTCTTCTAGATGTACAACCTTTCGGGAGCCTAAACGGTGAAATCCAGATATCGCCTCGCCAGTGGCCATCATTCCGTCATCTGGGATGGGGAACCATGGAAGTCAATTTGGAAACAGAATTTTCCTCTAAAAATACGCCACTTTTGGTGGCAGGTGTGCACGGGTACCCATCCTACCATGAGCCTGCTTGTCTTCTGACATATTTCAAGTGTGAATCTTGCCCTTTCTGCCCAAACATCCAAGAATCTCCCTTGCATGCCATCATCCAGTGCCAAGAGGCTATGGAAATTTGGAATTTATGGGGCGCTACTAGTGAAACTTCATTGGCCATGGCCCCTGACCTCCCATCCTTCCTGTTTAGATGGTACTCCTCCTTCTCGTCGGCTAAATCAGGCTCACTTTTCACCTTGGCATAGATCATTTGGGTCCGTCGCAGAGAGGAAATTTTTAACCACGTTCATAGACCACCTGTTTTTAGGACCGAATGGGCCTCTTTGTAGGTTGAGGGCAGGAAGCACCCTAATGGCCACAAAATTCCCGTGCGTCCCCCATCCTTTCCCTCCAACTGGTGTCCTCCAAGAGAATAGATTCTTAAGATTAATGTGGATGCATATCTCCCCAAGGATGGGCATGTCGGCCTTGGCATCCTGGCCCGAAATCATCAGGGGAAATTTTTTTCAGCCAAACATTAAGCACACTACGCTTTCTGGGAACCTTTGGTTGCTGAGGCTACTACCATACTTGCAGGTCTGATGCTTGCCATGGACCGCAGTTGGGATAAATCAACCTCGAATCAGACTGTCTCACCATTATCAATGCTATCAACTCCAACGACGACGACCTCTAGTCTTTTGGATCCCTCGTCAAGCGAATCATGTCTATCCATCAAGGCTTATCAATATACACTTTCTCCTTTACTAAACGTGAAGTAAATAATTCTTCTCAATAGCTTACAGCATCAGGACCCTTTGATATTGACCATCTCTGGATGGACCATTTCCCATATTGGCTTCGCATTTATACGTATGCTGATTTTCATCATTAATGAACCTTTTCATTCAAAAAAATGTGGATCAATATGTTGAAAATATTATTTTGGTGAATTGTAACTTTTAACTTTTATTTAATGCGGTTAAATGTAAATAGGGAAATTCATGATAAAAAATATCATAATAATAAACATTTACCTTAACTCTTGTTCTAACCTTATTGAATGAGTCATGGACGATAATGGACATCCTTGGGTTTATTTTGGGACCACATCGAGCCACTAAAGAGTGGTAAGGGAAATTTATTTTAATTAACATAAAGTAAAGACAAAAATGAAATAAACAAATATCTTTTAGTAAATTAATTTTTTCATCGGGTTATATAAGTTATCATTTCAACTATAAATATTTTTTTAAGATAATAAAAATTTCCTACATCATGGTATTTTCTTTATAAATTTTATTTATAAAAAAATTAATATTATTTATTACATAATAATGATGTCGTGTTTACCTAGTTAATATTTGATTTAAATTAATAGGAGTATACAGATTAAAATAATATAAAATACAAGTCCAATTATTATTGGATTATTTTATTTCGACCACGAGTCAACTTATTTTCCACATTAATATGTTTTGGAACTTTAGAAACCGAAAAACCTTATATAATAAAATAAAATTTTCAATCTTTATTTACGAGCACCTCCTCCCACTTATAAAAATACCTAACATCTAACCCATTTCTCTGACTTCACAAGCCATTTGACTCATAAAAACTCTACCCAAATTAGCTCTCAAGATAGCTATCTTCCTCCTAGAAGCCTTACCTTAGGAAGAAGGAACATCAAGAAGTCCTTTTGGTTCAAACAAAATAGAGTTACCCGAATTAAAGGGAATGGTTTCTCTTAAATTCTTTTGATTTATTTTGTTTTATTTTACTTATGCAACAACATAAACTATTTTTATTCATTTATTTTATAACAACACCAGTATCATAATTATGCTAGGTTGTTTTTATGAGATGGATTCAAACTAAACTTACACACACCTCCGTCTAATGGGTAAAGAAAATATTGTTTCTGTGGACGTCAAACTACTGCCTCACGAAACGATGATTGTTCAAATTTTTCCAACCTTCTCTCATGGTGGAAATTATGATGGAATTATATTTACATATAATATATATTATATTTATATTGTTTCTATGCTTATTTATTTTTCATTTATATAATACCTTTATGGTTTCTATAATGGGTAAATACGATAATATCATTTGAGTAAATGCGGACAACCGCCCCCTCAAAGTGATATAACTCGTTAATACTATATGTGAGACATATAAAGGAAGTATTTAATGATATTATATATGATATTTCACTGTAATTATAATATAACTATGCATAATTTTGTTTTAATTCCACTAAAATAAGAAATTTAAATGAAATTAGTGTTCATGCGTACGTACGGCTTACCGTCTCCATGAACGGTGGATTTCATTTCTAATCTCCAAATGTTATATACAATTATAAATACATACATATTCTAGATATATGTTATATAAATGATATCAACCTCATGAATATCATTATTGATATAATTGATATTGGACCACATGAACAACTTGTAATTATAAGATGTTTATTTACTAATGTACCAAATATCGAAAAAACGACCGTTATTAACATAAATGATTACATAATGTTATAACATGGTAATTAGTTATTTAAAAGGAATCATAAACTTGAAAAAAAAATTCTTAAGCAACTAGAAATTAACTTTAGCTTATTATTCAGAAGAATAAAGAATGAATGGGTGAAGTCAGAGACAAGGTAAGGGACTTCATCTCATTCTCCTTTCATTGAGGAATATTTTGTTTTAATACATGACATTCATTTATATTCTATATAAGAACTTCTTAATTTCTATTTCTTTCAAAGAGAAAATATTTCTATGAAGGGTTTTACTAAAGAACAACAATAGAATGTTCCTTTAATGTAATTAGTGGCAATGACCCTCAGCCACCAAAAGTATAATTTGATCTTTGGCTTCCATAGAAAGTCGTAATTTTTTTTTAAAATGAAAAAACCACCATATAATCTTTTATGTATTTTGGTATTGAAAATGGTTTTGATAATTTATTTGTTATGTAAATATATTTAAGTGATATATTGTGATTGAAATGTGGAAATTTTTTCATTCCATTATATTTGTTATATGTGTCTTGATTTTGTTATGGTACATGGACATTTGGTGGGTGGTTACATGATAAACCAAATGATGGGTGGTGCTATGATAAAACAAGACGGGTGGTTATGTGATAACCTCCAATGCACTGGGTATGGAAGTCGGTCGTATGGCTATTTCATTTAGTGATATGTGTGGAAGTCTACCGTATGGTTATTTTATTTATGTATGTTTATGTCCCATGATACATTTATATATTATGTGTTCTTTTTATGGGGTTTATGGTAATATTTTGGTTACAATAGGGTAAGAAATGATATTTAATTTTTTGAAGAGAATTTACTGCTACATAAAAGAGAATAGTATTACCTATCATAATGTATTCATGGTTTACATGTTGTTTTAAAATAACTAATAATTTTCCTTCATTGTGTATATCATAGTGAGATTTTTATGCAAATCCCATGTTTTTGAAATGTTTTTAACATGACCTAATGCGGAATATGTTCAAGGATGTGATCAAGGAAAATTCATTCTGTCTAAAACAAGGAACTAGACATGACACTTTTTTCAAGAATTTTCATTTTGGAAAAAATATAGGAATTGAGTAGAAGTGTCAACTTTGTAATTTTTGTTATGTAATGTTATAATTATGAACTTATTATCTAAAACCATAAACCTATAAAGATCTTTAATTTGAATTATTCATTTAATTCATGATTATGTAATGTTTTAAGGCTAGGTCCTTATAGTTTATATCAGTGGGTAGTTTATATAACTTTTTGTGTTAGGGAATTGTTTAATTAACATCCATAAATAAATTTATGATAAGATTGAAGTGATATAGAATTTAAAGATTACCATGTTTCTTTGCTTAAGATATTTCTTTATTCAGAATGGTTTTCCATATATGAAATATGGATGATATGTTGGGACATCATCAATAAGAAGAAAAACTTCGGAATCAGCAACCTAAGATGGTTGGAATCGGAATTAAACCATATGTTGTAGTGATGGAAAAGTTGAATCAGGATATAAATGGTGTTGGTATCATTGCACGAGATATGCTAGATCAACCATAGAGGAACATGTCCGTAGTGGAGCATTTCATGGGGCAATATCCCTCATCATTCATATGATTATCTAACCTTGTGCTAGCTGAATGGTGGATTAAAGCACTGGCGAGATTTTTTGGGGTCATGGGGTGTTCAAAACATCAGAATGATAATCTTTCTTTTTACTATTTTGAAGGTGAAGCTGATCATTGGTGGTTGATGGTGAAAAATTTCAAGGATAGTGAGGATATTGATACACTTTATTGGGATGAAATCAAAGGTATGTTCCTTGATAAATATTTTCCTAAGGTGGTTCTACATTGGATGGAATAACAATTATTTTAATTGAGGCTGGAGGATGACTCAGTAGATGCATACAAAATAATGTTCTATTGACCGGCAAGGTATGATTAAAACATCATCTGGGATCTTGATAGTAAGATAAACTTATTTTAATCATGACTGAAGCTATAATATCAAAGAGCACTAGCCTCTCATGAGTTAATCAGTTATGAAAAAACATGTTCGTTGTTCGGAGATTGTGGAAATATAGTTTTCTGATGATCATGTGTTCTTTGATGAACAACAGAATAAGAGGTCCAGTTGGCATGAAAAGGGAAATAATTCATCAATAATGTTTGGGGGGATGAAAACTAAATATCCATCTAATGAGAAGTTTTGTAAAAACTGTCATGGAGAATGTTTATCCAAGTCTGGAAAGTTATTCTTGTGTGGTAAGCCTGTTCATAATGATCATAAATATAAAGAATATGATCAAGTAGGCAATGAAAAACCATCAATAAGTTGTTTTATGTGCAATGAAATGCGTCATTCTGAAAATGAGTGTCCAATGAAGAACTAAACTAAGGGAAAGTAGCCATACAACAAGTAGAATGGGGTGGTGAAATCCTTTTCTAATACTTCATCAGATGTTGGTCCATAAAAATATATAATATCACGTATACTGTTTGTTTATTAGGATTATGGAAATGTGTTTTTTTATTCAAGGACTACACATTATTTCATTTCTAATAAGTTTTATAGTAAATTGGGAATTTCATATCAAGATATGAATCCTGAACATATGGTATAAACCCCAGGAGGAATTGGTCATAGAGTAGATGTTTACATATGATGCTATGATTTATTGTAGATCTAAAGAGGTTCCTTTTCAGATAGAGTTTCAGTTTGTGTACAAGAATGAACCCTTTCTTTTGATAACATATCAAGAAGCTGATAAACATATAAAATATGGAAATTAAGGTTTCCTAGAACATATTGTTGAAAAGAGAATAACATTTCAGATTAATGTTGTTCCAGTTCTAAATGAGTATATTGATGTTTTTCTATTGAGTTTCCTATTATTATACCAGATTAGGAATTTGAATTTACTACTAACTTAGTTCCTTATTCTAAGCCAATTTCAAAACCCCCTATCGAATGGCTGAAATTGAAGTTTTAGAGTTAAAGATGAAATTACAGGAGTTATTAGATATGTTTCATTTGACCTAGCACATCACCATGGGGTGCCCCTATCTTCTTTGTTAAAAAAATATAGTTCAACGAGACTATGCATTGATTATAGAGTATTGAATAACATCACTATTATGAACAAGTATCCTTTGACTCGTATCGATGATTTGTTTGATCAGCCTCAGGGAGCTCAGAATTTTTCGAAGATTGACATGAGGTCAGAGTAGCATTAGTTGAATGTAAAATAAGTATGCATTCTGAAGACCACATTTCATACTAGATATGGCCACTATGAATTTCTAGTTATGAATTTTGGTTTAATAAATTCACCTTCTATATTCATGGATCTTATAAATAGAATTTTCCATGAGTTCTTGGATAAGTTTGATGTTGGGTTCATTGATGATATTTTGGTTTATTCAAAAAGAAAATAGGATCATGAATGTAATTTAAGGGTTGAACTTCATACAGTGAAATAAAATAAACATTATGGGAAATTCCGCATGTGTGAGTTTTGGTTAGAACAAATTTCTTTCTTTGGTCACATTATTTCAAAAATTAGCATAACTGTTGATCCTGCTAAAACAAATGTTGTTGAAAAATGGCCATGAGCAACATATATATCTGAGATCTGTAGTTTTATTGGTTTATCAGTTTATTAATGAAGGATTGTTGAGAATTTTCCACTGTTATCTAGTCAAATGACTATGTTATATTGAAAAGGTTTTATGTTAATTTGGAAAAAAGAATGTTATGACTGTTTTTAGGAATTAAAAATAATATTGGTGAATGCTCTAGTTTAGGCGCTGCCTTCTAGAAATGGTGATTTTTGTTATTTGTAGTGATGCTTCATTGAAAGGACTTAGCTGCGTCCATATGCAAAATCATCAGGTAATTGCTTATGCTTCACATAAGTTGAAACCTCAAGAGTTAAATTACACTACACATGATTTGGAATTATATGTTTTTGATTTTTTTTAAAAAAATTTGGAGGCATATTTTTTATGGAATAAAATGTGAAATATATACTTACTAATTTTTTTTATAGTTAATATTAACTAAAAAATAATTGAACAGAAGAAAAAGTTGATTGCTGGAATTAATCAAGGATTATGATTACATGATCCTTTACCATCTGTGAAAAAATAATGTGGCCGATGCTTTTAGATGAAAAGGTAATGCTTCAATAACCATGAAATGTTTAGAACGGGGTCATTTGGTTTTTTATTCGATGAATTTTTTCATAGAAGTTGTTGGTGTAGTAAATTCTTCTTTTTTGTTTCAGGTGCCGGCGAGATCATCTCTATCAGACAGAATTAAGCAAGCACGGTGAGAAGAAAATGAGTTGCAGAAAAAGGTAGAGTTGGTTCATAAGGTTAAGTTTCCTAATATTAATTTTGATAATGATTGTTTTTCGAGGTTTGGGAATAGATTTTGTGTGCCTTGTGATTCACTGTTGAAGAATGAGTTGTTATGTGGAGCTCATAGTTCCCTGTTCTAGTTCATCCTAAAAGTAATAAGATGTACAGAGATCTTCAAATGCATTATTGGTGGGATAGAATGAAAAAAGATATTGATGATTTTCCGTTGAAGTGTTTGACCTATCAGCAGGTTAAAGCATAGTGGCAGTTACTAAAAGGGATGTTTCAGTATTTACCAGTGCTAGAGTAGAAATGGGAAAATATATCCATGGAATTCATTGTGGGATTACCAAAGACATATCGAGGTAACACTGTGTTCATGTTTTTTATTGATCGATTGACTAAATCATCTCATTTAATTCCTATTCGAGATAATTTCTCTCTGGATAAAATTTCTCAGTTGTATATTAAAGAGATAGTCAGGTTACATGGTGTTCCCCTATCCATTGTATCTGATCATGATCTCGGGTTTACTTCTATCTTTTGGAAAGGTCTTTAGAAGTAATTGGGTACAGAATTAATTTTTTTTACAGCTTTTCATCCACAATCTATTGGGTGGTGAGAATGAACAATTCAAACCTTGGAGGATATGCTACGTGATTTCTTGATGGATTACCTGGGATGTTCGGACCAACATTCTTCTTTGTTTGAATTTTCTTATAATAACAGTTTTCATTCCAGTATACAGATGGCTCTGTTTGTATCATTATATGGAAAGCATTGTCGAACTGCAGATTTTTGGGATGAAGTAGGTGAAAGGATGATGATGGGACCAGAATTGGTAGATGAGATGGTAGAAAAATAGCAATTGATTCAGAAGCACCTGAGAATAGCTCAAAGGTGGTAGAAACGTTATGCAGATAATCTAAGGAAGGATCTATCTTTTGAGGTAGGTGATCATGTGTTCCCCAAATTTTATTCATGAATGAGTGTGATAAGTTTGGGTTAGAAGGAGAAGTTGAGTCTGAGGTTCATTGAACATTATGAAATCATGGAGAATGTTGGATTAGCTGCATACAAAGTGTCTTTACCTCCATATTTGTCCCAGGTACACAATGTTTTTCATATTTTAATGTCGACAAAGTATATGCCAGATCCAACTCATGTTTTGAGCCAAGTGGTAGTTCAGTTGGATGTGAATCCTTCTTATGAGTATTAGCCAGTCCAAATTCTTAACCGAAGAGAGAAAGTATTGCAGAATAAGGTAATTTAACATGTAATGGGTTTGTGGAAAAACTATATTATTGAAGTGACAACCTGTGAATCTGAAAATGCTATGAGAGATAAATACCCCCCATTTATTTGATAAATGAATTAAATTGGGAGGATGAAATTTCCAAATGGGGGGAAGGATGTAACATCCCAGGTGAATTAAGAAATATGACATTTTCACATTTATTAATATTTATGAATTAAATATTAATTTTACCTTAAAGGGGTTTCTATATTCGATAGCGCACTTGATACGTAACAACAAGTTTCTTTGATAACTTACATTACACACTAACAATATAATATTATTATTTTAAATGGTAGTTAATGCCTAGCTATTTTATTGTTGAGAATGATGTGATCTAACTGAAATATGATTATAAATGTTTGTTGATTTTATATATATTTATCCAATAAAAGTTAAAGGCTTAAAATGTGAATGAATCTATTTTGAAGTATAATTAACTTTAAAAGGATGATTTACCTCCTTTTGATGATGGAATCTCTTTTAATCTAGTTTTGGTCACATTTATATGTTATATTTGACCAAATAATTTTTTTTAAAATCAAGATATCAAAATTTACTTTGGGTAAATTATTGGAATTTTTTTGATAAAATTAATTTTTAATGAATAGTGGAAAATAGTGTATTGTAATTTAAAACTGCCTTTTAATCAAATTTCTTTATATGATTAGATTATCTTTTTAATTGGTTTTAAAGTGTAAATAGATTATATTTTTACCATTTAATCCAATGTTGGTGATTTAAATTAATTTCACCTTAAATTGGACAAAAACAAGTGTCAATCTTTTGATAGTTAATATTTCTTAAAAACACGGCTTTTTTTCCCTATGGGAATTAATTTTAATTTAATTAATAAAAATTCTATTTTTTTAAATTTGCTAAAATGGTCATAATTTTCGAATTCAGTATATAAAATATTTCTTAGGCTGAATTTTTGGTATTTTTCTATAAAACATCAATTTTTGATGCATAGTGAAAACACTGAGTAGTAGATAAAAAGCTATCTTTCTCATTTAAATGAGAATTTAACACTTCTATGAATTGAATTTCCAAAATATGATATACATGGTAGTTATTTGTAAGTAAAATTTGGTTCAATAAGATGAAAATATTTTTTGACCAATAGTAATTTTTGAATTTTATTTACAGTGGATAAAGGTAAATAGGGTAATTCAAGGTAAAATGAATATCATAATAACAAAAAATTATATTCACACTTGTCCTAACCTTATTGGATGAGTCATGTCTGTCTATGGGCATCCTTGGGTCTATTTTGGGACCCCATGGAGCCACTTAAGAATAATAATGACACTTTATTTTAATTATCTTAAAGTAAAGGAAAAAATGACACAAACAAATATCTTTTAGAAAATTAATTTTTACATAGGGTTATATAATATATATTTTCAAATATAAATATTATTTGGAAATATAAAAATATTTCATACATCATGGTATTTTTTTATAATTTTTAGACATCAAATAAGTAAAATTATTTATTAAATAATAATGATGCAGTGTTTACCTCATTAATAACTGAGTTTAATAAATAAGATTATATAGATTAAAATAATATCCAATACCTATTAAATTCTTATTAGACTATTTTATTTATACAATGAGTAATTATATCATTGAATTTAATAAGTTTTAGACCTTTAGAAACCGAGAATCATTATATAATAAAATAATATTTTCAAACTTTCCATAAGATCCCCTCCACCACCTTTTAAAAGTCCTCACCTCTAAACCATTCGTCACACATAAACAAGCCCATTGGCTCATCCAACACCTTCCCAAATAATCTCTCAAGATACCTCTCTTCCACCTAGAAGCCTTAACATAGGCATAAGTCACTTCAAGATGTCTATTTTGTTTAAACCAAAGGGAGTTACCTGAATTAAAGGTATCAATTTCTCCTAAAATATTTGGTTTTATTTGGATTTATTTTAATTCTCCAACTAAATAAACACATTTTATTCATTTATTTTATAACAACACCAGTATCATCAATATACTAGGTTGTTGTTATGAGATTTATTCTAAATACAATTACACACACCTCCGTCTAATTGGTAAAGAATATACTGTTTCTAAAAATGGAAAGCTACTACCTCACGAAACGATGCTTGTTCAAATATCTCCAACCGCCTCTCATTGTGGTAATTATGATGGAAATTTATATATATATGATATATATTATTTTCATATTATTTCAATTATTCATTATTTTTCATTTATAGAATACCATTATGGTTTCCATAGTGGATAAATACAATAATCTAATTTGAGGAAGTGCGGACTACCGGCCCCTCAATGTGATATGACTCATTAATTACATATGTGTGTGGTATAAAGGATGTATTTAATGATATAATATATGATATTATACTTTAATTATAAAATTCCTGTGTATAATTTTATTTTAATTCCATTAAAATAACAAATCGAAATGAATGTATCATTCATTTGTACGTACGACTTACCGTCTCCGTGAACGGTGCATTTCATTTCTTATCTCAAAATGTAATGTACAATTATAAATAAATAAATATATTGGATATATATGATATATATGAAATATACACCATGAATATCATTCTTGAGACAATAGATATTTGACCACATGAACAAGTAATTATAAGAAGTTTATTTTTGACTCAAGTACCAAATATCGACCAAACAGTCGTTATTAACTTTAATGACTACATTATGTTATAAAAAGGTAATAATTGATTTAAATAGATTGATAAAATTGAATAAAAAATTATGGAGCAAATAGAAGTTTTAGTAAATAACAAAAAACTGTTTCTTTTATTGTAAGTCATGACAATGACCTTCAGCCGCCATGAGTATTATTTGATCTTTGGCTTCCATAACAAGCTGTAATTTTTTTAAACAGATAATAAATACCATATACGCTTTTAAGAATTTTGGTATTGAATATGGTTTCGATAATGGATTTTTTATGTCAATATATTTATGTTATATATTGTTATTGAAATATGGATATGTTTTTAAATTTTTATATTTGTTGTATGTGTTATAAATTTATAATGGTATATGGAAATTTGATGGGTTGTTACGTGATAAACCAAATGAAAAGTGGTGTGGTGATAAAAATGGATGGGTGGTTATGTTATAACCTCCAATTCATTGGTTATGGAAGTTAGTCAAATTGATATTCTATTTAGTTATATGTGTGGAAGTCAACCATATGTTTATTCCATTTATGTATTTGTATGTACCAGGTTTCCTTTATATGTTATGTGTTCTTTATGTGGATTTTATGGAAATATTTTTGTTATAAAAGGGTAAGTAATGATCTTGTTTTAAAGAATATTATTTACTACTTCATAAAGGTGAAAAGTATTACTTATGATAATGTATTCATGGTTTACAAGTTGTTTTAGAAAAACTAACGGTTTTCTTTCATTTTGTATCCCTTAATGAAATTTTTATGCTCATCCCAAGTTTTTAAAATGTTTTCACAGGACATAGAGTGGAATAGGGTCATGGATGGGATCATGGAAAAGTCATGTTGTCTATAATATTGAAGTACACATGAATCATTTTTTCAATTTTTTTTTATTTTGTATAAAATATGGGAACTGAGTAGGTATGTATAATTTGTAACTTTTGGGATGTAATTTAATATATATGACCAAATTCACTAAAATTATAAACATGAAAAGATGTTCAATGTGAATTATTCATTTAATTCAAGATTATATTATGTTTTATGTTCGGGTCCTCGTAGTTATGTACGGTTTTAAATAAATGAGCATCTACAATATTTAAAATATGATATAATATAATTTAGTATATAAATATTTTCTAAAAAGACCAATTAATATTCCAAATGTTAATATTTAACATATATTTTCTTCTTGATTCTATAATATTAGTTGTTTCTATGAGTATTTTTTAAAATTTTGATATATTAAAGTCAATGATTTATCATGAAAATTCATTATAATTTTTTTTAATAATAAAATTTTTATATGTAAATAAAAAAACCATTCCATGGTTTATATTTATAATTCTAGTATAATTATGAGTTTCAGAATAGTAATCATGTGAAATTTGACTTATTACACATTTAAATATCATAGTTTCTCTCCTCCTTCATGATTTTATCATTAAAATTTACAATTATTTCTCACAAATTGTTAAAAAAAAATCTTGAATAGTTTTAAAATATTATTCTCTCAAACAAAAACAACTTATTCAATTAAATTAGGAAAATTGAGACATTTTCTTTTAAATAATTTCCATATTTCATGAAAAAACCCAAATAATATGTCCAATTTTATATCATCATGTATGTTCCAATAAGGTTGAATTCTCTATGAGGCGGATGTGAACTATTAACTTCCAATTTTTCAATACAAATATTCTAATGATATGTGACCACATTTAATCAGTACAACTAAATTATTTCAATTTTAAATCAGAAGTGATAAAATACTGATTATTAAGGAATATTTTTAATTTTCTTCAACTGAACAGGGAAAATGAAATAGGAAAATAAAGGTAGGTTGATAATGAACATGAAAAACTATGGTAATTGATTCTTGATTTATAATATGGTTATGTCATTTTTCCCTATAATTTTAAATTAAGGTATGAATAAGTAATAAAGAACTAATATTTAAATAATATGATATTCAACTGTACTATGATAATCTACCTTATTAATCCTTGAATATTGATTGGAGATTTTTTTGGGATTATATATAATTAAACACAAATTCAACCAATATAAAGATATTTAAACGCCAAGAAAGACATATTAAATTTTACCACCATTATAGTGAATTTATAGAAAAGAATTTCATTTTCTCTTCACATCAAATAAATGTTTTAAAAAACACCTAATCATATTATACATGATTTTATCAATCTATACCTAACATCCATAAATTTACATTTTTATTCATAACAGTCATATGTGAGGATATATAATGTTACTAAATTCTAATTAGTCCTACAAATAATCAAAACTATTACATTGTTTTAAAAAAACACCTGAACATGGATAAACACTAAACATTTTGGTCCATGGAACTCAAATTAAATATCAATAAATTTGTCTTAGCTTCTATAGAATTAAACATCCATAACATTATTTCAAAAGAAATCTTTTTTAATCCATGTCACCCATATCCTCTAATCTACATGACATGATATCTTTCCATGAGTTGGTTGAGGACCATTAAAAAAACATTAAGAACCATCATTAGATTATTTGATGATTACAAATTTTAGTTCTTCACTAGAAACAACTATATCTAAAATCATTGTGCAATTATCATTTATTTATTGTTCACATTAGATCAAATTTCCTAATTCAAAAACATCCATATGCCATTTTGGAGGGGCTCACCAAACATCTCATTTTCGTTATTCTCATTTAGTCGACTATAAAAAATATCATTTTGAGCCTGCCAATATTGAATAGTGTTGATGAAATATAATAATTCTTTCATTCATGGTAGAGTAATTTCTATTAACATATATATCTTGATTATATGTATAGGTGTTATATTTTCTTTTACATATTAATTGATGAGATGGATTATATATCACCACATATCTCAAAAATCCATATATAATAATTTAGATAAGAAATTTATTATGTAGATAATACTCATCAAAAATGGGTTAAATAATACATTAGTTGAACCTCTTCATTTTGAAAAGGTATATTATAATAAGAAAATATATTGAGACATTCCAACTTCTCAACCATTATTATTTTGTTTTCTATCCAATAATATGATCCACCATAGCTAATTGTATATAGTCTCATTATCTACGTCAGTTTCTATAAGATTCACCAAAAATTAATCATTACAATCATAATGCTATATAATATTTTTTATGGACATAAAATATCAATTTTAGCAATCAAATCCCACAAAACTAATCTAGGTGATTTTTATAACATTATCAACCTTTGAGGTTATTGACAATCCATTCAAAACTGATTGAAAAATATATTATTTAAATAAAATAAAATGACCACTACTCAAATAACTAGTATAATGATATAATAAATCATTTTACAGTTTATTAATATTTATAAAATATATAGTTATATTTAATAAAAAGTTGTTATGTATTTTTTTAAAACAAAACGAAATTAGTTGAATTAATCTCTTTTATTTCCAGTTTTTATTTAAATAATTTACTCCCAAATTTAATTTTTTATATTTCAAATAATAAATTTCGTTTTTTAAATAATAATATAAAAATTATCATTTTGTGATATTTTGAAATATATGTATTTATTCAGTATATTGTGAACGATATAATTTTTTCTAAATGTCATATATTTTAAATAAATTAAAGAATTTAAAAGAAACCATTATATTTAAAACAGTATTTATAGTAAAAAAATTATTATTATTTATATATATTGACATAATTAAATTTGGATCAACATTATATTTGATTTTAATATGTGTTTATTTATGGGTTTAAAACGAGGTTTTCGAAAAAATAATTTATTAATAATAATGTATCTGCATTATATTTAATTTATAATATATCATAAAAAGAATGTATTATCTGAATTTTTTTATATATCTATAAATTTTAAAATCATTTAACATAATCATTATCATTTTTCTTACAGGTAACATAGAATCATAGTTTTGATAAAAAATAATTTAGGAAAATAAAATTTTGTCACTTCTCAAAGTTATATTTTATATTAAAATATAACACATATGTGAATTGAATTATTTAAAATTTGTTCCTTATTTTGAATATAATTAGTTTATATTAACTAATATTTAAAACTTTTATTTTTGATATAATTAATATTTTATATAGATTAAATATTTTATTCTAGATAAGGTAATAACAGATATATGAGGAGCTAAAAATGATAACGGTAAAATGACATAAAACATTTGAAAATTATTTTTTTGGTCATATTTCTACCTTATCTCATATAATACCTGATACATGTACATTTTTTTTTATCATTTTGTACTTTTAAAAATGTGGGTGGGATATTTTTTATTAAAAACATTAAATGTGTCGTACACACCTTACATATATATGTCCACCCACTCTCATCTCTTCCTTCTAAATTAATACACATTTGGATTAGCCAACTCCTTCTAAAATATACTCCATACAACCTTAACCATGACATGGATCCCATTATCTAAATTAATTCATTCCAATTATGTATTTTGGTGATAATAAAATGAGTTTATCCAATGAAAAGTATTCATGCTTAACCTAATGATTTTATTTCATTTATTCCTTGACATCCTACGATCAATATTCAGTGATGTTAAAAAAAATAAAAAAGTATTTTTAAAATTCCATGATTTTTTAATTTTATATTCACAACCGAAATCCATTCCCTCTTCCCTTAAATAGGTATGGAAACCATCATATGAGTGTACAATAGATTAGTCATTTATGAATTTATGTAATTCATTAGTCATGAGCAACTCTAATGGAATTTAGTAATTATTTATTTAATGTATAGATATGATATTTTCTTCCAAATTTTAAATCTATAATTTTTATATCAGATATACTTTCTAACATTCCATTTCATAAAAAATATGATAATTCCACTTCTGTATATATTGGACTACATCCTTACGATGTGATATGTTTCATCTTTCACAAACATGTTACGTGGAAGGAAATAAAAATAAATTTAATCAACATTTTTGATATTTATTCAACTAATATGATATGAATGACATATTTACCATTCAATAATGATATGATTCAATTTAATTGCTAATTTTTTTACTTATTGAAAAATTATAACGTCATTCATGAGTACATGTAGACTACGGCCTCAACGAAGTAATATATTTCTTTTATCATCACCTAATGAAATGCAATATTTTAATAGGTATATTTACAGTTATAATTTTATATTTATTATATTATTATATTTATGTGATGATAAAACTATATTGTCATCATTAAAATAAAGATTTTTGAAAAGGGGAATCAAAACTCATATAAACGTACACCCTAATGTATTCATGACCATAATATAGTTAATTCATGATAATAATAATTCCTTTTTGGTTTTGAATGTGTAATTTATTTATTATGTTCAAAATTTTATCATTGTTGTTATTATTTATAAGTTTTAGTAGTGATCAAATTTATCATAATTAACTTATTGATGTTATATTTGAAACAAATAGTGAATATCATTAAAACATTTTATGCCAGTATTAGTGATTATGTAATCATATATAACAATGTTTTAAGTGAAAAATTTGATTAAATTTTTTGATAAAGGATAAGAAGAGAAAAAATAGTTTACATATGTTTATATTTAAAAGGTAACGAAATTTTCTATCATATCAAACTCAAGGATAGGTAATTTAATTTAATAAAATATTCTTTTACATATTGTTTAAAATCATTTTACTATATTTACAAATTTTTAAAATTACAATACGGATTTTTTTTAATATGGAAATAAAATAATTATAAAGGAGTATTTATTTATCTTTACAAAAATTATTTTATATTATTTTATATTATTTTATTTTTATAGAATGTTGAAATCTCTTAAAAAATGGTATATTTTATTTTAACATATAAAACAAGAACCAAATTTCATATTCACATAACTATTCTTATAAGATCAGATTCCATTACATGATTTCATGTTTTTTATGAAAAAAAATATTTCCATTTTTTTGTAATTTTATAATTTGGAATTATTTTCAAAATGTATTTTGATATATAAAAGTGTTTTATGTACATTTTTAGAAGAGTTTTTAAATTTTTTTATTATGGTATATTGAGATATTAATGTGTTTGTTCATGATATAGTTCTCTAAATTAGTATATATGATGGTTTTATCCCCATTATATCCTAGGGATCATCTTGATATATATTACATGATGGTTGTTCCCTAAGTTTATAGGTGAGCCCATTGTAGCCAATAATATTGGTTCCCCTTCATAGAACTCTAATGTATTGGTTACCTATTATCATCTGCAAATAATTAAATTTGATGTTAAACATGTGGATATTTCAATTGATTGTATTTAAATTGGTTTCAGGAATAAGATTATCAATGGTTTTTAAAATTTTTTATTTCAATTGTGGTCAGTAGTTTTCTATGACCAAAATTGGTGTGTTTTTTTTCATTTGAAAATTACTTAATTTATTCCCTCAAATAACATTAATGATAAACGTAAATGATTATGTAGGATTTTAAATTTTTTAAATTAGCAGTTTATTTTTTCTTTTTATATTTATCACGAGCCATTCTATTCCCATCACCAATTTTTAAATTCATTTCACAATGTTTATGGATGGTTAAGGGAAAAGAAGAGGGGATATAAAAATTCAATAAAATATTTCATCAAAAGAAATCATATAATATTTTAATCGTATTATAATTTAGAAAAATTTGTACTTATTTGATTCTTATATTTTTTATATATATATATGAGATTTTTGTGTATGGGTTATGATCTAACTCTATAAAAATGAAAAAAATATATTTTTGGAATAAAAGAATGTTACCTCAAGTATAATTTAGCTATATTAAGACCAAATTAATGTCATGTCCAAATGCTTGTATTATAAAAAGTGTTATATAACATTAAAGGTTTTTATAATTTTAAAATCATGCCCTTGAAATATTTTACCTTATAGTTATCTTGAATTGATATTTAATTTTAACATTATCATGTTTCATTGTCTAAAATATAAATGATAAAAAAAATTCCAAGGAAATAATGACAAGGTAATATGAAGGATACATAATGATGACATATTTCAATATTTTTATACCAATATAGTTGGAATTGGAAATGATAAATTTTATTCAGTAATTGATTACTTTAAAATTGTATATATGGGGGTGGGATCAATGCAAGGAAAACAACATATACAATAGAAAATAATATCAACAGTAAAAAAAATAAATGAGACAACGACCCCCATCATGTATTGGATCATTATATTATATGTTAGATGAATAATGGATAAATTATTTTGAAACAATATTTGCTATCTTGGGATATTATGACCATCCACAAGGTACCTTGTCAAATTATATTTTTTTTTGAAAAGATGATTTATGGGGATAATTATTTAAGAATAATAAGTAGAATTATGATCTTAAGGACCTTTAATGGGAAAAATTTATGAATGTATTTGTTTAATAATATTTTACTAATGTTTTTCAATGTTAACAAGAAACAAGATTATGGAGTGGTGGAAAAGGACGATAATTATGTGGATACATAAGAAGAAAATATTACGTTATTTTATATGTATGTTCAATATGATATATGGGATCATGATAGTAAATATTAATTAGTTTTACTTATGATTGAAAAAAAATATTTATTATAGCTTTTGTTGGAGAAAAATATAACTGTAATGAGAAATTATTTCTTCATGCTGATAAACATAATATAAAGTTTTCAAAAAATTTATTTTCTCCAATATATTTTTTGTTTCAATTATTAAAGGTGGAAAATATAAGGGATGAATCCAACAATTAATTCCAGATGTAATCCCCCAATATATTCCATGTGTGGTAAAATATATTTCTAAGACATCTCTTTATTACTTGGAATGTCTAAACAGTGTTGAATAATTAGTAAAAGTCTTCATGGAGATAATGAAACATGTCTAAAAAATCATAGTTTATGATAATATTATTTCATTCAATGGTGATATTTTTTGTCTAGAATGTTTTGGGAATGTATGCTAACACATTCCAGAAGTTACATACACATTATAGAAATCATCATGGTAAGAATTATAATGGACTGCCCAAATCAGATTCTTTTTCCACAATTGATGATGGTCAACCTAGTTGAGTGGTGATAGGTACAATACTTATTTAGTCAAACTATTTCAAAACTATGTTTGAATTAGTATTGAATAATTCAATAAATTAAAAAAATGGTAATATCAACTCTTGAAATGACAATAAAATATTTGGGGAAAACTCCAATTGAAATTATTATTTCATCAATGATTTATAGGTATATAACAATTTTTATTAGTGGATATAAATTATTAAAAATTGATCATATTTCATTTCGAGGTTATTATTGAAAAATATTGGCTATCAATTTAACATTAAAAAAATAAGATCCATGAATTTTATATCAAATGATATTATACCATTAAAAACAAACCAATAATATGAAATGGTTAATAGACATGAAATTAATGTTATATAGTTAGTGTTTTTTAAATGAAAGAATATTTTCAGAATAATGTATTTCTAATAGTAAATTAATATATAGATGTTTTTTCAAATTATTTTATATTTTTTCCTTACTGAGATATTTAGTTTATATGTTATTTACTTCCCGATGTTAACCAAATTTCGAACCTCATTATCAAATGGCCAATGTAGACCTTGTTTAATAAATAAATCATTTACATGACTTTCATGAAACATGATTCATTCACTATACTATTTGTCCACGAGGTAATCTTGTTTTAATTATTAAAAATAATGATGTTTCAATGATACATTTAATTAGTTACATAACCATGAATGAAAAATCTATTATCAACATGTATTATTTACTTCATATTGATGTTTTTTATCATGTGCTGAGAGATAAGTTTTGTTAAGGAAAATTTTTGTTGTAAGTAACATTAATTGAATATGAACAAGGATGGTATTCTAATGTAACCATTTTTAACTAGATGTAGTACTTGTATGTTTTTCGTTATTCTAATCGGTTTTTCTAATACATCTGATACATGTTTGAATTGTATAAATACAGTTATCCTAGTCTATTTAGGGAGGTTTTAGGTTGTTTTCATTAACGTACTATTGAAATATTCTAAAATATCATCAGTGTCATGAAATAATGTTATGTAAATTTTTTTAAACATTAAAATAATTGAAATTTCATGCTATATATAGAATTTGAAAACATTGGTCACTAAAACATTTATTCCATGGACACATTTGTAACATCCCATGTAAATAAAGAATATTAATTTTTCATATTTATTAAAAGTTGTGAATAAAATATTAACATTACTTTAAAGTGAACGCTATGCTCGATGGCATACCAAATACGCACCAACGAGTTTCTTTGAAATCTTATGTTGCAGGATAATAACAAAATAAATTTATTTTAAATGGTAGTTAACGCCTAGCCATTGTAATGGAGGGAATGAATAGAACTAACTTCAAAATAATTATATATGTTTATCAAATATTTTTACTTTTGTCCAATAAATTTTAGAGGACAAAAATGCGAATGAATCTAATTTTAAGAGTAAATATTCGAATATTCTTTAAAAGGTCGATTAACCGCCTTTTGATGGAGAACCATTTTTAAATCCACTTTTTGACAACTTTATATGTTATATTGGACCAAATAAAATCTTTCTTTATAATCTGGACATCAAAATTTACTTTGTGTAATTTTTTTTTATTTTTCTGATAAAGATCATTTTTAGTGAAAGCATTGTATATTAATTCAAAACCTCTTTTTAATATGATTTATTTATATTGATAGATTATCTTTTTAATTGGGTTTAAAGTGTAGTTAGAATATATTTTTACCATTTAATCCAATGGGGATCATTGAAATTAATTTCACATTGAAATTGGACTTAAACTAGTGTCAATATTTTGATATATTTTGTTTCTTAAAAACCCGCTATTCGTTTTGACAATGAGAATTAATTATTAAATTGATTAATGAAACTTATATGTTTTGAATTTTGTAAAACAGAGATCATTTTTTATTTCAGAATATCAAATATAGCATTGGAGTAATTTTTGGTATTTTTCTAAAAAATTTCAATTTTGATGAATAGTGAAACCACTAAGTTGTAGTTAAAAAAACTGATTATTCATTTAAATGAAAATTTACCACCTCTATGACTTGGATTTCAAAAATCTGACATTCATGTTTTTCAATAGAATGTAAAATGTGGTTCAGTGAGATGAAAATAATTTTTGGTGAAGAGTAACTTTTAAGTTTTATTAATCGCGATTAAAGGTAATTAGTGTAATTAAAGGTAAATATAATGTTATAATAATATGAAATGAATTTGAAACATGTCCTACCCTTATTGGATGAGCCATGGCCGACCCAGAAAATCCATGGGTCAACTTGGGGACCCCATGGAGCCACATGGGTAATAAAATGACATTAATAACTTTTTATTTAAAGTTAAAATAAAAATGTCACAAACATGTATTTTTTTACTAAAAAATTTTTACATGGGGTTATACAAGTCATATTTTTTACTATAAATATTCATTGGAAAGGTAAAAAGATTTACTACATCATATTATTTGTTTTATAATTTTTAGACATTAAAAAATTAATTTATTTATGACACCATGATGATGTAGTGATTACCTCATTAATGAACGATTTAAATAAAATGAAAAGATAATGTAAAATATAAGACATACACTTATAAAAAACATATTGGATGGGTGGATTTCTAAAACTTATCACCTTATCCTTGAAATCTATAATTTTTGGACCTTTGATATCCGAAAAGCATTTTATAATAAAGTAAGATTTCATGATTTTCCAAGAGTGCCCATCCACCCTCTTATAAAAGGCCCCCACCTCCACCTCTTTACCCAAAACTCTCAATAACTTGGCTCATCCAAGCTCAGCTTATATTGTATATCCACATCCTTCTCTTACTCCTAGAAGGCTCACATTGAGAATAAGTCTTTCCAAGTAAGCCTTTGAGCTCAAATATAAAAGAGTTATCCGATTTAAAGGTAATGTCTTGTCTTATGATCTTTTGTTTTATTTTGCTTCTCCAACCACATAAACTCTTTTTATTCCTTTCTTTTATAACAGCAACAATATCTTAAATATACTGGTATTATATTATGATTAGGATTTGAGCTACACTCATACACACCTTTATCTAATGGTTAAAGAACATACTGTTTCTGTGTGTGGTGAATTACTTCCTCACGAAACGTTGATTGTTCAATCTTCTTTTAACACATCTCATGGTGGCAATTAAGATGTCACTGTATTTATATATTATATATAAATTATGTTTATTTATTCCGTATGATTCTTTTATTTTTCATTTATCCCAGTCCTTAATGGTATCCATAATGGGTAAATGCGATAATTTCATTTTAGGAAGTGCGGACTACCTCCCCCTCAAAGTGATTTGAATCGTTAATGCCGTATGTGGGATGTATAAAGGAAGTATTTAATGATTTTATATATTATATTATAAATTAATTATAATATACCTATTTATCATTATTTTTTCCATTCCATTAAAGTATTAAATAGAAATGAATGTAGCGTTCATGCATACAGACGACTTACCGTCTCCAAGAACGGTACATTTCAGTTCTTATCACAAAATGTTATGTACTATTATAAGTACATATATATAATGGATATATATGTCATATTTTACATATAAATTATGGAGAGAACTCTGTAATTATAATATATATATCTCTCATTTAGTTTTAATTCTATTAATATGACAAAGAAATGAAAGTAGCGTTCATGCGTATGTACGACCTACCGTTTCCATGAACGGTGCATTTCATTTTTTATCTCAAAATGTTATGGAATAGTATTAAATGAATATATACTAGATATATATGATATTAAAATCATTAATACTATTCTGGATTTGATATACCTATAACTACATGGGAAATTCCTTTCCATCAAGTTCAATTTTGACTCATGTACCGAACATTGACAAAAACGTCTAATATGAACTCACATTATTAACCAATTATTATAACATTATAATATGTGATATGAAATGAATAATAAGATTTAGAAGAGTTCCTTAAGCAATTATAAATTGACCAATCTTTATTATTCAGGAAAATAAAGAAATGAACAAGATAATTCGGACTTGAGGTAAGAGATCCTACCTCTCTCTTTCTTTTTATGTACTATCTTTTATGTCATTCCTTTTAAGCTCATATTTATTATGTTGGGGGATGTTATTTTATATCCCTATTACTGTAATTTTTATTTTCATATGATTATAGACCCTATTTGATCTCATCAAACCATTTTTTGAAGTTTTAAGTGGCGCCGTTAGGCTGCCGAATTTTCGTAAGGGATTTTTCATCTCACTTTTATTTCCATGAGATTTATGCTACATTTGCCACCATTTCCTTTAAGTAGTGTATGTACTACCCATTTTTATACACTTAATGTAATATTATTTCATTTATGGGTATTTAAATCTTCATTTTATGACCCTTAATCCATGGGGTGTACATTTCGAAAGTTACCCAAATTGGTTAGGGGACCTTTCACCCTCCTCTTATTTTAAAAGTACTTCTTTTTGTTATGTCTTCTAATTTAAATATTATTATGTTGGGATATGTTCTCATATATATTTATTGGTGTAAATTTAATGTAAATGTGATGAGATACCCTTTTTATCTCTCATAAACTCATTTCTTGAATTTTGAAGTGACATCGTTAGGTTGTCGAATGTTTTCAAGGGAACTTCTTAACCCAATTTTGATTCTTTGGGTTAAACATGTACCCTTTGAATATGTCATTATATTAATATATGTGAATGAAATATGATTGTTTTACAATTAATATCCTCTTATATTTTTTATATTTATATTTCTCACATATAGTTATGTTATTGATTTATCATTAATATAAGGATACCGACTTTGTAAGGGACTTCATCTCAATCTCCTTTCATTGAGGCATATTTTGTTCTAATACAAGAATTTCTTTTATACGTTGTATAAAACACCTTTTAATTTTCATTTCATTTAAAGGGAATCTTTTTCTACAAAGTGTTTTACTAAACGACAAAAAGGAATGCTTATTTTAACGTATGTGGTTATAACGACCTTTTCCGCCACCACGAGTTTTATTTGTTCTTTGGCTTCCTCAACAAGACATAATGTTTTTAAAATGAAATAAATACCATATAATATTTTATGTATTTTGGTATTAAAAATGGTTTTTATAATGGATTTGTTATTTCAATTTATTTAAGTGATATATTGTGATTGAAATATGGAAATGTTTTCTTTCCATTATATTTTTTTATGTATTATGATTTTGTAATGGTACTTGGACATTTGACGGGTGGTTACGTGATAAACCATATGACGGGTGGTGCCGTGAATACCAGGACAGGTGGTTACATTATAACCTCCAATGCATTGTTTACGGAAGTCGGCCATATGGCTATTCCATGTAGTGATATGGGGGGAAGTTGACCGTATAGTTATTCCATTTAAGTATGTTTATGTTCCAAGGTACCTTTATATGTTATGTGTTCTTTATATGGGATTATGGTAATCTTTTGTTTACAAAATATATCTACATATATTTTATTCAGTGAAGAGTATTTACTACTTCATAAAGGTGAAAGGTATTTCTTTGATAAAGTATTCATGGTTTACTTGTTGTTTTGAAAAACTAACATTTTTCCTTCATTGTGTATCATGTACTTGGGGTTTTATGCTCATACCATGTTTTTTAAATGTTCTCCATAGAACATAATGATGAATAGGGTCAAGGATGGGATCAAGGAAATAAATGCTATCTAAAACATGGAACTAGACATGTTTTTTTAAGTGTTTTTATTTTATGGAAACATTGTAGAAGTGTATACTTTGTAATATTTTGAGATGTAATAGTTATGTCATAATTCTCTAAAACTCTAAACCTGAAAAGATCCTCTACGTGAATTATTCATTTAATTCATGTTTATATAATGTTTTAAGGACGAGTCCTTACAGTTGGTATCAAAAGTCAGTTTAGATAAATTTAGAGGTTAGAGTGGTGTTTAAGCATAAGTGACAAGTTGTCTATAACCACAATGGGTAGTATATTAGATGGAGTCACTATTTTTTTGAAAGTTAGAATTAGTTTGAGATAACATGGATAACTATATCTTAGTGTTTATCTTCTTCTTTATTATATGATTATTTAACTGATATGGTCACACTGACCATTTTGGTTTTTGTAAATGGCTGGAACCAGCAGGCACCAAAGTAACAGTGGATGTGAAGGAAACTGTGATAGTTTTCTGAGCGAGAAACTGAATGATATGGGAGCTGCAATGAGAACTCTTGTGTTTATCCTCAACTAACTATCTGGAGTCATGATTAACCACCTAAACCTTGGTGATTTTTATAAGGCATCATATATGAGAGAAACAAATCCCAATGGATGTTCATGTAATAATCATAAAGGTAATTGTGTTCAAAAACCTATGTGTCAAAGATGTTGAAAGAATCACCTAGGAAAATGTTTCAATGGGACAGAAAGATGCTATAGATGTGGAAATGAACTTCATAAAGGAAGAACCTTCCATGGAAAAAGGAAGCATCCAGTTGAATCAAGGAAATGGAAAGAAGTTATTTATTGAGGGATGAATTGAATGTTTTAAATGTGGTGTGCATGGTCATTATGCAAACACATGTCCTACGGTGATGTTTTGGGAATGAGATCACCAAGACCGTACAAATATTCATTTACCAATACCTAATGCCATTCCAATTGAGGAAGAAGAAACTGATAATGACCAATCAAAGGAATGGATTATTTCATAACATATGTTTTCCTATTTTGGAATCTTAGTATATGATTCATGATTTTGTTTGTAGGAATGAAGTAATTCATAATAAGTTGGACGGAATGGTTAATGGATTATGAAGAATGTTGAATGAGTAAGAAGTCAACATATAAGGGATTCAAGAGTAGTGGTAGATTTTAGGATGGTGGAATTATTAAAAGTATTAAGTCTCTTTTGATGATGGGGTTATATTAGAAGAATTTTTATAATATGTGTAACCCTGATGTTTGATATATGAAAATTTTATTCAAGGAATAGTTATATGTTATTTTGTGGGCATAGTTATAAAGAACCATTTGGGTTTATATGATCCTTACTTTTTAGGTAATTATGGGTTATTATATTATATGATGGAAATGAAAGGCATGAGATTAAATTGAGGTTAAATTATGTTATGGTTATTTTTGAGGATTTTATCTCTTTTTGGGGAATGTTATGAGAATTATATAGTTTTGTAAAAAGGAAAACATGCAGACCATGTGACAACCCGTTGCGTTGGACAAAGCTCTGGGAATCGAACCCACAACCAAAGTGAGATTGGTATTTATCGCCTACCACTAGACTATGTGAAGTCCCTGGTTAGTCTGACAAATTATTTTTAGTTATATAATTTTATGAACCAAGAATAAGTTGATTTTGGGTTATCAAGGAAAAATTTGACCTATCATAGAGGATATATGATTAAGTTAATTACATTTAAATATGAGACTTTAAGAGAAACAGATTTTATTTGGAGATAAATGTTAATTTTTACCCTGGAAGACTATGTGATTATATCATTCAAATATTTGGGTTTCAATCTTGGTTTGTTTTACATTGAAGAATTTTATGGACAAATTGTTTATCGAATGGTCTTCGTTGATGTTTGGGATTTGTTGGACAAATTTTTTAGATTAAGAATATATTTTCATTTTATAAAGGATTATCCTTTTGTGGATTATCTGATCTTGTTATAACAATTTTGGTTTTGGTTAAGGTCTGCAGAAATGAGAAATATATAGTTCTTTTTTTGGATTAGGTGATTCTCTAGAAGTTGATCATAGCGCTCTTAATGTGAACAAGTCATCCTTAATACTTGTCTTTTGGAAGAAAAAAATGAGTTTGTGTAAGAAATCTAGTAAGATATGAAAGTCTAAACGACAAGAAAGTATGTTTCCTTGTGATTTAGATAAGCTCATAAGTAAATTCCTCAATGAAAAGTAACATAATACTTAAACATTTTCTATTAACTTTTCCTACTGGGGAATCAAATACCATTTCACCCATAACAAGTTTGTGATTTTTTGGTGGTTAACTTTCTCCTAAACATGTTTCTATCACTCTCCATCAGAACATAACCATTTTTTTCTTCCATATCCATGTTTTTAGGGAATCCTAGTACCTATTTTCTTGGGTGACTTTGGTACTTTTCTTTTTTCCTTTAAAGTGATAGTTTAATTTACTTCTTTTCCGATGTGGGGATTTCAATGAAGTTTCCAAGCCCAATTTTAAAATTGAGAGGACACAATTCTTAAAAGGGGGGAAGGATGTAACATCCCAGGTAAATAAAGAATATTAATTTTTTATATTTTTTAAAATTTTTGAATAAAATATTAATATTACTTTAAAGGGAACGCTATGCTCGATGGCGTACCCAATACGCAACAATGAGGTTCTTTGAAATCTTACGTTGCACTCTAATAATAAAATAATATTATTTTAAATGGTAGTTAATGCCTAGAAATTGTAATGGTAGGAATGAACATAACTAAATAAAAAATTATTATATATTTTTGTCAAATATTTTTACATTTATCCAATAAATGTTAGAGGCTTAAAATGCGAATGAATCCAATTTTAAGCGTAAATATCCGAATATTCTTTAAAACGTCGATTAACCGCCTTTTGATGGGGAAACCTTTTTAAATCCACATTTTGACAATTTTATATGTTATATTGGACCAAATTAAATCCATATTTAGAATCAGGACATCAAAATTTACTTTGAGTAAATTTTTGTTATTTTTCCGATAAAGATCATTTTTAGTGAAAATGTTGTATTTTAATTTAAAACCTCCTTTTAATATGATTTATTTAAATGGATAGTTTATCTTTTAAATTGATTTTAAAGTGTATTTAGAATATATTTTTACAATTTATACCAATGGGGGTCATTGGAATTAATTTCACTTTGAAATTGGACTTAAACTAGTGTCAATCTTTTGATATATTTTGTTTCTTAAAAACACGCTATTTGTTTTGACAACGAGAATTAATTATTAAATTGATTAATGAAACTCATATGTTTTAAATTTTTTAAAATAGGCAACATTTTTGAATTCTTAATATCAAATATATCTTAGGAGATATTTTTGGTATTTTTATGAAAAACTTCAATTTTTGATGAATAGTGAAACCACTAAGTGGTAGTTAAAAAACTGATTTTTCATTTAAATGAAAATTTACCACCTCTATGATTTGAATTTCAAAAATATGAAATTCATGGTTGTCATTAGGATGTTAAATGTGGTTCAATGAGATGAAAATAATTTTTGGTGAATAGTAACTTTTAATTTTTATTAATCGTGATTAAAGGTAATTAGTGTAATTTAAGGTAAAGATAATGTTATAATAAAATGAAATGACCTTGACACGTGTCCTACCATTATTGGATGTGTCATGGCCGACCAAGAAAATACATGGTTCAACTTGGGGACCCTATGGAGCCACATGGGTAATAAAATGACATTAATAACTTTTTATTTAAAGTTAAAATAAAAATGTCACAAACATGTATTGTTTTACTAAAACAATTTTTACATGGGGTTATACAAGTCATATTTTTTACTCTAAATATTAATTGGAAAGATAAATAGATTTTATACATCACAGTATTTTTTTATAATTTTTATAGGTTAAATAAATTAATTTATTTATGATAACATGATGATGTAGCGATTACCTCATTAATGAACGATTTAAATAAAATGGAAAGATAATTTAAAATATAAGACATACACTTGTCAAAAACCTATTGGATGGGTGGATTTTGAACCCTTATCACCTTATCCTAGAAATTTATAATTGTGGGACCTTTGATATCTGAAAATCATTTTATAATAAAGTAACTTTTCAAGATTTTCCAAGAGTGCCCATCCTCCCTCTTATAAAAGGCCCCCACCTCTACCTCCTTACCCACACCTCTCAAGCCCTTGGCTCGTCCAACCTCTGCTCATATTGTCTCTCCATATCCCTATCTTACTCCTAGAATCCTAAATTTGGGCAGAAGTGTTTCCAAGGAAGCCTTTGATCTCAAATAAAAAAGAGTTATCCGAGCTACACTAGGATACTGTTATGAGGTGGATTCAAGCTACACTCATACACACCTCCATCCAATGGTTAAAGAATATACTATTTCTATGGGTTGCAAATTAATGCCTCACAAAATGATGATTGTTCAATATTCTTTTAACACCTTTCATGGTGGCCATTAAAATGTCACTCTATTTATATATTATATTTACATTATGTTTATGTATTCCTTATTCTTTTGTATTTTTCATTTATTCCATACCTTTATGGTTTCCATAATGGGTAAACTGTTGCATTGTTGGAGTGGAAATGGAAAAATATACCAATGTATTTCATGGTGGGCTTTCTAAATACATTTCAAGGAAATAATATTACTTGTGATATTATCGATTTATTAACTAAATCATTTCATTTTTTTATAATTAAAAATAAAACATTATTGGATTAGATTTCATGACTATACCACAATGATATTTTTTGATTTAATTGAGTTCTTCTCAATATATACTTCAACCATGATCCTAAATTTAGTGAAAAAACATGAATACACATCATATATTATTGGATACTAACATAAATATATGTGTATCATTTCATCCTTAGTCTAAAAGTTATTATATGTAGATGATTACGAACCTGAATGATATGATTCATTTATATTCAATATTTTATCAAGGATGCTGGGGATAATATCATCCTTTGGTTGATTTTTTATATAATTAATGTTTTCAAAACTGTATTTTGATGGTAATATTGGAGGAATAATATGGAAAGCATGCCAGATGCTAGATTGGTTAATTTATTATGAATAAGGTTGTTTATGGGACTAGATTTGGTAGTTCAAATGGATAATATAGTGTAGTTGAATTGGACACATATGTAGATGTATATGAGAATAAAATATAGTTTTTATGAAAACTAAAAGAATGATAATCTATTAATCGTAGGTGATATTGTGTTTATCAATGTAAATCTATATAAATATTTTATTTTTGTTTGTAAAAATCTAATTATAATATCACTGGTTATTGAGCTATATTATATCATTGGCAATGTTGGATCATTTTCTTACTGAGTGGCCTTAACTCAGACACTATCCCAGTTACACAATTTATTTCATTTATCGATTATAAGAAAATATGTTCTGTAATTGCCTCTTGTTTTGATCCTTGATGTAGTTTATTTGGAAGAGAATATTTATTATGAAGATAAGACTATTAATATTTATGACCATAGAGAGAATTTTATTCATACTAAGGAAATTTACCATGTTTAGTTTTTAGGGGAAACCAAATGGTTGAATAATATACATGGGAATATGGAAATACTATGAGGGAATGATATCCCCAAATGTATAATAAATGTATAAAATAACACAGATGAAATTTAAAAACCGTTATAAGATTTTAAAACACTTAGAAATTATAGAATAGTTTACAGAAAGATTTACTAATATTTATCAATTAGATTGTAATATTCATTATTAAATTTTAAGGTAATTTTGTTTAAAATGAAATCTGATAAAAAATATATTTTATTATATTAATTTAATTAGAACAATACATTATCAATAATATAAAATTAATTTTATAAAAAAATTAATTTTCTAAATTAGTATTTTAAAATTATCTTATGGTTAAATTGTGTGATTTTTTAGAATATTCTGATTTTTAGTGAATATTGAAAACATTGATTTATTTAAAAATTTCAGATGTTTTTAATAAATTACAGAATTAAATATTTTAATGTATTTTATGAATAAAATTTACAGTAATATAATTATTCAACGGTATTATAAGATAAAATATATTACATTTTAATCATCTTTATATTGTATTTTAGTATAAGTATACTTTATGGTTTAAAACATGTATTTTGGTAAATCATTTTATTGTTAATAATGTTACTGAATTAATTTTAAGGAAAAACTCATAATGATGAATGTTTTAAATAAAATTTATATATTATATATCACTATATATTAATTAAAATTAATATAAAATGTTTATAACCAAAGATCTAATATGAAATTGTCTTATTTATTGAAAACATGATTCATTAAAATCCACTTTTTAATTGCTTCTGTGAGTTATATTTTAATCAAATTTGACTATTATGTTAATTTAATATGATGATTTTTTCCAATATGTGGAATCATAATAATTGTTATAATAGAATAAATAAATCAATTATTTTAAATGAATTTTGAAATTGTAAAGAACAATTACCATTTTAAGGTAGAAATAAAATTACTTAGGGGATAAAAAAATATAATGGCTAAAATGGCTAAAGAACATCTCTAAATTATAATTTTTAAAAGTAGTTAGACTTAATTTCATAAATTTCTGAATAATGGTAATGTTGTTTCTTTTTACATCTGTAAAACATGGGTATCAATTTTTATTGACAAATATTACAATTGTGCCACTCACATCACATGTACAAGGCCACCCCACACCTCTTCACTACAAACCATAAAATAATTTTAAAAGTATAATACCTAAAAACGTAAAATCATTATTTAACTCCCACTATATTAAAGGCTTTTTTAATAATAAATCTATCCTATGATGTCTTAGGTTCTAATCTATGGAGTTTTCTCAAAACAAAATGTAACTTACTTAGACAAGCATTTAATATTATTTTCTCGTCCACCCGCATCAAACCTTATTCAATTATGAGGATACAAGACCATAAATATCTCACATATGGTGATATGTTATTATGTTAATTTAATAACATTAATAAATCTAATTTATTATCAAATTTTAAAAAAAAATCATCATTTCTGTGTATCGTGGACTACTCCATTATGAAGCACTGTAATCTATTTTTCATCATTCCCACTCAGGACCTACTATAGTGGTGTATTTAAATTATCAAAATAATACCTGAAAAATAATTATAAAGAGGTAATTATGGTATAACAATATACCTTGTTTGATTCAATTTTGTTGTAGACATGATATTGTCACTCATGTATATAGTAGACTACCACCTCATAAAGTAATGTGAATCATTTTTCAAAAACATCATACACTAATTGTAATAATGATTAATTTAATGAATATGTGGGATATATATGAAATAATAATTTTATGAAGGAAATAATTTTCAATATAAAAAACTAATATATAATGATAATTAAAATCATTATACAAAAAAAATATATGATAATGGTGTTAATGCGAACATGTGGACTACCGCCTTTAACAAATGATGTAATTATTTTTTCATCAGTATATCACATGGATGATATATATAATTATTTATCCAGAAATTAAAATTATTTATTATATATATATATATATAAAGGTAAAATATTTTTTACCCCCTTTCCATTATGATTTCTAAAAAATGAAAAAATCTCTTTCCCATGCGTATAGCCTACCATCTCAATGATCATATTATTATAAATTGGTATAAAAATCATTCAGAATTGGTTATAAAAAATTAATTTTTTAAAAAACTGTTAATTTTCCCATGATTATTATTATTAATATGCTTAAATAATGAAAAAATTGATAATATTTATCATACTAAATTCATTTTTGACATAAAATCTAAATATTTTCAAAACATATGCCATGAAATTAAAAGATTTTGTAATTATATATAACATGATAATAAGTGATTAAAATGGAATAATAAAAATTAATTGACATTCCCATAAGAAAATAATTTAGATACGTTTATTATTTAGTTCGATAAATAATGTTCTTTAGAATTCAAACTCAATTAAAAGAACTATAATTTATAAAAAATATTGAATTACATTTCAAACTATATCCCTTAATCTAATTATTATATAAAATTATTTTATTGATGTAATTATATATTCTTAAAATATATATAATTGTTATTTAATTACTATATTTCAATTTTTTATGGTTTTGACATAATAATACTTTTACAGACAATATGAATTTCATTGATTAAAACTAAAATAATATTATATTTTACAAATACAGAGACAAATAAATTTCCCGCAACAATTACTATTAGTTTATTTTTTGACCCAATTAAATTATTTCATGTATTATCAATTGAAAACCCCTATTATCATTTTTATTTTTATTTTGGTATTGGAAATTGTGTCTAAAAAATTAAATGTGAATTTTGATATCCAAAAGAATTTTTCATATGAGTTTAAAAGTGTTTTTCAAGGGGATTTTGACGAAAAATGAATTTTTTAGTGGTATTTTTTATTTTATAGTCATTGAAATTTCTATATTTTATTGTTTGTTCCACATTATATCTTTTGGGGGAGACTGATATTTCCTATATTATGGGTTTTTCTAGATGACATTGTGTGATCCAATCCTATATTTTAAAATGTGTTCACCCAGATGAAATTCATAAAAATTCAGTAATGGATATTTATTCTATAGAATTATTTTATAATATTACCATATTTTAAAATATAACTAGAGTATTTTGAATCATTTTTATCAATATTATTCCCTAATATTACAAAAATAGTTTTATTTTTTTAATATTTGTTTCAAATATTTTCTTTGAGAAAAATGTTTCTCTTGTTTTCTTGTGTGAATGTTTCTTTCAATCTATTAAACATCATTAAATATAAAAGTAAAATTTATGTGAGTTTTAATGTTTTTCACCTCGTTAGTTGTTTTATTTTTCTAACCCTTTCTAAGACTTTTTTCTCTCCTCATGCATGAAAATGTTTTTATTTGGATTTAATGATGGGTATTGGAAAAGAAGACGTAAAATCGAATTTCGTGGGGGGGGGGGGGGGTTATTAAAAAAATCATGTATTATTTTTTTTGTTTTTAATTTTTTGAAATAAAATATTGAAAAAATTTCCCAATATATATATATATATATATGGGTATATTACGTATGAGTTTTGAAATCACACTTTGAAACACAAAAAATTAAAGATATCTGGGAATGTGGGAATGTTATTTCAAGTTTGACATCACCACAAAGTGTAATTTTTTGGAAATATAATTATATTTACATAGAATAAAAATTATTTACCTAATTTTTTTTATTTATTAGTTTCCAACCCATAACTCTATGTCTATGTGATTCAATAATGAATCTTGAAAAAATCAATAAATTTGATGTTTTACATGAAAATAAACATTTATTTTCCGTGTTCATCGATAATACTTTCGGATACTCTCCTAAAATAAATATTCAATAAATATCCTCCTATTAATAGATTGATTCATATTTTATCTCCTATTATTTATATATTATTGAATAACATGTGAATTATTTTTATATTCTCATTGAAAAATTATTTGAATTTTTTAGGACAACATCTCTCTATTTATCAATGATCCCAATGATAACATCTCAAAATGTTCCAAAATGAGGATTAAAAATTAAAAAAAATTAATATAAATATCATTAAATATAAATTTTTTAAAAATTATGAACTAGGTCCCATCAAAAAACCATCTTATTTGATTTGGAAGGTTATGCATTAAGATCTAACCAATGATTCTAAAATTAATCGCTGGATGGAAGTATTTTAATGATTTATACAATATAATATATTTTTAATATACTCTAGTTTTAATTTCCCACATTTATATTTCTCCTTTAGTAAGTTTTAATTTATATTCATATTATTTTTTCATATGTTATTATGATTATATTTTCTAATACATATCAATCATTAGTTATGAAATATAATTTAACCAGATTTTTCAAATAAATTCTAATATATTAAGGAAATTTCTAAATCATAATTTTATGTGTAAAATAATAATTGGATGAGATATTATCAAAAGTTTTCTTTATAGGATAAGTGTTGTAATTAATCATACTAATTAAATATAGATATGGACCTCTAAGTAGAAATACCAACCTAATTTAGAATTGTGATTATCCACTAATGAATCCAAAAAAATATTTGTATTGATAACTAATTCCTATAATGATTTTATGTGATAAAAAAGATTGATGTCTAAAATGTGTTTAACATTTGGATGAATTATTTTCAATATAATAATTTTGAATTAATTGGGATATCATTGGTCTTATAAGGATTGAATTTTTGAAACATAATTCCATGTTATATCAACATTAGGTATAATAGGTTACAAAATTTTTTATATACATTAAATCATACTCATTTATATTATCCTACTTTATAAAACTATTATCACTATTGACTAGTATTATTATTACCATCCAATCATGCAGTTCATTTATCTTGAGCATCTCATAGGAATATTTTCTTCAACTGATAAATGATGAATTATTTCAATTAGTATAATATAATGTAAAGAAAAAGTCTTACTCCCATATAAAAATATTGTAAATAACCATATATGATTACAAAATATCATTTTTTTATCATATAATCATAAAATGAATATATCATCCGGAACATTACCACCAAAATTCATTTATTTTTATTTATTGATATAGATATTCTGATTACCTCTACTTGATTTTAATCCATATATTATAATTCATTGATTAATAAAATAGTAATATACTCTTATTTCAAGTTTCAATATATCAAACACATTATCTAAATGATATAGAATTCTATAATGTTAACCCATACGATAATAGTCCCATTTATCTTGGTATACGTCCTTTTTAATTACTCTATTCTAGAATGATGATTTGACCTAAATTTAGTTCTAATTATTGTAATTTTTCTAACACATCAATGAAATATTGAATAGTATCATGTTGTGAAATGTGGGAAAATATCTCTTTAACATGAATCCATCTGATATAAAAATTCTAATTTCACAACATTATTTTCTTATTAAAAATTAATTTTCAAATTTTATGTTTTTCCAAGATTACACACTTAGATAAAATGAAAATATTTGGTTTTATACATTAGATAATATCACATATTTCATTCTTCTAATTTTTTTCATGATATAAAATCATTATATTATCCAATTTTAATCATTAATATCACCTTCAAAAAATATATCCTCTTCATGATAAAATAATTATTCTATTTATAGTCTCTAAATTATCTTGTAACCAATTTTGTATAACCATCAATAAAATTATCATCATATATTTCAACTATGAATTTTTTTTCTTTTTATATTAATATCCTATTTTATTTTTCATATCATCATTTTCTTTTCCTAATTATACATCAGATATATGTTTTACACCTATTTTTATCACATCAGTATCACATTCCAATTTTATTTTTAAAAACATTTCCTATAAATAATCTTATAAAATTACTATTTCTAACCACTCTTCAAAAAATTGAGCAACTGAATTTAAATTATTCTCCCAATAAATTTTTATATCACATGTTTTTTCATTCTCTATAAATATAAATTGAAAATATATACATCCCAATGAGAATCGTACATGAAATAATTCATCTAATTGATAATAGAACATTTATTTCCAATGATTTGAAGGTATTACATGGTATCATTCTGACTACAAAACAAATAAAATGATATCTTCTTGTAATTTGGAAACATAAAATCCATCTTAGAGATACACAAAGATGTATGAAATGATTCTATCTAATTACTATCTAGTACATTTGTTTCAAAATTCATTTTACATGGAATTTGTCTATTTATTTGGATTATATAATCAGAAACATTAATTTTTTAAGGATTCAGGTATCTACTCATGATTTTCTATGTTTTTATTTAGAATATTTCATGGAATATTTTTGAATCTAGGTGTTATACCTTCATTGAATTATGAGTCTCATAGAGCCTCAGTATGGTGATATTAAAAACAACAAATATATTTTATCTATTTCATATTGTTTTACATTATAATTGGAATAAATCATTATTAGATTCTAATATTAGAAATATGATACCTTAATTGAATTTAAAATGTGGTGTTTACTCTATCTATGACATAATGTTTGTCGACATTGGTCACCTCATTAGAGGAAAAATTAGTGGGGTGATAAATGGTTGTTTATTAATTTAATAAATATAAATTAATACCACCTCCCCCACATGGGTTCTAATGTAGGGAAAATGAGGATCCCACATATGAAATTTATTAAATATGGTCAAATCAATATAATGAAGTACTGATGATCCTCGTTCTTATACTATTCATCACAATATCATGGTAGAGTAGGTTATAGCCATCATTTTTTGACCTGAAGCTGTGGTGTTACACAACAAGGTATGAAGATTTACAATAACTACATACTAATACACATTTATAAATTTTATATGGTTTTATGTAGAATTATAAATTCTATATATCCCATTATTCTATATCTATGAATTTTTGTACAAATTAGGTAGTTTCAGGTCTCTCGCAAAGGATTTTCCTTTGAAATTCTTGATCGGATGACATGTAGTGTGGAGAAACACATGTATTGTGTTCTCCTCATTTAGGGAAGATTAATTCTTGGTACTAAACACCATTTAATAGGGTTACATGATGTGAAATTATCCAGTATGTGAGGCTAAGGACATATCTAGACATGATGTATCAAGTGGCATGTTTGTGAGGAATTAAACATTAAGGGGTATAGAGATGTGTGGAGTTACATATTTATGGATATAAAATTTCCTTGATACTAAAAAATAGGAACACACCAAATGATATAGTTATAATCTATGTGGGAAACATGGTAAGCCAACCATGTATGTGTGAGGACACAACTAGGATATTAGATGGGGTCAGGCACTATGTTACATGAGTTCACCTCATGTAGTCACCTTTTACAAGTAGAGTACCAATATAGGATAGGTCTAGGGGCCAGTTTCTAGAGAAAAACTATTTAATATGTGTAAAGTCAATTTAATCTCCTTGGACAATTCTTCCTCATGAATCATCATCTTCAAGACACCTATAGATGCCTATGAGTAGTATAAGCTAAGATGTATTCCATGCTGAATGAAGTAGTGGAAATGGTTTTATGATTACACATTTGTTGTTTTTTATGTTAATTAGTAGCAAATCATATATATTATCATACTAGTAGCAGTTGTGTAGTTTCCCTGGGAATGTCTATATGATATTACAATATGTAATTATGTCCTCAACACATGATTGTGACCCCCTTGATATTATGATATTGTATAACGTTGGGGTATCAATCAGAGAGAATGTCGTTGGATCATCGATGATATAAAAATCTCTATGTGGGGTTCTACGCATTTAGATGACTAGAAAATCATGGTATTGTTCCCCTATATAAGATATCAACAGATTAGGGTTTGTGGCATCATTATTCACATGATCAAATACATAGGACAAGGATCTAGTAGGTGTTGGGAAAACATTTGGTATATAATCTCCCACTAGGAATGATTTTTGAGTAGTGTTTGATGTATCTTAGGACATATTATACCCTAAATGTAATTTTTATAGATATGGTAATTATGGAATTGATGTGACCAAAACTACAGTGGTAACGATACACAATCAGAAATATTTGATATAAAAGGTACCAAATCAGGTATATTATACCACCCAAATAATCCTGGGTGTGATCCCCTATCTATGATTTGAGATGTCCAATCCTTTAGAAATGGTTTTAGGATTCCTCTATCAAGGAAGGATGATATCCCCTGTATGATTATTAGAATCATTTGAGTGACCGTTTGGCATTGTTTGTGGAAATATATGATGAGTGTTTTATCTTAGATGTATTGCATCATAGATAGTGGGGATGTGCCATCAGATTATAGATACCCAATGGAATCATATATATTATATTCCATTCTTGAAGGATGTAAGATATATTCCTGATGTGGGATATCTATTAGATTTCAACCATTGGGGATGGAGGGGCTCATATAGTTAGTTCTCATATATGAGTGTTACCATTATTCCATGACTATAATCGTGTTGTTGATCGTGTGATGTATACATCATGATATAGGAAATTTATGTTAAATATATATTGGTGATTTTTGGAATGGAAACACTATAATTGCTTATAGTTTTTGAAATACCATGTGGTGATGGTCTTACAAGTCATGTATAGATGAGGATATTCCATGATGGATTTTCTTGTACACTCAAGATTTGGATTCCTCCTCTAAATTTGTTTGAAGAAAACTATTTAAATTTAGTTGAAACAATTTACTTTTGGGTTTGGGAGGCGACTAGGTATTTTAATACTCACCCATGTATGGGGTGTCGGGACACATTCTATGTCTTTGCCAAACCATGGGCCTTTCTATAGAGTCTTTAGGGAACTTGAAGTAAGTGGATCTTAGAATTATTGATAGACAGAGGTGTGTAATACTTTTCTAATCTTATTGTTTTCACCTCCACATATGTTGGTTATAATTTTTTAAATTTGGTGAGGGGTCTTGTATACATAATTTTATGATTCCTATCATTATCATACTCTTTTTATGGGATATATATATACATATCAATTTTTTTCATTAGTTTTGTTATATCTAAATTGTATCATGATGATGGACGTGGGTGACTGTATATAGGATCCATAACCTAGTGCCTCTCATGTGTGCTATATGCCTACTCGGTGATATTCCGCATCCCTATACTATTATAGGTTTAATTTGGCTTATAGAACCTCAGTCTTCACCTGACCAGAATTGACCTTTTTGGTTGGGTTGTGATAAAGTGGTACAAAAAAATGCCATCCCTAAGTACCAAAGTATTTTTCATAGATATGAGTTAGGTTTAATATTTTTAGAGATGTTTTTAAGTGTTCCAAATTTATATTTCTCTCCAAGGATATCAATGTTAGTTTGGCAGCTAATGTATCCATTCATAAGGACTCTGATAACATGATTTTGGACTCAAAGCATTTAGGCACCATTTTTTGGTTACATTTAGTACCTGAGATATATTAGACATTGTTTTCCGATCCATTTACATATTGATCCATATAAACATATATATTCATTTTCTATGAAGCGGTTTGATTCTATTTTTTTATTCAACGAGGATAAAATCTGAACCGGCATCTAAAATGGAATTGTGATTATAATATGAATATTGATGAGGCTATGGTGTACGGATCTAGTCTTGATGATGTACCTTAGGGTTTTCATCTAGTCTATCTGCCACCCATTGGGCAATATGAATTATGTAAACCAGCAGACATTATTGGAACTTGATATGTGTGATATGTTTGATTTAGATTAATCTTACATCGTGTTATTAAGGTGAAATGGAACTCTAGGAACCTGATGAATTTCATGAGGTAGTAACATGCATTTTCAAGATGTATCTAAAAATCCTGATCAGATTATGGTCTTAGAATTGAGTTTGATACATGAACCTTATTTGTGATTTTGTAGTCCTAAGACATTGGCTCATGATGTTATAACACTCTCTTTGATCAAGTTTAATGTTATATTTATGGATAATTTTTTTCCATACCAATTGTGATATCTTTGTATTTGGAATCATTTATATCATTCGTAGGGTAGAATTCCCATGGGAGAGTCATTAGTGAGGTTCTCAAAAGATTCATTATACTCCTTGGATATGGTTTTCAATAATTTTGGACATAAATGTGACTTCAATAATGGACTATTAAGGGAAATGAAGACATCAGAGTTATCATTATTCAATATAATTTATGGTTGAGTGATTTAGTGGACCATGTTTTTGGAGTTCTTTCAGGATGATATGAATCTAACTATTAGTGCTGGGAACACATGGCCTTATACATCAATATTATGAAATCTATGTTAGGGTAATATATATGGGAATGTGAGGAGGATTAGGAGAAATCCCATGATAGTGTGTCTATGGATTATGGATCCCAGTATAGATGTAATTTTCTATAAAAGATTCATTATTTCACTTGTGACATATGAGGACATCCCACGTTAGATTTGTTGAACCTCTATTATACTGAGAGGTAGATGGTAAATTGATTTCCCTAGAAAATAAAGTGACAATAGTATCAAGTTCTACAATATGGATGACTCGATTGATTATTGAGGAGGGAAATAGGTATTGGTAGACGGTTTGGTATATTTCCACCCCCATACCAATGTGGTCCATGGTAGTCTAATATATTTTTCAAAAAGGCATATGACATAGAGTCTCCAAGGATAATTAAAAGTATGATCTATATCCTTCATACCTTATTAATAGTATTGGTAGGTATATATCTGAGATTCAATATTCTATCAATATAATGGTTGTGGATTATCCATGGTGTTATAGGGACATAGTAGAGCTGAGTGAATAGGGGTTTTAACACTAAATGAATAGGGAAGTATCCCCCCAATGAGTTAGGTGAGTTAGATCATCCAAATTTATATAGTTTTTAGTTGTGTAAGATGAGTTACATTGAATAGTGTGTTCTAGATTATTTGTTTTTAAGTTGTTGTAACGGACTTTAGTTGTGACAGACATGCGCGATGTAGAACAAATTATATTAAGGATGATGGACTTTTATCCTAGATGATTGAGAATGGGTTATGGTATGAAACAAGGATTTTCTACCATAGTATTATTTATTATAGTATTAGTAGTCAGTTTCCTCCATTTATATCCCCTAATCAATTCCAAGTTATACCGGTTGATCCTTTTTACTCAACCCATAGTCATCCTGGCATAAGAAGAGAGGATCAGCTAATGTACACAACTATCTATTCTTTAACTGAAGTCGAGTGGATGGATAAAATATCACAAAAACTTCTCATATTTTAATATTGAGATCCTTAATTGTTTCCTTTGTGTGGACTAGATTTGTACAATCCATGGTCATTTGGTATCCAAAAAGTGTGTATGTTAGTGTTTCTGGGTGTTGGGATGGATTTTACATACTTTAATTAAAATTTTATCCATGGAAAAGATAGATGAAATCATCTATGGTGATAGATGGATTATATATTAGAAGATGGATAGCTTTTCCCATATATTAGTGGTTCATTGAGAATTTCATTTCATATTACAGTATAGGAGTTAATGAAGTATACCTATGGACATTCTGGTATTGACTCATTATTGAGAGTTGTCTTCCCTATAGATAAACATCCAAGGATAGCACCAATATTAGAAACAACATATCTATTGAATCCCTTTGATATTTGTGTGTTATGGTATGGTTAGAGGGTTTTAGGTGGAGGACTGGAATGAACCGATGTGTACACTTAAGAAAAAAATTGTTATTCATTGTCACCCTCATGTTCCCAGTATATGATTTTTAGACAATACACTTGACAAAGACGATACATGTCAATAATGAATGAAGGTTACACCTGTTGTTTTCTAATGAGGCATGAAGTAATTTCTAGTAGATTTTTTTCGCAAGTTCATGCATTATAGGATAACCACATGACATATTATTTATTGATTTTATAATGGTGTGTAATACATCAAACTATTTAGGATTGATGGTGAAAACATTCATTCTACGAGAAGAGGTGCATTGGAGGTTTATTTCCCTTGCCAATACACCACATATAGTTGTGTTTGTACTAAATAGTGAAAATAGCTGATTAATAGAGGACATGTATCAATTATTCATTTTTATTGTGTTGAATTTGTCACTCTACCATCATAATAACTCCATTTATACCAATTTTTTATAGTGACTACAAGTCACATTAATATCAATCGAAACTAATGGTAAAAATTTTATATGGGACTACAGTTTTAAATAAGAATTGATGTTGAAAATTTATTTCATTTAGCAAGGGTTGGAGAGTGATTGGTTTCATTAATATCTATGTTGGGGTATCATGGTGGTATAAAACTAGAATATGTGGCACCTGAATAGACTCAGTTTTTAGTGTCATTCAAACTATTATAGATTAAGAGACATGTTATATATTCATTGCATGATTTCGACTTTATTTCCTTATTAATTTAGTCACGGTATAGATTTTTTGGTTCCCTTCATGGTTTGTTTTTATACCACAAATGATAACTATGGATAGGTAACTTCTATGGGATATCTTCTAGAGAGCTCATTTTTCACAATTATTTTGAGGAAATCACTTTTATGTAAAAAATTATGGATCAGGGAAAGGGTATTGTATATTAGTTTTCAATATATGTGTTGACCTCACCTGTTTTTATAATCTTAATTATGTTTTAATATGTTTTGTTAATCTTATCTATATTATAAATTATGTCATCCTACTATTGAGTTGACAACTATATGAAAATAATCATTTGAATATGTTAATCAATATTAATCAATGTTTATACATGTTTTGAAATAATAATAAATCACTTTGGATATGATTTGCATAAAATACATAAGTACTATGTTTTCGAGTCACTGATATAGACCTACTGATATATAGTATTCGATACAGACATAGACTACCGATAAGAAAAGATCAATGATAGATGGAGTCTACTGTTATAATCAAGAGCTACCGATACAGACAAACATACATCTACTGATATGAAGTCTTCCAATATATAGACAAGGCCACCGATATACAGAGAGAGCCACCAATACAAGAAACTACCGATATAGGTGAGTAACCAAGGGAGAGAACCATCGATACAAGAATGCTACCTTTACATAAGAGATACCAATAAGCAGAGAAACTGATACAGATTCACTGTCACTGATACATAGTTTACCGCTATAAATAGTAACAGCTACCATTACAGACTTACTGACTCAAGTCCACCGATACAAGCTCACTAATACTAGGATCTACCGATGGAAACCAGTCACTATATCTCTAAACCCTACTTATGTTTGTTTATTAACAACGATCATATTTGGTGCTTTTAATTCAACTTATATTAATTAATTAAGGTCTGTTGAATGTCAAGAAACCATACCTTCTACCTATAAAAATGTAATCATTCCCATTAACAGAGAAAAAGATATATATAAAGAAAAGGAACCTCGAACTAATAGAGGGAGATCGATTAGTGTTTCCGTGCACATATGAAAAAACCTTCTAGAGATACATAAGGACTTACATACATAGAAGAAGAAGGAATAATACACTCTGAATCTGTAAAACCTGATCATTCAAGGAGTAATGAGATTCAATGATTTCACCTATACTCATGCTGATCAGACTAATCAACCTGGACCTGGAAGTCATATAAAAAAAATGACACTCAGTTTTTCTTAACTAAAAACCAGATAAGGACTCAACGTTTCATCTACATCTATCCATGGAGTCCATAGCTTCACTCAACCCACATAGAGAATTCTATACTCATCTATATTTGTTTATATCTGTTGTGTTTTGATTTATTTACATTTTGAGCAGTGTGTGTTCTGTATTCTAAACACATCCTCTCTATAGTGCTGAAGTAGAGGATTTATAAATCCTCACTCAATCTTTCCCTTAATATCGTGTATCCCACACTAGATAGTGGTAGATTTCAAGTGTGACCTGAACAACCTGTGAGATGTTGTTATTTTTTATTTCCCACGTATAATTGTGGTCGAGGTATGAGGACCTTGACAGTCTGAGTACTGTTGTAAACCCCAATCCAGGGTGTGAATCAATGTTTTATAATTTTTATTCAGAGGACCAAGTCTCGACTTCAGACTGAACCTATTGGTTAATCCTGATGTGCATCCTATTTCATTTTAAAATATATCTTATAATATACTGCAAATTTATTTAAAATTTAAATATGTTTTAATGTAACTTTGATAGTTAAATTAGCAAGTTTTTTAATTTTTTTAGTAAGTATTTTAGTTTCAAAAGCTAACATAATCTTCAGATTACGTTAACTGAGAAAAAATCAATATTTGAGAAACTAATTGAAACCTTTAGATCTTTATAAATTCACTACAGTTTAATTTTAATATATTTTGGGGAGATATTATTGTAATCCTTTTTCAACAGAAATTTTAATTGAAACTCAATTCACCCCCTATTGGGTATCCACTCCGACCAACATTTGATATCAAATAATTTTTTTGTTAATAAAGGATGTCCAAACACTCTGTTTGTGAATTTGTTTTTAACTGTGATTTTTTTTTGTATATTAAAGATCTCAAATTTTCTGTTATTTCTAAATTTTTATCTATTTGAATATATTTTCTAAAAGCTTATTATGGATAATAGACTTGAAGGTGCAGCAACCAACATGCCACCTTTAATTAATGGTGTTAATTATGCCCAATGGATACTAAAAATAAAAATTCATTTAGAAAGTATGGGATTTGATACCTCTACAGCTATAGAGATTGAGTATAAGATTCCAGAAACTAAATGAACTACAAGGGATGAACCTAATTTAGTTTCTTATAGTAATAATTGTAATGTAATGAATTCTCTGTATTATGCTTTAAGAGATGAAGAATTTAATTGAATATCTACTTGTATGACTGCTTATGAAATATGGGATTCTTTGGCTATTTCCCATGAGGGAACAACCAATGTTAAGGAAATGAGATTGAATAAATACACTATTAATTATGATAATTTTAAATTGAAGCCCAATGAACCTATTTATAACATGTATCTATGGTTCAACAAAATTGTCAATACAATGATCTCACTTGGAAAAGCTATTCCTGTAAAAGAGCAACTCATGAGGATACTAAGATGTCTTCAAGACAGATGGAGAGGCACAACAGTTTCAATTAGAGAATCATGTGACATTAGAGCATTTCCTATCAGGGAACTCATTGGTAAATTAATGATGTATAAAGAAGAACTGAAGGTAATCATGGAATAATACGATGAACTAGGAATGAAGTCTGTATCTTTCAAGACTTATGCTTCAAAAAATAAGGACAAAGGGAAAATTCAAAGTGAATGTGATAGTTCAAGTAGTGAAAATAGTGCATCTGATAGTGATGCTGAAATGGCTCAGATAGCCAGAAAATTCATGATTTTTTTTAGAAAAAAGAATTTTTTCAGAAAATCCAATTATAAGGGAAAGTATGACAATAAAGTTCACTGTGTGGAGGATTGGAAAAGAACTGAAAAAAGTGATGACATAGTCTGCTATGAATGCAAGAGGAAAGGAAATGTAAAAGATGACTGTCCAAATTAAAGTACAAGAAGAAATATGAGTACAAGGATAACAAATATAAGAAAGATATGAAAGCAAATTGGAGTTCTTCAGAAGACAGTTTAAGTGATTCTGATTCCCCTCAGGATGAAAAATCTCAAAAAGCTAATATGTGTTTTATGACAAATACATCTTAGGTAACAATGGATACTCATGTTTTAAATTCTTATTATTCTGGAGATGATTCTGATTCTGAAAACATGTCTAGTGAAGAGTTATTTGAATATTCTAACATACTATAAGATACTTTAAATGAGCTAAAAGACAAGTATAAAACCTTAAAGAAACAACATGCCTTTACTAGCACTGTCATATCTGCTCTATAAGTAGAAAAGGAATAGAATTCTCAACTGTTAAAAGATAATACTGAACTGAAACCGTCTAATGAGAAACTCGGGAAATATTTGGAAACATTTAATAATGGAAATAAAACTCTTATACAAATATTAGGAAAAAATGTAGAATGAAAGTATAATACTGTGTTAGGATATCAACCAAGATAGAGACAAATCACAAAAAATAGATTTTTTTTCAAAAAACTGGACAGTTTTTTGCTAGTTCAAGTTTTGGAAATTCTTATGTCTCAACCATATATTCTGATAGTTATTGATAAAACAATGTTTATCATTTAAAATCCTTTGAATCTATTGATTATATGAAACCCATTAGACAAATATGGGTACCAAAAAGTTTTCTTGCTTACCTGTATGGACCCAAGAAAATTTAGGTACCAAAATCATTTTCTGTTTAAACATGCTTTGTAGGAGACTTGCTTGAAGAGTTCTTATAAGAAGATATGGTACATGAAGAGTGGATGTTAAACGAATATGATTGTATATTTCTCATGTTTCAAAAGTTTAATCAATGTGGATAGAGGACATGTCACCTTTGGTGATAACTCAAAAGAAACAATCATCGGTTTAGGAAAATTGGTAACACTGATTCAATTTTAACATCTACATTTTTACTTATTGATGGACTAAAATATAATATGTTAAGCATTTCTCAGTTGTGTGGTGATGTATTTTATGTTATGGTTTAAAATGATTCTTGTAATGTTTTTAATTCTAAAAAATGTTTTAATGTTTTCTGCCTTATGAAATGAAAATTTTTATCTTGTGGATTTATACTCTTTAGCTAAGAAAAAAATTACTTGTTAAAATTCTTTTCATAAAGAATCCTAGATTTGGCATAGAAGATTATGAATTTGTAAAATACACTCACTTAAGAAACTGACTAAGAAAAATTTAGTTAGAGACTTACCTCAACTTAAATTCCCATCAGATAAAGTTTTTACTCCCTATCAAAAGAGAAAGCAACATAAAGTTTCTTCAAAATCAAAGAAAGAAGGTTCAACTTCACAACCTCTCGAGTTGGTTCACATTGATTTATTTGTCCCATCCAGAGTTTCTAGTTTAGATGGGAAACACTATGTCTATTTCCTTGAAGATTACTTTTCTCGATATACTTGGGTATACTTTCTTTCTCACAAAAGTGAATCTCGTTCTCACTTTATGAAATAATCCAAGTCTATAGAAAACCTTAGTTGACTTACGATTAAAACCTTGAGAAGTGATCATAGACGTGAGTTTGAAAATCATGAATTTGAATCAAGATGCTCACAAAATGGCTATAATCTTAATTTATCTTCCCATATGATACCTCAATAGAATGTTGTAGTTGAATGAAGGAATAGAACCCATAAAGAAATTGCAAGGACAATGCCAAATGAGTATGACCTACCTGTTCACTTTTGGGGAGAAGCTATAAATACAACTTGTTATATTATAAATAGAGTCTAGATTATACCTGTTCTTAAAAAGAACCCTTATGAACTATGGAATAATAAAACGCCTATATTTAGTTAATTTGGAGTTTTTGTTTGAAAAGTCGTTATTCTCAATACTAAAGATAATATGGATAAAATTTCATCTAAGAATGATGAAGGAATATTTCTTGGTTATTTTTTATCTAGAAAAGCCTATAGAGTTTTTAATAAAAGAATCACATTTGTGGAAGAATCTGTTCACATCAAATATGATGAAACTGATCCGCGTGAACCTAAAACTTCTCTTGAAAAACATAAAGAAGATTTGAATGTTATAAACCACAATGATAATTTTAGTGAACCTGTTGTAAAGACAACTATTTATGGAAATATTCCAGAATCTGCTTCTGATAAACCCAAACCTAGAGAAGAACCTGAAATTTCCAGTCATACCTTTACCTAATTAACTAGGATTCTAAAGAATCATCCCATATATGTAGTTGTAGGTAATTATGATAGTGTGAAATAGACTAGAGATTATCTAAGAAATCAGGTTTAAAATCATGATTTTCTTTCATAGTTAGAACCTAAAAATATCAATGATGAATTTTTGGCAATGACTATGCATTAAGAATTAAATCAATTTGAAAGATACAATGTCTAGGAATTAATTGACAGACCTAAGGAAACTTTGACCATAGGCACTAAATGGGTTTTTAGGAGTAATGTTTATGAGTCTGGAAATATAGTTATGAACAAATAAATACTATTTGCACAAGGATATAGTCATGTGGAAGGAATAGACTATGGAGAAACCATTGCACCTGTAGCTAGATTAGAAGCTATTAGGATTATACTTGCCTATGTTGCACATCTGAATTTCAAGTTATATCAAATGGATGTTAAAAGTGCTTTTCTAAATGGTTTTATAATTGAAGATGTTTTTGTTGAACAACCACGTGTATTTACTAATCCTCAGTTTCCAAATCATGTTTATAAGAATTATAAGGATTAATATGGTTTAAAACATGCCCCATGAGCTTGGAAGGATATAATTAGTAGTTTTCTTAAATCAAAAGGTTTTTCTAAAGGGATTACTGATCCAACTCCCTTTATTAAAATAATTTCCAATGATGTTTTGATAGTACAAATCATTGTTGATGATATTTTATTTGGATATTCTAAAAATTCCTTGTGTAGTGATTTTTTATAGAGTATGAAAAATTAATTCGAAATAAGTTTAATGGGAGAACTCAAATATTTTCTTGGAATTCTTTTTTTTAAATAATAATGTTATTATTTTAAATAAAATAAAATATAAAAAGGATCTTTTAAAATGTTTTGGTTTGAATAGTGGTAAGGAAAATGACACACCCATGAGTATCACTAGTAAGTTGTGTGCTGATGAGACTGGAAAACCAGTGGATCAATCCAACTACAGAGGTATGATAGGGATTCTACTCTATCTTACTGCTAGTTAACTAGATATTATGTTTAGTCTGTGTATGTCTGAAAGATTTCATGCTAATCGAAAAGAGTTTCACTTTCTTGCTGTTAAATTAATTTTAAAATATCTTAAACATATTAATAATATAGGATTATTTTATCGAAAAGGATAGTCATTTGATTTAAGAAGTTATTCAGATGGTGACTTTGTAGGTAGAAAGTTAGATAGAAAGAGAACTTCTAGAACATATCATATTCTAGCTATGTCCCTGATATCTTGGTGTAGAAAAAATGAGAACTCTGTTGCATTGTCTACTGCTGAAGCAGAATATATTGCTGCTAGTAGTTGTTGTTCACAAATTATGTGGATGAAACATATATTATTGGACTATGGATATCACTTCAGACATGTATCTATAAATTATGATAACACTAGTGCGATAAATATATCTAAGAATCTTATATCTCACTCTAGGACCAAACACATTGATTTGAGGCACCACTTTTTGAGAGATCATTACCAAAAGGGTGATATTAATCTTGAATTTATAGGTACTTAACATCAATTAGCTTCTATCTTCACCAAGTCTTTATGTTTAGATTAGTTAAGATGTATTAGACATGAGTTAGGAATGATAGAATTTGTAGAATAAAATCCACACCGTTAGCCAAATCATCATCGTTGGCCAAATCCTCACTGTTATCCAAATTCTCACTATTACGAAAACCTCACCGCTAGAAAACCTCACCACTAGAAAACGTCACCATAGAAAATTTCACCCCTAGAAATCCTCACTATTAGGAAAACCTCACCGCTAGAGAAACCTCACCACTAGAGAAAACTCACCTCTAGAAACACCTCAACACTAGAGACCTCACCGACAGGTAAACCTCACCATCATGGTTCTCACTAGTAATTTTCACAGATATGTCATGCGTTGTCTGATTTTTTTCCTTAGCTGAATCTCTTATGGTTTTCAGTATAATTTTTTTTATTAAATTTTGATTCCTAAATGATAAAAACTAATCGTTAGTCACATTTCAATCCACCGCAAACTCTCCTCTCTTAAATCCTCACTTCTCGAACCTCCACATTTGCGCGTGACCCTATGTTCTTCGATTGGAGATGAAATGAAAAAAACTCAATAGTCAGGGATAATAGTGATGTGCCAAGTATGATGAAGCAGAAAACATGACTTGAAGGTAGTGGATGTAAAATTAGAACAAGGTAAGGGAAGCATGTAGTGAACCCACATTTGCAGAATAAAGAAATATTAATCGAAAAGGAACTCAGTGAGGAATGGATCTTTCCAAGAAATTCATTGGTTGTAAGAGTATTGGAGGAACATGGGTGGATAGAATGTTTTGAAAACAACAATGGACCTCATTATCTGATGTCGGTAAGGTATTTTTATGCTTTTGTTCATTTTTAGAAGACTGAAGAAGAAAACAGAATGGTTTCATTAGTGAATGGCAAGGAAACTTCTTTTTCTTCTATTGAATGGGTTGAATGTCTGAATTCCTCGCATGAGGGTGTATTTGGTATACAATGATGACAATAAGTCATACCAGTGACATTTTTGACTATGAGGTTGCTTTATAAGAGTGAACCAGTTGTGTCAAACAATGAAAGGTAGTAATTGTTGAGATGGATGGAGAAAACTGGCGGTTATTCAAATTCATCCAACATGTGCTAAGTCTAAGAAGTGGGGACATTTCAAATCTAAGATACCAAGATATTTATTTGTTTCATTTTCTGAGGCATGGTGTCAAGTTACATTTGTGTAGTTTTTTGTTGATCCAAATTGAGGATATGACTAGGCTTAAGTCAAAATCCAATGATTTATTCTTTGCAAAGTTGATTTCAGTAATGATCAAGGTGAAAGGAGTAGTTGAGTCTCAGGATGAGGTAGTAGTTGTGAGGAACACTTTTTTCATCATAAACACAATCTGTAAGTATATAAAGATTGGCTAGAACCCATGGAAAAGGCAATGGGTTGTTGATTATGAGAAAGTGTATGATAATTTCAACATGGTTGACCATCCCAATAGGCCAAGAGACAGAGGATATCTAGGTCTAGGACCTGATGAATAGGAACCTTAGTATAGTGATGATACTGATGAGGTGGATACCTCTCTTGCTGATGGAGGGGATCTGGACTTGTCTCCAAGTCTAGTTGCTAAAGTTGTATCATCTGAAAATGAAACTGTGCTGGGAATAAGCATTGAAAAAGCCCCTATTGATAAAGAAATCCAGCCTGCTCTAGAGAATGATAAAGAATAAGAATCTGAAAATTAATCATCTGTTTCTTCTTGATTGAGTCTCAGTCCACTAATTAGGTAATCATCAATGCCTACTGAGGAAATTGTTGAAGTAGACAGACCTGCATCTAGTCATCAGTCACCCCAGTTTGGGACACCTAATGTGGATAGAGTTGTGGAAAATTCTTCTGAGGAAGACCTACCTTCTAAATCTACAATTGATGTACATGTATAGGAAAATGAACAGATTGAGGGGGATCATCCCACCAGACATGGTACTGTTTCAGTATCTCATGACATTGAAGACTAGGCTTAATACTTAGGTTTTGTAGTTTTTGGGTTGGACTATCCTGATTTAGAAGTTGAAACTCCCATCAGTAGACCTCATGTCTATTATAATCTTCTTTCTGAAACATTAACTAAGGATATAGTTAGAAAATATGATCTAGACATGCTGAAATATGACATTAAGACCTATTTTGTAGATGAAATATGAAGAATGGAAACCAAATTAATATGATCTATTCAATCTGTGATGACTGATCAACATCTGGTGTTTTTTATGAAGTCAAGACCTACCAAAATCAAGTTTCAATCGTGGCAGAGGATGTTGAATCTATAAAGAAATCAATTGTCTATCCGGAATCTTATATGAGCTCTAAATCTCAAGCATAAAAGGATTTTGCATTTTTAACAAGTGTAGTTAGACAAATGGTATTAGTTTTGAGGGATTTAAGATTTCCTTGGAATAGCATGTCAACACCCAGGACTCTGTTGTGAAAAATATCATTAGTGGGCTGACTAAATCTTTTAAGGAAACAATAGACTTTATTGTTGCACCTCTGAGTAGTACCAAGCCTTCTTTGGATATTGATCATATTCGAGATATGATGAGAGAATAAATTGGACAGTCTTCAATCAGTGGCTCTGTAGACTCTTCTTCCATTACCCAATTGGTGAATACCACTACGGATATAGGTAAAATTGTTTATAATTTTATGGGAGAGGCCACTTCTTCTGAGAAAGAGGTAAAAGACAAAGTGGATTACTATTACCAAAGGTTCTACAATAATTATCAGTTGAACAATCACACAAACATCTTTTAGAGAACATGAAACTACCTCCTGTGAATCAATATTTATGAGAACATGTAATCAAGTTCAGGGAGTTGACTCTTTCTCTATACATGTTTATGGAGAATAAGGATTAATTTATCTCTGCTATGGAAAGAGGAGGAGGAATCATTATTGACTTTAGGAATTTGTTGCTTCCATTTTTTCATGTAGACAGTGCTCCTATCATTGTACCTCCAGCTCTTCCTTCCTCTGCTCAGTCTGCCTCCATTCCACAGATGACACCATCTTAAGAAATCAGAAGTCTCTCTCCTATGATCACCCAAAGGGCTCCACATTATTGGCCAGGCACTGTATCAGTAGCTGTAGCTCAACCTCCTCTAATTATCACTAGTGTTCCCAAGCCTCCACCTGCATCTACCCAGCCTGAATATTTTTCTGTTTCCAAGGGAAATTCTAAATCACATGCTGAGGACATGGGTTGAATAGTGGATAAGACATTTGATATGAATCACCTGTACTCTATTTGCCTTATTTTTGTATTTATTTTTTCCCCAAGAAATATATATGATCTTATTCTCTTTTACCTTCTCTTACATCTCTAATCCATTGTCTTGTAATTTTTTATAATCACAAAGGAGGAGAAATCTGAGCATAATATATTTTACCTCTGGTACATTTGTTTTATAACTCTACCTCTGATACAATGGTTTCTTACCTCTAATAAATTTTCATATAATACTCTATTATCTTATACATTTATAACACCACCTCTGATATAGTGGTTGTATACCTTTGATACATTTTCATGTAAAACTCTATTCTATGATACATTTGAAAATTTCATTACTCACACTGAGAAGTGAGACCCCCTATATTTTATAATGTTATAATAACGATTATTTTGGATTATAATACCAAAATTTGTGGCCAACGAGCCCGTACCCGAGTGGTAAGGGCTCTTGCTTGGAATCCAAGACAACCGGGTTCAAAATTGGGTGGAGGTGAATTTACGTGGTACACTGTAGAATTTACTGTTCGACACTATAGCAGTCAGAACTATTCACTTGATTTGGGCCTTTAGGCCACCGGTTTGGGCCTACGAGTTTTCAGGGCCTTCGGGTCATCAAAGGCTATCAGGCCACAGGGCCTTCGGGTAATGTACACCATGGAGTAGCCCAGTTCACACAGAATAGACCCCAAAAAGGATCAGAGCAATATGAGTAGCAGCCACCAGATGCAGAGCTAAACGGATTGGAAGAATGAGAGGATATGGAAGCCGCCATCGAGACCAGGCATTGTGCAACTTTGCATGGGGAAATGCTAGCCGATCATCAATGCAAGGTGGGAGCTAGGTGATCAATGATGAAGAAAGCTGGGGAGGGGCAGTTCAAGTGGGTTGGGCCTACGGGTCCTGTATTGGGCATGGTATGCCTCTGGGCCTTCGGGTTATGTATTGCGGGTATGTTGGACCTTGGGCCTTGGGCCTATGGGTCATGTACGAGTTCCCCATAAACCCGTAAAAAGGGGGATTATCCATAATAAAATATAAAATAAGGCCTTCTTTCCATTCAGGCTATTACCATAATTTGTGATTATCAAAAAGGGGGAGATTTTTGACCTCACATGTTTTGATAATCTCAATTATGTTTTAATATGTTTTTAAAATCCTATCTATATGTTAAATTATGTCATCCTACTATTGAGTTGAAGAATATATCAAAATAATCATTGGAATATGTTAATGAATGTTTATCTATTTTTATACATGTTTTGAAATAACACTAACTCAATTTGGATATGATTTGCATAAAATAGATAAGTATTATGTTTTTCAGTCACTGATACAGACCTACCAATATATAGTCACCGATACAGACATAGTCTACTGATAAACAAAGATCACCGATAGACAGAGACTACTGTTATAACAAAGAGCTACCGATAAAGACAAACTGACAGCTACTGATATGAAGTCCTCTAATATACAGACAGAGCCACCGATATATAGAGATATCCAACGATACAAACAGCTACTGATATATGTGAGTTACAAATGGAGAGAGCCATCGATACAAAAATTCTACCTTTACAGAAGAGCTGCCAATAAGATGAGCTACCGATACAGAGTCACTATTACTAATACCTAGTCTACCGCTATAAAGAGTAATAGCTACCATTACAGACCTACTGACTCAAGTCCACCGATACAATCTCAATGATACTATGAGCTATTGATGGAAACCAGTCACAATTTCTCTAAAGCCTACTTATGTTTGTTTATTAACAACAGTCATATTTGGTTATTTTAATGCAACTACTATTAATTAATTAATGTATGTTGAATTTCTGAAAATTATACCTCATACCTGTAAAAAGGTAATCATTCCCATTACCAGAGAAAAAGATACATATAAAAAAAGGGAACCTCGATGAAAAAGTGGGAGATCGATCAGTCGTTCCATGCACGTATGAAACAACCATTTAGAGATACACAAAGACTTACATGCATAGAAGATGAAATAAGAATACATTCTAAATCTGTAAAACCTTATCATTCGAGGAGTAAAGAGCGTCAACGATTTCACCTATAATCAAGATGATCAGACTGATCAACATGGACCTAAAAGTCAAATACAAAAACGACTCCCTGTTTTTCATGACTAAAACCAGAGAAGGACTCAATGCTTCGTCTGCATCAATCCAGGGAGTCTAGAGCTTCAATCAAACCACATATAGAATTTTGAACTCATCTCTATTTGTATATATCCAGTGTGTTTTCATTTATTTACATTTTGAGCAGGGTGTCTTCTGTATTCTAAACACATCATGTCTTCTGTGCTAAACTAAAGGATTTATAAATCCTCACTCAACCTTTCCCTTACACTCTTGTATCCCAATCTGGATAGTGGTAGAGGTCATGTGTGACCTGAACAGCCTATGATATTTTGTTATTTTTGATTTCCCATGTAGAACTATGGTAGAGGTATAAGGACCTGGACAGTCTAAGTACTGTTGTAAACCCCGATCCAGGGTGTGGATCAATGTTTTATATAAACTGTTTGAGAGGCCTAAGTCTCAGCTTGAGAATGAACCTCTTGGTTAAACTTGATGTGCATCCTATTACATTTTAAACTATATCTTATATTCTGATGCAACATTTTTAAAAATTTAAATCTGTTTTAAAGTAACACAGATAGTTAAACTAGAAAGTGTTTGAAAATTTTTTTAGTCGATAAGTTAGTTTCAAAAGCTATCATAATCTTCAGATTATGTTAACAGAGAAATAATAAATATTTGAGAAACTAATTGAAACCTTTCAAGCATTATAAATTCACTACATTTTAATTTTTATTTAATTTGGTGAGATTTTATTGTAACAATTTAATACCGAAATTTTAATTATAACTCAATTCACCCCCCTTCTTTAGTATCCACTCCGACCAAAAATATGAAATTTGAAAATATCATGGAATATTTTTGAATCCAGGAACTGAGTCATGATATAGTTCCATAGCCTAGAGGGAAACAGTGCTGTGATATTTAACATACTAAATATACATTAAGACACATGATGGATTTTTCAATACAATATAAATAAAACTAGATAAGAGTCTCGAATCAGAAATATACAACCAAAAATGAGTTTAAGAAAAAAAATTCTGTTATCGCTTCATATGGGTTGTCAGCATCAGGAGCCCAGTTCAACATGAACTTTTGATTGGTATAATTTTTTTTTAAAAAATATAACATAATTAAAATAATAAACCTCTACCCCATGGGTTTTTATGATTGATAGTGTAATGTATTCAATCTCTTATGTTCAATATATGATCCTAGGCTTAATCAAGGTATGAATCTATGGACAATCCCTATTTTTGATACCAGAAGTCATACAGACAACGTGTAATAGGTTTTAGCCATCGTTTTGGACATGAACCTTCAATGGTGTGCCATGAGGGAGGATGATATATGATCTTTATGTATTGATCATTGTTTATATGTTATTTTATAATTTTCTCTTACTATGACTATTATATATGCATGTGGGTAATAATATATAATTTGGTGTAAATCAGGGAGTTATGGGTGTCTCAATGGGGATTCTTATTCCGAATTCTGGATAGAAATTCATCAAGTGTAGAGTATCACAAGTCATATTTTCTTTCTATTTAAGAAAGATGTTTTTTATTAATACATTCAGTATACTGGGAGAACACTCCATTTAGTAAGATAGTCCATGTGGATGAAGATATTATAGTAAATTTCTTTTTTAAGGGATATCTCCATGAGTATATACCTGACCAAGGACATAAAAAAGAGTAGAGATACTTGGGAATGCCCAAGAACATGGGTAGGGGGCCGACCAAGATGAAAACAGCATGTACTATTGGTACATTGCATGTGTGGTTAATAGTCATCCAACAATGGTTGTTGGAGAACACAACCCTATGATCTTATTGGGTAACACAATGTGTGACACATTTATACACCATGTATCCTCCAAATTCATACCGTGTAATAAGAGTAGACACACCCACAAACTAGTTTTTAGAGACATGTTTTTTACATTTGATATATAACATGTACTGTCCTTAAAAAAATATCCCTCACAGACATATGTCTTCATGACTTGGATGACGGCGCACATGTAGAATATGATTCATAGTTTTTGTCATGGAATGTAATGGTTTCAACAGATATTGTGTTAGAGAATTGATTTGAGATGATTCTTGTGGTATAATTATGTTAGTGATCTATAGATTCTTATCTGTAGAGTAGGTTACATGGTCTATACATATGATAGTACAATGATTCATTACATCCTAAGCACGTGATTATGACCCCCTCAACAAGAAGATCATGGATATAGTTGGTGTATAGCTACATGAGGCTGAGGTTTGATCATATATATCAACAAAATTAGTATGTATAGATCTAGGAATCTTTTCTAAGAACACTACATGGGATGTGATTCAAAATATAGAAGGATATCATTTTAGGAGTTTGTGGTGTCGTCAAGAACATGATCCCCAACATAGAGACGAATTCTAGTTGGGTTTGATGAATTATTGTGTATATGATCCCGTACATATTAAAAAGTTCAAATATGGATGAAGATATAGTTGGATACATGAAACCCTACACGGAAGGTAATTTTGATGTTGTTTTTTAGAATCATCTTGAATAGTGAAACACGGGATTTGATCCCCTATCCCAGTGATATAATATATTGGTTAGCATATTTGGTACATGGTGTCAACTATCATCTTGGGTGTGATCCCATATATGTGGGTTGATATCATCAGCACATCCAACCTGGTTCTAGGCATACCTCATCTCAGATTTTTGATATCCCCTTTCTCTGTATTGATATTTACTGAGTGACATCATGAATTTCAATATGGAATGACTTTACAAACATGCTCTATAAGTTTTATGTTAGTTGGGATAGTTGGGATGTTCCATTTCCTTATCGATAATTGGTAGAGTGATATCTATCAGATGAGTTTCATTAGAGATGAATGATCTTGTTCAGATGTTGGATATATATGATATGAGTTCTCTAATAGTGAATGGGGTCATGGGGTGAGTTCTCCAATAAAAGTGTTTCTTTTGGGATTTGATTAGAATAATGTGGTTGGTTGTGAGGTCGGTATATCATGAAATTTTTTCATATAGAAGAGTATATCATGGGGTTTCTAGGAAAAATTGTGGTGATGTCAATAATATTATTTGACATAGTATGTGGATATGACCTGAAAAGTCATGTATAGTAGATGGGTGGGAAATGTGGGGATTTATTTTTTATCCTACATTGATTTACTCATCTAGATTTGGGTCAACCAGTCTATTTATGTTCAGTTTCTTGTATTTATTTTTTATTTTTGTGTGTCTAAAGGGTGTTTTTATACTCATCCATGCCATGGTCTTCGACACTCATGTTTTTCATTAGGATAATTGTATAGATTTTGTAAGATTCTATAAAGGACCTAGAGGAAAATGATCTCAGAGAGATAAGAATCCTGAGGTGTGTACTTGTGGTTACGTTTCATAAAATTACCCTCCTTCTAAGAATCTTAGATTCATTTCATATATTTTGTTGGAATTTTTTTATTTTATTCTATACAACATTATATTACTCATTTTTTTGGATCATGTCAGTATGCCATAATTTTTTTAATAGTAGTTTTATTACCTATTATCATTTTCAAGGAGATAGATATTGAAAAATATATACAAGTTATATATGTTATGGTCTACAATGTGTGTGATATTTCTACACTGCGTTAGTACCCAGACCCTGATATATATAAGGCAAGCTTGGGGTATTGGAAACTCATCATACCTTTGGATAGAAGGGCCTTGGACAGTTGGGCGATAATAATTCACATATATGAATATTTTTGCAATATATTATGGTTTCAAAATTATTAACCTTATTTATTAGATAATTAAAATACAACTACCCTCGTAAAAAAAATAATTATTTTTCTTAAAAAATATTCCCTTAATCGATAATAATTGTTAATAGACATTATCACCATATATTTAGGTGAAATAATAGTTATCAATGATAGTTTATTCAACAAATCATTTAAAAAACATAAGATATATTTTTATTCATTTATGTTGGTGCTATTATCCCACACACATCGACATGTACATGGAAAATTAAGCTGGATTATATCATTTCCATAAAAAATTAATCATATAAATGATATAACATTTTCAAAAACCAAAAAATATATGAGTGTATTAATTTTTTATTGTGGTGATATAATGAATCTAAATCCTTATTTATTGTGTATTCAATGGGATTTTTCCTTTAGTGGTCATCTATTGGTTTAAAATTTCATAATCTTTACCCTTGAATTGATATCACATGACTTGTATCCCCATAAAATGTAATGTATACACATTATTTCATTCATTATATTATAGTAGTTCCATGTCATATTTTTTTGATAGAAAAGTTCTTATATAAAATCACCTTATTCCATGAGTTACATAACTTTACTATTAATTGTATTCTGAGACCCGAACATTCCAAGAAAAATATAGATGTAATGAATTTTTTTACAACCACAGATTTCTTAAATGAAATTATATTACACTGTCTATCATATCCAAAATATATTCAGTTAATATTTTTATACATTATTTCATTAACGTGCACATTTTCCCCTTATTTTGGTGGTTACAATCATTATTCTATATCCATATACGGATTGATATTATACTATTAATGAAATTTAAATCATATTCACCTGGATAGTTTTTCCCTTCTAGAAACATGTTTTATGTATTACTTATTTTAATGATTAATGATATTACTCAATTTCCATAATATCATCATCATAAAGGAACAAATTTACTATGTAGTTTCATCATTCTCAATTTTGTATCAAGTGGGTAAGACAATCTCTTTTATCTATCAGTTGGAATGTAAAATTATAAACATTTTGGATAATTTATAATTTTTATTCTAAAACCATATCCCAAATAAAATAATATTTTGACGACGTATTACGTATAAGAATTTATTCTCATATATTTCTGATTCTTATGATCCACCAAATTCATTTTATTATTATTGAACAATAATATTTTTTATCCAAATTTACATAGAATAAAAGTAATGGATTAATGTTTTATTAATAATTTACATTGTATCTCAATATATTAAATTATTTGTTTCCTGATGATAAAAAATATATTACATTTATTTGGCATGTTGGGTAGTGTTTATTCCTCATTCACATCTAATTTTTCCATGAATCAAAATAATTTTTAAATAATTTTTTAAATTACTTACTTTTGGTCATATTAATACTTTTTATTGTTAATAATCATGTTCCACCTTATTATCTGTGGAATTTAATACACTCTAACATCTAATGATAATTTTTATACTTATATTTCCCTCATGATCTTTGAAATTACATCATATCTAGATTAATTCAATTTTATGATCCTTGATCATTTTGAGATAACCATTAGATAAATTAGTGAATCCTTCAATAATAAATTCAATTTCTTGAATAATTTTCTTAAGATCAACTTACTACGTTATGTTAATTTATTTTTAAATATTCATCTTCCAATTTTAGTATGGATATAATATTTTCTTCTTCTAGATGATAAATATATAGTTTTTATTATTTTAAAACCACATTGGTTTATACATTTTATACATTCATGAATTGGTATATTTTGTAAAAATACATATATAAAATTTGAGGTAGAACCATCCCCCAATTTAAATCCAATTATTATCCTTTACAAATCCTTATGGATTGTCTATGATAACCACATGTCCATCGGGGCCATTGAAATATTCAAACTCTTAATCATTGAACTCTTAAAATACTTCTTCTATATATAAAATTTTTTTATAAATTTTTAAGAACATTTATTATGAACATAACATTCCATTGAAATTTCTAAATAAATTTTTCATTGGTTATTCATCTTCATCATATTTATAAAAATTTATTTAACATGTCACAATAACACCCTAAACATTTCCACCCTAAATGAAGGAAAATCATAGCCTGGATTTTAATATTCATTTTCATTATTTTATATTTCAGTAAAAATAATAAATTCCACCACCATCATTCAATACATATATTTAATCCTTTATTGAGAGGTTCTTTATCAACATGAATGACACATCATTAGAATTATATATTATAAAGGAAAAATTTTCGCTATTCTTCATCTAAAATTCATTAATATTGTTTTAATGACTATCCACCACCATCCTTATTTGTATTTTTCTAAAAAAATGATAGTTAAATTTATATGTTAATGAAATCATATTTTTACTCACTATAATATTTTTTAATCATGGAGGTTCTATTTAAGTTTTTTATGTTCTTGAAGGTGATGTTAGCATAACAAAAACAAATTTTTAACAAAATAATTAATGGGAAACAAGATATCCTTATTAATTTATTAAAGAACATGAAATTTCTATGACACCAAGAAAATATGGCATTTATTTGACATTAAATAAATTTAATCACTTTAATATCATTTGATACATGACGCAATGGGTTTAAAAAACATAAACTATATTAAAATATTTTTATTTTTACACGACCATTTTAAGCAGCTATTATATTGGTGGGTATGAATTCGAATAACTAAATTATGAAAAATATTTGTTTTAGAAATTCATTAAATATTTTATATGGTTATAAATATATTAAAAATAAAATATCATCCATTTAAATGATAAATAATGTTTTTCTTAAAAAATAATTTTTAAGGATTATTATGCAGTATTTTCGAATATAATTTAAATATAATGTTTCACCACTTTTATAAAATTTATTTCATAAATCAATAATCTTTATTCAAATATACATTCCAAAAATATATATGGTTAATTTTTGGGAAATTTAAGGAAAAATAAATTTTTTGATTAATAATGAAAAAAATTATTTTCTTTAAAAAAATTACCTTAATTTAAACTCATTAAAAATATAGACTATATTTGTAAGGTCATTGAAGAAAATAAAAAATTACAGTTAGAATAGAATATAATTTTTTTATTTTATTCCCAATGAAAATTATGTTTAGTGTTATAGATAATTAGTTCGTTAAACTTGTCTAGAAATCCTCTATATTACAATGTGTAAACTCCATATAATTATAATTTTTCCCACCACAAAAATCATTTAAAAAGTGTTCTGTTTTAATTTAATTAAAATGTATGATGTTTTTGATCAAAAATTATTATTTTTTATCCATCCTTATTTCGTATGAAAAAATTTCGAAAATATGGGATGTGCTAAAATGGATTAGTAAGGGATATAAAACATGACACCCGTTAGTCTGGTGAGAAACATTGAAACCCATGAAAACCAAATTAATAAAAAAAAACTTTTATAAAGAATTAAAATATTTTTTAAGAAAAAATTTACATAGTTCACCTTCGAAATGAAATTAATATATCAGATATCTCATTATAAGGTATTAAAGAATCATGTTGGTGCCCTCAAAAATCTTCTAAAACCCATTAAAAATCCTATGAAATTAGAACTATAATTTGGATGAAATCCAATATAATTTTATTTATGATACAATTATATCATAATGACTTTGAGTTATTTATAGATGTACCATTTTTATATGCTATTACCGGCTCATCTGGTTCTATCTGGGTTCACCCATTATTTTACCCATACTATGCTTACCCATAACCAATACTGAAGATCAATAAATAAATACAGTTTCCTAGGAATATATAATGAAAAAAACATACAAAAATATTCTTAATTGGCACGAAAAATAATTTTTATTTTAAATTACCCATTGTTTTTAAAAATCCATATTAGTTTCCACAATATCCATAAAAATGTAAATGTGTTATTTCATTGAAGACAAAAATTAAATGTCATAAAAAATACCATTAAATTAATTTCTAAAACATCATAAAATGATGTTATGATCATAAATGTTAAACTAAAACATTACATTTTTAAAATTATATAAACCATTACATGAAAATATCTTTTTTTGGAAAATAATTGAATTAAATTTAATGAAAATAAATTATTAAAAAAATATAAATAATAAAAAACAGTTTTTATTAAAAATAACCACAGAAATAGATAATGGAATCATAAAATATTTTATGATATATGATGGTGGAAATTTTTCTCATGAAGTATATGTAAAAAATACGTTGATTTTGACATTTGTGGAAATAGATGATATAAGAATATTAAAAAAGTATTTTGTAAAAAAGTTCCATTCCTTGAGTAATAAGTTTCATGTTGTTTCTCCATCATCATAAATAATATACTATTGTTAATTATTTTTATTACATAGACACATTTTATGTTTAATTTAACCATTATATTACTTATAACCATGTCTTATACATTTACTTTAACATTTGATTTTATTTCTTGTGTTTTGATGATATCAGATATTTATGCTCAAAAAGATATTGGTAGGTTTACTATGGTAAAATTAGTTATTTTTTCCATCTTCCCTTGAATAAAGATATTTTTTAAATTATAATTTTTATATAAAAATAATACCTTTATAAACAATCATAAACTATTGTTATGATATAATGAATTATGTTATAATCTTGGAGAAAATATGTTGTAAATAAATGGTTCAATTTTTCCATGAACTGTATTAGAAGAAGGTGAGTATTAATTTTTATTTTGATAATGATCATAATATAATAAATTTAATATTATTCCTTTAAATATTAATATATATTTATATATTTATATTCCATGTGATTTACTGATGGGAAAAGAATCACAGAGCTTCATTTAGGTGGTAGTGCAAACAAATGCATGACCTACATTATATTTATTAATTTAAAGGAAAATTAAGAAGTTAAATGATATATTATATTTTCATAATGATAAATACAATATGAACACCATATATATAAATTAATACAATATTTAAAACATATCTATAAAATAAGGTGATAAAAAAACACTTCATCAGTTCATGGGGTTATAAGGGGTATATCTATTGGTGTAATGCATAGCTGATGATAATGGGATCTCAAGTCAATCTTCAAGAACACATGGGATCCTCGAGGAAAATAAAATATATTAGCCTTCCTTAGCAAGGGATATTAGTTCGTTTCCATCAAATGGTTCATCATCTGATAATCCATGCAATGTCTGAGGGTACCATCCACTATAATCAGAAAAAGGAAAAGAGAACCCCAAGGATAAGTACTAGGCCAGATGAAACCAGTTTACTATAACTCTTCTAACTTCTTTTTTAGCTCCTATAACAGTTGTGTAACAATCATATAATGTGGAATGTACATTGGTGCTTCTCTTAGCTAAAGCTCAACCCCATAGGTAAAGATGAAAAGTCATTTAGAATCACATCTCTAAATGATACACCACTGGAGGAAACTCCATCTATGATGCCACATGGGCAACAAGATATAAACATGAAATCTAGGTGGTAAATACTACCAAACAATGATGCTCAAGTCTATCTCTTCTAAACTGGACATCCCATTTTCCCTTGTATAGAAAAGACCTAGCCTATGGTGACATGAAACTCACCCTATGAAAATAGAAGTCAAAAATGTCTGAAAAAATTCAATACTTTCCATTATGAGCATGAAATCGACGCTTATCATCTCTCAAACATAGAGTTCCCATAAGAAGTAACACTCTCCATCCTTAATAGGGAACTAATTTCATGGACATTCACAAGCCATCCTAACCCCAAAACAAGTGTCTAACATCATGAAATCTTTATAAGTACACTTTCATAGCAGATGTCCCTCTATAATTGAAATATATATAATACTATGGGAATTCCCATTATCAAAAAGTGAAGAATATTAAACTGAGAAAACTATTATCATAACTCTAACAATAGACAGTCCGTGATCTTTCTCTTGTTGTGAATCCTCCACTGGAAAATTATCTCTTGTACCATGACCCTGTGACCCTGCTTGACTACCCTTATCTGATCCACCTTGATGTCATGGAAATCCAATCATCCGGCTAACACAGCTATAACCTCCCCCTCAACATGAATAGATTGACAAACTCCAGTTCCCTGAATGATTACAAATCATCGGTGTTTCCCTTAAATATGGAGTCATAATAGAAAACATATCACTCACATTTGGTGAGAACATCTGACCAGAATGCTGAATATGGCCCATCTTGTTGCAAAATCAAAACGCGACTAGGTCCTTTGGGTAATGTGGTTTCATATACATACTCATACTGTACTGGTATCATACCACCAAGATACCTAATGTAACATCATGTGAAATATCCCTATAGTGATTCTTAATATATATCTAAGGAGCACCATCCATGGATAATAAACCACCCTGGCTCGCAGCTCGAAACTCCCTCATATTGTTCTCAGTAAACATCACCAAGATAACTACAGTCATCCCAATAGTCAGCCTTGAAACATTAACATGTGATTGCATGTCATATCTAGGATCATCCTCAAATCTCTTAGTCATGGATAACTCGTCACCTCCCAGAACATGTGTAAACCACCGAAGCTCTGTAAAATGTGATGAGTAATATGTTACTGAAAGAGTTCCCTACTCCAAATGAATGAACCCCCAAGCTTTGTCAGCCATAAATGTCTTATGGAATAAGTAAACATAATAAGACATCTAAAGCACTTCCCAAGCCATATCATGATGACGTGTAACTGGTGAGACAAAATCCCACCATCTCTTAGAGGATTCACGTAACATGTATGTCAGAAGATTCACCCTCCCATATAGAGGCATTTCAAGATGTTCAAAGATAGAAAGAATGAACTCCCACCATGAATCTACATCAGGAGGTCCTATATCGCCTAAAAAAGTGGGAGTATGCTACTTATGGAACACCATCCTCAACTCTTCCATACTTGGGGAAGGATGTGGTGCTCCCAAAAAATACAGCATCATCCTTATAAATCCTTCAATGAATTCTACCTCAACACATGTGTCTAGTATAATACATGCTTCCATGATGGACATAATAGGAGGATATTCTAGTAGTCCTTGATATACCATTTTCAGTGTGTGATCTTCACCCTACACAAATCCTACAACTGGAGGAAGTCTTTGTGGCACGACTCTGTAAGGTCATGCACACACATCAGTTTATGATTATCAAGGACAACCTCTTAAAAGTACATGAACAGAAAAGGTGAATGAAAGAATTAATATTTTACCAAATATGATTATATAGCTTGTAGAACCACAAACAGGAATGTAGATCCACTACCCGAAATGTCACCATTTTTTTAACATGGGTATGCACCTCTTCTAACTTGGTCATGTAAAACTCCAAATACACGATGTGTTCATCCATCTACATGGCATGTACATGAATTTTTTTCTTTTACGTAGGGTCTTATACACAACTATAACTACCCAAATCTATCCTGATGTAAAACTAAATTAAGTGTTCACCATAGACACAACATGTACTACTTATGTTCCATCCACCTGTGTTGTTACTCACACAGATGAATACAATATTTCTTATAGCACGACGTGTACTTCCAGAACATGGCATGTTCTACCAAGCTTTGATCAACCCTATTCCCCAGCTAACAGAGTAATTTACTCGGTCAGGGAATATATTGTGTGTATATACACTACACGACTTGTACTTAAAAATGCTATTTATTACAGAATATAAGTACACATGTCGTGTGTTCATAACAACACACACCATGTTGTTTGGGTTTCTGGATAGAAATCATTTGAAAATAATTTGTAACCCTTAAAAACATAAAATATTTTCCATGGAATGAAATATTCCAACCTGTGGAATCCCATACATCCCACAAATCATTATTTGGAAACCTTATTCATGTCATATTTTAACAGAATTTAGTTAATGTCTAAACATAATCTACCAATTTCTAATCCAAGAGGGGTCATAACACCTCAAGGAAAAAAGATTTGCATCTATCCAAATGAAACATTATATTTGACAATACCCCATTAAAATAGAAATTATCTCAATCATTGAATCTATTATAGTCAAATTCATATCTGACACCATATATAACACAATGTGAATGAAATGAATAATGCACCCCAAAAGGAATGATAAGAATGCATGAAATGTGATCTCTATAAAGTTCTTACATGATACATGAGATAGAATACCCCCATCTCATAATGTATCAATATAAATAAGACCAAAATGATTGAAATCATGACAAAAAAGCTTGTAAATCACCCAACGGTGAAATAAAAACAACTATATCAATTGAAAACCCAGGATAAAAATTACATTATTCTATATAACATGGATTTTCCCTTTACATGGGATAGCTAATCCCAATCACAACTTATTACCAACCACATATTCATTATTATCCATGTCTATAGTCTTCAAAGAGTATGACATAGAATAAAAGAACCTTCCATTGACACCACATTGTAAGTTGCTAGTTTCGGGTTCCGAATAATGTTTCCTCGAACCTAGTTGGTCCCATGACCACAAGCACATTTCCCCAAATGCTAGAGGCTCTCGACTAGCAGCGAGGTCTACTGGGTGAGAATGTAGAAACAATTCCTTCATTGGATGAGTATACATAGTTGAAGGAATGTAGTAAACAATATCTGAAGTAGTAATACCATACAATAAAAATAAACATTGGAAGACTGATAATAATATAATAAATAGAGGATATATAATAGATGCATATAATATTTGTCTAGAAAAATAGTCAAAAAATTCACAATGTTGGAAATACATTACTGAAACCTAATTATAGAAAAATACAAACTTAGAAATCATCACAAGCCTTAGCTTGGTCCCGTGATCTACACCTCCACTTGAAATCAAGTACAAGATGAAGAATAGTGCTTTCCCATATCTATACATGAAACCATACAATCAGTTTGGGTCAAAAAAACATGACCCAAATTAGGTGTAAGAATAATCCAATTAGGAAACCATAGAAATATATTTTCTTAAATATTAGTTAATATATATAGTATGTAAAATGTATAAATGAAGTAGAAAACTAGAATTTTCTCAAAAGTAAACAATCTTATAGTTTTCAAAATTTATTTTCATTTCTTATTCACCCATGAGTCATGAAAACCATAAAATCTAGCCTATTATCTATATAGAATTTGAAATAGTAACAACAAATTCCTCAAAATACAATCTAAACACATCATGTAATACTATGTCCAATCTTTTTTATCTTGGAAGACTCATCAACATCATTCAATTATTCCATAAAGGACCTTTGGGAAAGTTATCATAGTCTAATTCTCCCGGGTATAACATAAAATATAATTCATTTAATAAAGACCCTCTAGGTATCTATCACATTCCAAATCCATTGTTCTAACATTATAATAATTCATTCACAAATGACCACCAAGGAATCTCACCCGGTCAACACCCATTGGTCAACATAACAACAATCCATTTAATAACGACCCTCTATTTAAATATCATGTTCTAACCCCTCTAGTATATAAAAACCTCGAATCTCTCATAGTCAATACATATAGGTCAATATAACAATAATTCATACATAAATGACCGTACCTTGGGATGCTCTTTGAGTCAAATTCTTCATGTTCAAACTCCTGCAATGTGTATCACATGCTTTTAAAATAATCAGTTACTCCATGGTATAAAACAAGGAATAAAAGACAAGGAAATATTACAGGAATATTGAACCAAATCATTAGAAAAATATTCAACCTAGTAAACGCACCCTTGGTGTCACATAATCATGGTATGTAACATTATTCAGGAGCCACTACCTTTTATCAAACCATAGCCGGTGATAAATCGTGTTAAAATCCAAATCAAGAAATACCTAGAACATGTTTATGATGAACATTAAGCATATATTATCCACCTAAGAACAAAAAAAAAGGCACAAACCAACTACCATGATGTCGTATGATCAAACCTCTTGAACGTTGATCCTTGAATTAGCCTAGAACGGAGTATATATACAAAAAAGTGAAAAGGTTCAAATGTGAAACACTCAAGGGAGAGGGGGAATCCAATAAAGAGGCTCTAGGGGAATTAATAACATATCAGTGGGATTCCAATAAACCTAATAGTGTCACAATTATAGATTAAATGAATAATCATGATGGGTTCAAAATTCAAGGTCGTTCTGTCGCTCTCATTTACAAAGTGAGGGGAGAAGAAATGTGTTCTAGACATTAGATGCGACCTCTCTTTGATTCATAAAAAAATTACACGTAGTGTTCAATAATTGTACACACTGTGTATTAGACTCAATTGGCCTCTGATATAAGTTGTCTTTATGTTCACCACACGACCATGTACTCGATCGATACATGGCCAGAACATGGTCGTATGTGGTACATGAGTACACAACATGCACTCATAGGTACACGATGTGTACATAGAGAAATTCCCACTTCTTTTATTTCCCAAATACAACCAAAAATAAAGATCCATACCTAAAATGAACAATCGGGTTCTTATACCCTCTTATATTATAGTCCATTTAAAATATGATAATGTTGATCCTCTATATGGTGGAATAGCGCCTTGCAATGTGATGTTAATTTTTATCACTTATGCATTATCAAAAATATAATATGGAAACATAAAATGAATATATATGATATATATGACACGATATATAACAATTAAATTTATATATCAAATATTTTCATTATGTATCACCTTTTATGTGAATGTTATCATCACTTTTGTTTATATACGACCTACCTTCTCTAAGAAGTGATACATTTTATTTTCTATGTCTTCTTTAAAAGAATGGTTATTTATACTAATATAATAAAAAAAATATTAATAAAATTAATAACATTCTAGATAATATGAAACTATATTATATTTTATAGATCCATAAAATTCATTAAAATATATAGATGAGAAAATTAGTCAATTAACACTTGAAACATTGAAAATGATTAAATATAATTATCAAAAAGATGTTAAATTGATATAATAGAATAATTTATTTTATGAAATATATGATTATGTTTCATTATTCATTCATATTAATACTATATTTAATAAAAAAAAATTTTTGACACATATAATGGATGAAAAACCCGAGGTAAGGGTTTGTCCTCTCATGTTACTTTTGTTATATATTTTCCATTTTAACATATATTCCATTTTCTGGTGGTTATATTATTGTTATGGGTATTTTATATCATGAATGTATTTCAAATTATTGTATATTTTGTTTAATTTTATTTTATTTATTACATAGTATTTATAAGATTTTCTTTGAAAAAGTAATAAGAGTGTATTTTAGAATCCTTCCATTATTAATTTTTTTTCATGTTTAAGACTCCCATCTAAGATTTATTTGATATTTATAATATAAAATAAATATATTTTAGTATAATGATGTTATTCAAGGAAATGTTCATTAATGTTACCATATTTACTATTATTGGTACACGATATTATTTAGAAAATGTTTTTTAATATGTATGTATTTCACACTTCGGTTGAAAATCATTTTTCATCCCTATCATTATTTTAAAAATGTGGTTTTAAAAAAAGTTTCATAATATTAATTTTTTTAATTTAAATAATATTGAATTATTATTGACATGTTATATTTTTTTGGAATGAAACATAAATTCCTTTTCTAAATTATTCACTTTTTATCCCTTTTATAATAGTGTGAATGTTATTTGTTTTTAACTTTATACATCATGTAAAAAATTATCCACAAACATGAAAACTAAATTTTTTATGATTATTTTATATATTATAATGATTATATTCAATGATATGGATTTATAAAATATTTTTGGATATTTCAGTTTAATATATATATATATATATTAAAAGTGTAATGCTTTGTTACCTTAAAAATGTTTTTATGAAATTTTACGATATATCAATTAATCAAGGACAGGAGTAATTTATTTTACATTTCAAAGACTAGAGATAATTTTTATTGGCTAAATACGTTTTATTTATCAATATTTAATATGAATAGTTTCTGTGGACATGTAAAATTTAATTAATATTTCCATCATTAATCTAAAATATTTTTGAATATGATTATTTTTTGGAGAAATTATTAACATATTTTATTGCAGTTTCTCAAATCATTTTTTATTCGGTTCACCCATTTCATATGAAGATTTCATTCAACTTATTGAGTAATAGGTGGGGACTAAATTTATATGGCCCCCTGATGAATCTCTATTCCTCATGAGAAATATAGTTATAAAAAAATAAATTATTTCAACCATATCATTATAATATCTCATGAATGGTCTTGATATTTTGTTTATGTGGTATGGAATTTTTCATATCATCATTATGATATCATTTATTCTTTTCCATGAGATTATTATATTAGTCAAAATAATTTTGGATAAGATTAATTCTATTGTTTTTATTTGAATGGATTTATTTGATCATTCTTTATTCCGTACATATTATACTCATTTAATTGTTCATATGGAATGTGTTTTAGTAATATAAATATACCTATTTATTGTAGTCATATATTCATGATTTTATCCATTTTAAAACTTTTCTTAATAAGAATTAGAGATCACTCATTTCTTAGGGCTAACTTTCAATAGGATACCTAGAAGGGTTTTGTGAATGATATTAATGGAAATATTAAGGTGAATAAAGGTGTTCTAAAATAAAACAATAATTTGTTTATGTTTTCATAATTTAATTTTTGTACTATATATATATATATATTGCTTACTATGACTAAATAAATATTTAGTTTTTTGGGAATCAATTTTTGATATGTAGTGCTAATATAATAATGTTGAAACCATCACATGGTCATTAGAGTATGGATTGTTACACTAAATGATGTATTTATTTATGAAATTTCATTTATGAGTTTCATTATGTGGGATTCAAGATAATAGATAGTGTGTTAAATATATATTTTTCTTGTGTATGGTATAAACATTTGTAATATTGTAATTTATGATGAGTTTTGGTATTGACACTCAAATTTTTTACTGATATATCAGAAGAAATGTTGGAGAGTTTATATTTAAATTTTTTCATTTAGTTGGTTTATTATTTGTGTGTATATATCCTAAAACATTTAGTGGGTGAGAATTCCTATTTTGTTGATTTTTTACTTCCTTATTCTCATGTTATAGTAAATTAATTGTTAATATTGGATCAATGTCACCTGACACCACTAGTTTGTGATTGTTTTGGGTTTTATAGGGAATGTTTACATTTTTTGGTCTATTATATATGTATTGTTATGTTATAGGGTGTTTTTAATGCTCTTGGATATTTTTAGCGATCTCAGTTCTTTTCACTATTAGGGAAAACTATGAACAACTCCCCACTTACGTTTCTAGAGTGATTGTGGGTATTCAGAAAGGTGCACTACTATTAGTGACGATTACCATATTTAGTGAACATATTCCCAAATATTGTGTCCCGAAAAGAATTTAATTAAACTAATTATATTTTTTAACCATATTACCTCTATAATAATCTAATTATACCTTATGGAGTTATGTTCCTCAAACATCATGCAATTTTTGTGAGGTTTTAGTGATTTTCATGCTTCTGGAAAAAAAATCAATCAATTCAATGAGCATTGGTCATAGGGATATTAAGGTCATAAGACCTCTCATTAATAAAAATCATTTTTTGTCATAAAATATTTGGATGAAATAATTGAATAATGAATCCATAAACAAAACAATGTGATTTTTTGGGTTTTAATCAGATTTTTTGGACCTACTAAAGGAGATTTAATAAGAACATAGATAGGCGTGATTGGGGAAAAATATTACTGATAAAACAAATTGAGTAAGATGGAGTCCATATTACTCTCTTTCCTCTATGATAATGAAGTATATTTTTAAAATTAATATTACATTTTTGGACTTTATTAAAAAATTTAATATATATATATATATATATTTTAATATTAATATTAATGTAATTTGATAACATTGAATTTTTATGGTATTGACATTAGTTGGTTTAGTTTTATAAAATGGAAGTGGATATAGTGTTGTTGGTCAATAAATTCATACTTTTCTCATTTGTTTTTGTATTCTATGTTTTACATGCAATTAATGTCTCTGTTTAAGTGGAATATGTTTTCCCCCATTATGTGGTCAATTATTTATGAGTTTATCTCTACTAGGAGATAAACTCATTGGTGTATGAATTAATTATATTAGCATAAAATTTATGGATTGGATCATTTTCTAGAAATAAATGAATGAATGGGGATTGCTTATTTTATTTTTATAACGTACGTGTTTTTGTTATATTATATATTTAGTTTTTTTTCTCGATTGTTTTATATAAAAAAATGTGAGATGTCATGATATTATTTAAATTAAATGCGATTCATATTATTGGTCATGTAGTTAGTGGTATTTAATAATCCTTGATGATGATCATTGAGAATATATATATGTTAGGTACATAATTACTAACATGTTGTATATTAATGCTTTGAGTAAGTATTTTCTCTTTTATTTTCATTTAATTTAGTATCTAGTCACTTTAATTGGAATATTACTATATAAATGAATTATATAACCAGTGTTCCATGACATTTTTATTATAAAGATTCAAAGAATGACGTAATACAAAATATAAGTTGATATAATTTATATGGAACTTTCATGATGTGATATTGAAAAAATATATTATATTGCACTATAAGGGACCATTTTTGGTTGTTTAGGTTAGGACATTATGTTATATTTCATGGCATCCCTGACCTGTTTCTAGATAGTAATCTCGGACTATTAGCAATAATACCTAATGAAAATAAGAAATATAGCTTGAGTGTCCAAAAATATGTGTTTCTATTTATCTTTATTAAATTATATATTAAATTAATTAATGGAAGAAATATTATTCTAAAAACTAATGAATAATTTTAATTGAATTTATTGATAGAAAATTATTTATTAATTAGTCAAATATTTAAAGAAATATTTATTTGGGTATTAAATAAATTCTGAGGAGTTAAAGAGGATGAATATCAGGTTTGGTGATCAATATTTATTTTAAATATGGTAAATAATATTTATCTCCCCTCGATATAGTGAACTCCATAATTTGACAGTTATAATATTATTATTATATGGAAATGGGTTTTATTATTATTATAACATTATTCATTACGGATTCTCACTTAAATAATATTTTTTCAAAAACTAATGCTCTATTAAATTATTTTCTCATCTACTATTTAGGGTTAATAGGGAGTTGATATTTATTTCAAAAAGAATTATTCTCTTGCAAATTTTTCCTATATCATTTCAACAAGGAGAAGATGTATTTCATGCCAGAGGAGACAAATAGTGATCATGTTGAGAATCAGATGAAAATTTATTCTTCGAGCTAGCACCCAGAAATGAATTATCATTTGTTAGAGCATAATGGTAAATATGTGGGTCACTAATAGTGTGACTCAAGTCCTTTAAACTACAAGCACAATAAAGATAACATGAAATGGGGTTTTCCATATTAACAATATGTATATCAAGGAAAGTTCCTAATAAGAGATTATATTTTATATCAATCATGAATATATTTATTTTAAATTTCATAAACAAATATCTAATCCAAGATCTATCTTTTCATCTATGTAAATATCCTTTGGAAAAAATTTATTGGGAATGGAATTCATGTCATGTACAATATATCAAATTAATTATTTAATAGAAATTTTTTATTTATTTTATTCTAATTGAGGTGCTCCAGATGTGCCAAAAAACAAGTATTTGAGGGGTCTCTTTTCATTTTTATAATTATTTATTTTATTGTAGATATGTATGAACATTATTGAAATAATATGCTATTACATAAATATTAGTTCATTAATATATTTTTTATTATAATTTTCTTTAAATATTAATCATCATTTTTTTGTTTCATTTTGTAAAATTAAAATGATAATATAAATACTAACTATAGATTCAAATGGAAATTTTTAATGATTCAGTTAAGACAACATGGAAATACATGGATTGATGTTAGAGTACATGCTAGATATCTCAGAAAATACCACGTGGCCATTTCGAGGAAATATGACCCCCCTAAGATGTAACTAGATAGATTACATTTATAGAACACCAGATACCGACAAGACAAACCTCACACATAACATATCGAATTACATGATGAGTATTTGGAATACACAACATGTTTTCTCCACAACATAGTGGACAAATTATAGAAATATTTGTTTTCATACACAACATTAAAACTATTTGAGAATATCATCATGTAGATATAATGACATACATGACATGTAACTAGGATAAAAGACGTGTTGCAAGTTATTTTTTAATGTGAACTAAATATTGATCCATTATATAAGGAATATGAACACCTAAAGTATGAGATAAACTATGTGTAGTTGGAGTTTACTTATAATGTAGACTAGTTATTGATGAACACACTATGTTCTTAGGTTGGTTGCGTAGAAAAACAAAATATAAAACACACATAACCTAGAACATTTTTAGAAGCCCTGTAATCCATTGAGATACAATCAAAAGGCCAAATAATGTGTCTTTGAAAAATGACAAGCTTAACATAAAGCATTTAGTTGGATAGTACTTGTGAAATAGTCTGTCCTTGGTAAATTCCAAATCCCCTAGCATATATACTTGATAAAAACAACCCATGCACACAAAATCTACCTCATAAGTACACAATGTGTAGGCTCCAAGAAAAGGATAAAATATAATTATATAAAATATATAAATATACAATTAAAATTTTATTTTACTGATTTGAACCTATTGTGTTTGAAAATATAATAATTGTTTTAATGACTTATTAAATATTCATATATTTTATATTAAAAATATGTCATTATTGGTTCATACACTTATTTATCATGGTTTCCATAAATGATGGGTATCTCTAATAGAATCCATATACAAATTCAGATGAAACGTAATTAATTATTCAATTATCTAAATCATATTTTTCATCGTAATATAGAATTGATAGAAAAGAATTTAATCCAGTATACGTTTTCATAAAGGATACATGATTTTGATCAATCATGAAAATATACAAGAGCCATGTACATGTTTTAATTTTTTAATTAATTTTATTTCATCGGGTAGTAGTCATTAATTGTAGAATTAAAATGATGTCTATGAAGTCATTTCTCAGTCCTTTATAATTATGGACCTATTTTTTCCATGATTATTATTATAATTGTGCATAAATATTGATTTGTTCCCCTCACATGTCATTGATTTAAAAAATAAATTTTTAAAAATTGAGTATCATATTTCATATAGACGTGGTCAAATATTGAACCATTATAATGTTAGCCAAGATGATTCATAAGTTTATTGGTGGGATTTTGATTCTCATTCCCAGAATTGGATAATGACTTTTCTACTATTTCAAATGTTTATTTATTGTCTTATAAATAAATCAACTTTTATATATTCTCATTTTTGGGTCATTAATTTTTTTTTTTTATTTCTATCATATGTATTTTTTTTATTAATGCAAAACGATTATCACATAAATAAATTAATTAATATGAAAAAATGTATTATAAAAAAATTGATTAGGTGTAAATTTTTTTAATCTAAACATAGTCAGTAACATAAATAAAATCCAATTAATATTATAAATACTTTTACTATATAAAATGACGGAAAAAAGTAAACATAATTAAAAAAATCCAAAAGGATAATAATAACTCATTATTCCAAAAATTGTACAAATTAATAATAACTCATAGTTTATGAGTATTTTCAAGACCAATTAGATGAACATTTAATTATATTAATTTTTTTAAATAATATTGTTTTTAAAATTAACAGAATCCTTATTAGGGTTAATGGCCTCCACTAATGGAATGCAAATTTTTATGTAACTGTGATGGAAATTTTATTATGGATTTCAGGATTGGGGATTCCAGTCCATGGATCAAGGAGATACACACCCATAGTTTGAAATATCACCTAGATAAATACATTATAAATGTTTTAGTCAACTATTTCTATATTGTATGCAATTAAATATAGATCCTTCCTACTAGATTTTAAATTAATGGAGACATTCCATGTTCAATGTTGAGTGATATTATGGGTTGATAAAAAAGTGGAAGATTTAATAAAATTAATTATTACTATTTATCATATAATTTTAAATCTAACAAATTACTAATAATATTATATTTCAAAATAATAGAATATTGGAACTCCCATAATTCAAATTATACATTTGATTTATATTGGGGAATAAAAGTCTCCTTATATTTATTAACTATGAGGAAATTTATAAACAGTTTATTATTGATTTATTCCATGAATGGATATCCTACAAGATATAATCCCTATTACTAGATCCACCAATAATAGAATTCATTGATGTTGGTTTACTTGCCTCAATTTTTTTGGACAATATGATCAACATTCAATATTGGATAATATCAGTAGTTTCTAGTGAACTCATGAAGTCAGAGAAAAACAAGGATTTTTATATAATGTGTGATTATCTTTGTGAACATTAACCATAAAGAGATACATATTAATCATATTATATCCATAGGGATCCTTTTAGTGACTTCCTAGTGCCAGATTCCACTTAGAAGGTTCCCTAAGACTAGTGGTCCACATGGCCCCAAGTACATTTCCCCAAACACCGGAGGCTTCTAATTAACGACGATGACAATGGGTGTGTCTGTGGGGTGACTACTAACTCATTAACAGATTAATGAATAATAGATAAATATAAATAGAGGTAAATTGCAGAATAAATATATGTAAACAGTAGAAAAAAGAAATAATTAATAGGTAGAAAAGGATAACAATAACTAAATCAATTGAAAAAAGTTATGATGGTATTCCATGTCACTATGAAACTGGAAAACATAGATACAAGATAGTTGGAATAACATATTCCACAATTTTATAAATGAAATAAAAATATTTTCCCATGCATCCCACGATCTGGCTCAACAATCTTATATAATGCTCCATCCTCAGCATAAATAAATTAAGTTCTTTATGCCACATGCTTCCACTTATCAACATGTACAGTCTTGCGGTCTCCCAATGGAAACAAATGAAACCTGAAGTGGGTGTGAGATAAATCTCAGTGTTCCACAACAAATGGTGAATATATAATATGGATAGTGTAACCGAAATGTTATAGTGCGAAAGAATGCATATATAATGTAATGGAGTAAAATGTTATTAAATACCCAAGTACCGTCTTCAGCCCTCGACTACTGTCAAAACATCTAACTAGTTAGTTATTTTTTATTAATATATTATATATTGTTCACATGTTGAAAATAGTGAGGGTTTCAATATGTAATAATGATAACATTAATGATATTTAATATTGAATTTCCTATGTATAGACCAAGAATACGTAGGCCTCAAGGGTCTCCAACTCAGTAATGACTATAATAAGACTAAAGGGTAAGAGTTTAATCCACAGAGTATAATCCACATAATTACACTATAATATTCATACTGAGTGAAATGAGTTAAACCATGGTAAAATAGGGCTATGGAATGACGGGGCCAAATGGGATTTACCCATGGCACCTACATGTCAATGCTAGATTGAAGGATTGTATCCATTGTATCTGAATGGTATGGGAGGGATCCTATTGTGTAATTCCCAGAATCCAAGAAAATAAAATGATTTTGATCTCGGTGGGTTTCAAGTAAAGTAGGCCGCATCCTTGAATCAGAATGGGATTCTATAGGGCTTGAGAAATTCTATATGTCATCAATGGTGAGTTTGTGTTGAACCACTCTTATTTGATAATGATTTCAAATAATTTTTCATAAGGTTAAATTCATTACCTTTTATTAGTGTGAGTAGAATAATAGAGCATAAAACCATTTAATGATGTCTAAATTAATATGTAAGTCCAATTTGATCGTTCTTTTCCATTTTTTAAATTGATAATTCCATGTAAGATGAAAAAAATTATTAAATCCAATTAATGAATTTTCATAAATCATGTTTCACTATGCAATATCCCATTCACATGGTAAGGGGTGCTGCAAACATTCAACCAATTATTCATTTAAAATTATATGGGAAAAGTATTATACATAGTATAATTTCAAATTTCCATTTCACTTTTAAATAAATACATTTAATATAGAAATTATTACCCTTAGAAATGTCAAACACAGTCACACCCGAAGGATGGCCAAAACATGTCAAAATAGTAAAATATAAATTATAAAAAAAAGTACATGCCATGGAGGAGTTGTGGGAGTTACCACTAACATTAAATAAAATATTTGGAATGAAAAAAATATAGTTATAATGAATATAATAAAGGTATATAAATTCAATAAATACAACCTGATGAAATTGGTAGGCCCCAAACGAAAAATACCTAAATCAACAACATGTGGGATGAGTTATATACAGCTCACATTAAGCTCATATTACAATACTTATCTAGTATTGTCCTTATATTTAGATTGTATCATAGTTTATTTGAAAAAAATGGGAAAAAAATATCACCTTGATAACTAGGTTGAGAGAAAGAGAGAAGAAGAATGAATCAAATAGACTTGAGTGATTACCGATGGGGATCTAATGTAATGAAAAAAATGCATAAACGAATAACAGATGCAGGAGATCTCTTTATCAAATAAATATTCCTTGAAGAATCTTAAAATATATATAAAATGAGTCTAGTAAAACTGTAAATAACAATAGGAAATATGAGTAAGCTTAAATTATATCATTAACGGTAAAATTGTAAAATTACCCTAAATTTTTCCTATTCACAGTTTTTCCACATGGTTTGAAAAATCATGTAAAAAAAATGCATGGGTACATGGAGAGGATGGTAACTAGAATGGTTAGACCTCATGGTTAAGGAAACAGACCACTAACTTTGACAGATGCATTGTTCCGAAAGGCAGACCATCCACAATGTTATATCTGATCAGACATCCCTTCCTAATGGTTTACTGAAACCTTGTGAAAGGTTTGTCTTACCAAAATATTGTGTAGAAGGATTTGGAAAATCCAAAAACCCCATTATGACCCTCATTGACTTGATAGATATCCATATTAGTTCAACAATAATGAATTAAACTGAAATTAAAAGGATGCATATATGAGTGAAAAAACTAGGTTCATAAATTCTTACCCACTTAAAAGAACTCATCCCCATGTTAACCTCCCAAATGATGTGAAACACTGTATGATAATAAATCTTTCCACGATAATGTATGTAGGCCTCCCACTCCCATGCCTCCTCTTGCACACAATTTTGAAACCATAGCACACATACTACTTGGACTAAACAACCTCGGAGAGACTTCGTGCTCTGGTCAAGGATGTGTACTGGATACACCTAAATGGTAGAGTAATCCTCTAACTCTAATACCTTGATATCAATGTTTAGATAAGGGAATTCATGATATTCAAAAAGTTATGAAACATGGAAGTCATCGTGCGTGTAACATTACCTTTGAGGTAGTCTCAACTGATATGCTACCATCCCGACTAACTCTAGACTCTCAAACGACCCTAAATAATTAAGGTATAGATTCCCTTACCATTGTATCTGTCTATTCCCAAGCATGGGAGATACCCATATGAAAACAAAATCATAGACCTCAAACACAAGAGTTTGTTGACAAAGACTGATAATTTTTTTATCTAGAACGAGAAGTATTCATCTACTTCCTCGTCATCTAAACTGGCTCTAAAGTAACCTATTTGAGATTAGGACCCAATAGGGCTACCTCACCTTCCTCTATATAGCATAGGGAAGAACATCTAAAACCTACTACACTAGAACTCAAAAAAATCCATCAGAATAATTACATGGAAGCTATTTTTATTGTATAACACAACAAGAAGGGCATGCTTCTCCAAAGAACCACTAAATTCAATGACACAATCTTGGACCATATCCTCTACATTATGTATCATTTTTTCTGAATTTCCATCATTATGAGGGTGAAAATATGTTATTATCAGAAAATGAGTTCCTATAGCCTTCCTCAATACCATACATAATAATGATGTGAAACATGTGTCCATATCTGAAATGACAGTTCATAGAACCTCATGTAGTCAGATAATCTCATAGACATATAGTCCACCGATCTCATCTGATGAGAATGTATCTAAAATTGGAATGAAGTGATCCACATTCTTCAGTCTGTTAATGAAAATTCATATATTGTCTATACCCCTTGTAGAACTAGTTAACTCAACAATAGAGTCTTTGGAAAAATCTACCCATTTCAAATTTGAGACTGGATGTGGTCATAACAACACTAAGGGTATTTTTTTGCCCCGCCTTCACCTATTAAAAGTTGGAACTCCTTAGGATAGAGCTTCTTATCTGACATTTCATCCCATGGCACCAATACTGGCGTCACATATCTCAATAAATCATGGATATTTTGAGATTAAAGTCCCCATAAGAAGGGTGGAACTCACACATCAACTCTTATATCATATCTGTGAAAACCCAAAAACAACCATAAATTTATAGGATTCCATCTCAATACATAATTTTATTTAGAGATTAGTTATCTATTGAAATAATCTTATGGAGAAAACACCCTCAATATCTGAAAATTTTCTACCCTTCACCAGATTAATGAAGCAAGAGGTAACTGTCAAATATGAGTGTTAAGACTGAACATGAATATAATGAAACCCATGGTGAAGCTTTGAAAAAAAGGAAATTAACAACCTCTCGTCACTGGAATCCTTTATGTGTTGTTTTTAGGTTTTCTGACTCAGGTCATCTGCGACGACATTACCATTCCATGGCATATAGGCATGATCCAAATAAAATGATTATAGACAATCGACACTTCTTTGTTGACTGAGATTCAAGTAACATTGTAAAAACTATATTTCAAGCTCATGTGTCCCATGTACACCACTATGTGATAACCCAATAGATAATGGCTCTAGCAACGTTGGCATGGACAACTTCTTCTCGCCCAAAGTCACTTATTTAGTTATTTTTCTCATGAGGCCCTAACTGTAATGATCTATATGCAATGAATCTATCCTCTAGAATAATTACTAAGTCTAGGAAGATTTTTGATGCATCCTAATAAAACATATATCTTCTACTTGGTTCTGGTTGGATCATAATATGTTCTAATATGGGCCTCCCTTTCATCTCATGAATGTCTTCCCTGCATAGTTCTAGACGGGTAAACAAAATACCCTTCTTTGTATAAACCGCAATAGGTGAATCAATACTTGAGAAGACAAACAAGAATCACATGTATTATGAATCTTTACCCAAGAATCTCTATATATCAATAATGTTCGTGGGATATTCCTAGGAAAATAAACCACTAACCGTTGATGGGTCAACAGATAGTCAACATTATGATATGATATGGCTAAAAAAGGGAACTTTTTCAATCAAGAAGTGGAAATTAGAAATCATGGCTTAAATATGATGCTCTCTCAGTGTACATAAATCAACTACCCTATGTTTGTTAGGGTCATTTTGAGTGAAAAAAATACACAATAATATCATCCATAAAGACAAAAAAAAATGAATCCAAATAGGGGTGGACCACCCTATTCATCAAAAAAAATAATGGAGGTCACCTTGGAATGTCTGAATAATATTACTAGGTACCCATACGGACCATATCTTCTATATAAATAATTATAATGCATGTTTGATGGAATGACTCACACTTGATCATAACCAAATCATAGGACAATCATAGAGAAGATTAATTCTCATCAAAGACAGTCGAAGAGACCTTTTATTCGAGGTAGTGGATACAGATTCATTAATGTAAGCTAAAAAACCCATCCATAATCCAAACATAGAAATAAGGTTCAACAAACCTTCATGGTAAAAATTATATGCTAACCCCAAGAGGATATATTGGTACATGTAAATCATTTGTCCAATAAATACTAGAACTATTTCATGAGCTCCTAGAGCCTATTAGATTCCATCTTATATAGAGTAATGTAAATTGGTGTCGTTGCTATAACAAGCTTAATAGAATAATGGACCTCCCTCGGTGGAGGTAAGCTAGAAAATTCAATGGGAGGGACTTCACTAAAATAATCTACTATTGGAGTGAAATTATCTATATGTAAATCCTAATCTTATATGAGGATTTTGTGACATGGGAACTCACTCCACATATCCCATGATGCTCTGGTGCTACTCTACCATCCTAGACATCACACTCATCTTATTTACGAATTAGATACCCATTGGTGATGCAAATGATACTCGTCAATGATAGTAGTCTAGAAAATCATGATACTGATCCAACTAATCCATCTCATGGATGGTAATGATTTCTTTCATATAAATAATAATGATGATTGATAATAATGGGTAACTTATTAAGTCATGAGAATCGTCCTTATATTGGTGGATTACCTCTAATCGTACTCCTAACAGTGTATCTAGGGACATTAAACAACAAGAATATGGCATATCAAACATGATAGTTTCCAGGATACATTCAGAGATAAGAGATTTTGAATAAACTGTATCTATTAAAGAAGGTACTATAATTGATGGACTGAATTAGATGTGAAAAACTATAATTTTTTTGCATCAGTTCCAATATTAGGAAGAAAAGGTAGTTCCCCATGTGGAACTCCTAGAGTTTGGATTTAAGGATTAATGACCACCACATCTAGAGAATGATAATCACCACCTTCATGGTGTATTATATGAGGATTTCATGGTGGAGTTGGTCTATAAATTCCAAGAACATCCATTAGAATAGGCATAATCATAATAATAAAAATACATATAAAATCTAAATATGGAAAAACTCAACACATAAAGAATACTACCCCATAAACCAAATTTGACTTCTCTGTACAAGTATGTGATGAAGTATAAGTATCATTTAATATTAAATTTCATTACCAAGATCACTCCTTAGTCATTCATAAACATGGCAAGGCATGATAAGGATGCGAAACCATTTAATAGAAAATACATTCTCATTGAATCAGTGACAATATACCCCATCAATGAACGTGACACACATGTATTTATAACATAATGGCTTGACATGGTAAAATACTCATCCCAACATATGAGTGCCCATATCACCTCCTGAATTTTTACATGAAATCACTCAATCCCCACCACATGTTAAACAAGAAGTATATAATTATCAAAATATAACTGAACAATGACAAACATACAATAGAATTCATGTAGTAAAATTCATTTACATGGAATAGAAATATTACATGACATGTGAATTATAGGTGCGTGTAATGATTCATGTAACAATGCCCATTTCCCTTATATCATTGGGTCAAGGAAGAAATGACAATTTTAATCCGAGTAATAATAATTACTAGAACACTACTTGTGCATCACCCAATAGTAAAATAATGTCAACTATAATAGGAAAAAATATAAACATAATTATAACATAGGAAACATAGTTTTTGTAACACCCTGATATTTTATGAGAATTATATTTTTTATGTATTATGTTATACGCAAAGGAATCTTTTACTGCACACAACACTAGCTTGGCTAGCGTTACACGCAATCGCAACCTTCCTCAATAGCGTGTGTAGTACGCAATACCGAGTTTCACGAAACAACGATATATTATTATAATATTATAAACTAGCCGTTATGAATAGTATTAACTGAATTTTGAATTTTATAACATTATAATTCATCTTATAAATTTTATATAATGAGGTATGAAAACAAAATCAGTTTTTTTGGATAAAATAAGTATTTTAAAAAAAATGCAGTTTTACCGCCTTTTGATGGCGCACCCATTTTAAATCTAGTTTTTGAAATCATTAATGTTCAATTTGACAAAATAAAATTCTTTTTTTGAATCAAGATATAAAAATTTACTTTGGATAATTTTTTCATATTATTCTGGTAACTTTCATATTTTGATGAATAGTAAAAACACACTATATTTTAATTATAAACATCTTTTTTCATCACAATAATTTATATGGTTAAATTATAATATTTAATGGTTTTAATGTATAAATAGAATATATTTTTACCATTTAATATAATGTATGTCATTATCATTAATTTTACATTGAATTCATAAGTAAAGACATTTCAATCTTTGGCAATGTTTTAACTTTTAAAACCTGTTTTCTTAACAACATGATTAATTTTAAATTAATTACGGAAACTTCTGTGTTTTAAATTTTGAAAAATTGATTTCATATTTGGAATAAGTGGGTCCAAATTATGTTAATAGGTTACTTTTATTTTTTTATATTATGAATAGTAACTACGGTAATTTTTATTTACTGCGGTTAAAGGTAAATAGGGTAAATCAAGGTTAAAAGAAGATTATAATAATTAAAAATTACCTTGACACTTGTCCTAACCATATTGGATGAGTAGTGGCCGACCATGGGAATCCTTGGGTCGATTTTGGGACCCCATTGAGCCACTTGGTAGTGATAATGACAATTTGAATTTATTAATTTAATGTAAAGACAAAATTGACATTGACAAAAAGCTTTTTGTAATTAATTTTTATATGGGGTTATATAAATTATATTTTCTACTATAAATATTCATTGGAAATATAAAAATATTTCATACATAATGATATTTTTTTATAATTTTTAGACACCAAATAAATTAAATTCTTTATGACACAATAATGATGAAGTATTTACCTCATTAATAAATCATTTAAATAAATTAGATTATAATGATTAAAATATTTTCCAAAAGATTTACAATTCTTATTGGATGATTTTATTTCGACCATGAGTCATCTTATCTTAATATTTAGTGATTTTTGGACCTTTTTAAATCAATGATAAGTCTATAAGAAAAAAATATTTCCACACTTTCCAAAGGTTCCCCTCTCCTCCCTTATAAAAGGGCACCTCATCCCTCTCCTCCTCACACCAATTTGAGCCTTCAAGCTCAGCCAAACCCTGCCCATTTCACTTCCCCACTTCCTTAGAAACCTATTACAGGTACTGGTCTTCTCAAAAGACCAACTCTAGTGCCCTAAGAGAAAGTTTAATGGAGGCACTTCGAAGAAGAGGTATTACCTTATACCGTTTTATTCAAATTCCATTCTTCTTATACTCCCCCTTATTTAGTTATTTCATTATGAGGCAATAACATCAGTATCCCTCATATACTGATATATTATTATAAATATGAAACAAACCTATTTCACCTCTTATCCATCCTATGGTAAACAAAATCATCACGCGTGCATACGTACGGAAAACCGTCTCCACACTATGGTGTAATATGTTTTCTACCACCACCTTACTTGGATGGATATGATGGTGTAAATAAATAACTATATATTATTATTGTAAAGTAGTATTGATTATGAAATATTATACATACACTTCAATACTATTCCACGATCATGGGAAGGATATCATCGCTCGTGCGGACGTACAACCTACCGTCTCCGTGATGTGATGCGACTCGTTCTATATGATCTTAATTGAATAATGATTATATAAATGAATTAAATGAATTAATATGATATAAATTACACTAATAAAATTCTATAAATGATGTATCTATTTCCTATAAAAAAGGAATAAGAATTTATTCGACAAAACACGCATAAGAACATAAAGCAATAAACACCCGAATAACAAGTAGCAATGAAATATTACTAATAAGAAGCTAAGAATATGACCATATATGATATCATAACAATGAATATGATTCTTTAATAAGTCAATGACATTACAGGAGGTTTGGACACGTACAAAGCATATCAGACCTAAGGTAAGAAAAAATCTCACAATCTCAGTTTTTATCCGAGATTGTTTATACTTTGGTATTTACTGGGGTGTATTTTGTCATCCACATCCATGTTTCCTCAATATTTAATATTATTTCTATCCTACTACAATTTTTTAAATCCAATTTTACCCCTTGGTGAGTTTTTAGTACAAGATATGGAAGGGATCTTTTATCGTGTTTCGTATGAGGTACTTTTTGACTTCTCCAGCCAAAGTACGAGAAGAATGTTCTTTTTTAACTTATATGGCATGAATGGATTATTAGAACATTATTTCCATGAAGCTTACTTTACAGGTTTTCATGTTTTTTTAATCAACTTCTTATAGATTAAAATTTTATGACATGTTATGAAAGGAAAATGTTTTTGAAGTAGAAAGGATATTTTCTTCATGAATGAAGTTGAAGTATTTTATCAAAATTATTTTCCATTTAAGATAATATAGGGTTCTGTTTCTAACCCTATTTTTACATTAATTTGATTATGTTATGATGGAATTATTTTTATGAAGTCCTTTTATCTTATAGGGATTATGTTATGATGGCACAATGTTTATGATTCCCATTTTTATTACATGGGTTATGCTATGATGTATGATTTATGATTATGTGGAACACATAAGAATGGTTTCATTATGAGATGGGTGGGACCTATAACTCCCTCCAATGCATTGGGTAAAAATTTATATCTCATGAGATAGACATGGCTGGAATGGAAAGCTAAACTGGTTCAGTGATACAGGACTGGAACGAGGAGTGAACTCAGTTCAGTAATGAAATTTTTCCTCTATAATGGTCTTGGTAATGAGCCTTGACTAATATGAAATGATTTTCTATGATTATTTGTGTATGAAATAAAGTTTCATGTTTTAAGTTATGATTATTTGGGATTACTTTCATTACTATTATTTATCCCATGACATGATATTACGAACTCTTTTGCAGGTTAAGATTTTCAAAATGTTATGTTCTTATGAATATAATATGACTGATATTTCTTTTCATTTACCCTAACTGAGCATTTGAAGTCACCCTTTTGTATGTTTTCTTTTCCCCAGGCCAGGAATAAGGATATAAAGTTTGATATGCCAAAAAGGGACTCTATAAATGATGAAATAAATGGGAGACAATGTAGTTGATTTTAAAAACCAGTTGTTTATGTTTCCCAGTTTCTAAATACACTATACCTATACGGTCCTTTCATGGTTTTGTTATATGTTGTAATAACTATGCTTCAACTCTGAATTAATAACAATGTATGTAATTTATGGGTCATTGTAGTTGGTATCAGAGGAAAGGTATAGTCAACCTTTGGAAACTAGGATGTGAAAGCCTTAGTAAGAACCCTAAGGATATGTCTAAGCATATAACACAATATTAGTGTTTTAAAAATGGCCATGAGTAACCTATGATAAGACCTTAAGTGTGAAATTTTATTCATGATTATGTGGTTTTCCTATTATGATTATTGTTTCTCACACTATGCTTCTTGGTTTTAATCAATGGCTGGAACCCGAAGGAACCGTGTTAATGATGAATGCGACAGACAATCCGATGATTGTCCCCCTAAGAAACCAAATGTTATGGGAGCTGGAATGAAAAATCTTGTATCCAGGATCACACAACTTTCTCAAGATGTGAACCAAGAAGGACTTCCAAACGAGCAAAGGAAAGAAAAACATTTTGTTGAATCCTTCATGAGGCAGCGTCCACCGTCATTCAGCGGGTCTTCTGATCCATTAGTAGCTGAACAATGGATTAATACCACTGAAAAGATATTTTCAGTTCTATAATGTTCTGAACATGACAAATTCATCATAGAAGTGTATTATTTGGAAGGTGATTCTGATCAATGGTGGAATCTTATCAAGAATATGAGGCAAATAGATGAAATTTAGTCAATGGAAAGTGATGAGTTCAAGAACATATTTTTCAATAAGTACATCCCCCGTATTCTTCGAACAAAGCTGGAGAATGAGTTTCTTGAACTGAAGCACAAGGATGATGAATCAATTGGTACCTACGAAGCTAATTTTACAAGACTTGCAAGGTACGCTTCCAGAATTATTATCCAACTTGAGAGTAAAATCGATCGATTGTTTAGTGGATTAAAACCAAGTCTTCAAAGGGCGTTGCCATAAGGGACATCAATAGCTACGAGGAAATGATTCGATGTGATCTCAAGCTTGAGATGGAGATTGGAGTAACCCATCAGTCATATGGGTTTGATAAGAAGAGGAAAATGTAATTCAAAGGATAATCTAAAGACCACATTGAAAAGAAGATGAGTTTTCTTTAATGCTCAAATTGTGGAAAGATACATGCAGGTAATTGTCTTAATGGGACAAGAGAATGTTTTAAGTGTGGAAAAGAAGGTCAGCAGGTAGTTGAATGTCGAAATAATGGGAAGAGGATGTCTAATGATGTGAACAAAGAAAGGGATACACAGAATGCACCTCCTACACTTCAATGTTTCAAGTGCAAGGAGATGGGGCATTATTCCAATCAATGCCCAAATCCAAGGGTTGATGATTATGATCGACGTCAAAAAACAGTTAAGGCCAAAGACAAAGGAAAGTCACATGCAATTACTATCGACGATGTGGAGTACAACAACAAAGTGGTGAGAGGTACACTTACCATCGACTCTAAAGTAGAAAATGTTTTATTTGATTCTAGATCCACCCACTCTATTATTTCTGACGAATTTTCAAAGGGTATCGCCATATTACCTCAACAATTAGATGTTGAGATTTCTGTGACAACTCCTAATGGCACAACGGTCGCATCAAAAGTTTATAATTCTTCTCCGATTTAAGTTTGTGGGAAATTGCTTCCTACAAATCATGTGATCCTTCCTATAGTGGAATTTTATGCGATTCTTGGCATGGATTGGATTTCTTTATACTGAGCTCATATCAATTTCCAATTAAGGGAAATCACATGTAATATTCCATGTCAGTCTATGATCATCTATCGATGCAAGGATGAATATAACCATCCAGAGGAAATTTCATCCATCTTATGGGTCTTCATTCCACTAAATGAAGGTTATTTATCTCAAATGGTTTGGGAGAAACTCACGATTAATAATACACCCATTGTACGAGATTTTGATGATGTATTTCCGGAGGAATTGCGAGGTCTTCCACCAAATCGTGAAGTTGAGTTTTCAATTGAACTCATACTAGGTGATATACCTTTTTCAAAGACACCTTATAGAATGGATCCAATTTAGTTGCAGGAATTGAAGAAGCAACTCCAAGAGAATATTGATAAAGGATTCATACACCCTAGTGCATCACATTGGGGAGCACCAGTTGAGTTTGTTAAGAAGAAATATGGATCAATGAGACTCTGCATTGATTGTCGTGAACTTAACAAGATCATGATCAAGAAAAAATATCCTCTCCCATGCATTGATGAATTATTTGACCAATTACATGGAGCTCAATACTTTTCCAAGATTGATCTTCGTTCAGGGTATCATCAATTAATGGTCAAAAAGGAGGATATACCAAAGACGGTTTTCCGTACAAGATATGGACACTATGAATTTATAGTGATGCCTTTTGGTCTTACTAATGCTTCTTCTATATTCATGGATCAAATGAATAGAGTCTTTAGAGACTATCTTGATCAGTTTGTGGTAGTCATTATAGAAAATATTCATGTCTATTCAAAGACCAAGGAAGAACATGAAGATCACTTGAGAATTGTATTGAAGATCCTGAGAAAGGAGATGCTTTATGCCAAATTTACCAAGTGTGAATTTTGGCCTCAAAAAGTTGCATTTTTACGTCACATAATCTTAAAAGAGGGGATATATGTGGATCCATCAAAAATAGAGGTTATAAAAAGATGGTCCAGACCAACAACAATAACTATGATCTAATGTTTTCTTGGTTTGGCTGGATATTATCAACGTTTTGTGAAATATTTTTCAAGATTATCTAATCAACTCATCAGGTTGACTAGAAAAAGAGTGATGTTCGTGTGGATGGAGGAGTGTGAAGAGAATTTGAAGGAGTTGAAAAGATGGTTATCCAGTGAACCTGTGCTCACACTGCCATGTAATGGAAAATGGTATGTGATATATAGTGATGCATCCAATAAGGGATTGGGGTGTGTTATCATGAAAAACAATATGGTGACAGCTTATGCCTCATGACAGTTGAAAATCCAAGATCAAAATTACCCAACTCATGATTTGGAGTTAGCTACGGTAATCTTTGCATTAAAGATTTTGGAGGCATTATCTTTATGATGAAAGGTGTGATATTTTTACTAATCACAAATGTTTAAAGTAAATTTTCACACAGAAGGAGCTGAATATGTGCCAAAGAAGATGGTTGGAGCTGATTAAGGATTATGACTGCTCAATTCATTATCACCCTAAGAAAGCAAACAAGGAGGCAGATGCATTAAGTCGACAAGACCATGCTAGCTTATCTATGATGAGGATCACAAAAGATCCAATATTTATGGATTTACAAAGAATGGATCTTGGAATTATAATGGAAGGGGAAAATCATATCTTTCTCAAATGAATGTACAACTATCTATACATGTGAAGATTAATGAGGCACAAAAAGAATATTTGAGTTACAAAAGAAGGTGAAAAATGTTCATGAATTCAACCTTGATTGTGATGGGATAATAAGGTTCAAGAATCAGTTTTGTGTTCCTCCCATACAAGAATTAAAGAAGGAGCTGCTGGATGAGGCTCATAGTTCTTCATTTTCCATTCAACTTGGAAGTACAATGATATACAGGGACCTGGAAGAGTACTTCTGGTGGGATGGCATGAAAATAGATATTGTTGAATATGTCTCTCGATGCTTGGTTTGACAGCAAGTTAAAGCTGAGAGATAGAAGTCTAATGGGATGTTACAACCATTAGCCATAACAGAGTGGAAATGGGAAAACATCACTATGGACATTGTCACTGTACTTCCTTAAACATCCAAAAGCAATAATGTTATCTGGGTTATAGTTGATCGTCTTACAAAGCCGGCACACTTCATTTATATTAGGGAAGATTTCTCTCTGGATCAGCTAGCGAGGATATATGTAAAGGAAGTGATACGATTGCATTGAGTACCACATTCCATTATATCTGATCGGGATCCGAGTTTTACCTTGAAGTTCTTGTAAAGTCTTCAGCATAATCTAGATATAGAGTTGAGTTTCAGCACTACTTACCATCCTCAGACAGACGGTCAGTCTGAGAGGACAATTCATACTCTAGAAGACATGTTAAGAGCATGCTCTATGGATATCAAAGGTGTTTGGGATCAACACCTACCTTTGGTGGAATTTTTATGTAATAATATCTTTCACTCCAGTATTCAGATGGATCCTTATGAAGCACTCTATGGAAAGAAATGTAGAACCCCAACTTGCTGGGATGAAGTTGGGGAAAGAAAGCTATTAGGACCTGATCATGTTGATGAGATGGAAAAAAAGCCCGACCTATTCAAAAACACATAAGATCAGTTCAGAGTCCACAAAAAAGTTATGTTGAAAACTGAAAAAAAAGACCTAGAGTTTGAAGTGGGTGATAAAGTGTTCATATGAATATCTCATTGGAAGAGAGTAATGAGATTTGGGAAGAAGGAAAAGTTGAGCCCTAGATATATCGGCCCTTTTGAAATTCTGGATCGTTTTGGGAAGGTAGCATACTGATTGGCTCTTCCACAGAATCTCTCTCAAGTTCATGATATGTTCTATGTATCTCTCCGGAGAAAGTACATACCTGATCCTTCATATGTACTGAGCGAAAACGTTGTACCGCTGGAGCAAGATCTTTCTTATGAAGAATAGCTGATAGAAATTCTGGATCGTAGCAAAAAAGTTCGGCAAAACAAGACCACTTGACTGGTTAATGTTTTATGGAGGAACCACCATTTAGAAGAAGCTACATGGGAACTTGAGGATACGATGAGTGAGAGTTATCCTTATCTGTTTGTTACGAAGTGATAAAATTTGAGTGTGAAATTCATTTTAAGGGGGGTAGAATGTAACACCCTGATATTTTATGAGAAGTATATTTTTTTATGTATTATGTTATACTCAAAGGAATCTTTCACTGCAGACAACACTAGCTTGGTTTGCGTTACACGCAATCACGACCTTCCTCGAGAGCGTGGGTAGTACACAATACCGAGTTTCACTAAACAATGATATATTATTATAATGTTATGAACTAGCCATTATGAATAGTAATAACTGAATTTTTAATTTTATAACATTATAATTCATCTTATAAATTGTCTAGAATGAGGTATGAAAACAAAATCAGTTTTTTTGGACAAAAGAAGTAATTTTCAAAAAATGCAGTCTTACCGCCTTTTGATGGCGCACCTATTTTAAATCTATATTTTGACATGTTTATCAGATAAATTTGACTAAATAAAATTCTTCTTTGGAATCAGGATATAAATATTTACTTTGGATAATTTTTTCATATTATTATGGTAACATTCATATTTTGATGAATTTTAAAAACACACTATATTTTAATTAAAAACAACCATTTTCATCGCAATAATTTATATGAATAAATTATAATATTGAATAGTTTTAAAGTATAAATAGAATATATTTTTACCATATAATATAATTTATGTCATTGTCATTAATTTTACATTGAATTCATAGGTAAAAACATTTCAATCTTTGGCAACATTTTATCTTTTAAAACCTGTTTTCTTAACAACGGGATTAATTTTAAATTAATTACTGCAACTTCTGTGTTTTTAATTTTGAAAAATGGATTCCATATTTGGAATCAATGGGTTTAAATTATGTTAATAGGTTACTTTTATTTTTTTATATATTATGAATAGTAACTATAGTAAATTTTATTTACTACGGTTAAAGGTAAATTGGGTAATTCAAGGTTAAAAGAATATTATAATAATTCAAAATTACCTTTACACTTGTCCTAAACTTATTGGATTAGTAGTGTACGAACATAAGCATCCATGGATAGATTTTGGGACCCCATTGAGCCACTTGGTAGTGATAATGACAATTTGGATTAATTAATTTAATGCAAAGACAAAATTGACATTAACAAAAATATTTTAGTAATTAATTTTTATATGGAGTTATATAAATTATATTTTCGACTATAAGTATTCATTGGAAAGCTAAAACTATTTCCTACATAATGATATTTTGTTTTATAATTTTTAGACACCATATAAATAAAATTATCTATGACACAATAATTATGAAGTATTTACCTCATTAATAAATGATAAAAATAAATAAGATTAAAATGATTACAATATTTTCCAAAACATGTCTAATTCTGATTGGATTATTTTATTTCGACCATGAGTCATCTTATATGCATTTTTAATGATTTTCAGAGCTCTTTAAACTGAATATAAGTTTATAATAAAATAATATTCCCACACTTTCCAAAGGTGCCCCTCTCCTACCTTATAAAATGGCACCTCTTCCTTCTCCTCCTCGAACAAATTTGAGAATTAAAGTTCGTCCAAAACCTACCCATTTCACTTCCCCACTTCCTCATAAACCTACTATAGGTACTCGTCTTCTCAAAATACCAACTATAGTGCCCTAAGAGAACGTTTAAAGGAGGAACTTCGAAGAAGAGGTAATACCTTCCACCATTTTCTTCAAGTTCCTTTCTTCTTATACTCCCTATTCTTTAGTTATTTCATTATGAGGTAATAACATCAGTATACCACATATACAGATATGTTATTATAAATATGAAACAACCCTATTTCACCTCTTATCCATCCTACGGTAAACAAAATCATCGCGCGTGCGTACGTACAGAATACCGTCTCCACGCTGTGGTCTCATATGTTTTCCACCACCACCTTACTTGGATGGGTATGATGGTGTAAATAAAGAACTATATATGATTATTGTAAAGTGGTAATGATTCTGAAATATTATACATATACTTCAACATAATTACACGATCATGGGAATGATATCATCGCTCGTGCGTACGTACGACCTACCGTCTCCACGATGTGATGCGACTCGTTATATATATTCTTCATTGAATAATGATTATATAAATGAATTGAATGAATTAATATGATATATATTACACTAATAAAATTCTGCAAATGATGTATCTATATCCTATAAAGAGGAATAGGAATTTATTCGACAAAACACGTATAAGAACATAAAGAAATAAACACCCGAATAACAAGTAGCAATAAAATATTACTAATAAGAAGCTAAGAATAAGACCATATATGATATCTTAACAATTAAAATGATTTTTTAATAAGTCAATGACATTATTTAAATCATTATACATGAGGTTCGGATAGGTACAAGGAATATCGGACCTAAGGTAAGGTAAAATCTCACAATCCCATTTTTATCCGAGATTGTTTATACTTTGGTATTTATTGGGGTGTATTTTATCATCCACATCCATGTTTCCTCAATATGTAATATTATTTATATCCTAATAAAATTTTTTAAAACCAATTTTACCCTTGGGTGTGTTTTTAGTAAAAGATATGAAAGGAATATTTTGTAATTTTTCGTACGAGGTTCTTTTTGACTTTTCCAGCCAAAGTACGAGAAGAATATTCTTTTTTAACTTGTACGACATGAATGAATTTTTAGAACATTATTTCCATGAAGCTTCCGTTACAATTTTCAAGTTTATTTTTAATCAAATTCTTTTAATTTAAAATTTTATGACATGTTTTGAAAGGAAAATGTTTTTGAAGTAGAAAGGATATTTTCCTTCAGAATGAAGTTCAAGTGTTTTATTAAAATTATTTTCCATCTATGATAATATAGGGTTTTTTTCTAACCCTATTTTTACATTGATTTGATAATGTTATGATGGAATTATTTTTATGAAGTCCTTTTATCTTATATGGATTATGTTATGATGGCATAATGTTTAAGATTCCCATTTTTATTACATGGGTTATGCTATGAGGTATGATTTATGATTTTTTGGCACACATAAGAATGGTTTCATTATGAGATGGGTGGGACCTATATCTCCCTCCAATGCATTGGGTAAAGATTTATATCTCATGATATAGATATGGTTGGAACGAAAAGCTAAACTGGTTCAGTGATATAGGACAGGAACGAGGAGTGAACTCGGTTCAGTAATGGACTTTGTCCTGTATGATGGTCTTGGTAACGAGCCTTGACTAATATGAAATTATTTTCTATGATTTTGTGTGTATGCCATAATGTTTCATGTTTTAAGTTATGATTATTTGGGATTTCTTTTCATTACTATTATTTATCCCATGACATGATATTATGACCACTTTTGCAGGTTAAGATTTTCAAAATGTTACATTCTTATGAATATAATATGACTGATATTTCTTTTTGATTACCCTTTCTGAAAATTTGATCTCACCCTTTTGTATTTTTTCTTTTCCCCAGGTTAGGAAGAAGAATATTATGTAGGATACTACAAAAAGGGACTCTATATATGATGAAATAAATGGGAGACAATTTAGTTGATTTTATGAACCATTTGTTTATGTTTCCCAGTTTCTAAAGACACTATACCTATACGGTCCTTTCATGGTTTTGTTATATGTTGTAATAAGTATGCTTCAACTCTGAAGTAATAACAATGTATGTAAATTATGGGTCATTATAGTTGGTATCAGAGGAAAGGAATAGTCAACCTTTGGAAACTAGGATGTGAAACCCTTTTTAAGAACCCTAAGGATATGTCTAAGCATAGAACAAAATATTATTGTTTTAAAAATGGCCATGAGTAACCAATGATAAGACCTTAAGTGTGAAATTTTATTCTTGATTATGTGGTTTTCCTATTATGATTAATGTTTCTCACACTATGCTTCTTGTTTTAGTCAATGGATGTAACCTGAAGGAACCGTGTTAATGCTGAATACGACAGAAAATGCACTGATTTTCCCCCAGAGAAACCAAACATTATGGGAGCTAGAATGTAAAATCTTGTAGCCATGCTCACACAACTTTCCTAAGCTATAAACAATGCAGGACATCTAAATGAGTAAATGAAGGAGCAAAATTCTGTTTAATCCTTCATGAGGTAGCGTCCACCTTCATTCAGCGGGTCTTTTGATCCATTAGTCACTGAACAATGGATTAATACCACTGAAAAGATATTTTCAGTTATACAATGTTATGAACATGACAAAGTCATCTTATTAGTGTATCGTTTGGAAGGTGATACTGATCAATGGTGGAATCTTATCAAGAATATGAGGCAAAGAGATGAAATTTAGTCCATGGAATGGGACGAGTTCATGAAATTATTTTTCAATAAGTACATCCCTCGTATTCTTCGAACAAAGATGGAGAATGAGTTTCTTGAACCGAAGCAAATGGATGATGAATCGGTTGGTACCTAAGAACCTAATATTACAAGACATGCAAGGTACGCTTCCGGAATTATTATCCAACCTGAGAGTAAAATCGATCGATTCATTAGTGGCTTAAAACAAAGTATTCGAAGGGTGTTAGACATAAGGGACATCAATAGCTACGAGGAAATTGTTTGATGTTCTCTCATGGTTGATATAGATATTGGAGTAACCCATCAGTCATATGGGTTTGATAAGAAGAGGAAAATGAAATTCAAAGGAAAATCTAAAGACCACACTGAAAAGAAGATGAGTTTTCCTTTATGCTCAAATTGTGGAAACAAACATGGAGGGAATT